>JAITYX010000006.1:11232107-11829607 GCA_021018815.1 Talinum fruticosum | reverse complement strand
GAAAAGGGAAAGAATGGAGCGAGAGGAAAAAGGAAAAAGAGGGGGACTGGACAGAACCGGGAAACGAGAGAGAGAGAGAGAGCCCGAGTGAGGGAGACAGAGCAAGAGTGAGAGGGCAAGTGCGAGGGCGAGGAAAGAGGCCGGCAACCGGCGTGCTACGCGGCTAGCGGCGGTAAGGCGGTCGGCGAGCGCGGGGATCCGGTCGAGCGCGAAGGAGGCGAATCCAAGGCCAGGAAAGGGACGCGAATGCGAGGGCGAGAGGGAGGCAGCCGGTGGGCGTGAGGACAGTGGGCTGGCGACGGCGTCGAGCGTTAAGGAAGGCGGCGGAAATTGAGGCTAGCAGCAGGGGAAAAGGAATGAAAGAAGGAACCGAACCGGGGAGTCTTATACTCTAAACTATTAGTAATTTCGAACCCAAATGAGTTTATTGTGATTGTTGAATGTGATTGTGAATGTTGAACACATATATGCCATTGAATGAGTCAGTAGTTGCTGGAAATTGAATTAGGAGTTGTGAGGGAAATGGTAGTTGTTAAGGCTCGAAGTTGAAACCGGAAATTCGGATGGAGTTGGGTTGCTTGGGTATAATGAGTAGTATCGGGAATCTAGTCGGTTGGGGACGGGGATAAGCACATGTGGTTTGGGCATAAGTTATGAAATTGATATTTCAGATTAACTCTTAGGGATTTATCGAATTTACGACATCAAGGGATGATTGGTAATATCGGGAGATAGTAAGTTAAGCATAAAAGGGGAGTGAGTTCATAGCAAATGTTTCACGGTTGAGGCACGGGAGTGAGAGACGGTTGAGTGTCGGATTAATTGAGTTCAAAAGGTAATTAAATCCTCGAGGTTAAACCGAGCGTGAAAGTAAGTAGCTAACGGGAATTGAATATTGAAAAGTAAGTAAGAGGTACATAGTTAAGGATGGGTGAGCAAGAATCGATTAATAAGGTAAGAGATATTAAATGGGAAATTGAGGTTGGGAAATAGCAAGTTGGGGACGGTAAAGTGGAACTAAGCCATACTCATGTCTAAGACCTTTGACAAAGAATTGAATTAAAAGGTGAATGGAGATAGAGGAAATTCGGTAAAGTAAGCTTAAGGATATATGGTTGAATGAGGGCAAAAGCGGTTGGTTTATAAAGTGTAGTCATGAAATGAGGAATTGAGGTAAAGATAGTGAATTGTGAAAAGTGAGAACGTCGAATTAAATAATATCTACTTGTGGTTATTGTGGCTCGGAAAATGGAATCAATCGTATTAGAATGATGGATTGAGAAAGGTATAGTTGGAAAGAGTTGGGAATGATTGCTTGCATTGAATGGTGACTATTTGTGCTATGTGTTTGCTTTATGTGATGCTCAAAAGTAGTTTCGAAAGGAGTTTTGTGTTTTACGTGAAATGACCCTTGAATGCGATTTCTCGTGAAATGTGATTCAAAAGTGATTCTGTTCTAAAGAAGCAAATCTGATTTGAGAAACTGAATTTATAAGGGTGACACGTGGTGTCATGCCTTCCTTGATATTAAATTGATTGAGAAAGTCAGTAAAGTGAACGTGATGATTGAATATGTGCAAATTGTTTTGAATCGACCGGCTACGATCGTTTAGCATACCGGAGGGTTCGAACCGGGAACGCCCAGCTAGAGACTTAGAGGGAAGGGTTCTAACAGGGGTCCTGCAGACGCAGGATGCCCGCTCCGAGACTTCCCGAAGATAGGTCCCGGGAGCTTTTTGTCGGGGTCGCGCCCTGAATTAAAGAAGTGCTAGTTCGAGTCCTCGAAGGCCTAGAATGTTGATTCAAACCCAAAAGAATTGTTCATGAATGTGAAATCGTGCTTTTAAATGGTTAAAAGAGTTCGATATTTTCATTGCAAGAGATTTAAGTGAAAAGTATATAGATTTGTATTATGTTATTATGCTTTCACAGATTTCATTATTATGAGTATTATGTGTAAAGAATTTCCATTTTAAGGGTATAACACTCCGGTGAGCCCGTTGATTATTGCTCACCCCCGAAATTTCCCCCTTTCCCTCCCAGTGTTGCAGGTACACGTTCGAAGCATGATCTACACTTAGCATACCCCGGACTCCTGTTGACTACAGATTGTTGACGGTTGAAGTGACTCAAGTGGCTGACATGCATTGTTTTGTTTCTAGATGCCTGTACTTGTAATTTAGTTCATATAGTTGGACCCGATGTACCGTAAACAATTTAGATTGCTTTAAGTTTTATAGCATGATTGGTTGGACTCCGGCGTGTGGCCGTTGAGTTGTATACTCCGAGCGTGTGGCTCGTTGAGTTATATTATGCTTTTCGTGCAGGGTTTTACGGCTTTAAGCCTATGGGATAGTCCATATTACAAGCATAACTCTGCCGAAAGTTTTAGGAAATCTCGGATCCTTTTGGAAAACCATCCTTATTGTCTTTAAGTTGAGTTTAGACAGCCAAAACAACACCGTAAAGAGCCTTGGGAGTTCCTTTAAGGAACTTTGGCAATGTAATACTCCTAGGGGGTGTTTTGGGGTGTTCCAAAAATGGTATCGGAGCATAGATTTTGGTGACCTTAAGTAAGCATTGCATATAGCAGTCTAAGATCCTTGTTATGTGACTATGTGCTTTGTTTGTAGCCGACATATGTGCGCCCTTAAGTTAGATCTCTGCCTTATAGGTGACTACCTTGTTAACTTAGTTGAATTAGTTTATTGTAAACCGCCCATTGGGGTAATGTGCGCATGACTTGTGTGTGCTAATTGTGTGAGTAAGTGTGACCGAAACCTTACTTCGGTGCACTACTCGTTGATTTCGTTGAGTCCTCAATTAGAAACCTCTACCTTAGGACTTTGTTGATTTGAATTCTTATTAGCTGGAGGATGAGTTTAGTGATCCGAATCGTGAACTTATGTGCTTATATGTGTGAGTGATTCATGCGTGCTAAGTATGTGATTGGGTGTGTGGCAGAATTTTTATTTCCCTTTCGTATTTATTGATTTCGTGGTGTGACTTCCGAATCGTTAGTTGACTTAGGAATTCTACCCCTAAGAAGCATGCGAGTATTCGACTAGGTATCGATTGTTTATATACATAGTTCCAAGGAGTTTAGAGAGTGCCTAGTTGATTTTAGATGGGAAAAGGAAAGACATACGGCACGTTAGCATAAGTGAAGCATACTTGGAGACTCCCGACTCCGTTTGTTAATTTAGGTATAGAGGCTGCCTTTGGGAGTTGTCACTAAGGAATGAATTGAAATGTCACACTCGGTGAATAGGATAGGGCTAAACACCCCGAGTGTTGAGGGATACTTGCATATTTACGTAGATACTCATAGGTGGGTACTTTTGGAAGTTATGAATGAGAATTAGAGGCCATGGAGAGGAAATTAATGGGAAATACAACGCGAAAGGTTCGTCGTAACGTTGATGGAATTGGCTTTCTTGATTATAATATTTGGGTTCATGACCGAGAATGTCAAACTTGGTATTTTGCTTAAAGTGCATGTGTGTTTGAGTGTGTTGGAAGGTATCCTCGGAATACATCTACTTCTATCCAAGTTTTTGGGTCAATCAAACATAGGGTGTCACGGTTTTGGAGATCCATCTATGAGTTCGAATTTGAGAAACTTGTGGGAAAGGTCTAGAATAAGGCGAGCATGAGGCTAGAAGGAGCTAAGTGAATCACATTGAAGGTTATACTTTCCACCATTTGAGTTCCTTTAACTTAACTATTTCATTAACAGGAATTGATTGATGAATATGGGAATCATACCCTCCATCACTTTGAGTTTACCTGTCGCAATTCTTGGTGGATAATCGAAACGTCAAAAATTGGAAGTAGTTTCTTTGGGTTCTTTATAAACTTTGGGCATGATCATGATCTTGTAGGTGGAGTGTCTCATTACAAGGGAAGTTTAGAAGTTGCTCTATCACTCCCATACTTTACTTGAGTTCGTTGTGTTTACTAGTGCTCACAGGAGCGACTATAAGTGCTTGGGGATGAGATACTTTAAGATTTACAAAAGGATCGTAGGTTGGATCTTGACTCCCATAGAGGTGAAATAATGACATGAGGACTCCCTCCTACTTATCGTAGTTACCAAGAGTTACTTAAGGATCTTGTGGTGCTAGATATGATCACATATAGTTTAGTTGCCTCTCAAGTTTGACTTGGTCCAAATTCCGGCGTTTTGCTTATACTTTCGAGCTCTCTCTACTTCCTCTTTGGTGACGTTACTTGCCTAGCATGTGTGCCATCCTTACTACTTCTACCAGTGATGCATCATGGATAATTCGTTGAACTGGCCATTCCACTAGCTTGGCCATAGAGCTTGCTTAAGTTTATGGAAGATAAGGAGCTACAAGGTGGTGTGAGATATTTGAACTATACGTGTGCCTAGTTAATGTGTTGATTGCGTAAGGATTTGGCGGAGACATTAGGGTTCGATGTAAGATAAGTGATGGGATCACAACCTCCAAGCCAAATTTTTGCCCTTTTGAGTGCGATTTGCTCCTCGGGCCCATAATAGAGTGAGTAGACGCACGAAAAGTTGGTAGAAAGGAGGCCGGAATTCATTGACCCCAAACGAGACTAAGTGCCTCTGTGAATCGGAGTTTAGGTTCAATAGCACTTGTATGGGCAGCTTGGACTTATTTGAGTGTTTGTAGCTGGACGCTACTCATTGCGAATTTCGAGGACGAAATTCTTGTAAGGAGGGGAGAAATGTAATACTCGGAATTTTAAAGAAAAGCAATTGAAAAGCAAAGAATTATTGAATATTATTCCCCACGACTAGGGGGTTGAGTGATCGATTTTATTTACAGCCGGACATATTACGTTAGTATCCCTTTGGAGGCTGGTGTTGAATAAATTAAATCTAGGAAATCGCCTCCTTTTGCCATCCGAGCTAAACTGTTGGGTGATTAAGAATTGTTGTGGCCGGCGTATTAAAATAAGTTCGAACGCAGCAGCGTAAGAGGACGGAAGGGAGGAGATATGGACTTGTCGTATATGCGCCGGTGATTACTTTGGTTGAATTATGAAGAGATGAGAAAGATAAATTTTGGGTTTAATTATTATTACGTTTAGCAAGAGAAAAAGGAAAAAGATGAATAAAAAGGAAATGAAGAGGTGGATTTTGGTTTAAGTGGAGATATGAGATAAAAATATAATTAAGGGGAGGATTAGTGTATCGCTAGTAGCAGATGCCGATGAAGCCACCGAAAAGGGAAAGAATGGAGCGAGAGGAAAAAGGAAAGAAGGGGGACTGGACAGAACCGGGCAAACGAGAGAGAGAGAGAGCCCGAGTGAGGGAGACAGAGCAAGAGTGAGAGGGCGAGTGCGAGGGCAAGTGCGAGGGCAAGTGCGAGGACGAGGAAAGAGGTCGGCAACCGGTGTGCTACGCGGCTAGCGGCGGTAAAGCGGTCGGCGAGCGCGGGGATCCGGTCAGCCCGAAAGAGGCGAATCCAAGGCCAGAAAGGGACGCGAACGCGAGGGCAGAGAGGGAGGTAGCCGGTGGGCGCGAGGACAGTGGCTGCGACGACTGGCGATCGTGGAGGAAGGCGGTGGAAACCGAGGCTAGCAGCAGGGGAAAAGGAACGAAAGAAGGAACCGAACCAGGGAGCTCGAATATCGGAAAATCAGCAAACCTTCAATCCCCGAATCGAGGTGGGTAGTCTTATACTCTAAACTATTAGTAATTTTGAACCCAAATGAGTTTATTGTGATTGTTGAATGTGATTGTGAATGTTGAACACATATATGCCATTGAATGAGTTAGTAGTTGCTTGGAAATTGAATTAGGAGTTGTGAGGGAAATGGTAGTTGTTAAGGCCTGAAGTTGAAACCGGGAAATTCAGATGGAGTTAGGTTGCTTGGGTATAATTAGTATCGGGAATCGATTAGTTGGGGACGGGGATAAGGACATGTGGTTTGGGCATAAGTTATGAAATTGATATTTCAGATTGACTCTTAGGGATTTATCGAATTTACGACATCAAGGGATGATTGCTAATATCGGGAGATAGTGAGTTAAGCATAAATGAGGAGTGAGTTCATAGCAAATGTTTCACAGTTGAGGCACGGGAGTGACAGACGGTTGAGTGTCGATTAATTGAGTTCAAAAGGTAATTAAATCCTCGAGGTTGAACCGAGCGTGAAAGTAAGTAGCTAACGGGAATTAAATATTGAAAAGTAAGTAAGAGGTACATAATTAAGGATGGGTGAGCAAGAATCAATTAATAAGGTAAGAGATATTAAATGGGAAATTGAGGTTGGGAAATAGCAAGTTGGGGACGGTAAAGTGGAACTAAGCCATAGTCATGTCTAAGACCTTTGAGAAAGAATTAAATTAAAAGGTGAATGGAGATAGAGGAAATTCGGTAAAGTAAGCTTAAGGGTATATGGTTGACTGAGGGCAAAAGAGGTTGGTTTATAAAGTGAAGTCATGAAATGAGGAATTGAGGTAAAGATAGTGAATTGTGAAAAGTGAGAACGTCGAATTAAATAATATCTACTTGTGGTTATTGTGGCTCGTAAAATGGAATCAATCGTATTAGAATGATGGATTGAGAAAGGTAAAGTTGGAAAGAGTTGGGAATGATTGCTTGCATTGAATGGTGACTATTTGTGCTATTTGTTTGCTTTATGTGATGCTCAAAAGTAGTTTCGAAAGGAGTTTTGTGTTTTACGTGAAATGACCCTTGAATGCGATTTCCTGTGAAATGTGATTCAAAAGTGATTCTATTCTAAAGAAGCAAATCTGATTTGAGAAACCGAATTTATAAGGGTGACACGTGGTGTCATGCCTTCCTTGATATTAAATTGATTGAGAAAGTCTGTAAAGTGAACGTGATGATTGAATATGTGCAAATTGTTTTAAATCGACCGGCTATGTATCGTTTAGCATACCGGAGGGTTCGAACCGGGAACGCCCAGCTAGAGACTTAGAGGGAAGGGTTCTAACAGGGGTCCTGCAGACGCAGGATGCCCTCTCTAAGACTTCCCGAAGATAGGTCCCGGGAGCCTTTTTGTCGGGGTCGCGCCGTGAATTAAAGAAGTGCTAGTTCGAGTCCTCGAAGGCCTAGAATGTTGATTCAAACCCAAAAGAATTGTTCATGAATGTGAAATCGTGCTTTTAAATGGTTAAAAGAGTTCGATATTTTCATTGCAAGAGATTTAAGTGAAAAGTATATAGATTTGTATTATGTTATTATGCTTTCATAGATTTCATTATTATGAGTATTATGTGTAAAGAATTTCCATTTTAAGGGTATAAGACTCCGGTGAGCCCATTGATTATTGCTCACCCCCACAAATTTCCCCCTTTCTCTCCCAAGTGTTACAGGTACACGTTCGAAGCATGATCTACACTTAGCATACCCCGGACTTCGTTGACTGCCGATTGTTGACGGTTGAAGTGACTCAAGTGGCTGACATGCATTGTTTTGTTTCTAGATGCTCGTACTTGTAATTTAGTTCATATAGTTGTACCCGATGTACCGTAAACAATTTAGATTGCTTTAAGTTTTATAGCATGATTGGTTGGACTCCGGCGTGTGGCCGTTGAGTTGTATACTCCGAGCGTGTGGCTCGTTGAGTTATATTATGCTTTTCGTGCGGGGTTTTACGACTTTAAGCCTATGGGATAGTCCATATTACAAGCGGAACTCTGCCGAAATTTTTAGGAAATCTCGGATCCTTTTGGAAAACAATCCTTATTGTCTTTAAGTTGAGTTTAGACAACCAAACCAACACCGAAAGAGCCTTGGGAGTTCCTTTAAGGAACTCGGCGATGTAATACTCCTAGGGAGTGTTTTGGGGTGTTACGAGTAATGGTTAGATGAGAACATTCAAGTTGGCTTTCAGCAACGTGATGCTAAGGCAGGAAGCCGTGTGGGAATGGGAGCTAAGGCTCTCTATTTGTAGGAGAGGACCTAGGTCACAAATGACCTAGGGTTTGCGTAAATAACCGATGTGCCCATTAAGATTGAATGATTTATTTATGAGTTTTGGTATATTTGGAATCTGAGTATATTGAGTAATAGACTTGAAATACTACAGATTATTAGATTAAGGATAATTAGTCATTAAACGCTTTATTTAGACTAATTGTTACCTAATTATGGAACACTCATATTTTTATACTTTGAGAACCATTGTGCTTATTGTTTTGCAGGTTTTTCTAATGTCAATTATCTAAAGAAAAAGCAAAACCAAAAGGCTTCTAACCGTTAAAGCACTTCCGGAAGAAAAGTTGGAATTTCTAGAAAAGCTCGGAACCGACTAACAACCTTGTTTGTTACTACTTTGGGTAATATTTTATTTA
Organism: Talinum fruticosum; assembly: GCA_021018815.1. Taxonomy (NCBI): domain Eukaryota; kingdom Viridiplantae; phylum Streptophyta; class Magnoliopsida; order Caryophyllales; family Talinaceae; genus Talinum; species Talinum fruticosum. The sequence continues at coordinate 11,821,284 of JAITYX010000006.1, read as the reverse complement.
TGAGTCTAAAATTATTTTCGTTCCGCATTTGCAGTTTACAAAAGTTGGAAAAAGAGTTGTTGGAAGCTAGGACCGAGGCATAATGGCTATTTCAAGGTGGTCTAGAAATATGAGTGACTCGGATTATCCGTTACAATGACTAGTTGACTTAGACAGCTTTAACATGAAGACATTGGAGGCTCAACGACTATCTCTTCATGGTAGACTATTTATAGAAGCCTTAGCATAAGATTTCAACCGACGAATGGAAGAAAAAGAGAGACCATATTGAACATATTCTCTAGCATACGACTTCGAAATCTAATTCTACTATTATGAGTCGTATTCTTCTATATCGCTTGTATTGTAATTGTTACAACCGATACTCTTTCTCTCCGACCGAGTTGTAAAGGTTACCTCACATCGGTTGTTCCAAACTGTAAAGGTTACCTCGGTTTGGAAGTACCAGGTTAGATAAGGGAACTTCTAACCTTAGGAAAAATTTAAGAATCCCATGTTCATAAGGTAACTTCAACTTGGAAGTACTAGGTCGATCAGATAAGATAAATTCCGAGCACTGGGAAAATTTTAATAGATTTGTTTGGGAACTAATCTGGGTCATCATATTCATTGTAATTGAGGATTCAATTATTGGATTTGACTTAGTGTCTAGATTGACATTGTCCGTGTTTTCCGCCCCGGGAGGGTTTTCACGTATTTATAGGTGTTTAACTTTCCGAGTCCAATCTAGATTCAAAATTTTCTTCTTATTTAGTTCTGTGCAAAAAGTGTTTGATTTTTATTGAAAATCTTCTATCACTTTATTCACCCCCTTCTAGGGTGACTTAGATTCTCCAACAACAAACCTTCAAATAATTTTTCCACTTTTTCTGTTTGCCACATCTTGTAAGTGAGTGATTAAAATGAACTAGGATCCATAGCATTGGCATAATAAATGTTATCCAAGAGAAACAAGTCCGACATTCTATGCACCTTCAAACTATTATCAATGAAAAAATCGTCGTAAAAATGCTTTGAGCAACTCAAAAACAGGGTTCTTAATATTAGTAACCTTAGAATTACTACAGTCGTAATAAGCAATCCCAATCAACAATTCCTAAAATGGATTCAGATTATATCTAGGAGACAGACGATGGTCACTAACATCTCTAGGTGGGGGCATATGAAATATACTTGTTAAATGAGCTCAAGTTCAACCGATAATCATGACTATGTAATTGAAACTTGATAAAACCCTCTTGGCAAAATTCACCATTCTTGACCTCAGTAAATAAAGTACTCAAGAACTCTAAAGTCAGGTCCGAATAAGAGGGTTCTTTGATTTCAATATAATCACCTATCCCACCCCGAGCAAACAACCATTTAATTTCATCCAAAATACCCCATAGCACTTAACAAATTCTCATCACAATATCGAGTTGTAACAAAACCACGATATTTCAAACAATGGTAATTGGCAACTTCAATACTATTAGAAAATCAAAAAGGTGTAGAGTCATTACCATGCTCCATAGATGCTCGGTAGGCAACCCATAGTGTTATTTGCTCCTTTGCATTTGCCTTTGTTGAAGTATCCCCCATGCTAGCCACTTTTTGCTTCTTCTTTGGTGCCATTGTAACCCCAATTTAGAAGTTCAAATTCAAAAGAGTGAGTTCCTCAAGCAATGGTAGATGAGGAAGAATGGGTTATGAGAGAGAATGAAAGAAAGAGAATGATTTAGAGTAGAAAAAGGTATAGAAGTGAGAAAGAAAATAGAAATATGGTGAATTTGAGAGAAATTGGAAGAATTTGGAGTGAATGAGAGTGAAGGGGAATTAGGTTTTAAGAAGGGGAGATGGAGAATTTGAGATGGAAGAGAGAGAAAGGAAATATTTTATGGGTAGAAAAGAAGAAAATCAACGTTTTAAGGTTGATTTTAGAATAAATTTTGAAAGAATTGGTGGAGAATTGGTGATTCAATGGAGGTTTTAGAAGGAGGAGTAGAAGATATGGGAGGAAGAGAAGGTGTGCTGCTTGAAAGAAGGAAGAAGAGTGAAGGGAAATTGAGCAAAACCGCACGAAAGGCCTCTTGACAAGTTCATGTCTTTCTTGGAAAGGTTTATCACATGTTACTTCGTAAGTCATCTCAACATTACAATATTCAGTAGAAATGGGGGAAACATCATTTTTCTCAAAAAATTAAATTCGGCGTGATGCTCCCCACATAAGAGGTCAATTTGCCCTTTTCGAGATCAATCTTACACCCAGTTGTGGCCAAGAAAGGCCTCCCAAGAATGATTTCGGTGAGGGTATCCTTAACTATATCAAGAATTAAAAAGTACACATGCACAAATAAATCACCAACTTTAACGACAAAGTCCTCTAAAATACCCAAAGGATATGTCACGGAACTATCCACTAATTGAAGAGAAATGATGGTGGGCCTTAACTTACCTATGTCCAAATTCTTATATAAAGAATAGGGCATCAAGCTCACACTTGACCCCAAATCACATGAAGCACGATCTATGGACACATTCCCAATTAGGCATGGGATGGAAAAACTCTATAGGTCATTAAACTTTTCGGAAGCTTATTTTAGACCACCGCACTATACTCCTCACTCAATGTAAAAGTGTCATGCTCATCCAATGTCCACTTTTTAGAGAGGAGCTGTTTTAAAATTTTAGCATACAAGCGCATTGGAGTCAAAGCATCAATGAAAGGGATGTTCATATTGCATTTCTTAAGCATCTCCAAAAACTTCTCAAACTGCATATCAAGCTTAGCCTTAGCTATTCTTTGTGTGAATGGTAAAGGTGGAGTGTAAATTTTTTGATGAGTTTTTGATCGGTTATTAGGAGTCTCATTCGCATTTTGCATAACAACATCTACCAAAGACTCATGGTGTAGACACCTCCTCCTTTACATGCAAATCACTCACATTATTCTCAACATTCTCATTTTGCACATAAATGACTACATGCTCACTACTACCACCCTTAGGCCCCGCTAATTATGTCCCACTCCTCAAAGTTATGGCATTACATTGTTCCCTAGGGTTAGGCACCGGTTGGCTAAGAAGCTTAACCAGAAGGCTAGAGGATGAGCTTACTTGGCTAGCAATTTGAGTTTCAAGCAACTTATTATGAGTGGCTAAGATTTCAACTTTTGAAGCCAATTGCTTGATAGTCTCATGTTGCTTTTGTTGAGCCAAAAGCATGGTTTCCCTCATGACCTCCAAGTTAGACTTTTGGGGCACTTGAGGTTTAGTAGGTCTTTAAAATCCAGGGCCGGGTGGTCTTTTTACTTGTTGTGAACCCTTGGGATTGTTGTTCGGTAGGAAAAAATTGGTGTGTTACCTCAATCCCGGGTTATAGAAATTTGATATGGGTTCAAGTTTGCCCTTAGGTTCGAGTTGCCAATAAAATTGGCTTGGTCGGTTGGTCCATTGCTAGCCATACCCATAAGACAAAAGAAAGTCTCATGCTCATAAGAACTACATGAAGCACATGGAAGGGGAGGGTAACATTCACACTTAAATTGTCTATTTTTTGGGTTATTGCATCAATCATAGCCGAAAGGACAAAAACTTCATCAACATCGAGCTTACCTCCCGTTCTCTTGGAACGGGGCTTAGACCATTGAATGTTCTTCAGCTCCATTTGCTAGATTAAGGTGTGGAGCTCATCAACGGACTTACTCATGATGTTCCCTCCGGTGGCCGCAAGGATAGTGGCTCTCGGTTGGTTATCAACCCCATTTTAGAAAGCTTGAATGGGGCCCCATGGCTGAAATTCATATTGAGGACATTGGCGAAGGAGATCCTTGAACCTCTCCCAAACATCATATAGGGAGGAAGTATTCCTCTAAGAAAGCACTTGCAAGTTGATCAAATGTGCTTATCGAATTTGCTCGAAAGAGAGTCTAGCCACTCCCATGGCCTTCCTTCAAGCGAAAATGGAAACAATCACAGCTTGATTGCATCCAGGTGAAGTCCTGTTCACCTTAAAAGTGTTACAAGCTTGGCGAAAAATACAAAGATGCCAGCTAGGGTCTTCATGGCGGAGGCCATGGAAAGGAATGGCTCTCACTAAGTTGATAAGGGAGTTCTTCAACTCAAAGTCATTTGCCACCACATTAAGAACATTGATGGTCGTCGATGGATTAGTGACATTAGGTGTCATATATTGCCCAAAAGTTCTTCTTTTCCTGGACCATCTAGGGCTTTTTCTTAGAGTCTCGCTTCTTGTTTCTTCCTAGTTTTCTTTAGCCTTTGCTACTTCCGTCTAGAGTGGAAGGTTTGCTCGATTTCAGGATCAAATTCGAATAATTGACCGTTTTGCATTCAAGGAGAGAAAACCTAGCAAGAACAAAAACAAAACTACCAATGCAATCAAAAAGAAAAAAAGGAAATAAAACGCTTAGTGAGTTTGAGAGTATTCGTGTAATGGCTACTAAAGATATAGTCCCAGCAACGGCGCCAAAAACTTGACAAACCGCAAGTGCATGGTGTTAGGTTGTAGCTAGTCAACGTCGATCCCGCAAGGACTCAATCTAGCAACACACTAAACTAGCCCTCTACTCAATTGATAAGCAAATCGGGGTTTTAAGTTGGTTGTTTTCTAAACTAGTTCTAACTATTAAAATTAAAAAAAAAAGAAGCTCGACTTAAATTAATGGGTAAAAACATATAGGGATTTGATTTCCTAACGCAATGAGTTTGATTATTAAAACATAATTTGTATAATCATTCTTTTAATTGAATCAAGGATCGATTATCACAAAATTCTACCGCTATTTCGATACATACTAAAATTGCTCTAATTAACCTAACAACAACTTTTATGCTTTTCAAGTTAATTAAAGTTAAACATTTCTAAGCATCAAAGTGATCCCCTAATTTACTAATCTTTTCTCAAATTTCATAAACTAGGTAGAAGGTTGGTTGTTGGTTATTCTACTAAAGATATACTCATGAGCATGAAAAACATAACCTACCGTAAGGACTGAGATGATGCCACCTACTACTTATTCTTATTGGCCACCTTGAAAGGGGTCGTGCAAAAGTGGTTTAATGACCTTCCTCAGGGAAGCATCTCCTTGTTTAAAGAGTTGTGTGAAACGTTTGTGGCACAATTCGTCACAAGTTGCAAACAAAAGAGAATAGGAACTTACCTCTAAGGAAGGAACAAAACTCTTAAGGACTATGTCCAGGTGATTTCACTGGAGAGGTCATCCTTATTCCCAACCTATAAAACGAAGTAATCTATACCGCCTTTCTCGGTGGACTTAGGAGTACGAGATTCAAATTCTCCCTTACCGACCAGAAAGTATCCACTTTGGTGGAGGCACTTTGGAAAGCGGTTGAGTTCATCTAGGCTACAAAAACATACGTCAAGGAGGTAGAAGATTCCAAGAGGAAAGGAGGGGACTGGAAGTTCAATCCAAGGAATAATAAGAAACCCAAGGGGCATAAAGTAGATCATCGCTTCAATATTGACCCCAGGAGCATCCTCATGCAAATTAAGGGCCACCCCATACTGAGAAATCTGGCTCCTATGAGCACCCCGTCCAATGTGCGGACCTCTAATAAATATTGTGAGTTCCATGAGTAGAACTAGACATGACACTACCAAGTGTCGTGCATTAAAAAAGGTGCTTGGGGAGCTCGCGGATAATGGTCGATTGATCCCTTTCTTAAGAGGGGTCTATAATAAGAGGGTGACGGGTCAAGATCTTTAAGTTAATGACCTCGTCCTACGTAAAACTAAAGTTGTTAGAAAAGCGACTGAACATGGCAAGTTAACCGCTAATTGAGAAGGGCCATACGTCATGCATGAAGAATTTCGTCTAGGAGCCTTTAAGTTGGCCATTCTTGAAGATTAGTTATTCCCAGGTGTAGGAACCACGCCCGTAACCCCTCGGAACCGAGCTTTCCCATGAATTTTTAGGTGACTACACTAGGACATGGGACCGTGACAATCTCAAGAAGTACTTCATCTAAGCTTGTGGTGCCTTTGTAAATACCTTAGACTATGAAGGTTTGCTCAAGGAGAGTCCGAGTCACCCTAGAGGGGGTGAATAGGGTGATAGAAAATTCTTTTAGAAAAGACGCACTTTTGTGCAGAAATGATGCAAAGACAGAGTCGAAAAGATTGGACTCGTAAATCGGTGAATCGAAGAAGCAAGAGCACTAAGGCCGTCTCGAGTCTAGAATGAACTCGAAAGAGAACACAGAGATTTTACGTGGAAACCCTCCCGGGGCAGAAAACCACGGCCCGTGTCAATCCAGACACGAAGTCAAATCCACTATTTTGAGTCCACAAAATACCGTGAACTTGACGGAACCCGAGTTGCTCCCTTAGACAACTCTATACAAATTTTCCTAGACTCGAAGTTACCTTATCCGATCTAGTACTTCCTAGCCGAGATAACCCTTACAGCTAGGGACAACTAAGCTGAGTTAACCTTTACAGCTTAGTCAAGGGACCTTACAAAGAATGTAAGAAGAGTTTGTAACTAAGTACAAGACCTTACAACTCGAAAGTAATGAATTACAGAGTGGGAGTTGTAAGTTGAAGATTGAAAGTAAATACAATAACTTTGTTCAAGTAAGTGTATTGACAATGTATTCAGCAACCTTCAAGTCTTGTGAAGTGGCTTCTTTTTATATAAGACTAGGCAGAGTAGCCGTTATTTTCATCTCGCTGACCGAGAGTCCTCTGTGACCGTTGAGAAAGGCTTTCGAGTCGCTCGAAGGTATCCGTTGAAATATGGACGTTGGACAACGGTTTAACTCTCTTGGAAGTCCCAAAACCATCGGTTGTGTCTTGATAAATGTGGTGAGATCCACCGTTAAGCTTGGCGTTCCAGCTTTTCCGGATATGGAAGCGGACGGCTTCCGACACAATCTTCCGAGACTAAAGCAGGGAAGGTGAAAAGCCATATCTCGCTGGTGATTTGACGTTCGAGCTTCAGCTACTTTTGTAGTTTGAAAAGATATCCTCGATTGAATAACCTACAAAAGTAAAACACCTTCGGTTCTCAAAGTATAAAATACTTTGGTCCAAAGTTAGACACGAGATAATAAACTAATCATGATAATTAACCAACAGATTATCCGAGTCGAAAAGAAATGGAATTTTCCGAGTCTAATATCCATGATACTCGGAATTCCATATGACTTAGTCTTAAGTAAAGAAACACGTTCTATAGCGAATATCGAGTGGGAAAGAACTTGATATAGACTAAGCATGAAATGAACTATGAATGCCGACTATGCAAGCAATAGAGTAAATAACCACAAGTCGATTCTCGAGTGAGAATGTACTCGAATAAAGAACAACTTTTCCGAGTCGCTAACTAAAAGCGATGAAGGAGATATGTGAAGGCCGAATCGCATAGAAAAGATACTATTTAATTCAAGTAAGTTTCTAAGACACAGAGAATGCCTTGGAATCAAAACTCTATATGAATAACATCGTTTTACCCGATTCCTTTTGCATGACTCGTAAAGATATAGAGCGATGTACGAGTCTTCGGACTAATTGTCCGGTGTGGGGTGACTTTCTTTAAAGACCCACCCGGGCCAAGTAAGTCCCAAATTTTGTAAAGGAATCACCAACGCTTGATGCTATTTTTCCAAAAGCACTCAAAGGGGGCACACATTCCTCTTTTGTATGGGCTTCAATTTTCCTTGTCAATACAATGAGCAAGCATCTTGGAATTTACGTCTCACATTTTTACTTTTACTCGACTTTGGGGGCATGAATAGGGGCTAATACAATCCCATAGGGCAACCAAACATTTGATAACTCTCGTCTTACATTTGGCTTGTATTGATTTGGGGGTATGAATAGGGGTTAATAAGATCCCATAGGTAACCAAACTCTCGGTTGCATCTGTCACATTTTACGTGTACCGATTTGGGGGCATGAATAGGGGCTAATATGATCCCCTAGGGCAACCACTCTCGGTTACTTTCATTACTCATTTTTACTTATACCGACTTTGGGGGCACACACTCCTCTTTTGTATGGGCTTCAATTTTCTTTGTCAATACAATGAGTAAGCATTTTGGAAATTTACGTCTTGTATTTTTTCTTTTACCGACTTTGGGGGCATGAATAGGGGCTAATACAATCCCATAGCGCAACCAAACCTTCGATAACTCTCGTCGCACATTTTCCTTGTACCGATTTGGGGGCATAAATAGGGGATAATATGATCCCCTAGGGCAACCAGACTAAGTTATTAGACTCAAGAGACACCAATTGCAATGAGGGGTGAACATGTACCCCAACAACGAGAATTTAAAAACCGGTAACAATAAAAAATGCGCAAGAAGAAATACATGAAAAACCAAGACAAGTAAACATGAAGCAGATAGTGTTGTAGAAGTTAGTGGTTCATACAAAGCAACTCTGGTAATAGAGTATAAGAATCAAGTCATTGGGCGAGGAGGCCACTCAAAGTAAAACAACATGAATGTTGTCAAAAATCAACCCTTAGGCCAAGCAATGAAGGCAGAGGGCTAGTCCTCATCATCATCTTTAGCATCTTCATCCTCTCTATCATCCTCATGGGCCTCCTCCTCAAGGGTGGACTATGCCAGGGAGCTCGACTCTAAAGCAAGGGTTTCCGAGTGAAGAAGGGAAACATAGGTAACATACTTCTCCAAGCATCTTCTTGTCATCACTTATAGAAGCTGAAACCTCCATGAGAAGCTTCCTTATGGCCACGTCCCTCATGGTTGTGCCTTATTAGAAAGCATCCTATTTCTCTTCTTGGGCGGTCTCAAGGTGAGACTCCATATCCCGCCCCACCTCCTAGGTAGCATTTAGTTAAGCCCTTAGCTCGCTCATGTCCCCTGTGAAGAGAGGTAATCGTTCTAGCCTCCTCGCAGAGGGAGGAGATAAGGTTCTCAAGGTCTTCCTTCTCCGTAGAGAGCTTCTTCGAGAGAGCTCTAGAGGGAGGACACCATCTTCTTAAGATCGAGAGAAAGAAGGCTGAGACTATACGGCTTGAGCGACCTTAGGAAAAGCCTCGTAAAAACAAGTATGTTAGAGCCAAGAATGATGAAAAGTACAAGTAAAGGAGAGAATATTTCTTAAACCTCAATGACTGCCATCATTGCGACATAAGCCTGTAGGACGAGTACCCTCAAAAGTTAGAACCCCGAACACCTTGAGCAGGTAGCTCTGCCTTGTGTGCCTTCCTTACAACATCATACACAAAGAAAGGGCAAGACTTAGCAACAGTGAAGAGCAAGACAGATCTTTTCGCCTTGGATGAAGGGCACTTCCCCTCGAGGGAAGAAGGACTCATAGTGTAATACCCGGAATTTTAAAGAAAATAGTTGAAAAGTATAGAATTATTGAGTATTTTTCCCCATGACTAGGGGGTTGAGTGACTGATTTTATTTACGGCCGGACATATTACGTTAGAATTCCTTTGGAGGCTGTGGCGAATGAATAAAATCAAGGAAATTGCCTTCCTTTCTCATCCGAGCTGAACCGTTGGGTGATTAGGAATTGTCGTGGGCGACGTATTAAAATACGTTGGGATGCAGCGAGTGTAAGAGGACGGAAGAGAGGAGATATAGACTTGTGATATATGGGCCGGCGATTATTTTCATTGAATAATGAAGAGGTGGGCTTTGGTTTAAGTTGGAAATGAGATAGAAATTAAATTTGGGGGTCCAATGGGGGTTAAGGACCGAGAGTTTAATCGGTGGAGCACAGGCAGCAGAGGAAGAAGAAGCAGAGCAACAGAGCGAGGGAGAGAGAGAGAACCACCGAACGGAAGAGAGAGAGGGAGGGGCGAGTGCACGCGGCGAAGGAGACCGCGAGGACGGGCGACCACCGCGGGACCGAGGCGACGCGAGCAGACGCGGGAGAAGGGAGAGCACCGAAAGGGGAAAGAGAGAGAGGAGGCGTGCGAGAATCGAAGCGAGGCCGGAGGCCGGCGAGCGAAGTAATGAACGCAGCGGGCAGCCGGCGACGCGAGCGAGGGAAGGAAGCGAGAGGTTGGGACAGAGCGAGGGCGAACGTAGACCCGAAACAGAGACAGACTAGCGGGAGTTAGAGCGGCCGGAACCGGGACCGGCGACGGCGACAAGGGAGGCGAGACCGGCGGCGAGCACGAGGGAGGGCCGGACCGAGGGCGCAGGGGGCTAGAACCGCCGAACCGTAAGCAAGAAGCAAGCCTTCCCCGAACCCAAGCACAACCCAAACACAAAGCCGGGACAGCGAGCAATTCGATCAATTCCAAACCCAAAAATCCGAGATGGGTAGTCTTATACTCTAGACTATTAGTATATTCGAAAACTAAATGGGTTTATTGTGATTGTATGATATTGAATATGTACGCTTTTGAATGAGCTAGAAGTTGCGGGAAGTGAATTAGGAGTTAGTGGAGGGAACGGGAGTTGTTAAAGCCTCGAAAATGAAATCGGGAAATTCACCGAGTTGCTTGGGTCAAGTGAGTAGTGTCGAGAGTCGGGTCGGTTGGGGATAAGAGCGCATGGTTTGGGCATAGGTTAGGAATTGATATTCAGATTGAGTCTTAGAGATTTACCGAATTCGCGGCATTAAGAGACGAGTACTAATTCGGGATATAACAAGGGGAGTGTAAAAAGGAATATGAGATCGTATTAAGTGACGCGCAATCGGGACATGTAAGTGAGGAATGGGTGATTGTGAGGTTAAGTGCATTCGAAGTATATTTAAATCCTCGAGGTTGAACCGAGCGTGAAAGTAAGTAAAGCTATTGGGAATTGAACAATGAAATGTAATTAAGAGGTACATATCTAAGGATGAGCGATTAAGAATCGATTAATAAAGTAAGAGTTATTAAATGGGAAACTAAGTTGGGAAATAGCAAGTCTGGGAACGGTAAGGTGGAACTAAGCCATAGTCATGTCTAAGATCTTTGAGAAAGAATTGAATTAAAAGGTGAATGAAGATAAAGGAAATTCGGTAAAGCAAGTTTAAGGATATTTGGTTGAATGAGCGCAAAAGAGGTCGGTTTACAAAGTGAAGTCATGAAATGAGGAATTGAGATAAAGGTAGTGAATTGGGAAAAGTGGGAACGTCGAGTTAAATAGTATCTACTTGTGGTTATTATGGCTCGAATTGGACTCAATCGTACTAAACCGATGAATTAAGAAAAGCTTAGTCAGGAAAAGAGTTGAGAATGATTGCTTGCATTGAATGGTGAATATTCGTGCTATGTGCTTGCTTTATGTGATGTTCACAAGTAGTTTCGAAGGAAGTTTTATGTTTTACGTGCAATGAGCCTTGAATGTGATTTCCTGTGAATTATCTTTTCAACGTGATTCTATTCTAAAGAAATAAAAGTATTTGAGAAAGTAAATTAGATTTGAGAAAGTGAGTTTAAAGGGTGACACGTGGTGTCATGCCTTCCTTGATACTAAATCGATTGAGAAAGCTAGAAAGTGAATGTGATGAATGAGAATGTGCAAAGAGTTTTGAATCAACGAGCTACGGATCGTTTAGCATACCGAAGTGTTCGAACCGGGAACGCCCAGCTAGAAACTTTGAGGGAAGGGTTCTAATAGGGGTCCTGGAGAGACAGGATGCCCGCCCGAGACTTCCTAGAAGATAGGTCCCGGGAGCCTTTTTGTCGGGGTCGCGCCCGAGATGAAAGAAGTGCTAGTTCGAATCCTCGAAGGCCCGTAAAAGTTGATTCAACCCCAAAAGAAGTATTCTTGAATGTGAATGTGTGCTTTTAAGTGATTAAAGAGTCTTGATCTTTTTCATTGCAAGAGATTTCGAGTGAAAAGTATATAGATTTCTATTACACTATTATGCTTTCGCAGATTTCATTATTATGAGTATTATGTGTAAAGAATTTCCATTTTAAGGGTTTAAGACTCCGGTGATCCCGTTGATTATTGCTCACCCCCACAAATTGCCCCGTCCCCACCCGAGTGTTGCGGTACACTTTCGAAGTATAATCTACACTTAGCATTCTTCGGACCTTTGCTGATTGCTTGTTGATGCGTGCCGAGCAATTCAAGCCAAGAATGTGCATTGTTTATTTCTTAATGTTGTATTTGTAATTTAGTGCATATAGTTGTACCAACGTATAGTAACCAATAGATTGTTTTAAGTTAGATTGTTTTAAGTTTTACCGCATGATTGGTTAAGCTCCGGCGTGTGGCCGTTGAGTTGTATACTCCGAGCGTGTGGCTCGTCGAGTTTTATTATGCTTTTTATGCAGGATTGTAAGGCTTTGAGCCTATGGGTTAGTCCATGTTACAAACGGAACTCGCCGAAATTTTCGAGAGAATCTCAGCTTCTTTTAGGAAAAGCCACCGAGTATTACTTTAAGTTGAGTTTAGACAGCCTAACCAACATCGAAAGAGCCTTGGGAGTTCCTTTAAGGAACTCGGCGATGTAATACTCCCGGGGGTGTTTTGGGGTGTTACAAAAATGGTATCGAGCATAGATTTTGGTGACCTTAAGTTTGCATTGCATATACCCGTCTAGGATCCTTGTTGTGTGACTATGTGCTTTGTTTGTAGCCGACATATGTGTGCCCTTAAGTTAGACCTCCGCCTTATAAGTGACTACCTCCTTGACTTAGTTGAATTAGTTGATTGTAAACCACCCATTGGGGTAGCGTGCGCGTGACTTGTGTGTGCTAATTGTGTGAGTAAGTGTGACCGAAACCTTACTTCGGTGCACTACTCGTTGATTTCATTGAGTACTTAGTTAGAAACCTTTATCTCAAGATTTCATTGATTCGAATTCTTATGTGATTAGCTGGAGGATTAGTTTAGTGATATGAATCGTGAACTTATGTGCTTATATGTGTGAGCGATTCATGCGTTCTAAGTATGTGACTCGGGTGTGTGGTTGAATTTTTATTTTCCTTTCGTACTTATGGATTTCGTCGTTGTGACTTCGAATCGTTAGTTGACTTGAGACTCCTACCCCTAGGAAGCATGCAAGTATTCGATTAGGTATCGATTGTGTATATACGTAGCTCCAAGGAGTTTAGAGAGTGCCTAGTTGATTTTAGATGGGAAAAGGGAAGACATACAGCGCGTTAGTATAAGTGAAGCATACTTGGGAGACTCCGACTCCATTTGTTGATTTAGGTATAGAGGCTGCCTTTGGGAGCTGTCGCTAAGGAATGAATTGAGATGTCACATCGGTGAATAAGATAGGACCGAACACCCCGAGTGTTGAGGGATACTTGCACATTGACGGAAATACTCATAGGTGGGTACTTTTGGAAGTTATGAATGAGAATTAGAGGTCATGGAGAGGAAATTAATGGGAAGAACAACGTGAAGGGTTCGTTGTACCATTGGTGGAATTCGCTTTTCTTGACAATAATATTTGGGTTCATGACCGAGAATGTCAAACTTGGTATTTTGCTTGAAGTACATGCTTGTTCGGATGTGTTGAAAGGTATCTTTTGGGTACATTTGGGAACTATTTTGGAGAAACAGATTGATTTAGGGATTTACTCTACTTCCATCTAAGTTTTGGGTCAACCAAACACAAGGTGTCATGGTTATGGAGATCATCTATGAGTTCGAATTTGAGAGACTTGTGGGAAAGGTTTAGAATAAGGCGAGCATGAGGCTAGAAGGAGCTAAGTGAATCACATTGAAGGTTATACTTTCCACCATTTGAGTTCCTTTGACTTAACTATTTTATTAAAAAGGAATTGATTGGTGAACATGGGAATCATACCCTCCATCACTTGGAGGTTACATGTGGCAATTCTTTGTGGGTAATCGAAACGACGAAATTGGAAGTAGTTTCTTTGGGTTTTTTTTTTATAAACTTTGGGCATGATCATGACCTTCTAGGTGGAGTGTCTCGTTACAAGGGAAGTTTAGAAGTTGCTCTATCACTCCCATACCTTACTTGGAGTTCGTTGTGTTGCTAGTGCTCACAAGAGCAATTATCGGTGCTTGGGGATGAGATACTTTAAGATTCACAAAAGGATCGTAGGTTGGCTCTTAACTCCCATAGAGGTGAAAGGATGACATGAGGCTCCCTACCACCTATTGCGGTTGCCATGAGTGGTCTAAGGATCGTATTGTGCTAGACATGATCGCGTATAGGTTAGGTTGCCTCTAGATTTTAACTTGGTTCCAACTCCAGCATTTGGATTATACTCTCGAGCTTTGTCTACTTCCTTTTGGTGACGTTACTCGCCTAGCGTGTGTGCCATCCTTACTGCTTCGATCGATTGTGTATCATAGATAATTCGTTGAACTAGCCATCTCACTAGCTTGGCCATAGAATCTGCCTAGTTTGTGGAAGATAAGGAGCTAGAAGGTGGTGTGAGATGTTGAACCGGATGTGTGTGGAGTTAATGCATGGATTGCGTAAGGATTTGGCGAAGGCATTAGAGTTCGATGTAAGATAAGTGACGGGATTAACCTCCAAGCCAACTCTTTGCCCTTCTAAGTGCGATTTGCTCCTCGGGCCCCAAAATGGAGTGAGTAGATGCACAAGATAGCGGTAGAAAGGAGGCTGGAACTTATTGATTCCAAGTAAGACTAAGTGCCTCCGTCAATCGAAGTTCGAGCTCGTAACACTTGGTATAGGCAGCTTGGATTTGTTTGAGTGTTGTAGCCGAACGCTACTCATTGCGAATTTCGAGGACGAAATTCTTGTAAGGAAGGGAGAAATGTAATACCCGGAATTTTAAAGAAAACAGTTGAAAAGCATAGAATTATTGAGTATTTTTCCCGCAACTAGGGGGTTGAGTGACTCGATTTTATTTAAGGCCGGACATATTACGTTAGAATTCCTTTGGAGGTCGTGGCGAATGAATAAAATCAAGGAAATTGCCTTCCTTTCTCATCCGAGCTGAACCGTTGGGTGATTAGGAATTGTCGTGGCCGACGTATTAAAATACGTTGGGACGCAGCGAGTGTAAGAGGACGGAAGAGAGGAGATATAGACTTGTGATATATGGGCCGGCGATTATTTTCATTAAATAATGAAGAGGTGGGCTTTGGTTTAAGTTGGAAATGAGATAGAAATTAAATTTGGGGGTCCAATGGGGGTTAAGGACCGAGAGTTTAATCGGTGGAGCCTGGGCAGCGAGAGGAAGAAGAAGCAGAGCAACGGAGCGAGGAGAGAGAGAGAACCACCGAACGGAAGAGAGAGAGGGAGGGGGCGAGTGCGCGCGGCGAAGGAGACCGCGAGGATGGGCGACCACCGCGGAACCGAAGGCGATGGTCGGCGACGCAAGCGAGACGCGGGCGAAGGGAGAGCACCAAAAGGGGAAAGAGAGAGAGGAGGCGTGCGGGAATCGAAGCGAAGGCCGGAGGCCGGCGAGCGGAGTAATGAACGCAAGCGGGCAGCCGGCGACGCGAGCGAGGGAAGGAAGCGAGAGGTTGGGACGGAGCGAGGGCGAGAATAGAGACCCGAAACAGAGACAGACGAGCGGGAGTTAGAGCGGCCGGAAACCGGGACCGGCGACGGCGACAAGGGAGGCAGACCGGCGGCGAGCACGAGGGAGGGCCGGACCGAGGGCGGCAGGGGGCTAGAACCGTTGAACCGAAGCAAGAAGCAAGCCTTCCCCGAACCCAAGCACAACCCAAACACAAAGTCGGGACAGTGAGCAATTCAATCAATTCCAAACCCAAAAATCTGAGGTGGGTAGTCTTATACTCTAGACTATTAGTATATTCGAAAACTAAATGGGTTTATTGTGATTGTATGATATTGAATATGTACGCTTTTGAATGAGCTAGAAGTTGCGGGAAGTGAATTAGGAGTTAGTGGAGGGAACGGGAGTTGTTAAGGCCTGAAAATGAAATCGGGAAATTCACCGAGTTGCTTGGGTCAAGTGTGTAGTGTCGAGAGTCGGGTCGGTTGGGGATAAGAGCGCATGGTTTGGGCATAGGTTAGGAATTGATATTCAGATTGAGTCTTAGAGATTTACTCGAATTCGCGGCATTAAGAGACGAGTACTAATTCGGGATATAACAAGGGAGTGTAAAAGGAATATGAGATCGTATTAAGTGATGCGCAATCGGGACATCTAAGTGAGGAATGGGTGATTGTGAGGTTAAGTGCATTCGAAGTATATTTAAATCCTCGAGGTTGAACCGAGCGTGAAAGTAAGTAAAGTTATTGGGAATTGAACAATGAAATGTAATTAAGAGATACATATCTAAGGATGAGCGATTAAGAATCGATTAATAAAGTAAGAGTTATTAAATGGGAAACTAAGTTGGGAAATAGCAAGCTGGGAACGGTAAGGTGGAACTAAGCCATAGTCATGTCTAAGATCTTTGAGAAAGAATTGAATTAAAAGGTGAATGAAGATAAAGGAAATTCGGTAAAGCAAGTTTAAGGATATTTGGTTGAATGAGCGCAAAAGAGGTCGGTTTACAAAGTGAACTCATGAAATGAGGAATTGAGATAAAGGTAGTGAATTGGGAAAAGTGGGAACGTCGAGTTAAATAGTATCTACTTGTGGTTATTGTGGCTCGGAATTGGACTCAATTGTACTAAACCGATGAATTAAGAAAAGCTTAGTTAGGAAAAGAGTTGAGAATGATTGCTTGCATTGAATGGTGAATATTCGTGCTATGTGCTTGCTTTATGTGATGTTCACAAGTAGTTTCGAAGGAAGTTTTGTGTTTTACGTGAAATGAGCCTTGAATGTGATTTCCTGTGAAGTATCTTTTCAACGTGATTCTATTCTAAAGAAATAAAAGTATTTGAGAAAGTAAATTAGATTTGAGAAAGTGAATTTATAAGGGTGACACGTGGTGTCATGCCTTCCTTGATACTAAATCGATTGAGAAAGCTAGAAAGTGAATGTGATGAATGAGAATGTGCAAAGAGTTTTGAATCAACGAGGCTACGGATCGTTTAGCATACCGAAGTGTTCGAACTGGGAACGCCCAGCTAGAAACTTTGAGGGAAGGGTTCTAATACGGGTCCTGGAGAGACAGGATGCCCGCCCGAGACTTCCTAGAAGATAGGTCCCGGGAGCCTTTTTGTCGGGGTCGCGCCCGAGATGAAAGAAGTGCTAGTTCGAATCCTCGAAGGCCCGGAAAAGTTGATTCAACCCCAAAAGAAGTATTCTTGAATGTGAATGTGTGCTTTTAAGTGATTAAAGAGTCTTGATCTTTTTCATTGCAAGAGATTTCGAGTGAAAAGTATATAGATTTCTATTACACTATTATGCTTTCGCAGATTTTATTATTATGAGTATTATGTGTAAAGAATTTCCATTTTAAGGGTTTAAGACTCCGATGAGCCCGTTTATTATTGCTCACCCCCACAAATTGCCCCGTCCCCACCCGAGTGTTGCAGGTACACTTTCGAAGTATAATCTACACTTCGCATGCTTCGGACCTTTGCTGATTGCTTGTTGATGCGTGCTCGAGCGATTCAAGCCAAGAATGTGCATTGTTTATTTCTTAATGTTGTATTTGTAATTTAGTGCATATAGTTGTACCAACGTATAGTAACCAATAGATTGTTTTAAGTTAGATTGTTTTAAGTTTTACCGCATGATTGGTTAAGCTCCGGCGTGTGGCCGTTGAGTTGTATACTCCGAGCGTGTGGCTCGTCGAGTTTTATTATGCTTTTTATGCAGGATTGTAAGGCTTTAAGCCTATGGGTTAGTCCATGTTACAAACGGAACTCTGCCGAAATTTTCGAGAGAATCTCGGCTTCTTTTGGGAAAAGCCACCAGTATTACTTTAAGTTGAGTTTAGACAGCCTAACCAACATCGAAAGAGCCTTGGGAGTTCCTTTAAGGAACTCTAGCGATGTAATACTCCCGGGGGTGTTTTGGGGTGTTACACATAGTGTCCCTCGAGTGCTTACTTGGAAGTGGAGGTGTCCTATATTGTCTTCCCTAACTACAAAATTGATGCAAGGAGACGGTGGGTAGGAGCACACACTTTCGCTCCAAGAGGGGATGAGGCTATCACGAACAAGAAAAGACGTCAATACAAAACTAAGTTAGCTACAAAATAATTCTAAAAGAGGAGTAAGAGACTAGGGGCAGACACGGTGCTTTCTAAGATGACCTTGTCGGCTGATGTCTTGAGACGAGCCGTATATCCTTCTCCTTTTTGCCTCTTTGTAAAGCACCCTTGCTTTTAGCGATAACGCGCTAATCGTGATTTGCCTTCCCCTCGGAAGAGTTCCCGACCATGATTTTAGAGAAAAGAGCTCTCGCTTGCTCTGGAAAAAAAAAATTAAACCGAGTGTTAGGTAAGTGCAAGATGTAAATGAATGAAACAAGGGGTGCGGTAAGTATCATGTGATAATCTCGAGCTAATACCCAATCTGGTAGCAAAGAGAAACAAGTTCTTCTTAAATTACTACCTCTTAGGGAGCCAATGGGAATGAAGCTTCTCTTTATTTCCTTTCTCCCTAGCATGAGGTACCTCTTGGATGTGGAAGTACTCGGTCACAACATGCTTATTGGGCTGGCGAACTTTTCTACTAAGAACAGGCTCCCTGTTACATCGTCATCCTCACTCCAAATGGGGACATCCCATTCCCCATCTAATTTCTCTGCAAAGAAGAACTCATACTTCCACTAATGGATTGATGACTCCTTATTTAAGGCGAGTCATGCACCCTCTCTTATTTGTGAAGTTTTGCTCTTCGTCAAGGGTTAAGACTAAGGTATAACTATCTATCTATATGGTTTTCATTTCAAGTCATTGTTAGTCTTTAAGAAGCTTATCCTTGAGTTTTCAACACTATCTAACCTACTCGAAAGCATCTCTTGAGTAGAACGCACTTCACTAGGTTTCGACCCACTCACATACAACTTAGACAGGTTGTCATGAGTAAATAATTTCACGAGCATATCTAATTATGAGCACCGACTTAGTGAACAAGCCGAAAATGAATTACTACGTTAATTCTTATGTCTAAGTTAGTTTATTAAAACAAATTATTTACCTGATAAAGCTTATACATATTGTCTATTTAATCTTAATGTCTTTATCATTTAAATGATAGTCTCGAAATTAAACCTATTGAATATTAGACTAAAAAATTCCAGTTTCTCAGGATAAGGATAATTAAGCCCTTAAGTATGATGAATAATTTTTATCCTTTCCTAATCTTAAACAAAAGTATATGTATACTTTGCATACCATTTTGATTTGCTTTTGCGGAGTTGATTAAAGCATTTTTATCTTGTTTTGAAAAGTAAAAGCAATTAGCTTATAACCGTTAAACATCAGCGGACAGAAAAGCATCTGTTTGAGGACAAGGCTCGAACACCTTGTTAAGGTTTGTTTCCAAATCTTGTAAACTTCAACTTTTAGTCTAATGATTCTTTCCACCACAGATTTCAGTCACAACTAGTGCGTTGGACTACTTTTCGAGCCAAGGACCTAAGCACAACGTTCATATTTGCAACAGCTGCTATTCCGAGTGAGTCGGACTATCCGTTACAATGCTTAGTGAAACTCTCAAGTCCAGAATCAGTCACAACGGCTACTCGCCCTGTTGAGTATAAATAGAAGCCTTCCTACAAGACTTGAAGATGGACGAACTTGACAAAACTGAATCATACACTCTTAATCTTTAGCTTTCAACTTTATACATAACTTCTTACTTTACGAGTAGTAAAGTGAAAAGTCTTATAATCACCCTTACATCTTACAATTCTCTATAAAGTCCCTTTGATTGAGTTTTAAGCGTTAACTTAGCTTAGTTGCCCCTAGATGTAAGGGTTATCTCTGTTAGGAAGTACTAGAACGAGATAAGGTAACTTTTGTGTTTAGGAAGAAGTTTTATTGAATTATCGAAGGGAGCAATTCAGTAAGAGTTTATCATTGTATTTTGTGGATTCAAAATAGTGAATTTGACTTAGTGCTTGGATTACCAATGTTCGTGGTTTTCTCGCCTAGGAGGATTTCTACGTAATTTCGAGTTCCGCACTTATGAGTCCAATCTAGACTCATAATATTTTCCTAAGTCGTTTCTTTGTAGAAAACATTATAATTCCACAAAATTTCCTTCACACCCTATTCATCCCCCTCTTGGGTGAATTAGACTCTCAAAGAGAAAACCTTTAATTGGTATTAGAGCCTAGCCTTTCAAAAGGATCTAACAAATCCAGGGTCCAAAGATCGGATTGCCCTTAACTATGGAGAGTTCGATGATGAAAGATCTCTAACCAGCCGACCTAAGTTCAAAGGATCAAACTTTGCTTACTAGAAGAAGATCATGGAGTGCTTCATCCAGGATTACGATGCGAAGAAAAGTTATATTGTCGCTACTTGGAATGATGATGAGTCGAAGAAGATGATGGCATTAATGATGAATCGAAGTGCCTAATGGCACTATCGGATTCGAAGTTGGATCTAAGTTGGATAGCAATGCATCGGATGCTAAGGATACAGATCCTCGGGAGGTTATCAATTACTTCTTGAAGTTGTCCAAGCATGATCTTGCTAGATATATTTTTTACTCTAGAAGAAAGGTTTAATTACGAATCCTCCGAATCTAAAGAGAAATTGGAATCTCTTCATGCTGAGAACATTATTTTGAAAAATGTTTTAGAAAACTTGATACAAAACCTAAAAGTATTTGAGACCGAGTACTTAAGATAATGAGACCGAGTCCGAGTGCCTCAAAACAAAGAATAAGCAATTGAAGCAAAACCTCAATAAGTCTCAAGAGTTGATTTTAAAACTCACTCAAGGTCAGAAAAACCTTGATTTAGTACTTGGTTCTCAGTGTGTCTCATTCCGAAAAGAAGGTCTTGGATTTAATGTTGAACAGGAAGATAATTTACGAAAAGAAGGTCTTGGATTTATTAAGTTCGGGAAGGCTGAGCGTGGTGCTATCAGTCAAATTGAAAAGGTTCCGAGCCCAAACTAGTTTTCATGAAAAACCGTTCTCGACTGTTTGCAAAGGAGAGGTTTCCAAAGAAAAGAGACACAAAGTCATTTCTTAAGAAAGAAGACTCGAGAATCGAGACGAAGCCAAAAACCATTTAAATCTAGGTTCCCAAAAGTGCTCATCCTCATGAAAGGACCACATTAAAGACAAGTACTAGGTTTGTAAGAGGATGTGACAAGGGTTAGTTTGTTTGTGTTTTTGCGGGTTACTCAAAACGAAAGGACCACTGGTACTTAGATAGTAGATGCTCATGCCATAGATTCAAGCCTCTTCTCAGAATTAGAAGAAATTAAATGAGGAAAAGTCACATTTGAGACAACATCAACGGCAAGATAGTTAGGATTGGGAGAATTGGTTAAGGAGTTAACTTAGTCGGTTCAGTCTACCTTGTCAAAGGGCTCAAATATAATCTTCGAGCATCTCTTAGTTATGTGATAAAGGACAAGAGGTAAAGTTCACTGAAACCAATTGATTCATTTCGATGCAGTCATAAAAGAGACAAAGCTCCGAGGTCCGAGGTTAAGTAACACCTACACTATTCCTCTTTCAAATTCTCATTAAGATTTTTCATGCTTAAAAGTTTTATTAAATGATGATTCATGGACATGGTATCGTAGACTAGGTCATATTAGCATGCACACTATCAAGAAACTTGCATCTCATGGATTGGTTAAAGGATTGCATAACTGTTCATTTAAGAAAGATAAAATATGTGATGCATGCACAAAAGGAAAACAAGTAAGATCATCCTTTAAGCCACTTAAGACAATATTTGCATCCAAAATACTTGAATTGATACATATGGATTTACATGGGGAAATTTCGTCAAAAGCTTAGGAGGTAAATCATATGTGCTAGTTATTTTTATTATTACTCAAGATTAACCTGGGTGTGTTTTCTAAATAACAAAAATGAAGCATTCAAAAAGGTCATTAAGATCTGTAGGAAAATACAAGTTAAGTCGGAGAATCGGATCAGGAGAATTCGAACTAACTATAGAAGGGAGTTCGATTACTCGGAATTTGTAGACTTACGTGAAAAGAACTCCTTAATAGAATGGAGTAGTAGAGAGAATTCGAACTAACCATGGAAGGGAGTTTGATTACTCAGAAATAGGAAGGACAATGATGATTGAAAATGATCTACCTTACTATTTCCAGGCTGAGGCGATTAACACAACAAACTACACGCTCAACAAATGCCTCATACGACCCACTCGAAGAAGACATCCTATGAGCTATACAAAGGAAAGAAGCCTAACATTTCCTACTTTAAACCATTCGAATGTAAATGCTTTGTGCATAATAATGGTAAGGAACATTTCACCAAATTTGATGCAAGCTCGGATGAAGGTATCTTTCTTGGTTATTCTTCACATAGCAAAGCTTGTAGAATCTTTAACAAGAGAACTAACAAAGTGGAAGAAAGTATCCACATTGTCTTTATTGACACTGATAATGGCATGATAAGTTAATCCACTTTCTCAAATCTCAAGCTAAACCGAGAAAAGATGATACAATAGAGGCTGAACTCGGAGTAAACAAGAATAAAGAAATTGAACCAACTCAGAATGAGCAAGTTCAAGAACTAGCTTAGAGCATTGAAGGTCAAGCCAATGAAGAAAATCAACATGTTAAACCAACTGATGATTAGGGAGGGTTGGCAATCGAAAAAAGTCAGATTAGTTGCTTAAGGATATAACGAAGAAGAGGAAATTGATTGTGGGAAACCTCTACACCTGCTACTAGGATTGAGGCAATCAAAATTCTCTTAGCATTTACATATAGCATGAACATTAAGCTTTATGAAATGGATGTTAAGTGTGCATTTCTCAATGGTTATATTCAACAAGAATTTTATGTTGAGCAACCCCTTGGATTTGAAAACTCTCAATTTCCAAATCATGATTTCAAATTGAAAATGCTTTGTATGGTCCGAAACAAGCTCCCGGAGCTTGCTATGAAAGACTAAGCGGTTTCTTTCTTAAAAATGACTTCAAGAGAGGTCTTATTTACAAAACCTTTTTTCAAAAAACTAGGGGGAATGACTTTCTTGTTATTCAGATTTATGTTGATGACATTATCTCTGGAGCTACTAATAAAACTCTATGCCAAGAGTTTTCCGAGTTGATGAGATAGGAGTTCCAAATGAGCATGATGGGAGAACTCAATTTCTTCCTTGGATTGCAAATTAAGCAAGAGAAAGATGGCATTTACGTTCATCAATCAAAATACACCAAGAAGTTCTTGAATAAGTACAAGCTACAAGATGTGAAACATGTAGTAACGCCAACGAGTAATAGTACTAAACTGGACTCGGATGAGAAAGGTAAAGTTGTAATCATAAACTCTACAAAGATAAGATAGGATCTCTACACTATCTTACATCTAGTAGGCCAGATATCATGTTTAGTGTTCGTTTATATGCAAGATTTCAAGCTAACCCAAAGGAATCACATCTCACTACGGTGAAGAGAATTTTTAGATATCCTGGAGGGCCTTAGACACTTGGTCTCTAGTATTCAAAAGACTCGGATCCGACTCTCAAATGATACTTAGATGTTGACTATGATGGATACAAAGTTGATAGAAATTGCACCTCAAGAGCATGTCAATTTTTGGTGAATCATTCATCTCCAAGCATTCAAAGAAATAAAACTCAATTGCTCTATCAACTGTTGAGGCAGAGTACATAGTAGCTAGAGCTTGTTTTGCTCAAATTCTTTGGATCAAGCAACACTTGAGGATCTTGGATTGTTATTCACATCTATCCCAATCAAATGTGATAATCAAAGTGCCATCAGCATCACCAAGAATCCAATACAACATTCAAAGACAAAGCACATTGAGGTCAAGTATCATTTTGTTGAGAGACCACTCTAAAAGGGTTATATTCAAATTGAGTTTATTCCTACCAAATTTCAATTAGCTGATATTTTCATAAAGCCTCTATGTGAAGATTAGTTTTTCTTTATTAGGAATGAGCTTGGCATGATGATTGCATGATTATCCGATTCACTACATGAGTATTTATGAGTTTGATTATCTAATATATGTTCGAGTGAATAAAAACTTGATCGGTTGAATCAAAATGAAACTGAGCTGTGAGTTATTGAGTTTTTGAGTCACTCAAACACATCACCGAGTCGAGACTAAGCTTATAAGAAAAAATGGACATAAAAATTCTAAGATTATCTCAAAATGAATAGAAAATATTAGGAATGTTTTTGAAAATCTCCTTTTCTCTCTCTTTCTCACGCATTGTAAGAAAACTAGCCGTTAGAAGGAAGCAGTTTCCAGGATATAATCGTTGCTCACTCGAAATGTCAAACGGTCTCGTTAGCCATTACTCCGAGTGTTGCGTCGGAAAGGCTTTTGTTCTATGATAGCTTTTGTTCTATAAATAGCACCAATCCATTCTCATTTATTCACTTTGGTATCTCTTACTCTCTTACTCTTTTTAACTCGAGCTCAAAATCCATTTCTCGGATACTCTTAAATTTCAAACTCTCGACTCTCAACCTCCTAGTTTTCTTACTCGTTGACTTTCCGACTCTTTCATTTTCTTCATCTTAATCTCAATCTCTTTCTCTTTCTCTTAAAAATGTATAGGAGAGGAAGTGCGGCCGAAGGAGGTTCAGGAACAAAAAGGTTAGAACCCAAACCATCCAACCAAAAATCCTCAAAAGGATTCTTCTAAGGCCAAGGCACTCGCTTTCAAGGATCAAAAACTAATTGTTGCCCAATGCTACTCCACTGAAGAAAAATTCTTCTCATCCAACAAACCTTCGTGGATCAAGCCTATCCTCCACACAAGTACTTTCAAGTATTTGTGTTTTTGTGATTACATCTACCCAGAACTCGTCACTGAGTTTTACACAAATATGGTTGCGAGAGGCAATGTAGTCTCTTCTCTTGTTCAAGGGAAGATTATTCGTATTAACCTCTCCCTGTTTTATAAGCTTTTTGACATTCATACTCTCTTCCTGAACTCAAACCCAATTCCTTTCAATAAAATCGCTGATGATTTCTTTGACAAATATGGCAGAGTTGTTCCAAAGTCTAGAAATAACTTTTACTGTTACTCAAATGACTTCGAAGCTAGACTTCTTTATTTCATTCTAATGAGAATCGTATTCTCTTTCTATCCTTCTAAGGACAACCTCAACAAGCAAGGTTCTCTAGGTTCTCAATGACATTCTCGAAGGGTATGAGGTTGATCTCATCCATTTCATTCTGGAATAGATAGCTTCTGTTCCATCCGATAAGACAAAGCCCCCTTGTCCATTCGGTGCTTTACTTTCTGCAGTTTTTCATCACTTTAAAGTGGAGCTACTAAATGATCTACACAAATTTCTAGAGATAGTCTGTCTGCATAGGCAACGCTAAGCTAGTTGGACTAGGATACTAGGAAATATCATATGGTGTTTGGGTTCACACTTTTGTGCTTCCACCTCCTCCTTCGCCTCGGATGGAGAAGAGTTTTGAGACACCTCTTCCCACTATTGGACCATGTTAATCCCAGCCTTCTACTTTGACAGACTTACTTGAAGGTGGATTCACAATTTGTTGTTCTTGATAAAGAGTTACAATCAACTCTTGCGGCTTTTCGGACATTCATACCCATTTTAACTCGCTCGTGAACTCAACTCGAAGCTGATTGCTCGAGTCAAGCCCTGGTCAATGAGCTAAAACATGTCATCAAGCAACAGAATGACCGGATTCGCCACCTTTAAGAGCACAAAGCAAAGGCTGTTGAGGACTCCCACTCTAAAGAAGAAGAAGAAGAAGAGACCAAAGCACGCCAAGCTAAAGGTTAAGCGGAGAAAGAACCCGAGATCATTTCCTCGGAACACACCTAGTCCGCCTTAGAAGAAATCGGGGATGCTTGGTCAATCCCGTGGTCAACCTTTTGCAAAGCCGTCTCAAGCTAAAGAGGTTGAGGGCTCGAGAGGAGGAGATAGATGAAGTATAACCTCTTATATTCAAGCACTGCAATTCAAGTCCCAAATCTACCTTTGCTCCTAAGACCTCTTCCTCACCCGAGTAGCTTCCACTCAAGGCTATCGATGTAGAAGAAAGGGTCCTTGTTCCTCCACCTCCGATTTTGAATTTTTTTTTCTTTTGTCCAACATCTCTGTATTTTTTTACTCCCATCCTCATTTATTTTTGATGAAATTCATAGGAGGAGAGAAAAGTCACATGGATCGATACTACAGGAACCACTTTCAACGATAGGTCTTTAATTATAGTTAAAAGGACAAACCTTCATGAAAACGTGACCGAGTGGCATTTTGTTAAATAACGAGCATTCTTTAACACATATGACGACGATTCTTTCATATGAACCATCGTCATATGTATTGCTCAAACATTTAACGACAGTTCTTTAACAAAAGCGTCGTGAGATGTTGTATATGACGACGGTTCTATGAAAGAACCGTCTTCATATGTCTTTCAAATTAGGTTAAAAACGCGAGAACATACCTTTTGTTTCCACACCCACTTACATCTACTCTCTGCCTTATCATTTTCTATTGTTTTCTCTCCTCCACATGCCTCCTTAGATCTGGAATCTTAGCTTCCTCGCCGGTCGAGTTGAATTGGTAAGCCTCTTCTCACCCTTGCGGTTTAGATCTCCTCTCTCTTAATCTTTCATTTCATCATAGTTTCCCCTCGTCCCTTTTAATTGTAGATCTCCTCAAACTAATTCTCGCTGCCAACCCTCTCCTCACCCTCGCCGTTGTGAGTTCTTAGGTATGAATCTCTATCCTCTCTTATTGTTCGCTTTAAGTTACTTACAAAATGTATCATAGTTAAATGTTGAATGTATTTGTGGTAATTATGTGAATGTTGAGAATGTGGGTAATGTTTGAGATTGTTGAAATGTTGAGAATGTGGGTAATGTTTGAGATTGTTGAAATGTTGAATCTTTGTTGAAATTTTTAAGATTGAGAATGTGGGTACCATTTGTTTAGTTTATTAAGTTGAAAATTCGTGAAATGTTTGAGATTTTGAGAAATGGGTTTAGGAGTTTAGGATTTATGGTAACTGTTAAATCGCATTTTATACGTATTTTTAGTAGCTATTTAGTTTATATTATATAGTTTATTTTATCTAAATTATCCTATTTTGTCTATTTATAGGTAATTATCGAATAAAGTGGGGAAGAGAAAAAAAGTCGTTAAAAGTGGATTTTTAGCTACCGACAAGCATCCAAGAAAATATATGAAGTCGGTCCATAAATATAATATGTAATAAAATATTTATTTTAGGATATTATATTTTAGGAAATCCTAATTGGAATAGAAAAGAAAACTTAGAAGAGAAGAAAGAGAAATAAACCCTAACTCTTTCACCCTATATATACTACTTATTATCATCATGGAGGAGGGACCTAGGAAGCCAGCTGCTACACAATCACCACCTCCCGTCACTTGCTGTCCACGGCAGCCACACACACAGCTCACACAATCCCTGCTGCCGGACACCCCAAACAGCCACCCTAGCTGCTGCCTCTTCCCTTGCCCACCTCACGTTCTTTTGCTACTGCTGCCGCTGATCCTTGTTCCTGGCTGGCTGCACCTGCTGCTGCCCATCATCCCACACCAACACCATCATAATCATCACCATCATCGTCCCGGGCCAAGGAATCGGTAGTATAATTTAGTATTGTAATTTTTTACTAGTAAAGATTGAATTTTTATTGTTAGATTAATATTAAAGATGCTAGTTTTATTTAGTTTACATATTTTGAATTACATTATGTGTGAGTAGTCTTTTTATACTTAGTATAATCTACTTGAAGTCATGTTAAATTATTTATTTTGAAGCAAAGTTTCGATTTTTATTGTCTTATTGATTCAATCCATGATTCTATGATAATTTGTGTTTAATGTTTATGAATTTATGTCTAATTAATTAGAGTGCACGCTACTTAGTTTTATATAAATTCATGTGATAATTTAAAGGGTTTAAGTACGTAATTGTTTGATCTTTTAGACATAAGTATCACCCTAGTTAATCATGGATGGCTCATACCCATCTCTTTTAATTAGGAAATTATCATAGATCCTTCTTAAATCAATTTGCTAGTAGATTGGTTATTAGGTGCAAGATGATGTTTTTCTATTGCTTCATGCTCTAATTTGGTTAAATTCTAGTGCTAGTGCTAGGGTTAGCAATATTAGTAGGGTTTATGTTAGGGCTAGTCCTAAGTAGACTATTATCTAAGGAAAAATGGGGAAGATCCGCTAGTGGTTGTCTTCTACGAGTTTAGCTCATGGATAGATCAATTTGTGTGTTAATGATAAATAATAATTTGTATGGTGGATAGAGATTATACTAAGTGTTTTTATAAATTTGATATCTTTGATAATTATTTGTTTGCTTTTAGTTATTTTCTTGAGTTTATTAATTTTTACTTATAGAGTTATAGTCTTTTATTATCAATTTCATTAAACCCCCTAAAGATCAGTATTTTAGGTTAGTTTTAGTAATTTTAATTTAATTTTATTTTGAGTCTTTATATATTTTAATTTTCAGATTATTTTTCTGTCAGTTTTTATTATTTTTGAGTCAGTTTGTTAGAAATTAGTTTAAAAATAGTTTCTTTTGTTATTTTTCATGTTTTATTTTCTTTTAGGGTTTAGATAGAGTCCTAGTTTTCTGTGATTAAATTTTAGAATTTTCGGAATTAATTTGATAATTTTTCAGATTTAATTCTTGAATTTAATTACTGCAGATTTTTAGTTAGATAATTTCGTAAATTCGATTTTAAATTTTATTTTTATATTTTTAGGGTTTGCTTAGGTTTATAAAATTAGTATTATTATTTTGGATAATTTTAGAATTTATTTTCGTAATTAATTTAGTGCAGAATATTATTTATTTAATTTCTGCTTTAGTTTTCTGTTTTAATTATTCTCAAAAAAAAAATATACAAAAATATTTCTGGGTTATTATAAAATTTATATTCTGTCTGGGATATTTATTTATATTATTAGATAATTTTCTGTTAGTTTTAGTTATTTAATTCTGAATTATTCTATGTTTTAATTTTCTGTTTAAGTTTTTATTTGATTTTCTGTTTTGATTTTTCTGGAATTAATTAGGATAGTTTTGTTAAATTTAGATTATTAGAATAATAGTGCATAATCTCAGAAGTTTTTCTTAGAATTAAAATTAGAAATTTAGTAGTTAATTTGATTTGTTTGAATTTTACAAGGTTAATAACTAGAACAGTTAGTTTAATTAGATTGGAAGTTTGATTTTTTTACAGTATCTTTCCTCGTGGATTCAATCCCTACTTGCCCTTGCTATATTGTTTATTATAAGCCTAAGTAGTGGTTTAATTTGTTACTGTACGACAAGGCTAACAGTAACTAAAGAGAAATATGATAGTTAAGGATGGTAAATTGAAAGAGTGCATCCAAATTTGTTTAGGGTTTTAGAGAATAAGAAGATAATTTGGATATAGGGTCATCCCAAAAACCCTCTCATAAAGATAAATTTATTTCCAAATTTGTTTAATTTAATGAGGTGATGTTGGGGTGAACTCATTTATTCAATTATTGAAATTGGTATCCAAATATGGTTGGAGTTAAGAAAAATAAAAATATTTATGGTTTAGGATTTGAGGAATTATAACAATTTTTGGTTATATGTTTAAGGATCAATAAAGAGAAAATATAAATGTGAAAATGTAAAAAATTAGAAAGGTATTTGGATATAGGGATCTCCCCAATTACTTGTCAAAAAGATAAACTCATTATAAATTTATTTATTTTGATGAGTTGAAGTTGGGGGTTGACTAATTTATCCAATTATTTAAACTTTCGGTTTCCTTTTTTGTTGCAACTTTGTTGAATTATACATTATCGTAAAACTAGACGTCATGATTTGTTTGAATTTGACATAATCAATAAGACAATAATGAAATATAAATGAAATGTTAAGGCCATCCATTTACTTTGCTCTAAAGGTCGAAGATATAACAGGAACCATAATTTACTTGTTTTGATTAACAATGAGGTCGAGTTTTACAAGACAAAACATGAAGTGTGCATGCAATATAGGCCGATCCACAAAGAAGGGTAGAAGGTCAAGGAGTCAAATGGAATATCATTGTTTATAACCTTTTGTTTCCATTTGACTCCTCGACCTTCTACCTTTCTTTGTGGATCAGCCTATGTTGCATTTACACTCCATGTTTTGTCTTGTAAAACCAACTTCATTGTTAATTACAACAAGAGAATTCTGGTTCCTATTATGTCTTGCGTCGTTCGAGGAAATTAAAGGGGTGGCCTCAACATTTCATTGACAATTTTATTATTGTCTTATGAATTACGTAAACTTAAGAAAAATCATGTCTAGTTTATGATAAATGTATAATACATCAAAATTCGAAGCAAAAAGGAAACCATTTATATATTATTATTAATATGTATAATATATATTATTATTAATATAACATATACGTAAACAATTCTCTTACACAACGAATAGAGGGAAAGAGCTGCATATATAAATATTTACGGTTTAAGGATGAAAACGGAGAAAATATAAATGTGAAAATGTAAAATATTGGAAAGGTATTTGGATATAGGGATCTCCCCAAATACTTGTCATAAAGATAAATTTGTAATCAAATTTATTTATTTTGATGAGTTGAAGTTGGGGCTGGACTAATTTATCCAATTACCTTAATTTTCAGTTTCCTTTTTGGGTGCAAGTTTGTTGTATTATACATGATTGTAAACTAGAGGCCATGAATTTTTTTTTATGTTTATGCTATGCATAAGACAATAATAAAATATCAATTAAATGTGGAGGCCATCCATTTAGTATCCTTTAACGATCGAAGACATAATAGGAATTGGAATTCCCTTGTTGTGATTAACAATGAGGTCGGTTTTATAAGACAAAACATAAAATGTACATGCAACATAGGCTGATCCACAAATAACATGTACATGCAAAATAGGCTGATCCACAAATAACGGTAGAAGGTCGAGGAGTCAAATGCAAACAAAAGGTGATAAACAATTACTATTGTTTATGACCTTTTGTTTTCAATTGAGTCTTCGATCCTTCACTTCTACAAGAACCACGTTTAACTACGGTTAGAAACGACATTGAACTATGGTTACCAGACCTTGTGTATTCGGGTGTCATTGTATGTACCACCTTTGACTACGGTTTAAAATCATAGTAAAAAGAACTCTTATGGCAACAATTCTTCAAGAGAACCATCATCATAGGTGACCTATAACGACGGTTCTTCATGAAGAACTGTCATCATAAATACAATTATTTTTGAAAAAAAATATTCAGGGAAAGACGTTTCGGGAATGATATTGTAGAACATAATCAGCAAGATACGAAAACAAAATTGCTTAAACCCATATTCTAACACTATATTAGATTTGAATAATACAAAGACAAACTAAGAAAAACAATCCGGATCTAAAGAACTAAAAGCAAATGAGCAAAATGAGATTTTAACCATGAATTTAAAAAGCTAGATTTGAAATATGAATTGCATCAAAATCCAAAATGTGTTTATTCAACTAAATTCAATAGCTCAAAAAGAAACACTCACACTATCAAACACTTGTAGAACTTGAGATCTTCATCGGTCTACTTCAACTTCTCTTTGAATTCGGTAGTCCCGATTGAGCCAATTTTGACGTTTCCTCGCGGTGGATCTCTCTTTCTCTCTCACTGTCTTTCTCTCTCCTTTTTCCTTGTGTGAAGTTTTTGTAGATCCATAAGTGATGTTTACTTCAATTTCACTCCAACTTGAATCGGATGCCGCTGCTGCTACTCGCCCACTAAGCTATTGCTCTGTCTCCGGAAATATGTCTCCGTTGAGGACGATGGCGGAGGAGTTAGGACAATTTTCTCTACTTCCACCGGCGATGGTGGTCAGCTTCATAGATCGAAAGCACCAAATTTTTCAAGCTGTCGTTCGACGAGAGAGACGGGGAATCTTTCAAGCGCCATAGAGAGAGAGAGGTCTTTCAATCACCATGAGAGAGAGAGAGAGATGGAGGTCTTTAAGGGCCATGATAAAGATAGAGAGAGGTAGGTTTTCAAGCTCCATGGGAGGCCGAAGAGAGAGCAAGAGAGAGAGAGAGAGCAAGAGTGAGGTTTTCAAGCTCCATGGGAGATCGAAATGAGAGAGAAAGGGGGTTCAATGGGAGACTAGAGAGAGGGGGTGGGGGATTAAGCGGCGATATAATAGGAGAGAGAGGGCGAGAGAGAGGGAGACATGGTTAAGGTTAATGGGTTTTTCGAAAATGAAAAACTTTAACCCTAAAAATGAAAACTTTTAACTACGATTCAACTGAAAGAACTGTAGTTAAAAAGTGACTTTTAATTATAGTTCATTTAATGAACCGTAGTAATATGTTCACAGCCTAACATATAACGATGGTTCATTAAAACAACTATCGTCATAGGTGGTAAATAGCGCCGCTTATTTACAAAAAATGCCACCGGTCCATTTTTCATGACGATTTGTCCTTTTAACCGTCGTTAAAAGTGGTTTACGTAGTAGTGCTTCTACGCTTATTTGTTGATCGGCTTATGTTGCATGTACACTCCATGTTTTGTCATGTAAAATCAACCTCATTGTTAATTACAACAAGAGAATTCAGTTTCGTGTTATATCTTCGGTTGTTAAAGGAAAATAAAGGGGTGACCTTAACATTTCATTCATAATTTCACTATTGTCTTATGCATTATAGAAAAATTTAAGAAAAAAATCATGTTTAGTTTCGATAAATGTACTATACATCAAAATTGGAAGCAAAAGGAAACCATATATTATATATACATACTTTTTGTATTTTAAAAAAGAGAAATTTAACCATTACAAAATTGGAGATACAAATTTGTGGTTGAGGGTTTAAGGATCAAAAGCGACAAAATATAAATGTGAAAATATAAAATATTGGAAAGATATTTGGAAATAAGGATCTCCCCAAATACTTGTCATAAAGATAAATTTGTTATCAAATCTATTTATTTTGATGAGTTTGATGTTAGGGGTGGATTAATTTATCCAATTACCTAAACAATATGGAACTATTACTAGTTTTGTGATTGTTTACCACCTTTCTCTCCAATAAATCCTTTATCCCTTTTCCTTTTGTTCGTGTACCGACCCACGCTACACATAGACTCTATGTCTTACCTTGTTAACCCCATCTCATTGTTAAAGACAATAATTGTTATAGGAACTCCGATTATTGTTATGTCTTGGGGTAGTTAAAGCGAATTTAAGCGATTTCCTCAAACTTTTATTCATATTAATTGTGTTATGCATTATGTAAAACTTTAAAAAAAATCATGTCCAGTTTATGATAATGTATAATATATCAAAATTGGAAGCTAAAAGGAAATCACATATATATATTTGGTGTTGGGGGATATATTATGATAATGTATAATATATCAAAGCTGGAAGCAAAAATCATCCTTTGTCTAATTTGGACAAAAATAGAATGTGGTATTCTGGACTTGAAATTTCCTGGTACACAACATGGACTCCACAATCTCGAAAGGCTCGGCCCAGCTCTTGGACGGTCCGAAAGAAAAGGGGATTTGTTGATCGACCCACGGTAAAATGCTATTTATTTGGTATTGGGGGTTCTTTGTGGTTTATTGGCTTATGTTGCACCTGTTGATCACAGTCCGAGACCCAAAATCCACAAACAGGACTTGGGTTATCATCATCGGGCCAACAAACAAAACACACAAATAAAGAGATAAAGCACGAGACTTTTTAGTTGTCTACATAGTGCCTCAACAAAGTGCCAATAGAAGAAAGAATGACAAAGTTAAGAAACAACATTCATTCATCCATAGAATACGAACATGAGACATATGAAAAAACAAACTATAGTTCCTCCAACTAGAGTAAGAGCAAGAGGAAGGACCATCCACCGAGTCGCTGCTCTCCGGAGAAGGACAGGACGATGAACCCACACTAGAACCGGCGCCTCCACTAGCGGCGTCACTCACCAATGAGTTTGGATTTCCTGCTCGAAGTTCGATGAGAAGCTCATGGTCGCGCTTTACCCATGCCTCAAGGTGATCCCAATCGGAGCATATTATAACCAGCCCAAATGCCCGGGCATCTTTAGCATTTAAAAACTCAAGCTCAGCCACGTCTTCAATGAGATGTTCGTAGAACATCTCGAAGAGAAGGTCCGGGCGCCGACCCTCCTCCTATGAAAGCAAGGGCATAATTTTTGGTAGTCGGCAGGAGCACCCTAGAAATCATCTTCACTAAAGTAAAATTAGAGGAATGAGTTAAGGAATGAGGCGTTGCTACTTCCTCCTACTCACCCCACTATTTATAAAATATTCTAGCACAAAAACGTAGCGGAAGTCACTTCACATTCCACTTATCCACCTCGAGAAGCGTGCACTAAAAATTTTAGGGGCTAAATGATTAGGCTATTTCACGGATAGTTATAACTCATCCGCCACATCGCTAGCAATTACTCTCGATCAGTCAAATAATTCGGTTATCGATCGAAGTTGACCTTCACATAAGCTAGGTAAGGCTCAAAGCCCATTAGGGTAAGGTTTCCTACCCGATTATAGTATACTGATTACTTTACCCCTCATTTATTTATTTCCTCTCTCTCTCTTTCTCTCTCTCTCTCTCTTTTAGATATATATATATATATATATATATATAGTTAGGTGTGTAGAAAAATTGAAACCAAAAATCGATATGAAAAATCAAATTGAAAAAACAATTAACCAGGTATATTTTTCCTAAAGAGTCGATTCCATTAATCGAATCGAAAATTATTTTCGATTCACGGTTCGATTCGGGTTCATAGGAATTGAAAAATCGGTTAACCGTGTCGGTTAACCAAACCGAACCGAACCTGTCTTTTTGGAAAAAAAACCTTGAAGTATAACTAGTATCTTATGTTAACCTTAGCTATTGGTCCCCTTGCAATTTCCAACGAAAGACCCTTCTCCTTTCCTACCTCTCTCTCATTCTCTCTCCTTTCTCTTACTCTCTCCCGTCGACACAAACCCCTCTCCTTTCAAACCTTTCTCTCTCTCTTGCTCTCTCCTGTCGACATACTCCACTCCCACCTCTCTTTTTCTCTCTCCCATTAATGAAACCTCCCCAGCCGTCGGCGTTTTGGTGGTTGTTTCCTTTTCGACAAATCGACCACGCTCGGCGTTGGCGTTTGCGATGGCTGCCTCCTTCCCAACAAATCTAGGGGTTTTCTACAACCTTCAACCTTCAAGAGGTTCATTTTGGACATTTTTGTTTAGCCCCTCCCTTTAGTTGTATGTCTGCTTCAACCTTGACTAGTGACGGCATCAGGCGCGAGAGAAGGGCAGCGGAAATCGAGGCTAGCGAGTAGGGAAGGAGGAACGAAAGGAGGATTTGAACCGGGCGAGCCTAAGTCTCAAGCAAACCAACAAACCTTCAATCCCTGAATCGAGGTGGGTAGTCTTATACTCTAGACTATTAGTAATTTCGAAACCCAAATGGATTTGTTGTGAATGTTGAATGTGTTCTGTGAATATGGAATTTGTGGTGAACGTTGAATATCCGTATTGCGAGAACGGACCTAATCGTTGTTTGAGATTGAGTAAGAGCTTAGAATGTATTTAAGGAATTGAGAGGGCTGAATTGTGAAATGAAAGGAGTTACTTGGGTTAAATAACGAGAATTAAATTGGGAACTTCAAAGAGATTTAATAGTTATTTAAGGTCGAATTGGAACCTGTCGATTCTAAAGAGGTTAGATTGCATAGGTCAAATGAGTAGTAGTATTGAAGTTTCGATTAACTATTAAGGATGAAGAGTTGGGACATGGATATGAATTATGAGCTAATTAAGTCTTAGAGATTCTTGAACCTGTGGTATTAAGAGCTAATTACGAACATTGGGGAATGGTAGGTCGAAGTATAAAGAGGAGTATGAATTTGTATTGAGTGATGGGCAATTGGTACAAGTAAGTGAGAAATGGGTGATTGTGAGATTAATTGAGTTCGAAAAGTAATTAAATCCCCGAGGTTGATCCGAGCGTGAAAATAAGCAAAGCTAACGGAAACTGAATAATGAAAAGTGATTAAGAGTTACATAACTAAAGACGGACAAACAAGGGTTAAGTAATGAGTTAGAGACATACAATGGGAATTTGAGGCGGGGAATGGTAAGGTTAAGTTGAGATTGGAATTTATCTAAGCTTTGAGCTGAAAATTAAGTTGGAAGATGAGCTTAGCAACACAGAACATGAGTGATAAAGTGAGATTAGGAGTTATATGGCTGAATGAGAGCAAAGGAAGTTAATTTATAAAGTAGAGATCTAGAATGAAGGATTGAAGCAAAAACAGAGAATTGTGAAAAGTTGAGACGTTGAATCAGGTGGTGTCCGCTTGTGGATATTGTGGCTCGGAAAATGGAATCAATCGTACTAAACCGATGAATTGAGAAAGCCATAGTTGGAAAAGAGTGGAGAATGATTGCTTGCATTGAACGGTGATTATTCGTGCTATGTGTTTGCTTTATGTGATGCTCAAAAGTAGTTTCGAAAGAAGCTTTGTGTTTTACGTGAAATGATCCTTGAATGTGATTTCTGTGAAATGTCTTTCAAACGCGATTCTATTCTAAAGAAGCAAAGCTGATTTGAGAAAGTGAATTTATAAGGGTGACACGTGGTGTCATGCCTTCCTTGATACCAAATCGATTGAGAAAGTTGTGAAGTGAATGTGATGAATGAGTATGTGCAAAGAGTTTTGAATCGACGAGGCTATGGATCGTTTAGCATATCGAAGGGTTCGAGCCGGGGACGCCCAGCTAGAAACTTTGAGGGAAGGGTTCTAACAGGGGTCATGCAGAGGCGGGATGCCTGCCCGAGACTTCCGAAGATAGGTACAGGGAGCCTTTTTGTCGGGGTCGCGCCATGAGATGAAAGAAGTGCTAGTTCCGAGTCCTCGAAGGCCCGGAAAAGTTGATTCAACCCCCAAAAGAGTTGTTCATGAATGTGAAATTGTGTTTTTAAGTGATTGAAGAGTCATGATATTTCATTGCAAGAGATTTCGGTGAAAAGTATATAGATTTGTATTATATTATTACGCTTTCACCAATTTCATTATGATGAGTATTATGTGTAAAGAATTTCCATTTTAACGGTACAAGACTCCGGTGAACCCATGATTTATTGCTCACCCCCACAAATTCCCCCTTTCCACCCTAATGTGCAGGTACATTATCGGAAGGTAGGATCTACGCGTAGCACAATCCGGACCCTTGCCGACTCGCTGAGTGCTAGAGTTACTCAAGGAACCGACATGCATTGTTATGATTCTAAATGTTGTATTTGTAATTTAGTTCATATAGTTGTACCCGATGTACCGTAAACCATTTAGATTGCTTTAAGTTTTATAGCATGATTGGTTGGACTCCGGCGTGTGACCGTTGAGTTGTATACTCCGAGCGTGTGGCTCGTTGAGTTATATTATGCTTTTCGTGCGGGGTTTTATGACTTTAAGCCTATGGGATAGTCCATATTAGAAACGAGAACTCTGCCGAAATTTTTAGGAAATCTCAAA
Source organism: Talinum fruticosum (assembly GCA_021018815.1). Classification (NCBI taxonomy): domain Eukaryota; kingdom Viridiplantae; phylum Streptophyta; class Magnoliopsida; order Caryophyllales; family Talinaceae; genus Talinum; species Talinum fruticosum. Next base: position 11,783,795 of record JAITYX010000006.1, on the reverse strand, counting down.
TCCTTTTGGAAAACCATCCTTATCGTCTTTGAGTTGAGTTTAGACAGCCAAACCAACACCGGAAAGAGCCTTGGGAGTTCCTTCAAGGAACTCCGGCGATGTAATACTCCTAGGGGGTGTTTTGGGGTGTTACATTTTATGGTATCGAGCATAGATTTTGGTGACCTTAAGTTTGCATTGCATATAGTTGTTTAGGATCCTTGTTATGTTACTATGTGCTTTGTTTGTAGTTGACATATGTGCGCCCTTAAGTTAGACCTCTGCCTTATAGGTGACTACCTCGTTGACTTAGTTGAATTAGTTGATTGTAAACCGCCCATTGGGGTAATGTGCGAGTGACTTGTGTGTGCTAATTGTGTGAGTAAGTGTGACCGAAACCTTACTTCGGTGCACTACTCGTTGATTTCGTTGAGTCCTCAATTAGAAACCTCTACCTTAGGACTTTGTTGATTCGAATTCGATTAGGCTGGAGGATGAGTTCGATGATCCGAATCGAGAACTTATGTGCTTATATGTGTGAGTGATTCATGCGTGCTAAGTATGTAATTGGGTGTGTGGCAGAATTTTTATTTCCCTTTCGTATTCATTGATTTCGTGGTGTGACTTCTAAATCGTTAGTTGACTTAGGAATTCTACCCCTAAGAAGCATGCGAGTATTAAATTATGTATCGATTGTTTATATACGTAGTTCCAAGGAGTTTAGAGAGTGTCTAGTTGATTTTAGATGGGAAAAGGAAAGACATACGGGACATTAGCATAAGTGAAGCGTACTTGGAGACTCCGACTCCGTTTGTTGATTTAGGTATAGAGGTCTGCCTTTGGGAGCTATCACTAAGGAATGAATTGAAATGTCATATTAGTGAATAGGATAGAGCTGAACACCCCGAGTGTTGAGGGATACTTGCATATTTAGGAAAATACTCATAGGTGGGTAATTTTGGAAGTTATGAATGAGAATTAGAGGCCATAGAGAGGAAAGTAATGGGAAATACAATACGAAAGGTTTGTCATATCGTTGATAGAATTGGCTTTCTTGATACTAATATTTGGGTTCATGATCGAGAATGTTAAACTTGGTATTTTGTTTGAAGTGCATGTGTGTTTGGGTGTGTTGGAAGGTATCCTTAGAGTGCATTTGGGAGTTATGATTGGAGAAACAGTTGATTTAGGGATTTACTCTACTTCCATCTAAGTTTTTGGGTCAACCAAACATAGGGTGTCACGGTTATGGAGATCTATCTATGAGTTCGAATTTGGGAAGCTTGTGGGAAAGGTCTAGAATTAGGCGAGCATGAGGCTAAAAGGAGCTAAGTGAATCACATTGAACGTTATACTTTCCACCATTCGAGTTCCTTTAACTTAACTACCTCACCAAGAAGAGTTGACCGATGAATATGGGAATCATACCCTCCATCACTTTGAGTTTACATGTGGTAATTCTTTGTTGGTAATCGAAACGTCAAAAATTGGAAGCAGTTTCTTTGGGTTCTTTAACTTTGGGCATGATCATGATCTTGTAAGTGGAGTGTCTCATATAAGGGAAGTTTAGAAGTTGCTCTATCACTCCCATACCTTACTTGGAGTTCATTGTGTTTACTAGAGCTCACAGGAGCGACTATAAGTGCTCGGGGATGAGATACTTTAAGATTTATAAAAGGATCATAAGTTGGATCTTAACTCCCATAGAGGTGAAAGAATGACATGAGGACTCCCTACTACTTATCGTAGTTACCAAGGTCCTAGATATGATCACATATAGTTGGTTGCCTCTCAAGTTTGACTTGGTTCAAATTCCAGCGTTTTGCTTATACTTCCAAGCTCTCTCTACTTCCTCTTTGGTGGCGTTACTTGCCTAGCATGTGTGCCATCCTTACTGCTTCGACCAGTGATGTATCATAGATAATTCGTTGAACTAGCCATCCCACTAGCTTGGCCGTAGAGTTGCTTAAGTTTATGGAAGATAAGGAGCTACAAGGTGGTGTGAGATACTTGAACTATATGTGTGCATAGTTAATGTGTTGATTGCGTAAGAATTTGGTGGAGGCATTTGGCTTCGATGTAAGATAAGTGACAGGATCAACCTCCAAGCCAACTTCTTGCCCTTTTGAGTGCAATTTGCTCCTCGGGCCCATAATAGAGTGAGTAGACGCACAAAAAGTTGGTAGAAAGGAGGCTGGAATTCATTGACCCCAAACGAGACTAAGTGCCTCTGTGAATAAGAGTTCGAGCTTAGTAGCATTTGTATGGGCAGCTTGGACTTATTTGAGTCTTTGTAGTCGGACGCTACTCATTGCAAATTTCGAGGACGAAATTCTTGTAAGGAGGGGAGAAATGTAATACCCGGAATTTTAAAGAAAGGTAGCTGAAAAGCATAGAATTATTGAATATTATTCCCCGCAGCTAGGGGTTGAGTGACTCGATTTTATTTACGACCGGACATATCACGTTAGTATTCCTTTGGAGGCTGGTGTTGAATAAATTAAATCAAGGAAATTGCCTTCCTTTTTCATCCGAGCTAAACTGTTGGGTGATTAGAAATTGTCGTTGTCTGGCATATTAAAATAAGTAAGAACGCAGCACCGTAAGAGGACGGAAGGGAGGAGATATGGACTTGTCGTATATAGGCCGGTGATTACTTTGGTTGAATTATGAAGAGATGAGAAAGATAAATTGTGGGTTTAATAATTATTACGTTTAGCAAGAGAAAAAGAAAAAGATGAATAAAAAGGAAAGTGGGTTTTGGTTAAAGTGGAGAAATGAGATAAAAATATAATTAAGGGGAGGATTAGTGTACTGCTCGCAACACGTGCTTGGCTGCACTCGATGAAGCCACCGAAAAGGGAAAGAATGGAGCGAGAGGAAAAAGGAAAGAAGGGAGGGACTGGACAAAACCGGGAAACGAGAGAGAGACAGAGCTCCGAGCGAGAGAGACAGAGCGAGCGGGAGAGGGCAAGCGAGAGCAAGGAAAGCCACCGGAGGCCGGCGGGCTCCATGGCGAACGAAGGTGAGACGATCGGCGAACGCGAGGGACGGCCAAGGCCGAAGGGGAAGGCGAAACCAAGGCAAGGGAAAGGGAAGCGGACGCGAGGGCGAGGAAGCAGCCGGTGAGCGTGGGACCGTGACCGGCGACGGCGTCGAGCGCAGAGGATGGCGGCGAAACCGAGGCTAGCAGTAGGGAAAGAGGAACGAAAGGAGGAACCGAACCGGGGAGCCCGAGTCTCAAAAACCAACAAACCTTCAATCCCTGAATCGAGGTGGGTAGTCTTATACTCTAAACTATTAGTAATTTTGAAACCCAAATGGATTTGTTGTGAATGTTGAATGTGTTATGTGAATATAGAATTTACGGTGAATGTTGAATATACGTATTGCGAAACGGACCTAATCGTTGTTTGAGATTGAATAAGAACTTAGAATTTATTTAAGGAATTGAGAGGGCTGAATCGTGAAATGAAAGGAGTTACTTGGGTTAAATAACATAATTAAATTGGGAACTTCAAAGAGATTTAATAGTTATTTAAGGTCGAATTGGAACTCTGCTGAGTCCGAAGAGGTTAGATTGCATAGGTCAAATGAGTAGTACTGAAGTTTCGATTAGCTATTAAGGATGAAGAGTTGGGACATGGATATGAATTATGAGCTAATTAAGTCTTAGAGATTCTTGAACTTGCGGTATTAAGAGCTAATTACGAACATTGGGGAATGGGTGATTGTGAGATTAATTGAGTATAAAGAGGAGTATGAATTCGTATTGAGTGATGGGCAATTGGTACAAGTAAGTGAGAAATGGGTGATTGTGAGATTAATTGAGTTTGAAAAGTAATTAAATCCTCGAGGTTGATCCGAGTGTGAAAATAAGCAAAGCTAACGAAACTGAATAATGAAAAGTGATTAAGAGTTACATAACTAAAGACGGACAAACAAGGGTTAAGTAATGAGTTAGAGACATACAATGGGAATTTGAGGCAGGGAATGGTAAGGTTAAGTTGAGATTGGAATTTATCTAAGCTTTGAGCTGAAAATTAAGTTGGAAGATGAGCTTAGCAACACGGAACTTGAGTGATAAAGTGAGATTAGGAGTTATATGGCTGAATGAGAGCAAAGGAAGTTGATTTATAAAGTAGAGATCTAGAATGAAGGATTCAAGCAATAACAGAGAATTGTGAGAAGTTGAAACGTTGAATCGGGTGGTGTCCGCTTGTGGATATTGTGGCTCGGAAAATGGAATCAATTGTACTAAACCGATGAATTCAGAAAGGCATAGTTGGAAAAGAGTGGAGAATGATTGCTTGCATTGAATGGTGATTATTCGTGCTATGTGTTTGCTTCATGTGATGCTCAAAAGTAGTTTCGAAAGAAGCTTTGTGTTTTACGTGAAATGACCCTTGAATGCGATTTCTGTGAAATGTCTTTCAAACGTGATTCTATTCTAAAGAAGCAAAGCTGATTTAAGAAGTGAATTTATAAGGGTGACACGTGGTGTCATGCCTTCCTTGATACCAAATCGATTGAGAAAGTTGTGAAGTGAATGTGATGAATGAGTATGTGCAAATAGTTTTGAATCGACGGGTTATGGATCATTTAGCATATCGAAGGGTTCGAGCGGGGACGCCTAGCTAGAAACTTTGAGGGAAGGGTTCTAACAGGGGTCATGCGAGAGGCAGGATGCCCGCCCGAGACTTCCTGAAGATAGGTACAGGGAGCCTTTTTGTCGGGGTCGCGCCATGAGATGAAAGAAGTGCTATTTCGAGTCCTCGGAAGGCCCGGAAAAGTTGATTCATCCCCCAAAAGAGTTGTTCATGAATGTGAAATTGTGTTTTTAAGTGATTGAAGAGTCATGATATTTCATTGCAAGAGATTTCGAGTGAAAAGTATATAGATTTGTATTATATTATTACGCTTTCACCAATTTCATTATGATGAGTATTATGTGTAAAGAATTTCCATTTTAAGGGTATAAGACTCCGGTGAACCCGTGGTTTATTGCTCACCCCCACAAATCCCCCTTTTCCACCCCAGTGTGCGGGTACATTATCGGAAGGTAGGATCTACGCGTAGCACGATCCGGACCCTTGCCGACTCGCTGAGTGCTAGAGCCGACTCAATGAATCGACATGCATTGTTATGAATCTAAATGTTGTATTTGTAATTTAGTTCATATAGTTGTACCCGATGTACCGTAAACCATTTAGATTGCTTTAAGTTTTATAGCATGATTGGTTGGACTCCGGCGTGTGGCCGTTGAGTTGTATACTTCGAGCGTGTGGCTTGTTGAGTTATATTATGCTTTTCGTGCAGGGGTTTACGGTTTTAAGCCTATGGGATAGTCCATATTACAAACAGAACTCTGCCAAAATTTTTAGGAAATCTTAGATTCTTTTGGAAAACCATCCTTATCGTCTTTGAGTTGAGTTTAGACAGCCAAACCAACACCGAGAAAGAGCCTTGGGAGTTCCTTTAAGGAACTCGGCGATGTAATACTTATAGGGGTGTTACAATATATGTATATATATATATATATATATATATATGTGTGTGTGTGTGTGTGTGTGTGTGTGTGTGTGTGTGTGTGTGTGTGTGTGTGTGTGTGTGTGTGTGTGTGTGCGCGTGTAATATATATATACAATCAAAAACTTATCTTGGTTATTATATCAATAAGAAGACGTGACGTATGCTCCTAATAGTTCTTGTTATTGTTACCCCTATTGTTGTTGTCATTATTATTATTATTATTATTATTATTATTATTATTATTATTATTATTATTATTATTATTATTATTATTATTATTATTATTATTATTATTATTGTTATTGTTATTATTAGCTATAATTAATTCGATTAGTTTACCAAGCCTAACTTATTTTTCAATCCTTATCCCTACCTTAATTTCTTACTTCTCATATCATCGCATTCAAAACCCATAGTTAAGTAATTAATTAGTCCATCAAATGCCTTTCCATAGGAAGGTTTCATAATTTACCGAATTGCTCAAAATTCATACATACAATACTTTAAGGTCGTGAGCATTATTCTCACAACAAATATTCACATTCACAACCACAATTAGGTATACCTAATGCTCAATTTTTCCTACACCTCTACACTTGCTCATTATCTAATTTCAATTTCTACATGCATATTCCCTTTCGTTTGCTCAATATATCCATTTCCAATATATAATGAAATACATAAAATTACTCAATTCTATAACAAAACATCCCCAATTTAATTCACTAAATCATAATTTCCCAAAATAAATCATATTCATTCACATTCATACACAATCACTCTACCAAAATACCAAACCTCAATCATCCACACCAATTCGAATTTTCCCAAATCAATTTTTAAATTCACACCATAAATATCTTTCTAAATCATATAGTTCAATTTACAACTACAATCATTAAGTAAATAATAATGTGTACTAATCTAGGGTTTAGGGTTTTACATTTAATACCCAAGAGACGGAAGTCAAGAAGAAGGACGTGTGGTGGCGAGTAAGCTTGGGCTCCGGCGGATCATCGGACGAGCACCGGCGACGAGCTCGGCGGTTGTTGCCGCTAGGTGGGCCATGACAGGGGAGCAGGGCAGGGCAGTGCGGGAGAGCGAGAGCGAGAGAGGGAGAGCGAGAGCGCGAGTGTAAGAGAGAAAGAGAGAAGAAGGAAGGCCAACATCGGTCGTGCTCGTGGCCGGAGGAGGCGACGGCATTGAGGAGGGAGAAGCGAGAGGAGGATTGAGCGCAGAGCACGGGAGCGAGAGAAAGGCGAGGGAGAATGAAAAATTGACTGATCTGCTTGTCTCTGTTTTTATTTATTTGTCTTTCTATTTTTCTTTTATTTTTCTTGTAAAAATTCCGGATAAATCCATTTACGGATTTTTCTTTCAAAAAAATCTGATTAGTTTATTATTATTATAATTATTTTTATTTTTATTTGTTTTTTAATTTTTATTTTATTGTTACTTTTTATTTTTATTTTAATAATGATGTTTACAAAATATAAGTATAATGGTTTGCTTGAAATATAATATTAGTTACCTTATAATCATATACCATCTCATGTAAATTTTTAAATTTTCTCTTTTAAACATATACATAAACTATAATCATTATTATGGAATTTTATTAGGGCACTCAGTCGCCTTAAGTGCATAACACATACATAAAAATAATTTAAACATAAACTATCGAATTAAAGTGCATGCGCTCAATTATATAAATTTTGTAATCAGTAAAATAAATAATGTGGTTTAGGGTCGGGTTGTTATAGTTGCTTTGCATGTTTCATATGTTGAAGCTTGTACTTCTCCAATAACTTCTTGGTATACTTAGATTGATGAACATAGATGTCATCTTTATCTTGTATGATTTGTTGACCAAGAAAGAAATTGAGCTCTCCCATCATGCTCATTTGAAACTCCTGTCTCATTAACTCGGAAAATTCTCGACAGAGATTTTCATTAATAGCTCCAAAAATGATATCATCAACATAAATATGTGCAATAAGGAAATCTTCCCCCTTGGTTTTTATGAAAAACGTTTTGTGAATCTGACCTCTTTTGAAATCATTTCAACCAAGAAACTACTCAGCCTTTCATACCAACTTTGGGAGCTTGTTTAAGACCATATAGAGCCTTTTGCAATTTGAAAACATGATTTGAAAATTCAGAATTTTCAAATCCACGGGGTTACTCAACATAGACTTCCTCTTGAATGAAACCATTCGAAAAGCACATTTAACATCCATTTGATACAATTTAATATTCATGTTGGATGCAAATGCCAACAGGATTCTAATTGCTTCAATCCTAGCAACCGGTGCAAAGGTTTCCCCACAATTAATCCCTTCTTCTTGATTGTAACCTTGAGCCACGAGTCTAGCCTTATTTCGACTACCAACCCATCCTCATCCAGTTTATTTTTGAAAACCCATTTGGTTCCTATAACTGGGTGGTCGAAGGTCGTTTAGTCAAAATCCGGACTCGGTGTCTCTTAAACAGCGAATAGGTCCGTTACGCAATACGAGATACTCTATGTTCACAACAATTCAATATTCACATAACACATTCAACATTCACAACAAATCCATTTAGGTTTCGAAATTACTAATAGTTTAGAGTATAAGACTACCCACCTCGGATTTTTAGGTTTGGAATTGATCGAATTGCTTCGTTGTCCTCGCTTTGTGTTTGGGTTGTGTTCGGTTTCGGGGAGGCTCGCTTCTTGCTTCGGTTCGGCGGTTCTAGCCCCCTACCGCCCCTCGGTCTAGCCCTCCCTCGTGCTCGCCGCCGGTCGCCTCCCTTGTTGCCGTCGCCGGTCCCGGTTTCCGGCCGCTCTATCTCCCGCTCGTCTGTCTCTGTTTCGGGTCTCGTTTCGCCCCTCGCTCCGCCCAGTCTCTCGCTCCCTCCCTCGCTCGCCGCTTGCTCGTGTCGTCGACCGCCGTTTTCCGAGTCTGCGGTGGTCGTCGATGTTCTCCCGGGTCCCCGCACCGCTCGCCTCTTCTCTCTCTCTCTCTCTCTTCCGGTCGGTGCTCCCTCTTCCCCCTTCCCTTGCTTTGCTTCTTTTCTTTCACCTTCGTCCGCCGCCGGCCGCGTTCGCCGTTCGGCTCGCCGGCCTCTGCTCCGGTTCTCGCACGCCCCTTCTCCCTCTCTCCCTTTTCGTTCGGTGGTTCTCTCTCTCTCCCTGCTCTGTTCCTTTGCTTCTTCGCCTTTGCTTTCACCCGTTTCCCCCTTCGGTCCTCTTGTCTTTTAATTCCTTGAACTCTCTCTCTACCGCTTGACAAAACCCACCCCTTCATTCTATTGGACCTCAATTTGTTTCTCTTATCCCATTATGGCATAATTAACCTTCTTCGTTATAACACAATTCGTGCCTCTTCCTTCCTCCGTCCTCTTTAGGTTTTGTCTCCTAAATTATTTTGATGCATCAATTAGGACACTTGCCTAACCGCACCGAGTTTCAGACTTAAAAAGAAGAGGGTATTTCCTTGATTCCTTATTTGACATCAATTCTCGAGGGAATACCGAAGTAATACGTCTGGCCGCAAATAAAATCGAGTCACTCAACCCCCTAGTCGTGGGGAAAAATACTCTATAATTCTATGCTTTTCAACCGCTTTCTTTAAAATTCCGGGTATTACGAGTAAGGTCCCTTGACTGAGTCTGTAAAGGTTAACTCAGCTTAGTTGTCCCTAGCTGTAAGGGTTATCTCAGCTAGGAAGTACTAGATCGAGATAAGGGAACTTCGAGTCTAGGAAAAACTTGTAAAGAGTTATCTAAGGGAGCAACTCGGGTTCGATCGATCTGCGGTATTTTGTGGACTCAAAATAGTGGATTTGACTTCGTGCTTGGATTAGCACGATCCGTGGTTTTCTGCCCCAGGAGGGTTTCCACATAATATCTGTGTATTTACTTTACGAGTTCATTCTAAACTCGGACATACTCGGTTGTAGCTTGAATCGCTTCCTTACTTTTTACTGAGATTCCGAGTTCATACTTTTCGACCTCATTTTAGACTACGAATCTGTTTCCGTCTCTATTTTGGTAAAAAGAGTTCAATATTCAAGAAAATCCTCCATCACCCTATTCACCCCCTCTTGGGTGACTCGGACTCTCCCAGAGCAAACCTTCATGCTCCTCTTCCTACTCTTCCTCCTTCTCTTCCTCCTTCTCCTCGAAAGAACTACTTCAATCGCAGCTTCCTCTTCTTCTTCTACTGCCTCTCCGGAGGGAGACTTAGCGAGGCTCGAGGACTCCTCGGATGTGTCCGAGTTGTATGGGTCTTGAACGGCCTTCGTGCGCCTTTCTCGGAGGAGCTTAAGCAGCACCTTTTGCTCCTTAACCAGATTTTTCATTTCGAGGAGCACATCTTGTTGCTCTCAAATTTGAGATTGGGCCATTTTCCGGTTGATGATCATGTTACGAAGAATAGTTTTGAAGGAGTAGAGAGTGTGCCAAATTTTAACGGACAAAGAAGTGAACTTGTCTATCGAGCTTTAGATAAGGCGGTTGTGGCTTCAAGAGGAGGACCTGAGGTGGAAGCACCGCTAGGTGGAGGAGGCGATCTAAGTCCGAGTTTGAGGCTGAGGGAAGGGGGCTCGGTTCTAACCCGTAGACCTAGATACCAGGCTGGGTTTCCTGGTACCCGTATCTAAGAAGCTCCTTTCCGCCAACAACAAATACAGCCTCGGACACTTCATTTGGGTCCGAGGGGAGGGGAACCTTGAATTGTTTGAAACCAAGGGTTAGAAGGGCTCCGAAGGGAAGAGGGGTGGATTTCTTTGACTTAGTTGGCACAGTAGCCATCCGCTCGATTATGGCTGGAAAGAGGTCTACATCATTGCCCTCAAGGATATCGAATAAAGCTTTGAGAATCTTTGAGTTAGGATTCTCTTTGCTTGGAATGGCGAGAGAAGAAAGTTCTCATCGGGAGGAATCACGAAGTTTGGCCTCGGTCTTCATCCGAGTCACAAAAAATTCTTGTGTGACTCAGGTACTTCCTTGGCATATTTTTCGAAGAACTAATCCGCAATCTCGTTCAAAGGGATAGGATTGCGGTTAAGAAAGATAGAAGAGACTTTGAAGAGACGATGGAGAGAGAGAGAGATTTATGCGTACCATAGTGTTGCGAACTCTAGAGGTGATGACCCCTCAAAGCAAGAAAGATTGGAGTAAAACTCAACCACGAGTTACGGGTAAATGAACTCACTAAAGCAAACAAAGTTATAGACTCCGAGTGGTTTTATGTGCTTCAACCATGAAAAGGTTGTGGTTGGAAATAACTTGTCATCCAACATGAAATGTTGGGTGACTAGGATTTTGGAGGGGTTAGAAGGACCCTCTTGGGTTTGCTTGGTTCTAGGTTTCTTGTTTCGGACCCTAGAAAGTCTTGAGTTGAACGTCTTTTAGGCATGGTTGAAATGTTTGAGGTGAAAGAGAGTGAACTCGAAGAAAAGAGAGAGAGAGAGAGAGATAGAGAGAGAGAGAGAGAGTACTGAGAGTTCTAAGAGCTTTGAGTGCAGGAGTAAGTGAGCGAGAGTTTAGGTTAACAGAGAGTAAAGTAGTGAAATGAAGGAAAAGAAATGTTATTTATAGCGAAAGGAATGTCCTTTAGTAGTCGTTCGACCTTTAAGCGAGTGTGACGGTTCTGTCTCCAATGGTTAGAATTCCAGTGTCTTTCTCCCAACGGCTAGTTCACTTATCGATGCATACGGTAGAGAGAGAAAAAAGAGACATTTCAAAAGAAATTTCTGAAATTCTCCACTAATCTAGAGATGATTTTAGAAGTTTGAAGTCCATTTTTCTCAAAAGCTGAGTCTAACTCGGTAAGGTTTCGAGTGACTCAGAAAGCGCAAACAAATAATAACTCTTAGCTCAAGCATCACTGGGTCAACTGAACCAATTGTTATTAAGACAAAGAAAGCAAACATGTAACACATAATCATGCAGGATAATTTCTCTTAGAAAACACATAATCATGCATTTATCATACCAAGCTCATTCCTAATAAAACAAAATCGATCCTCACAAAGTGGCTTAGTAAAGATATCACCCAACTAAAATTTCGTAGGAATGAATTCTAGTTTAATATCACCTTTTTCAGACTGGTCTCTCGAGAAAATGATACCTAACCTCAATATTCTTTGTCTTTGAGTGCTTGAACCAAATTCTTAGGGATGCTGATTGCACTCGATTGTCACACCTGATTGGAATTGATTTGAATGAAAGTCCAAGATCTTTCAAGTGTTGCTTGATCCATAGAATCCGAGCGCGAGCATGCTCCTGCTGCAATGTACTTAGCTTCGGCAGTTGATAAACCAACCGAGTTTTGATTGTTTGAGTGCTAAGATATAAGGGGTTGACCTAGAAACTGGCATGCTCCTGAGGTGCTCTTTTTATAAACCTTATATCTAGCATAGTCGGCATCTAAGTATCCAGTGAGGGTCGGTTACGAGTCTCTTAAGAACTACGGACCTAGATTCCGAGTCCTTGCAAGATATCTAACAATTCTCTTCACCGTAGTGAGATGTGATTCTCTTGGATTAGCTTGGAATCTTGCACATAGACAAACACTAAACATAATATCTGGCCTATTGGATGTGAGATATAGCAGAGATCCAATCATACCTCGATAGAGTTTCGATCTACTATTTTACCTTTTTCATCCGAGTCCAGCTTCATGCTGCTACTCATTGGTGTTGTTGCATGTTTTGCATCTTGAAGCTTGTACTTCTTCAGCAACTCCTTGGTATACTTGGATTTATGGACATATATGCCATCTTTATCTTGTTTGATTTGTAGACCAAGAAAGAAATTGAGCTCTCCTATCATGCTCATTTGGAATTCTTGTTCTCTAGTTCACCAGATTTGTTGGTTAAACTGGTTGATCTTCGATGATCTGATCCGACCGAGCTTGCTCATCTATTTAATCTTTAGTATTCTAAGTCTGTCTCTTGAGCTGGTTTAGTCTAAGTCATGATGTTACGAGCTGTCTCATTGTCTCATTTTGAGATGCTTTCTTTCGATTACGTCCGAGCTCGGCTTCGGAAAAATCATCTTAATCTCGACTCGGTTTCGGATCCGAGAACATTGACTCACTTGGTTTTCCATGATCAATCTCATCAAACACAATGTGGATGCTTTCTTCCACTTTGTTAGTTCTTTTATTGAAAACGCGAAATGCTTGACTATGAGATGAATAACCCGGAAAGATACCTTCATCCGACCGAGCATCAAACTTGGTCGGGTGATCCTTACAATTGTTGTGAACATAGCACTTACATCCTAAGGGTTTGAAGTATGAGATGTTGGGTTTCTTTCCCTTGTAGAGCTCGTATGGAGTTTTCTTCGAATGGGTCCGATGAGGCATCCGTTCGGTGTGTAGTTTGTTGTGTTGATTGCTCGAGCCCGGAAATAGTACGAGTAGATCATTTTTAATCATCATTGTCCTTCCTATTTCTTCAAGAGTTCGGTTCATTCTCTCCACTACTCCATGTTGTTGAGGGGTTCTGGGTGCTGAGAAGTTGTGAGAGATACAATTCTTATCGCGGAACTCTGCAAATTCCGAGTAATCGAACTCCCTTCTATGGTCGGTTCGAATTCTTCCGATCCGAGTCCGAGACTCTACTTGAATTTTCCTGCAGAGCTTGCTAAACTCTTTGAACAATTCATCTTTTTGCTTAAGAAAACAAACCCAGGTAAATCGTGAGTAGTCATTAACAATCGAAGTACATATGATTTACCTCCAAGACTCTTTACAGGGATTTCACCACATAAATCCATATGCAACGTTTCAAGAACTTTTGATTTGTAAACAATTTTGAGAGACTTGAAGGATGATCTAACCGGTTTCCCTTTTGTGCATGCTTCACGATTTTATCTTTCTTAAATGCACGAGTTAGGTAAACCTCTAACTAAACCATGAGATGCAAGCTTTTTGATATTATGCATGCTAACATGACCTAGTCTACGATGCCACGTCCAAGAATCATCATGCAAAGATGCTTTTAAACAAGATAAATTCGACTTAGATCATAAAGAGGAATAGTGTAAGTATTACCTAACCTCTTACCTAAGAGCTTAGTCTCTTTGGTGGTTACATCGAAATATAGCAATTTGTTTGAGTGAATCTTACCTCTTGGCCTTTGTCACATAATTGACGAGATGCTAAGTCGATTGTACTTTAATCCCTTGACAAGAAAGACTGGGCTGACTAGGTTATCTCCTTTCCCAGTCTTGCCTATTCTAACGATCTTGCCCTTACTCGTCATCTCCAAAAATGACTTTACATCCTTTATAGTCTTCCAACATAGAAAAGAGTCTTGAATCTCCCGACATGTGGCGTGAGCATCCACGGTCTAGGTACCAATGACCTTTTGTCCTTTTCTGAGTTACCTACAAGTCAAAAACACACTAACCCTTCTCACTTCCTCTAACGAACCCATTAACTCCCTTTACTCGTGGTCCTTTTCTAAGGAAGAAGACTCTTGGGAACCCAGATTTGAATGACTTCGGGTTTGGTATGATTTGGATTCTTCCATTTAGAAAACTAAGTTTGTGTCTCTATCTTTTGAAAATCTTTTCTTTTATAAACAAGTGGAGAAGGTTTTCTCCTGAAAACTAATATGGGCTCGAGTCCTCCTTTCACTTTTATGAATAGGACCATGCTCAGCCTTCCCGAACTTCACAGTTCTTGAATCATTTTTAAAAGATTTGAGGAGGAATTAGATTCCTCCTCTTTGTTAAATCCAAGTCCTTTTTCCTGAAGGAGACACATTGAGAGCCTAAAAGCATGTCAAGGTTTTTCTAACCTTGAGTAAATTTCAAAACAAGTTCTTAAGACTCATTGCGCTTTTATTTCAAATGCTCATGAAGACTCGGACTTGACTCCGCACATTTCGAGTTCTAATAAGGGAATCGGGTATAAGACTTTCTCACTTATAGAGTTTTCATTCCAAGTCATTCTCTCGTACCTTAGAAACTTTTCCGAGTGATATAGTATTTCCTCTAAGTGATATAGCAATTATTTCATGTATTTTTGCTTGTGTCCGTGTGACTCGGAAAACATATATTCACTCACGTTGTTTCACTCGGTTCGAGTCTCTCATCACTTAGAATTATCGCATGTTCAAACGACTAGTACTCGCATAACCGCACTCGAGTCCGACTTCATATTACTGGTGTTATTCGTTATAGTCGGCGCTTCTAGTTTGAACCATGCTTAGTCTAGATCAAGTTTATTTCACTCGATGTTCCGTATGTAACTTGATTCTCGCTTAGACTAACTCGGATGGAATTTCGAGTTTCATGGATATTAGACTCGGAAAATTCCATTCCTATTCCGACTCGGATAATTAGTCACTTAATTATCTTAATTATATTATTATCCGTGTCTAATCTTGGACCAAAGTATTTTATACTTTGAGAACCAATTTGATTTAGTTTTGTAGGTTATACAAACGAGGCTACACTTTTGAAATACAAAAGTAACCTGGCTTCAAAACGTCAAATCACCAAGCAGACAAGGCTTTTTCTATCTCTAACATAGCCCCAAAAGATCGTGTCCGGATCGTGTATTTCCAAAACGGAAAATCTGCAACGCCAAGCTAAATGGTGGTTTCTACCTTATCTTTCAAGACACCGCCGAGTGGTTTTGGGACTTCCAACGAGTCAAGAACCGTTGTCCAACGTTCATATCTCAACGGATACTTTCCGAGTGACTCGGAAGATCCTTAACAACGGCACAAAGGACTCTCGGTCGGAAGATGGACTAAACGGCTAAGCTGCTTGGTCATCTATATATAGAAGCCAACTCTCAAGACTTGAAGATTGCCGAACCTATTGTTAATACACATACTTCAGCAAAAGTCATTGTATTCATTCTCAATCTTCTACTTATGACTCCTACTCTGTAATTCATTATATTCGAGTTGTAAGGTCTTGTACTTAGTTACAAACACTCTCTTTCTTACTCTCTAAGTAAAGTCCCTTGACCGAGCTGTAAGGGTTAACTCAGCTCGGTTGTCCCTAGTCTGTAAGGGTTATTTAGCTAGGAAGTACTAGATCGGATAAGAGAATTTCTAAGTTTAGGAAAAACTTGTAAAGAGTTGTCTAAGGGAGCAACTCCGGTTCGGTCGATCTGCGGTATTTTGTGGACTCAAAATAGTGGATTTGACTTCGTGCTTGGATTAGCACGGTCCGTGGTTTTCTGCCCAGGAGGGTTTCCACGTACTTTCTGTGTCTTCACTTTACGAGTACATTCTAGACTCGGACATACTCAAAGCTTCAGTTTAATCCGCTTCTTTACTCCTCACTGCAATTACGAGTTCATACTTTTCGACCACAATATAGACTCAAAATCGCTTACATGCGTACCTTGTTCAAAAGAGTTTGATTTTCTACAAAATCTTCCACCACCCTATTCACCCCCTCTAGGGTGACTTAGTCTCACCCCGAGCAAACCTTCAATTGGTATCGAGCCTATCCTTTCAAAAAGGATCTAACCATCCAAAGGTATAAAGATCAAATGGCTCGGAACAACGGAGAGTTCGATGAAGGAAGATCTTCTAGCGAGACCACCAAAATTCAAAGGATCCAACTTCGTGCACTTGGAAGAAACTCATGGAATGTTTCCTCCTGGATCATGATGAAGATGTTTGGGACATCATACCAAAAGGAAACCGCATTCCAATGAAGACAGAAGAATTTAGACTCGTTCCCAAGACAAAGGCCGAGTTTACTCCAAGCGAAGCAAAGTAGTTCGAAAGAACTTCAAGGCAATGAAGATTCTTATGTGCACCATCAGCTCGAAGAGTACAACCGAGTGTCCGCTCGTGACACGGCCAAAGAAGTGTGCGACACACTGGTCAACACTTATGAAGGTACAAACCAGGTCGGACAAGCGAAGATCAGCCAATATCTTCACAAATATGAGCTATTTAAGATGGAGCCGAAGAAAACATCACTCGGATGTTCATTCGATTTATCGAGATTACCAACAATCTCAAATCTCTGGGTAAGAAGATTTCCCATGAGGAAATGTGCAGAAAGATACTCGAAGCCTACCCAAGAAAAGATAGGGTCCCAAGGTAATTGCCATAGAGGAGGCTCGGAACCTATCACTTCTCAAGCCGGACGAGCTCATTGGGAAGCTTCTCACTCATGAAATCCATCCGGAAGAGGAGGATGCTGAGAGCGAGCACCAAAAAGAACATAGCGTCGAAGGCCTCGTAAACCAGAGAAGCGGATCCGAGTTCCTCCGACTCGAAGGGGATCCCATGGCACTTATTCCGAAGGCTTCAAGAGAATGATGAAGCACAAAAGTTGGGATAAAAGGCCAAAAGAAGAATTCTACAAGAAAGATAAGAAGGACAGGAAAGGTAAATACTCTTCTCCTTCAATGTTATCCTTAACTAAGAACTCGGCTATTTTGAATGTCGCAGCAAGGATCACATAGTCAAAGATTGTCCAAAGAGAAAATGGGACAGAAAGAAGAAAAAGGCTATGATGGCCACATGGAGTGATGAGGACTCATCGGAAGATGACGAGGACTCGGATGACTCAAAGTGTCCGATGGCAATCTCTAACTCGGAAGCTGAAATAGAGTCGGACTCGGAATCGAGAGAATGAGGAATCTAATCCTCAAGAGGTAATTGAGTACTTTCTCAAATTCTCCAAAATTAATTTGGCTAAGTATATTTTTACTTTGGAAGAAAAGTCCAATTTTGATTCTTCTCGTTTCAAAGAACAACTTGAGTCAATTTCCTCTTAGAGCATTTCTTTGAAAAATGAATTGGAAAAACTGAGACTTACACTCGAGAGAACTCAAGACTAGTGCTCAATCCAATGAGACCGAGTTTGAGTTATTCGAAGAGAAAATGAGTAGCTAAAGCAAAAGCTCAATGAGTCTCAAGATCTTCTTTTAAAGTTCACTCAAGGTCAAAAAACCATGACATGCTCTTAGGATCCCAATGTGTCTCCTTCGAAAGGAAGGTCTTGGTTTCAACAAAGAGGAGGAATCCAATTCCTACTCGAGCTTTTCAAAAGGATTCCGGAACTATAAAGTTCGGGAAAGCCGAGCATGGTCCCATTCATAAAAATGAAAGGAGGACTAAGCCTAGACCAGTTTACAAGAAGAAACCATCTCCTCTGGCTTTCAAAAGAAAAGTTTTCAAAAGGAACAAATACGGACTCCGTTCTCTACACGGAAGACTCGAGAATCGGACTAAGCCCAAAGTCATTCAAATCAGGTTCTGAAAAACCTTCTTCCTCAAAAAGGACCACGAGTAAAGAGTGTTACTGGTTTCGTTAGAGGAAGTGAGAAGGGTTAGATTGTCTCTATTTTGCAGGTCACTCGGAAGAGATCAAAAGGACACCGGTATCTTGATAGTGGATGCTCACGTCACATGTCGGGAGACGCAGGACTCTTTTCCGAGTTGGAAAAACATAAAGGAGGAAAGGTTACGAGTTGGAGATGATAGTAAAGGCAAGATAGTTGGGATATGCAAGATTGGAAAAGGAAGCAATCTGGTTAGTCCAGTCTACCTCGTCAAAGGATTAAAGTACAATCTGCTCGGCATCTCTCAACTGTGCGATAAAGGTCGGGAGGTAAGATTCACTCGGACCAACTGCTACATTTCCGATGTTACCACCAAGGAAATCAAACTCTCGAGTAACACTTACATTTTTCCTCTTTCGACCCGAATCGGAATTTATCTTGTTTGAAAGCATCCTTTCATGATGACTCATGGACATGGCATCGTAGATTAGGCCATATTAGCATGTATACTATTGAGAAATTAGCATCTCATGGTTTAGTTAGAGGTTTGCCTAACTGTACTTTTGAGAAAGATAAAGTTTGTGAAGCATGCACAAGAGGGAAACAAGTCGGATCATCATTCAAATCTCTGAAGATAGTTTCCACATCCAAAGTGCTTGAGCTACTGCATATGGACTTATGTGGTGAAATCCCGGTTAAGAGCCTCGGAGGTAAATCATATATATTTGTTATTATTGATGATTATTCATGATTTACCCGGGTGTGTTTTCTTAAGCACAAAAATGAAGCATTCAAGGAGTTCAGCAAGCTCTGCAGAAAAATTCAACTTGAGTCTCAAACTCGGATTTAGAGAATCGGAACCCGACCATGGAAGAGAGTTTGATTAATCGGAATTCTCGAGTTTTGCGACAAGAATGGAATCTTTCACAACTTCTCGGCGCCCGGACTCCTCAACAAAATGGAGTAGTGGAGAGAAAGAACAGAACTCTTGAAGAAATAGCAAGGACGATGATGATTGAGCACAACTTACCTTACTATTTCTAGGCTGAGGCGATCAACACAGACCAACTACACTCCGAATAGATGCCTCATCGGATCCATACTGAAGAAAACACCTTATGAGCTCTACAAAGGGAAGAAACCCAATATTTCCTATTTCAAGCCTTTTGGATGCAAATGTTTTGTTTATAACGACGGTAATGATCACTCGACCAAGTTTGATGCTCGGTCGGATGAAGGTATTTTTCTGGGTTATTCATCTCATAGTAAAACTTATCGCATTTTTAATAAGAGAACTAATAAAGTGGAAGAAAGCATCCACGTTGTGTTTGATGAGCTTGAACAGGAAAAGCCAAGTGAGTCTTCATACTCGGATCCGAAGCTCAGCAGAGACGATGATAGTGATGAACATGAATCGTCAAGATTCAAACTCAAATAGCTCGGAATGAAGTCACTCGGAATGAAGTGACTCGAACGAGATAGCTCAAGAATTCACTAAGAATGCTTGAAGAGCAAGCTGATCACCGAGACCAAGCCTTTGAAGATCAAGCGAGTTCGATCTACAAATCTAGTAAATCGGAGAACAGTAAAGCTTTCAAGTATGCTTCTAATCACCCACTAGAATACATATTATCCGATATCAACAGTGGGGTAAGAACTCGTTCCTCTCTTCAAAATCTATGTACATTCACTGCATTCATTTCATTAATTGAACCCAAAAATGCACTAGAGGCCCTAAATGAACCTGAATAGTTAGAGGCCATGCAAGAGGAACTCAATCAATTCGAAAGAAAGCAAGTCCGGACTCGACCAAATGACCTTCTAACCACCCACACTACTAGAAAAAGGGTTCTAACGACGAATAAATTGGTCGTTAAAAGTACATTTTATTGTCGTTAAAAGTGATTAACGACCAAAAAATTTTGGTCGTCGATCGTCGTTAGTGGTTCCCTCGTTAATACTTTTAACGATGACTTTAAAATTTTCGTCGTCATTTAAAATAATGATGAAACAAGATGTCGTCATAATTAGTTGATTGAATAACGATGAACTACATATCATTAACGACAAAAATTTCTGTCGTAGATTTAAAAGAAACATAAATACAAAAATTAAAATTATGATCATTAACAACCAATTTGGTTCATCGTTATTTCTTGAACGATTAACATTTTTATCGTTAATAGTATTATGGATAACCTAAATATATAATTTTGTCAATTATCTTTAAAATAATGTAATTAACTATTGATCACTAATATATAGTAACAACAAAATCGAATTGATATGTATTAATTCCTTTGAATACCACCGGTCCGCGAATACACAATATAAAACATAACCTAATATCAAAAGCATCCTAAAACACATAATCTAAAAACAATCGAGGAAACTAGAAGTCCTCATAGTAATTGATATCCGAGTACAAGCAATATTAACCAAAAACTAAAAAAAAAAAAAGGAAGTCCTCCAAATGATTTAGAAAGTATAAATCTTCATCAACTACTCATAAAAGGTAAGGAAGTGTTGGAACTTGAATGAGCAGTCCACATCTCCAAACAAGTCCACATCTATAAAAAATAGAGAATTATTAGAACTTTTACAAAATTGCAAAAGTATTCAACTTCTTATCAAACAAACATATGTAACTAAACAACCACCACTTTATGTTCGGAGCTACAATTGCATCATCGGTGCATTGCATTACAATACATGCGAAGTTGTAAGTTGTGTTGTCTCTGTATCGATATCAAAGATGTGTGAATGTTTGAAAATGGTCAAAAGAATTTTGTTTATGGACGGAAGGGTTATACCGAGGGCATCAACACCATGACAAGGAGATAGGAAGAGCTAGGGGAGCATAATAGGTTAGACTTTCTAAAAAGGGATAAATCTCTTAAGTTAATCAAGTTAAGAGCAAGTGCAATGGAAATATATCCATGATTCCTACACATCAACATTCTTTCTTTCCAATCTAAAAAATATATTGTTTCGTACAATCAAAAAGTATATTGTTCAATCAAGGAACCACAAAGCAAAGCTAATAGATCTTTGTGCCAAACTTAGAGTAGTTCTTCAATAAAGCATATTCGAGCAAAATCAAGTCTTTAATAGTGCTCTTACACTTGATTAAAACCTATATGTCAAAATCATACTATGAATTTGTCTCAATTATCTTTATAACCTTCCTACTCCGGAATCACAATTATAATCACAAACCCAAAAGGAAGTCTCAAAAGCAAATGTTTCAACTCTTTCCCTCTAAATGTGACAACAAATCTTAGGTAGCCCAAGTATATCCCAATTGTCAACTATTAACCGATTACACTAAGTTTCGATCACAATTGACCTTAACATCTAACCTCAAACAATGTTTGATATTTCATCGCATTCTATTAAACTAAATCAAGCTACTCACCTGGCGAAAACAAGGTTCATTTTAAGTCGATGGATTATGGATGTTGAACTTACGGAAAATGGCATCCTTGAAATTTGCTATTTCGACTCAATCGACTCTAAACGATCTTGAAACTTTTCGTTTTCTGTTTCAACTATTGTCACACATTCATGAAGAACCTCATTTTTCTTTCTAGCAGCATGGAGTTCAATTTCAAGTTCAGCTCTAGTAGGACAAGGTCCCCTTAAATCTTTTGCCTTTACTCCTCCTCCAAAGCCAACTCCTCGATCTTTCGATTTGATTTGAAAACCTTATTAGCAACCTGCACATTAAATAGGAAAAATGCATATATAAAACATAACTATCGTGTAACATGTTATAAAAATTATTTTACAAAAACACAATCCACCTCCGGATGGGAAAGAGAAGGGTCTTTTTCTATAACATCTCGGATTTCATCCTATAAAGTACAACAATGACATTAATACATCGCACTTGCCAACTAAAGTTAAAAAAATGTAGGCTTATAATATTATACGTACATATTTTTTGAGTTATCTCTAGAGTTGCAAGCTCATCACCCTTTTTATGAGTTTCACGGAACATTTGAAGAAAAGATGGCTCATTCCCGTCCTTTGCATTTGCTGCAAATGGTAGCACTGCTGGCTACGGCCGAGTGGAGCAGCTATCCGCCTCGCTGCAGCGACACCATCCGCTCCTGGCTGCAGCACCCAGCAGAGCGATTATCTGCTGCCTGGCTACAGCAGCCAGCGAGCACCATCCGATGATAGGCTGCAGCGAGCCTTACTGCTGTCTGGCTGCAACAGCCAGCAGAGCAGCTATCTCGCTCGCTGGCTGCTGCAGATGATGAGCAACGGCCAGCAGTAGCTAACACCTGCTACTGCAGATGTCCTGTAGGCTCGTTACGTCTACTACAAATGTCCTGTAGGCCTGTTGTGTCTACTATAAATGTCCTGTGGGCCTCACAACAATAAGCAACATCAGCAAAGCGAACACTAGTAACTAGTAAATTATGATCAACAAGCAAACCCATATGGTAGGATACACTAAGCTTATCTGGTGCAATAAAGGAAACATATATTCGATAAATGCGAATACATCAATATCAATAATTAACTATGAAAGAAAGGGCAACTATATTTCATCTTCGTCTCTTTCTAGATCTTTGTTCATCCTTCAGATTTGCTTTATTTTAAACGGGTATGACCAAGATGAATTTCTTTGGGAAAGCAAAGGAACAACTACTTATAATTGAAATTTGTAAAAGTCAGCCATGAAAATGAACAACAAACGTGAAACAGAAATGTTTCATGTGCTTCTTTATCCGATGCATTCTTTTTCTCTTCCTTTGATCATTGCAGTCTATCTCTTTCTGTTTTCACTTCTCTTCAACTTCTATATCCGACATACATTCTTCTTAGTTTGACCTATAGAATTGTGATTATGATTAATCTTGGTTTCCTATGATCTATAGTTCCTTTCTTTTCTCCGATTGTATATCATTATTTTATTACAAATTGAGGGTTGTCTTTTAGTTAAGCTGGAGAAAGGGTGTTCTTGAAAGGCTTAAGATGCTTGAATTGAAATATAAGTGGGAAGGGACCTTTGGATTTTGGAGGATTAGCATTTTCCGACTTTTTTCTATCTTATTATATTTGAGCATATGTTTTGGTTTTGGTCCGACTAGGGTGGTCAAACATAGGGACTGCGCAACTTTTAGCGACTCGACTCTTGAGAAATGTGTGAACTTGTGTATTAAGTTTGAGTATTTTGAGGGTTAAATGGCTTGGCGGACTAAAGTAAATGTCTCACCAAGATGTCCTTTTCTCTTGTTTTTGAATTTCTCTGTAGCCAACACCTTTTGAATCGGCATCTATTGGAAGTAACCTCTTTGCTATATTGTTCTAGGTGTAAGCCTGCGTACATCTTACATTCTTACCCCTTCCTCCACCACCCAGATTTGGTGGGAGTACTTGGGAATGGTTTGGTTTTGTTTGGTTTGATTCGGTTATATGAATCATAGTGGTTCAATGTTACCTGGTTTTAAGCTTCATGAGAATTTGATCTTTTTGATAGTTGAACTGTATAAGAGGTCAACTAATCAAAGCTTTGCCCAATGTAATCTTTGAGATGCATCATCGCTACTCAAAAAGGGAAAGAGGGAGGTCAACTGGTCAAGGATTGTAACCATTGGGTCTAAAATGCACATTGAGCACTTGTGTGATTATGAAAATCGTATCTGTATCTTGTATTTTACGTTAACCCTCGGACACATTATGGGAAAAAAAGAATAATATCTTAACCTCTTGATTATGAAATTCTTCTGCAGCTCTTTTTAGTCTTTGCTCCCACTCGTAACATAACATTTTTCTGCTATCACAGCTGGGAGTATCGACCTAATGTGTCCTTGTTGCTGAATTGTTCTTTTAGTGTTTTATTTTCAAATGAAAGTGATTAACATATTAAGCTGTGATATAGATGGAAATTGACTGTTCACTATACTTTCGGGGTTCGATGAGTTTGAAGCCTATGTTAAAGAGTTTGTATTGTTTGATACAATCCTCTTTGAGTTGTGGTGTGAATCAAGATGACTATGGCTAAACAACTCTTTCTCTGCCTCTCTCAATTATGCCAAGCTCACCAAATGACACAATTCTAACATAAGCTACCAAAATTCATAATACTAAGAAACAACGAGTGATAAGCTATTTCAAACCTCCAATTTCACCCAACAATAATCAAAATCATGGACACACAATCGCACAAAATATAAAAGTATTAAAGATTACAAATCAAAGCGGACATCAACTACAAAATTAGGGGATAATTTTCAGTACATAAACCTTCGTACCTAGATGCAATGCCAAGGAGTATCGGAACCAATCAAAGAAGAAGCTTAGATGAGCAAAGAGAAATAAGAGGCCAGCAATTCGGGGCTGCAGCGGTTGGTTGGAGGCGGTGCCAAGGAGTACGATCCGGCGAGTTGTTAATAGTAGAAGGTTGAACCCAAAATTAAAATTCAATAAAAAATTCTATCAAAATTCAATCAACAAAACATAGAATTTGATTCCATCCTCAACACAAACAAAAACCTATAACAAAATTCAACATAAACAAGAAAAAAATACATTAAAAGGACCTGTTTAAACTTCGGATCGGGCAAGGACAGCGCTTCCTCGGCCGCCGATTGAGCGTCGGTGGCTGGTGTGAATGAGGAGAGCGGAGGACGAGAGGGTAAGAGCTAGAGAGGGGTAGGTAAGAGTGAGCGAGGGGTGGGTTTTCCACTGGGAACGAACTCCGCTGGCAATTGAGTGTCGGAGAGAGAGCGTGAGAGAGAGAGAGCGGCGGTGACTACGATTGAGGGCGGAGAGCGACAACCGGCGATAGCCGGCGGTTGAGACTCAGCGTGAGCAGCGGAAGCTGAATGAAGGCCGAGGCGAGAGATGGAAGACGATTGAACGAGAATTAGGAGGGCTAATTTTGATTTTCCAAACTTAAAATTTTACCTTAGAAGGAAAATTTTTAATTTATTTTTAAAAAATTTATTTTAAAAAAAGAAATACTAATTATAATTAAAGTTTTAATCCTAATATTATTAACGACCAACAAATTAAAAAGTAATAACGACCAATTTTTTTGTTCGTTGTGTAATAATAATAATTTGATAAAATTAAACGACAAAAAATTAATTTCATCGTTATTAGTAACTTTTAACGACCAATTGTATGGTTCGTCGTTAAAGTGACGTCGTTAGAAGCCTAATTTCTAGTAGTGCCAGTCATAGGAACCAAATGGGTTTTCAAGAACAAACTGGATGAAGGTGGGATAGTAGTCGAAATAAGGCTAGACTTGTGGCTCAAGGTTACAATCAAGAAGAAGGGATTGATTGTGGGGAAACCTTTGCACTTGTTGCGGAATTGAAGCCATTAGAATCCTATTGGCATTTGCATCTAGCATGAATATCAAATTATATCAAATGGATGTTAAGTGTGCTTTTCTCAATGGTTTTATTGAAGAGGAAGTCTATGTCGAGCAACCTCCTGGTTTTGAAAACTCGGATTTTCCAAACCATGTTTTCAAACTTCAAAAAGCTCTTTATGGTCTTAAACAAGCTCCCGGAGCTTGGTATGAAAAGACTGAGCAATTTCTTGGTTCAAAATGATTTCGAAGGGGTCAGATCCACAAGAATCTCTTTATAAGAACCAAGGGCAAAGATTTCCTTATCGTTCGGATCTATGTTGATGATATAATTTTTGGAGCTACTAATGAAATTCTATGCTCGGAATTTTACGAGTTAATGAGTCGAGAATTTCAAATGAGTATGATGGGAGAACTCAATTTCTTCCTTGGTCTACAAATCAAACAAGACAAAGATGGAATCTGTGTCCATCAATCAAAGTATACCAAGGAGCTGCTAAAGAAATACAAACTCCAAGATGCAAAGCACGCAGCTACACCCATGAGTAGCGAGTATAAAACCTGACTCGGACGAGAAAGGTAAAGCAATAGATCGAAACTCTATCGAGGTATGATTGGATCTTTTCTATATCTTACTTCTAGCGAGGCCGGATATAATGTTCGAGTGTATGTTTATGCGCAAGATTCCAAGCTAATCCAAAAGAATCACATCTCACTGCGGTGAAGAGAATATTCAAATATCTTGCGGGGACTCGGAACTTAGGTCTATGGTACTCAAGAGACTCATAACCGACTCTCACTAGATACTCGGATGCGGATTACACTGGATACAAAGTTGATAGAAAGAGCACCTCGGGAGCTTGCAAATTTATGGGTCAATCCCTAATATCTTGGCACTCAAAGAAGCAAAACTCGGTAGCTCTATCAACTACCGAAGCTGAGTATATTACAACCGGAGCATGCTATGCACGGATTTTATGGATAAAGCAACACTTGAGAGATCTTGGACTTTCTTTCAAATCGGTTCCAATTAAGTGTGATAATCAAAGTGCAATCAGCATCACCAAAAATCCGGTTCGAGCACTTAAAAGCGGAACACATTGAGGTCGGGTATCATTTCTTACGAGACCATTCGAGAAAGGTGATATTCAACTTGAATTCATTCCTACTAATCTTCAATTAGCTGATATCTTTACTAAGCCACTTGGTGAGGATCAGTTTTGTTTTATTAGGAATGAGCTTGGAATGTTAAATGCATAATTATGTGCTTTCTTATGTGAAAATTTCATTGCATGATTATGTGTTATGTACGTTCAAATCATTAATAACCATTAGTTTAGTTGACTTAGTGATACTTGAGCCGATAGTTGTTATTTATGTATAGTTTCGAGTCACTCGAAACTAAGCTAAGTCAAACTTCAGATTGATGAGCAAAGTGGACATCAAATCTCCGAAATCATCTCTAGATAAGTGGAGAATTTCAGAATTAATTTTCAAAATCTTTTTCTCTTTCTCGCTCGCTGTGATCAAACTTCTAGCGGTTGGAAGGCAAACCGCTAGAATTTTAACCGTTGAGAAGAGAATCGTCACACCGATCCGAGGTGACTGATGAAAGAGCTGAGTCGGAACGGATATATAAATAGCGTTGTGTTGAAGCACGATTATTTTTTCTATAAATACCGCCTATTCTCCTTCGTCTCGCTACTTTACATTTCATTTACTCTCTCTCTCTCTCTCTCTCTCGATCAAAACTTCGCGCACAAGCTCTCTACGGTGACTTACGGACATTTTTAAGCTTCGTGAAGATCATCTCAAGTAAGCTCGATTGCTCTTAACTCTTTCTTCTATTCCTTCTCTTTCATTCTCGTCGATTTATTCTCTTCTACACTCTCTCAAAGTTCCACTTCTCTCTCTTCTCTCATCCAAAATGCCTAAAAGAGGTTCTCACCCTTACTTTCTTGGCTCTTCCTCAAAGAAGCCACGCACAAAAAGCCAAGAAGGCTCGTCCACCTCTAAACTCGTTGTGACCCGAGCATCTTGTCTTGGACAACAAGTTCTTCCCAACCACCAAATTCTCATGGTTGCCCCACATCCAAACCACCGGTGTTTATAACTTTCTCTGTTTCAGCGAGTTCATCTACCTTGAACTCGTATCCGAGTTTTACACTCACCTCACAAGCTCCGAAGGTGTTCTAACCTCCGGGGTTCGAATGTAACCGTTCGTATAAACACTTCCCTTCTCCATCGCTTGTTCAAGGTCTCCTCTCTTTTCTTGAACAGTAACCCCATTCCTTTCACTGAAGTCGCTGACGACTTCTTTAAAAATACGCAAAAAATTTCCCGAGTCACACAAAAATTTTTTGTGACTCAGCTGAAGTCGAAGCACGTCTTATGTGCTTTACTGCTAATGAGAACTTTCTTCTCTCAGCATTCTAGCAAGGAGAAACCCAACTCCAAACATTTAAAAGCTCTTTTTGACATTCTTGAGGGCTACGAAGTAGACCTCTTTGCTTCAATAATCGAGCAAATGGCAAGCTGTGCCAGCTCAACTCCAATCCAAGAAGAACACCCCTCTTCCTTTCGATGCTCTTCTCACCCTTGTATTCAAACAATTCAAAGTTCCTCTCCCTCACACCCAAACACCGTTTACGAGGCTGCCGTTATTGTCGGCAAAAGGAACTTCAAGGGTGCGAGTACCATGAGACTCAACTTCGGTATCTGCGTACACGGCTCGGAGCCGAGGCCACCTTCTTCGCCTCGGACTCGGAAAGAAGCCCCCTTTCTCTTCCTGCCCCACCTAGTGGTGCTTCCACCTCGAGTGCCTCTAAGTCTCTCTCCTCCATTTTGTCCTCCGCTTTCATGGACAAAATCAACTCTGTGCCCTTGGAATTCAAGGACATGCTCAGGTCATTCAAGGCTGTCTATCGATCTATGACCATCAACCAAAAGACAGCCCAATCTCAAATCCAAGAGCAGCAAGACCTACTACTTGAGATGAAGGCCTTGGTGAAGGAGCAAAAGAAGGCGATCGAGCTCCTCCAAGAGAGACGGTCCAAGGCGGCTCGGGACCATGGCGACTCGGACACATCCGAAGTGTCCTCGAGCTCGGCCAAGACCTCCTCCTCGAGATAGGCTGGGAGGATGGAGAAGAAGGCCGAGGAAGAAGCGGACGTTGAGGAGCCTGCTGCTAAGGCGGCTCCTTCGGGCAAGGGAACAACAAGAAGAAGAAGAAGGAGGGACAGTCGAGGGTCAAAGTGCTCCTAAAGCTCAACTGGAAGTACTCGGCTCGGACAGCGATCCGAGTGGGTTAGAAGACCTAGGCTGCACAAGGCCAACTGCGGCGGGTCGAGCCGAGCAGACCCCTCCAGCCTACCGAGCTCCACGGGGAGGAACCTCCGGATCCTCTTGTTCTAGGTCGACCACTCGGAGCCGAGCCCTTGACGGCGATCCCTGTCCTCCCTCCGCCGCGCTCAAGCACATCGTCAAGATCCTACCAGCGCCGGTGGACCACTCCTCCTTCCTCTTCTACTGACACAACCCCTCTCCCTCTTAGGCGGACACCACGCACTCGTGTCACAATTCCAAAGTCTGCAGATTCTTCTTCTTCCTGGAATTCTATTTTCTTTTACTTATCTTTTTGTCCAGACATCAAATATGTACTACTTGTTGTATTCTTCCCATTTTTATTTTATTTTTTTTTTTTTTGCTGAAAGGCAAGGGGAGAATATAGATAGAAAAATTTGTTGCCTTGTTTAGGGGAGTCTCTCACTCTCTATCTCTGTATATACTTTCTTTAACATCAATGAATTAATGCATTTCTTTTCAATTCTCTTAGCTTATCGTTTAATGCAAACATTTACGAGTTAGCATTATTTTATTAACAATTGCTTGAGTATCTATTCTTTATGATCCGATACTAAGTATGCTTTACTTATCTTATTTTCTTAGCAAGTATACAAAAACAGATCTATATCACTAACAAAGTTTACGTCTAAGTATGGAATGCCTTTCATCAAAAGGGGAGATTGAAGACTCGGACTTTACTCCGCACATTTACGAGTTCTAATAAGGGAATCGGATATAAAACTTTCTCACTTATAGAGTTTTCATTCCAAGTCATTCTCTGTACCTTAGAAACTTTTTTGAGTGATATAGTATTTCCTCTAAGTGATATAGCAATTATTTCATGTATTTTTGCTTGTCTCTGTATGACTCGGAAAACATATATGCACTCACGTTGTTTCACTCGGTTCGAGTCTTTCATCACTTAGAATTATCGCATGTTCAAATGACTAGTACTCGCATAACCACACTCAGTCCGGACTTCATATTACAGGTGTTATTCTGTTATAGTCGGCGCTTCTAGTACGAACCATGCTTAGTCTAGATCAAGTTTATTTCACTACGATGTTCTTTATGTAACTTGATTCTCGCTTAGACTAACTCGGATGGAATTTCGAGTTTCATGGATATTAGACTCGGAAAATTTTATTCCTTTTCTAACTCGGATAATTAGTCACTTAATTATCTTAATTATATTATTATCTGTGTCTAATCTTGGACCAAAGTATTTTATACTTTGAGAACCAATTTGATTTACTTTTGTAGGTTATTCAAATGAGGCTACACTTTTCGAAATACAAAAGTAACCGGCTTCAAAACGTCAAATCACCAGCGAGACAAGGCTTTTTCCACCTCGACCTAGCCCAGAAGACCGTGTCGAAGCTGTCTTTTCCAAAGCGGAAATCTGCAACGCCAAGCTAAATGGAGGTTTCTACCTTATCTTTCAAGACATCGCCGGTGGTTTTGGGACTTCCAAAAGAGTCAAGAACCGTTGTCCAACTTTCATATCTCAACGGATACTTTCCGAGTGACTCGGAAGATCCTTAACAACGGTCACAAAGGACTCTCAATCGGAAGATAGACTAAACGACTAAGCTGCTTGGTCATCTATATATAGAAGCCAACTCTCAAGACTTGAAGATTGCCGAACCTATTGTTAATACACATACTTGAGCAAAAGTCATTGTATTCATTCTCAATCTTCTACTTACAACTCCCACTCGTAATTCATTATATTACGAGTTGTAAGGTCTTGTACTTAGTTACAAACACTCTCTTTCTTACTCTCTAAGTAAGGTTCCTTGGCTGAGCTGTAAGGGTTAACTCAGCTCGGTTGTTCCTAGTTGTAAAGGTTATCTCAGCTAGGAAGTACTAGATGAAATAAGAGAATTTCTGAGTCTAGGAAAAACTTGTAAAGAGTTGTCTAAGGGAGCAACTCGGTTCGATCGATCTGCGGTATTTTGTGGACTCAAAATAGTGGATTTGACTTCGTGCCTGGATTAGCACGGTCCGTGGTTTTCCGCCCGGGAGGGTCCACGTACTTTACGTGTCTTCACTTTCGAGTACATTCTAGACTCGGACATACTCAAAGCTTCGGTTTAATCTGCTTCTTTACTCCTCACTGCAATTCGAGTTCATACTTTTCTTACCACAATATAGACTCGGAATGCGCTACTGTCTGTGCTTTTTCAAAAGAGTTTGATTTTCCGAAAAATCTTCCACCACCCTATTCACCCCCTCTAGGGTGACTTAGTCTCTCCCTGAGCAAACCTTCAGCTCATTTTCTCTTCCGAGTGACTTAGACTCATCTCATTGGCTTGAGTACAAGTCTCGAGTTTTCTTATAGTGAGTCTTAGTTTTTTCAATTCATTTTTCAAACCAATACTCTAAGAAATAAGAGACTTAAGTTGTTCTTTAAATTGAGAAGAATCGGAATTGGACTTTTCTTCTAAAGTATAAATGTATTTTGCTAAATCAACTTTGGAGAACTTAAGAAAGTATTCAATTACCTCTTGAGGATTTGTCTCCTTAGTGTTTGAGTTGTCGGACTCGACTCGGATTCAGCTTACGAGCCTGTTAGTGCCATCGGACACTTTGAGTCATCCGAATCCTCATCTTCTTCCGATGAGTCTTCATCACTCCATGTGGCCATCATAACCTTCTTCTTCTTTCTATCCCTCTTTCTCCTTGGACGAGTCTTTGACTATATGATCTTCGCTACCACATTCAAAACAGACCGAGTTCTTAGTTAAAGATAACTTTGAAGAGAATGAGTGTTTACCTTTTCTGTCCCTCTTATCTTTCTTGTAGAACTCTTCCTTGGCCTCTTCTCCCATTTCTTATACTTCATCATTCTTTTGAAGCCTCGGGCAATGAGTGCCATAGGATCTTCTTCGAGTCCGAGGAGCTTAGATTGTCTCCTCTACTTTACGAGCCTTTTAGCGTAATGTTCTTTTTGGTGATGACCTCAGCATCCTCTTCTTCCAAATGGATTTCATGGGTAAATAGCTTCCCAATCGGTTCATCCGGCTTTAGTTAAGAGGGGTTACGAGCTTCCTCAATGGCTGTCACCTTGGGACCCCATCTTCTCTTTGGTAGACTTCTTAGAATTTTTCTGCACATTTCTTCATTGGAAATCTTTCTACCTAGAGATTTGAGATTGTTTTTAATCTCGGTGAAGTGTATAAACATCCGAGTGATGTTTTCTTCTAGGTCCATCTTGAACAGCTCATATTTGTGAAGATATTAACTTATCTTCGCTTGTCTCACTTGGCTTGTTCCTTC
Organism: Talinum fruticosum; assembly: GCA_021018815.1. Lineage (NCBI taxonomy): Eukaryota > Viridiplantae > Streptophyta > Magnoliopsida > Caryophyllales > Talinaceae > Talinum > Talinum fruticosum. The sequence goes on along the minus strand of JAITYX010000006.1, from coordinate 11,752,053 downwards.
ATATGTGTTGACAAGAGTGTCACACACATCTTTAGGCTGTATCACAAGTCGACACTCTATTGTACTCTTACGAGTCGATAGTGCACATAAGAATGTTCATCGCTTTGAAGTTCTTTCGAACTTTTCGACTATTCATTGGTGTAAAACTTTGCTTTAGGCACAAGTCTTATATCTTCCATCTTCATTAGAATGTAATTGCCTTCTTGAATAATGTTCCAAACAACTTCATCGTTGTCCAGTAGAAAGCATTCCATTAGCTTCTTCCGAGTGTACGAAATTTGATCCTTTGAACTTAGGTGGTCTACTAGAAGATCTTCTTTCATCGAACTCTCCGTTGTTACGAGCCATCCGATCTTTACACCTTTGGATTGTTAGATCCTTTCTGAAAGGCTAGGCTCGATACCAATTTAAGGTTTGCTCTTGGAGAGTCTTAGTCACCCTAGAGGGGGTGAATTGGCTGATGAAGAAATTTAGCAAACTTAGAAAATTTAAACTTGAAAGGAATGAACAAGATAATATCAGTCTAGATTGGGCTCAAAAAGTGTAAAGTCATAGATACGTGGAAACCGTCTTGGGGCGGAAAACCACGGACGAGTGCTAGTCTAAGCACCAAGTCAAATCCATTATTTTGAATCCACAAAATACAGCGAGATCGACTCAACCAAAATTTCTCCCTTAAACAATTCCTTACAGAGTTTTCCTAGACTCGAATTTACCTTATCCGATTTAGTACTTCCTAACTCGGGCAATCTTTACTGACTAGGGACAACTAAGCTAAGTTGACCCTTACAGCTCGATCAAGGGACCTTACTCGAGAAAGTAAGAAGAGTATGTAACTGATTACAAGACTTTACAACTAAGAAAGTATGAATTACAAGCTAGGAGTTGTAAATAGAAGATTGAATATGAATACAATGACTTTTGCTTTAACTAATGTGTCTCAACAATAATCCAGCTGATCTTCAGGTCTTGAGAGGTGGCTTCCATTTATAGATGACCAAGCGGATTAGCTATTGTGACTAATTTCCGAACAGAACTCCTTCTATACCGTTGTGTTGCACTTTCGTCCTATGTATGCGTCGAGACGGACGCTCATCTAGAGGCATCTAGACATCATAAATGTGCATAATAGGTGGTTTTCTATTAGTGGGAGGCCACACGGATATAACGCCTGTTGTGCTTCGAATATTACTAAACAATGAGGGGAATACCACTAGTTGACCCCTCCGATTGTCGCTGAAACCATCATAGAGCTAGGCCAGAGTGGAAGTAGACCAAAACGAGAACTTTGCGGGCAGCCCCATGTTGTTGCGGGTAAGCAATTCGAAATCAATCGGGAACCTCATTGTTGGGCCCCGAAGGCGGTGCCGGTGAGCTGAGCACTTCCTCCCTTTTTTAAATTTTAATTTTGCTCCTATTATGTTGTGAATCAAGATAAATTCGGTACTGCACGGACACTACTGATTTTTACATCCGTGTTATACGAGGCCTAGCTCATTGAGAACTTTGAAATGGTTTGGGGACCTGTAAAGTTTGATCAATATGTATGGCTACCCAATTCTACAAACGACAACGACTTACTTGTACTAGCTAATAGGGCAGCATTCAGTGGCGATCCTAGATTAGAAGCGAGGCAACCAATTAAGTGGTATTTCGGGAGGCTCGAGGCACCCATGATTCTAATTGTTATGGCTTGAGTTTGGATAATGGTTAGGGATAAAAGCTTATTCTTATGCAATCGGCGATCATGTTTGAGGATTACTATACTAGACTTCTATGTCAAGGTTTATCCAATGATTCTAATTGTAGTACTTATTCTTATGCAGCCGGCGAAGTGAATGCTAGCTTCGCACCACCCTCCCATACATCATGTTGTGGCATTGTTTACCCGTGGAGACCGGATAACCTAGTTCACGGGGCACCCCTTTTAAGTGATGAGGTGAGGATGACGGCGAGGGTGAGGATGAGGGCGAGGGAATTCATGCAAAGCAAAAGCAATTGTGAGCTACCGATCTAGACATTGGACCTCTACACTTTGTTTACAACGCGAGTCAACGACTTTGTTAGTTGGCCCAAGAGTTTGGTCATCCTCTCTACGATAATTCATTTTTAAAATATTAGATTTAATTATTGTTAATATCACGTATATATATTTCGATTCATGTATTGATTATTCACTAGAATATCGGGGACAAATCCGAGAATGTGATGAAGGGCACCCCATCTCCCTCCGTTTGCACAAGTATTTAGTGGCGTTCGTTCGTCGCCCAAACCGAGTCCCATCTTATTTCCATTCATAAGTTACGCACGAATTGGTGTGTTACTCTCCAAAGTTATATGAAGACTTTGTCGGGAGCTACAACATTAGAAATCAGCCACATCACATGTTTGGGCAATTTTACTAGGACGATGAGGACATGACCTTATATGTCTTCCCGGACGACATACTTTAGAGATGTAAGAGATCGACGCATCCACTATTGTGATTGGCTTTATGTGAGTTATTACATTCATAAGTTTATTTTTTAACTATTAATTTTAATGTCAAATTACATACAATTAATATGTAAGGTAGCTACACGAGCTGGGAAACGAGTCGGTTCAATTTCTCAACCCTAATTCTATTTAAGGATTTGTGCGGACAAGCGATGAACGAGCCGATTATATCTTCAAAGTCATGAAACATAATGTGCGGATGAAAAAATGGTACTTGGCACTATTCATTGAAGGGTAAGTGTACAAATAAATTTAAATGAAGTTTTTATGGTGTTACATACTTATAAATGTATTATTTCTATCCGTGTAGCAACCATTGCATGCTTGCGACCATATTTCCAAGGGGCAATGTCGCGTATCGGCTTGATCCTCTTGGTTTAACCATCGGGAAAGATATCAAGAAAGTAATTGACTTGTGAGTTCTTACCTTAATCATTTTATATTTTTTTGTTAATTAGTATTCCTTTTAATTGTATGTCTAATTTGACTAAGAAAACATCCATTGGAGTGTGTAACGCCCTAAACCCATAATCATCGGTTTTAGACTAAGCCAGCCGCTAGCCGATGATTAGCGAAGCTGAAAGTAGGTCGGGGGCATTACCGCCACCCTTACCGAGAGGAAAGGGCAAGGCTACAACAATAGATTCATTTCTAACCCTGGGTTACACTTGCTTTGCCACTAACAAGAAGTGTCTCATGATAAGGCATAAACTATAACTTGTACGAAGATTAAGCATAAGTATAGACTACACTATGGTAAACTACGACAACAACACTTAACCCTTGATACCCCAACTAGGTTGTCGCTGCAAGCCTCTAAGTCCTTAACATACCTTTGCTTCAAATCTTCCACACCTTTACCTAAAGCAAAACAAGAAAACATTTTCGAAATGTGAGCCGAAGCTCAATACATTCACTATCATGCGAGTAAAATAATAGTTATGAAGTAATTGAGTTGAGCACATGCATTTCAATTCATTTGTAAATGAGGAGGAGTGAATAATGTAAAGCTGTTGCTGATTAATCATCTGAATGGATCCCTTTACGATCATCGGGTTTCCCCTAAACGCATGTGCTCACACCCGGACCGATCGGATAGTCCGGTTGAAGGCGGTTAACGATTACGGTGTTACCAACCTGAATATTGGGCGTACCAAATAATGGCACTTGATGGGCGGGTCCATATTAATGATGGCAAATATTATTTGCAAATAATTCTTTATTGTTGTTGATGTCGGCCATATCCGACCTTGGTTTGTAAATAAAACATTGAAGGGCACGATCAATGAACGTACCTTGCTGATGTTCCTCCTTTTTCTTTCTGGCGGAATCCGGATGAACGCACGACGCCGACGCTTGATGACCTTAATTAAGGATATAAAAGTTCTATTAAGAAACTGAATTTTTATGTCCTATTTATTTATTAAATCACTTCAAAAATACTTAAAAGAAAATTAACAAAGTTAGCTTTTACTAAAGAATATTAATGATGTCTTTACTCTATATATATATAGAAGGTTTGTATAACGACCTCAAAAATATATATATAGCTTTCTTTTTAACTACATACATAAATATATATATACGTTTGTTTTTACATATATTTTACTTCAATATACATAATTCTCTCCTAAATAATATTAAGGTTATCTCTAACCCATAAGGTTTATTTATTGATTTCTATTATAAGATGCATACATAAATACATGTATATGTTAACAATAGGTATTATCTCCTCCTTCTCTACAAAATTATGTTAATAAGTGATAATGACAATAATTGTTTTAAAGTTAAAGAAAGAGTTTACTTTTAATTACTGCTATTAGTTATTCTATTACATAAATACCTTCAATCATTCTTTTATGCATTTGCTTTCTAAGAATTACTTCCATTATTACTTTCCCGGAAGATGCTAATTCCTCATATCACTTCGGTTTCACAAACCCCTCAGTATCGTAAATCATCATCAATTTTTCTCTTAATTTTATCATTAGGCCAAATAACCATTTAAACTAACCAAAAATACTCCTGATTTAGAATTACTTCATGAATGTCCTTTATATAGGGACTTGTCCATAATTTGTCTTCAATTTCGAGTACATCCGGATCTCACCAATTTTTCCATGCATCAATTACATACATACCATAATTAAATTTAATCTCCAAACAGGAAATGAATAACTAATTACAACTTAAATGCTTAAAATTAAACGAATCGAATATGAAATTTACCCAAAAAATTAAATTAAATGAATTGATCGAATCTAAAAAAATTACCCTAAGAATCAAGGTGAAGGGGGTTAATTTAAGAGAGGTTTTGAGGTGGTTGAAGGTGGTGGTTGAGGGTTGAAGATCGAAGGGCGGCTGAAGCGGAGCGAGATGGCCGGTGGTTGAAGCCGTTGCCGGGAGTGGCAAGCGGTGGCGGTGCCTGGTCAAAGTAGCGGTAGCCGGACAGGGCCTGGAAATCGGGAAACCTAGACCAACCTGGAGCGAGTCGGGCGGAGGGAGGCACAAACTCGGCGAGAGATGGGAGTGAGGATGGTGGTGTGCTGGTGTTTGGTGGCTGGAGTAGTGACAATGGGGTGGCGATCAAGGCGAAACCGACGGTGGCAGCCGGTGGTTGCTAGCACTGGGCGGCGACCGGATAGGACGCCGAGGGGAGTGAGGGAGGGCGATTTCTTGGCGGTAGCTGGTGGTTGGGGTTTTTGATGAGGAGATCGGTGAAGGCGATGGTGATGGTTCCGGTAGCTAGCCGGTGGTGGCGGTCGGCGCGGCCGGGAGCCGCTGGTGCTGTCGGTTGGCGGTGGAGGTGGGACGAGAGAAGAGAGGCGTGAGGGCTAGAGAGAGAGAGGGTTTGTGGGCTTATCGGGTTTTAGGTTTAGGATAATGAGGCTCTAGGTTACGTCATTGCTTTTATACTCCCTCTTACCTTCTCCTGTAATGGGCCGATCGACCTAATTCATTTCTTCCGGCCCAATTCCCATTAGCACATAACTTAATCCAACTTGCTCATCCTAATCCAATGCCTTCTTTCCATCCATTTCCTAATCCTCCAAGCTTATTATTATCTTGCTCATTAAACTTATCTTAATCTAAGAATTTTATTTTTAGTAATATTAAGTTTACAAAAATTATATTGATTTCATTTGTTTAAGGATTTTTAGAATTCAAAATAAATTAGTTATATAATAATGTTAATTATCTTCTAAGTCATTAAAATTTATAAAGTATGCTCGTGCATCATCGTTGTCATCATCCGATTCCTGCATTTTAAACAACATTGACATATATATATATACATATGTACATACACATGTGTAATATGAAAATATTTGGAATTTGAAATGCACGCGCTCATGCTAATCTTGAACGTATTTGAAGTTAATTATTTTCTTAGGGACGGGGTGCTACAGAGTGTGAACGTTAGGTTACGACTATTTGCTCCAAAAGGTGTTTCAATCAACAGGTGTAGTCCGAAAAACAAGATGGAAACCACCGTTGAGCCTAGCGTTGGAGTTTTCCAGCTTTGAAAACAGCATGCCACGACACGATGTCCGAGTCCTGTCCGAATTGGCTAAAACCGTCTACTCGGTGTTTAACGGCTAGAAGCCGGTTACTTTTGAGATTCAAAAAGATAGATTAGCTTTGTTTGAATAACCTACAAAAGCAAACCACATTAGTTCTCATAGTATAAAACACTTTGGTCCAAGGTTAGGCAAAGATATTAATTAAATTTGAGTAATTAAGAGCATAATTATCTTAGGCCTAGAGAAGTGGAATATTTTGAGTCTAATATCAAATAGGTTCAAACTCAGCTCAGAATAATTCCTAGAAAAATCAAGTTAAAGAATAATCAACAGAGAAAGTGAACTTGATCTATCAAATAATCATCTAAGAAATAAAGTGTTATTTGAGTCACTCGAACAATGATGAAAACTTAGATATGAGTTTCTATGTAGCTCGGAATAACTTGCAATCAAAACTTAAGAGAGATAGAAGTTTATACCTAAGTCTTTCATAAAATATTTAGAGTTAAGATCCGAGTCTTCAGTGTGGAGTCCGAAGGCTATTCTTATTTTCTCATATACTTGATAAATGTCATGGTAGCAACTCGGTTTTGTCGAGTATTAGACACTTCTAGTACATATATATGTGTACGCTGACTCAGTCATTCTATTTGAATGAGCATTGAATGAATGCCATTAGGGATATTAATCATGGATGCTAATTTGGCTAAAGCATCCGGAATTGATTGTCATTCCTAGGAAGGTAGGTATACGATATGCTTTCAAAGTGTTTTGCTAATTTTATCAAATGTTCCTGGTAAGGTGACATGGCATCACTATGTACCTTCCACTTCTATGAGATGTCATTAATGATCATATTGGAGTCACTGAAAATCTTGATGTTCTTGGCTCCGATCTCTATGGCAACTTGAAGTCCCCGTGATGCATGCTTCATATTCTCGTGGTGTTGTTGGTGACCTCAAAATCCAACTTGACTGAAATGAGAGTATGTGCTCATTCTAGCGAGACTACAAGGATCCCTACTCTAAAGCCCTTCTGATTGGAAGTGTTGTCAAAGTACATTGTCCACATATCAACCTCTAATTGTAAGATGTTTTTGTCCGGGAAGTCGAGGTGTTCGGGTTGCAATTCGGTTAACGGTAAATCGCCTTGGAATTCGAACACTACCCTTTTATTGATTGCCTTCCGAGGGACATACTTGAGTTTGAACTCTAATAGCATGATTGTCTATCTAGCTATCTTGCTACTAATGGTTGGTTGCTCAAGAATGTACTCGAATGGGATCCATCGATGCTTGCCACATGTTTCCTGTAGGCCTACATGTTATATCGAGGTATATGAGTAAAGGTTTCCTGGTTGGAGCGGAACTAACACCGTAGGGTTGGCCAGGTACTCCTTAACCTTCTCGAATGCTTTTTAGCACTCATCATCCCAAATAGGCTCAAACCCTTTCTTCAACTTCTTGAAAATGGGTTCACAAACCATAATCAATTTTGATATGAAACGACTAATGTTGTAAATGTCCCAGAAACATCGTATCTCCTTTTCTCGTCTTTGGTGCTTGGAATCTCTTGAATGGCTTTGATCTTTGATGGATCAACTTTAATTTCTCTAAGACTGACCACATAACTAATAGTTAGCCCGAGGTTACCCCAAAGGCACACTTTTGTAGGTTAAGGTGCATGTTGTACTTTCTTAGTCTTTCGAAGAATTTTCTAAGCCTGGGTATGTGCTCTTCTCTTTCCTTGGACTTGATGATGACGTCATCCACATAGACTTCGACTTCCTTATGTATCATGTCATATAGTAATGTTGTGACCATTCTCCGATATGTAGCTCCTAAATTCTTAAGTCCAAATGGTATGATGACATAGCAAGACGTCCCCATTGATCGATGAAGGTCGTCTTCTCTATATCTTCTTCAGCCATTTTCACCTAATTGTATCCAACATAGCCATCCATAAATGAGAGTAACTTATGTCCCGCTGTATTATCTACGAGGATGTCAATATAGGGCAATGGGAAATCATCTTTAGGACTCGCCTTTTTAAGTCTCCGAAATTAATGCACATTTGGACCCTGTCATCTTTCTTCGAACCGGCACTATGTTTGCTACCCACTAAAGGGAGTGGACCACTTTGATAAACCTAGCTTCTAACTATTTCTGGACCTCTTCCTTAATCTTTACTGCCTATTCGGGTTTCATCCTCCTAAGCTTCTACTTAATTAGCTTTGCATCTTCGTAAAGTGGAATTCTATGTTCCACTATACTTGGATCTATCATCGACATGTCTTTGTAGGACCATGCAAAGACATCTATGAATTCCATAAGGAGCAAAGTGAATTGCTTATGCTCTTCTAGATTCGAGTGTTTTCCCAATCTTGATCGCTTGGGGTTGATCAAGTGATCTTAAATTAATTGTTATTGTTTCCTCTATTATTAGTGAGAGATTTTCATGATCTTTCATAGCTTTTATTAATTCTTTAGAGATTTCTTGTTCATCATTAATAGGCAAAACAATAAAAAATAGGAGAAGGCAAGGAGTAAGTAGAAAGGTTCATCTTATTGAATGAGGAAATGAGTACATCGGACTCAAAAACAAAAATTGCGAAATCGGAAACAATAGAACTAGAAGATGAACTAATAGAAATAACAGCCCTAGTACTAGACTCAGCAATGGGATGCTCTCCTAAGCTAATAGCAAATTCTTGGCCCTCCTTAGCATCGATCCAAGTAATATGCTTGGACCCTTCAGCGTTGACATTGGTAATGAATCTGAAAGGATCAAAATGCGGGTGCGACCTAGTTCGAGGCAACACCGAAATCAAACTCCCCTCTAGATTCTTCTCTTGTCCAAACAATGAGCCTGGAGATATTATGCTCAGCCAGCTTAGTCCAGGTTTGTGTGGACTGTCCCTCTTCGAGGAGGTAGGTGCCTCCTTTTCTAGTATATAGCAATTACTAAAGACTTCTAAGCAAAGTACCAGGATGCCTTTTTCTTTAAGGTAGTAAGGCTTAGGAAAGTCGTAGTATGGGAAGTCATTCCCTTCTTTCAGGAACTACCCGTTTAGGGTACAAGGAAAGGGCTTGATTGAACGGACTTTTATGGTGCAGTCCTCCTAGTTTGAATTTTGCACTTGGCTTGAGCTATTTCCTTAGCAGTAGGTTGATAGCCTAACCCAAATTTATAATTATTGGTGGGTTCAATGGGTGAAAAAATAGGGTGGTATGCCCCATTACCTACAGCTAGACCAGGAAAATACCCCTTCTTCCTTAGCATCGAGTGGACAATAGGGTTGCCATAAGGATTGAAGTTGAGAGGTGCTTCATGCTTGTTTAAAGCAGCGATAGTCTCAAACCCATAAAGCTCTTCATCATTAGCGTCGTATTCGATTTTGACAACAAATTCTTTCAAGGTGATGGTGGCACAAAGATTATCCACATTGACGATTACGGCCAAACCTTTGATGATCATCTTGACTTTCTAATGTAGTGTGGAGCACTACCTGATGGTCATGTAACCAAGGACTATGTAAAACCAAATTAAAGGTAGCTAGAATGTCTAGGACTTGAAAATCAATGTTCTTCACTATTGGTCCAACATTAATGGGTAAAGTCACCGTTCTAAAGATTGTCCTTTTAGAATTATCATAGGCTTAGAGATGAACAATCTGTTTAGAGAGTTGTTGTTCTCTAATGCCCAACCTTTGGCAGATCCTCTAAGGATAGACATTTACAGACAAATCCCTTATCTACTAAGGTTAGAGGGATGAACTTGTTAATGCAAGTTACAGATCAAGTAAAGGGCATTGTTGTGTGTAATGCCTTCTTTAGGGAGATCTTTCTTGTCAAATGTAATGTTTTCGTCCCCATTGTTGACCAATCCTATTACTTCCTTAGACGTGGTTTTTGTAGAGACCTCAATTACTAAGCGTATCAATTAAGGTATGCCTATGCGTTTGGGAAGCATATGTGAGTTGCTAGATAGAGATATTAAATCCAAGTTTTTGAAACTATTTTAGGATTGGGTCTTCTTCTTTAGTAGCTTCAGGCTCTTTTGTGGCTTCTTGAGTCTATTATGGACCCACAGGTGCATTATGTCATCAAGATCTAGTAAGGAATTGCATTTTTAGACTCTTTGGTTCTCCCCAAAAGTCTTCTTCTTCCAAGGGTGGTGTGACCCAAAAGTTATCATCATCTGTCATATTTGGTTTTGTACACGTCTTCTTCATCACTTACCCATAATCCATGGACTTTGAGTCTAGGGAGGCAAGTTAAGAAGTTGTTTGGAATCATTGATGTCTTAAATGAAGACAGATGGGTCCTACTAACCTGGAATGGATTCAGAGAATATGGCTAGGGTACCGCTAAAGGGGTTCTTATTGTTACTTAGCTTTTGGGCGACCTTAGGGAGAGGGAGCTAAGCATTACATAACATGCTCTGCAGCTTATTCTTGAACATCCAACATTGCTCGATGTCGTGTCCTCATGTACAATGTGACGAAATTATTTTTTCATCATCGGTTAAGGTGACTAAAACTTATGCGTAGGTTATTCCCAGAGAGAGTCAAACTCGGTTAAGAGGCAAGGAGATGACACAGGTCAAGGTCGGTTCATAAAGATCATGTTTGATGGAGATGTTCGATCCCTACATACAACTAGACCACGTTCAACAATTTTGAGCTTGACTAAGTCCTCGGAATCAAACAACATAGCTCGGTTTGAGTCATAAGTTATAGGAAGGTTAGCCAAGAATTTAACCTTGTACGTCAAGAGAATTTTGTAGTCTGTTTAAGTTAGACTTGAAGAGCTAGGAGCAATATAAAGAAGAGTTTGATTTTTCAGGCCTCATCCAAAGAATCAAAACTCGGATTTTAGTGGAATTAGTTCTTGAGTGAACTCAATCCTTTCTTTATGAACTCGATTTTTCTATTTTTGTTCAATCATTAATCTATAATAATTGACACTTTTTAGTTGTTTTTGGACATTGTAGGATAGTTGAAAACCATCCCTAATGATTGCTTATAGGTTGACAGACTTTCAGTCATGTATTTTCCGACCAGTGTCGAAACACAAGCAACACTCCCTTATACTTAATCATGATTATTTTTCAGCATGGAGGAAGAGTTGATCCGAGCCCGGAAAAGTTGCAACATGCACTCGGAGAAAGAGGAACTCGGATAGAGAAGCTGCGTCTCGAGTCAACAACGTTTCTAAGCCTCGAAGTTAGCCCACTTACAAGCTAGTTCCTAGGCTGCGACCTACCATTTTGGTGGTCCAATAGGAAGCCTTCCGGTGATAAGATCTAATCATTACCAATCTTTACAAAGCCTAATCACAAGCAAGACCAAAAGGAAGGATTTCTATTGGCCAATTAGAAAGGTTCGACCAGAATCTTTTGCATAAAGTTTTCTGTTTTCTATTATTTGTTTTGCCCAGATTACTCAATATAATTAATGTTAATTACTTACGATTAGTCTTAATCTTTCCTTAGTACTTAGGAAATGTATTTTGGAGGGAAAAGGCTCCTATAGAAGCCTTCATTTTAGTTTGTAAAGACATTAAATGTTATTCATAAATATTGAATGAGTTTTCGGAAAGTTTGTGGATTCAAACTTCTACCCCTCTAAATTCCTAGTTGTTTTAGCTTGGTTTGGCAACCAAGTGGTGTTATTCTAGGTGTTTGAAAGTTCCCTGTAGGTTAATTCCCTGGAAAATTTCAAAGCTGCCCTTGTTTGATTTAGAAGTTGGACTCTGTGTCCCTTCCGAGTCAGCCAGAACTATTCCCCAGTAATTCTTTGAGCCTTCCTTGTTGGTGCAAACCCAAGTAAACCTTAAAGCCTACCACCCCTGCATTGATCTTGAATCAATCAGATTTTATCCCTTGAGTTGATTATTCAACTCGGATCTTTTCTTTTTATGTTCATTGTTCTAAGGTCGTGTTTGATTGAAGTTTGAGCCTTTGTTTCTACTCTAGCTCGGCTTGGATACATTATTCCTCATAAATATATCCATCATTTGGTACCAGAGCTCTTGGAGCTCCTCCTAGGCCTAAACCTTTTAGCTTAAACACAACCCAATACAAAACACAAAATAATCACAAAGAACCCTTCCACAATGTCTTCAAGCCTTAGCCTTGAGTAGAAACTTTATCAAACATTAAGAGAAAAGTGAGATTTAGAAGCACAAGTTAAGTATCCGACTTCTCATTTAGGGAAACAGATTGAAAGCTAAGTTTGATAATTTGAGAGACTCTAGAGAACCTAGTGTTCAAGGAGACCCAGAATGATGTGCTTGAAAAAGAAGGGATTCAGGGAGAGCCCGAATCTTCAAATGAAGATATCATTCCTACTCCCAAAGGCAGGCATGACATAACACATGATAGAAGTAATTTTGATATCAAGGTGGATATCCCGTATTTTGAAGGCCAGCTAGACCCGGATCTCTTTCTAAACTGTCTTCAAACAATAGAGAGAGTATTTGAGTACAAGGAGGTTCCCGACCAAAAGAAAGTGAAGCTAGATGCCTTGAAGTTAAGGCATCATGCTTGCAAAATCTACAGAATAAAAGAATAAAAAGAGGAAAAGAAAAGATTTAGACTTGAAGGAGAATGAGGGAAGGGCTAAGGGAGACATTCTTGCCGGATCATTATCTGCAAGACAATTTCCTAAAACTGCAAAGGTTAAAACAAGGCTCAAAGTCGGTAGAAGAATACACAAGAGACTTTGAACACCTCCTTTAGAGATGTGATTTGTCCGAAAATGAGCCCCAAACATTGGTAAGATACCTAGCTAGTTTAGAAGAAAAGATAGCATATGTAGTAGAGTTGCAGCCATATACCACCTTTGATGATCCGAACTCTCTAGCTCATAAGGTGGATATGCAAAGAAGATCCAGGGGAAAGAATGAAGCAACCACCACTCCTCCTCGGAAAACACCTACTTCAAATCCCTCTATTATCTCATCCACAAACACACCAGCCTCAATCCACCAACCTAAAATCCAAACCCCGCCCAAGCATCCACAACACCCAAAAGCCTCGCTCAAAAACCTTATTTGTCAAAAAGGTGCTATAGGTGCCAAGGACTTGGACATTTTGCTTCCGAATGTCCCAAAAAGAATCATCTCATTAGTTAGTATCAAGCAGCACTGTGTAGATTTACATGAGGACAAGAGAGAAGAAACTAAACCCGAAATTAACTTGCAGGAAGATGAAGATCCTATGAGGAAGGACCAGATGAAGGTGAGTTGCTAGTTATCGGAAGAACCCTCACGGGCCAAGCAAAGGCTGAAAATTCGGAGCAAAGAGAGGTCATTTTTCACACTAGGTGTACCGTTGGTGGAAAAGTGTGCTCCATGATTATAGATGGAGGAAGCTGCATAATGTAGCTTCAAAGACTTTGGTGAAAAAGTTGCAATTACCATTAACTCCTCATCCAACCCCTATAGCATTCAATGGCTAAAGGAAGGAAAAGGTATCCTAGTCTCTTTTAAGTGTCTTATCTCTATGTCAGTTGGTAAGAACTATAAGGATGAAATTTGGTGTGATGTGCTTCCCATGGATGCTTACTACATCTTGTTAGACAAACAATGGATGTTTGATAGAAGTGTGCTACATGATGGAAGACCGAACACCTACACACTCACCTAAGACCACAAAAAAAAAAAAAATCACCCTTACACCTCTCCAACCCTCTCGGATTAAGTCCTCTAGAAAGAACCTTCAAATATAAGTTTGTATCTTTCTTAACCGAAAGTCCAGAAATTAAAGCTATCCATGACTCAAAATGTTTCCCTTCTTAACTCACCCAACAAAACCCCGACTAGAGCCTACCCAAAGAAATAACCTCTAAGTGGCCCCAAGTTTGTTAACATGCAGGTTGGATACTCAAGGGACCACTGGATTTCGAAAGAAGAATTTCATGTTGCTGCAAAGGGAGTTCTACAAAGTTTGAGGACAAACGTTTTTCCAACCGGGGAGTATGATGGAATTATTCTTCCATCATCAATCAAGGTGACTAATAACTTATGTGCGAGGTTATTCCCGGGGAGAGTCAAACTCGGTTAGAAGCCAACGAGATGACATCAGGTCAAGGTCGGTTGATAAAGATCATGTTTGATGTAGATGTTCAAGCCCTACATGTAACCAGGCTAGGTTCAACAATTCGAGCTTCATTAGATCCTCGTAATCAAACAACATAGCTTAGTTTGAGTTGCAAGTTATAGGAAGTTTAGCCAAGAAGTTAACCTTGCGGGTCAAGAGCATGTTGGAGTTATTCAAGTTAGACTTGAAGAGTTGGGAGCAATATAAAGAAGACTTTGATGTTTCCTGGCCCCATCCAAAGAATCGGAACTCGGATTTTAGCGGACTCGGTTTTTAGAGAACTCAGTCCTTTCTTTATAAACTCAATTTTTTGTTATTATTTAAACATTGGATCTGTAATAATTGAGACACTTTTCGGTTGGTTTTGGACATTGTAGGATGGTTGAAAACCATCCCTAATAATTGCTTACCGGTTGACAGACTTTCAGCCATGAATTTTCCGACCAGGTGAGAAACACAAGCCATACTCCCTTGTACCTAATGATGATTATTTTTTAGCATGGAGGAATAGTTCATACGAACCTAGAAAAGCTGCAACCTGCACTCAATGGAAGAGGAACTCAAATAGAGAAGCCGTGGCTCAAGTCAACCATGTTTCGAGCCTCAAAAACTAGCCCACTTACAAGCTAGTTCCTAGGCTGCAGATGTACCATTTTAGTGGTCCAATAGGAAGCCTTCTAGTGACAAGATCTAATCATTACCAATCTTTTCAAAGCCAAATCACAGGAAGACAAAAGGAAGGATTTCTATTAGCCAATTAGAAAGGCTCGGTCGGAATCTTTTGTAGAAAGTTTTCTGTTTTGCCTTGATTAATAAATGTAATTAATGTTAATTATTCATAATTAGTCTTAATTTTTCTTTAGTACATGGGAAAGGTATTTTGGATGGAAAAGGTTCCTATAAAAGCCTTCATTTCAATTTATAAAGACATTAAGTGTTGTTTATCAATATTGAATGAGTTTTCGTAAAGTTTGTGGATTCAAACTTCTACCCCTCTAAATTCCTAATCTGTTGTAGCTTGGTTTGGTAACCAAGTGGTGTTCTTATAGGTCTTTGAAAGTTTCCTATAGGTTAATTCCCGTGCAAACTACAAAGCCGACCTTGTTTGATTTCGAAGTTGGACTCTATGTCCCTTCGAGTCGACTAGGAACTATCACTACTACGTAAACCACTTTTAAGGATGGGTCTTTAACGACAATTAAAAGGATAAACCGTCATAAAAAATGAATCGGTGTAATTTTTGTAAATAAAGCGATTATTAATGTACATATGACAATGATTCAATTAAAGAGCCATCGTAAAAAATAACCTATGACGACGGTTCTTCAATTATACCAGTACTAGAGCACTAAAAAATTGTTGGTAACTTTAAAAACCCTAATTCTACTTCTTTCTCTCCTACCTTTATAACCGGCCACTTCCTCTCTCTCCTCCTCCTCCTCCAACCGGCCGCTTCATCGTCCTTTTCCCCTCTCTCTCCCCTAATTTCACTTGACTCCAATCCATAATCTTTCTCTCTCTCGGAAATCTTACTCGCTGGTGTCCTCAGGCCCTCCCCGATCTCTCTGTCTCTCTCTCTCTCTCTTTAAATCAAGCATGAAAGGCCCTCCGGATTAGGATCTATTTGTTGTGGTCGAAGATGCAACATCACCACCACCACTCGCAATAATCGACTCGCACAAAAATGGTGTAGCCATTGATTCCCACGACAAAAATTCCTGAACGCTCTCTCTCCCCCTTGACCTCTCTTAACTCCATAAATCCTACGGTGGTAGCCATTGATTGACCTCTCCGTTCACAAACTTGAGAGAGAGAGCGAAAGGAAGGAAGAAGAGCACGTAGTGTACGGAGGAGATATCCCCGTTGAGGGAGATATGGAAGGAGACATGGAAGGCCACGGCCCCAACGTCGACATGTCTGCCGCCGACGAGGACGCCATCAAGGTTTTCTCCGATTCATTCAATTCTCTCTCCTATTCTATTGATTACTTGATTTATTTGGAAAATCATTTACGTTTTCTATTCGTCAATCGTTTCATTATTCCTCGCGGTTCCGAGAAACCCAAGAATGTCTTGGTAATCTTACCTTTCTTTTTTATGCGTGGCTCGAGAGCTGGATAAGATAAAGAAGCGGCTGAAGGAGATGGAAGAGGAAGCCGCTAGTCTTCGAGAGATGCAAGTCGAAGTTGAGAAAGAGATTGGTGCTTGGTCTAGATCTGTATTTACGTATTGTGGAAAGAAGAGGAAATAATTGGTGTAAATATCATTGTTAGATCCGTATTCTAGATGTTTCTTTATTTGATATTCCTTTGCTCCTTTAGATCTCGTATTCCTTTAGTTTTTTAGATGCCTATTTCTTTAGTTTTTTAGAGCTTACTTTTCTTCATTCATTGTTCTTCGCTCTCTTCCTCATTTTTTATTTTTAGTTCTTAAAATTTCAGAGCTCCTTCGATTTCATATCCGAAGGAGCTTTATTTTTTATAATAAATTAGACCTATGACGACGGTTCGGATGAAGAACTGTCATTATAGGCTCATTTATGACTACGGTTTTTTTATAGAATCGTCGACATAAGGTATCTTTTACTACGGTTGTAGAACCGTAGTAAAAGATAGTACATACAACGACGGCCACATACACAATGCCGATTAACTATAGTTAAAGGTCATTTTTAACCATAATTAAAAGTGGTTCCTATAGTTGTGTATTCCCCAGTAATTCTTTGAGCCTTCCTTGTTGGTGCAAACCCAAGTAAACCTCAAAGCCTACCACCCCTGCATTGATCTCGAATCAATCAGATTCTATGCCTAGGGTTGATTATTTATCTCAAATCTTTTCATTTTCTGTTCATTGTTCTAAAGTTGCAATTCTATTTTCCCTTTAGCCAATAGGCAGTCAAAGGCTTGAGCGTAGGTAGTATCAATTATAGTGTAGTCATTATACCTATTAAGGTCATTGACATCCGCACCACTCGCTAGTATTGCCTTGGTTATAGGTTTTCTTATATTTAGACTCGATAGTTACCTCTATATCCAATCATGACTTTTGTGGTCATGGTAGACAGCTCTTATTCTATCGGCATGTCGACATCTCTAAAGGATAAGAAACTCATGAATGGAAAGAATTTAAGATGTTGATTATAGGTAGGCTGAAGATTCTTTACAATGATCCGTACTTAATCTTTCTCGGAAGGTTGGTCTACCATGTGGGCAGCATTTGCCCCCATTTGGTAAGAAAGTCTGTAATGTTTTATTTCTCACCTTGTTTGATTAACTCCAAGTCTCTAAGTGTGACAGGTAGATTAGTGTTATAGGAGTATTGGTGTAGGAAATCCTTACATAGATCATTCTATTGGTGACTTCGCGTGGGTCAACTACGTTATACCACATCATTACATCACTATTGAAAGTCCATAGAAAGATGATATGGTAAGTGTCTTTTGGTATGTTCTTCGAGTCATTGCTCCTATGAAGTTGCGAACATGGTGATGGTTATTCTCGAAACCTCAAAACTTAATGTCCGGCATGGTGAACTTAGGGGTAGCTTCCTTTGGGGATTGAAGCGAATCCCGTATGATCAAAGTAGTGATTGCTGAACATGGATGACTCATTTAACATTTGTTCTATATGATCTATACGTGGATCGGACTTGGGTTTATGTTTGAGACTGCCTAGGGAAATGGATTAGGTGGAGGACCTCCTCCTTCTACTACTTCTTCTCCTTCACCATTATTCTAATTATCCATGTTAGCCTTTAGGTTGGCTTTAAGAGTGTCCGATATAGATTCTATCTTCTTATCCCGAGCCTTAATTTGGGCTTCCATATTGGCCGATGATTCATTGAGCAAGGTGACAAAAGGAGATTGTTCAGATGTTTCATCCATTGGAGGGAATTCTTCTTAGGCACTATCCTATGGCGTGAAAATAGAATGAGCCGGTGTCGTATGCACCGAGGTAGGTCGAAGCAGTGTAGACCGCCGGGTAGAGCTTGGTGCAAAGCAGGGGAAGATGTGTCAAACTCCTTGTTGAGGCGTTTTAACCTTTTGGAGCTCGGATTCGATGATACCCAATGGTAATAGACTTCCCTATTCTATAGCCCGAACGATAATGCTTAGGAACATATGAAGGAATACCACTTTTGGGAGGAAGAGGCTTAAGCACGAGACCCGAAGGAACTAAGAATGCCTTTTATTTAGGTGCACATAAGGAATGCAAAAGAAATGAAATGTAATGCAATGATGCTTAACTTGGGATGATTTTGTGATTTGGCTAATGCATAATAGGAATGCATAAATGATTATTCCTAATTGAAGATGGATTTGTTTTGGCTAAATAAAAATGCCAAATGCAAAGTCGGACCCACCTTATTTGGGATGTATTTATTTTGGCTAAATAAAACTTTGAAAACGTGAAATGGACGCACCTAATTTGAGATGAATTTATTTTGGTTAAATGAAAAAAATGAAAAATGCAAACGAACTTACCTAATTTGAGATGAATTTATTTTAGATAATGAAAAAGAAAAATGAACTCACCTAATTTGGAATGAATTTATTTTGGCTAAATGAAAAAATGAAAAATGCAAATGGGAATGCAGAAAGTCAAAAGTCAAAATCTTAAAACAGACTAACTAAAGAGATAGAGGGGTCCTTGGTAGGACTCTTTTAGATTAATGGATAGTGGCTGCTAAAATCTACACTGCCTAAGATGAATTTTAGAATGACTCGAAATGCTATTAATGGACCAACCTAAAAAAAGAGAAATGCAATTTTTGACATTTGGCTAAAATGCACATAATGGACCGACTCGAAAAAATTTATTATGGTATTTTATTTGCACCCATGCAAGGGCTAATTAGTACTTCTCACCTAAACCTTAAGGCTCACAAGTAAAAGATTAAAAACTAAAAGTAACCACATTCATCCAAGCATGCAAATGAAGAAACAAGGGACCACCTAATAACCAAGGATCTATGGTCCAAAAAGGATCAATATAAGTAGGATACATGGTGTCTCATAGTTCGAGCATTTAGTCCTCCGTGGGGTACGCGATAGGAAAAGCATGAATCCTCGATGCCTCCAAAGAGAGCATGATATGAGGGAAGAGGTACAACCTCCCCGAGAATCAAGGCTAGTTAGGCCCGTCTAGGTTAGCGAGTTCGAACCTCTTCCCAAAATTGTTCTTAAAAGGGTAAAGTCAAAAGGTCAAATAATAAAATAAAAAAATTATGTTTGAGGTTGCCTAAATGCGGGATGCCTAATGCAAATACATTACTAAAACTCACAACTCAAACTTTCAAGTTTTGCCTTTTTAATAAGTGATTATCCCTAGTGGAGTTGCCACTCGTAGGAACCATGGGACCCTCGGGCCGGAGCCGGCCCCGAGCTTCCCCACTAATTGGTGGGATTTTCTTTTTGAATATTTATTGAAATGATTTGATTTTTGAAAGTGGGGATGAATCTCTTATTAAGATTTTCGAGTCTTATAATCTAATTTAAAATAAATTAAGTAAAATTGAATGGCAGTTTTATTGATCATTTTATTTTAGGAATTATTTGCAGAAATCTCGAGATATTATTTAACAACTAAAAAATTAAACAAATTGGGGTTAATTTGATTCTACTCGTAGGGCTTTTGGGCCGAACCGGTTTGAAAACACCGGCTTGGATCGAAGCCTTACCTACTGACCGTCCGAGCGTCGGTAAGAGCCAACGCCGTATGGTGGGCGACATCGGCTATAGGCGATGAGTGAGGTGATCGATCTCGGTCCCCGGCCCGATTGTCATATCTAAAAACCCCCTTTTTATTTTCGATCAAGCAAAGCCAAGAAGCAGATTAGGAGAAGTAAATCGGAAAATAGAGTCGCCGATCGGTTTTAAGAACAAAAACTAACAAAAATAAAATAAAGAAATACTCTTCCAATCTTATTATGGGAAAACTAAGCTTGGAAAAGGTTTAAAATGGACTCCATCGATTTAGAAGCTGCGAATCCGGATTTGGGGCGAGGGCACAAAATGTAGGGATAAGTCGCTTCGTTCTATCTCGTCAAAAGACGGCCTTTACTAATTCGAGAAGTGAGTTTATATAACGCATTAAAAACAGGCACACAACATAGTATGATGTGAAATTTAAAGCAATCAAAGCGAAGCTAATGAAAGCGATAAAAATCAAATATAAAAATAATAAACGGAAGCAATAAAGAAATGAAAAGAAAAGATAAGCAAAAGAAAACGAAAATTAAAATAAAAAAAATTACATCGAGCGGGGAAGAATTTAAATGTGATTACATTTTTTCCACAATATTGAAAACGATAAATAATGAAATTAAATAAACTGTAGCTTGAAGGTCGATTTGGGGCCCTCAGGTTGTCCCACCTACTGATATGGATGAAGGTTTGCTCGGGGAGAGTCTAAGTCACCCTAGAGGGGGTGAATAGGGTGATGGAAGTTTTTCGTGGAAACTTTAGCTCTTTTGTCAAAAACAAGACAGAGACAGGTTTTGAGTCTATCAACGAGGTCGGAAAAGTTTGGACTCGTAAATGTTATCACGAGTGGATAAGCAAGTTAAGCAAGAGTCGTAAAGCTGTCCGAGTCTAGAATGAACTCAAAAAGATAGCACTTACGAGGTTACATGGAAACCCTCCTGGGGCGAGAAAACCACGGACCGTGCTAGTCCAAGCACGAAGTCAAATCCACTATTTTGAATCCACAAAATACCGTGAACCGACCGAAACCAAGTTGCTCCCTTAGACAACTCTATACAAGTTTTCCTAGACTCGAAATTCCCTTATCCGATCTAGTACTTCCTGGCTGAGATAACCCTTACAGCTAGGGACAACTAAGCTGAGTTAACCCTTACAGCTTAGTCAAGGGACCTTACAGAGAAAGTAAGAAAGTGTTTGTAACGGAGTACAAGACCTTACAACTCGAAAGTAATGAATTACAGAGCAGGAGTTGTAAGTAGAAGATTGAGAGTAAATACAATGACTTTGCTCAAGTGTATGTATTAACAATAAGTTCGGCAATCTTCAAGTCTTGTGAGGTGGCTTCCATTTATAGATGACCAGGCGAGTAGCCGTTATCTTCATCTGCTGACCGAGAGTCCTTTGTGACCGTTGACGTAAGCTTTCGAGTCACTTAGAAAGTATCCATTGTAATGTGAACGTTGGACAACGATTTAACTCTCTTGGAATTCCCAAAACCACTGGTGGTGTCTTTAAAGATAAGGTGGAAACCACCTTTAAGCTTAGCGTTCTAGTTTTCCAGATTTGGAAACGGACGACTCCGACACAATCTTCTTGGACTGGAGCAGAGAAGGTGAAAAGCCATGTCTGCTGGTGATTTGACGTTTTGAAGCCGGTTACTTTTGTAGTTTGAAAAGTGTATCCTCATTTGAATAACCTACAAAAGTAAATTAATTTTGGTTTTCAAAGTATAAAATACTTTGATCCAAGATTAGACATAGATAATAAAATTATTAAGATAATTAAACAATCGATTATCCGAGTCGAAACAAAGTGGAATTTTCGAGTCTAATATCCATATAGCTCAAAATTCCATCCGACTAAGTCTAAGCGAAGAATAAAGTTATATAAAGAATATCGAGTGAAGTAACTTGATATAGACTAAGCATGAACAGGACTAGAAATACCGACTATAACAACATAGAACTTATAACCGGAAGTCACATCCGAGTGAGGAAAGATGAAATACTAGTCCATCCAATATGCGATAAATCTGAGTGATTAGGGACTCGGAATCGAGTGAGATACGCATATCAATTTTCCGAGTCACTCAAGGATAAGCAAGAAATACACGAAGTAAAAGTCTGTATCAATTAGATAAGATATCGTATCACTCAGAAAAGTTTCTAGCAAACAGAGAATGCCTTGGAATCAAAACTTTGTAAGTACGAGATTGTTATACTTGATTCCTTTTGTACAACTCGATAAAAGTATTGAGCAGGTGTCCGAGTCTTCAATGGATCTTTGAACTAGATCTGAAAGTGTGACATTGAAAGGGAATTTTTATGAATTTTAATTAAGGTAAGCAGGGAGATATGCTTGGTTAATGGAGTATTAGGGATCGAATGTAGGGAGTATGATAAGAGTAGATCGAAAAGAAACCAAAAGATCGGAATACAAGAGGATGTATTCGATCGCTCTTTATTCAGCTTTAGAAATAATAAGTCGTATCAAGTTAGTATTCGGCAGCGTGGCGCTTAGTAAAGAAGTTATACCAATTTGGTATTCGGTAGCGTAATGCATAGGAAAAAGTTGTATGCAAATGACAACCTAAGCTCTCTAATTATAAGAGAGGATTAGGTCACAAATGACCTAGGTTTACAACTTAAGCTACTGTCCAAAAATGAGCAGAAACCAGCTGAGAAAATCACAAAAACTGGACAAAAACAAGATTGAACTGGACCCCGGATTCGAGCCGTGGTGCATAGCGCTGGACACAAAATGGTGTCATTCGGGTCTTCGCTTCCTTCGTGTTGCAGCTGAACTCGAGAATGAAGACTCGGACACCGCACAACACTTTCTCGAGTTGTATGAAAGGAATCGAGTATAACAATTTCTTACTTATAGAGTTTTGATTCCAAGGCATTCTCTGTACCTTAGAAACTTTTCTGAGTGATATGGTATCTTATCTAAGTGATACAGACATTAACTTCATGTATTTCTTGCTTGTTTCGTTGTGACTCGGAAAACTAATATGAGTGTTTTACTCGGTTCCGAGTCCCTCATTGCTTAGATTTAACGCTCGTTGATTAGACTAGTTTTCCGCTCGGATCCGACTTCAAATTACTTGTTCTATCTTCGTTGAAGTCGGTGTTTCTAGTCCGATTCATGATTAGTCTATATCAAGTTATTTCACTACGATATTCTTTATGTAACTTAATTCTTCGCTTAGACTAAGTCGGATGGAATTTTAAGTTTTATAGATATTAGACTCGAGAAAATTCCATTCTTTTTCGACTCGGATAATTAGTCGGTTAATCACCGTAATTATTTTATTATCTGTATCTAATCTTGCACCAAAGTATTTTATACTTTGAGAACCAAAATTGATTTACTTTTATAGGTTATTTAAACGAGGATACGCTTTTAAAGTTACAAAAGTAACCAGGCTTCAAAACGTTAAATCACCAACGAGACATGGCTTTTCACCTTCTCGCTCCGAGTCCCAGAAAGATTGTGTCAAGGCTGTCTGTTTCCAAATCTGGAAAATTGGAACGCCAAGCTTAACGGTGGTTTCCACCCTATCCTTCGAGACACTCGCCAGTGGTTTTGGGACTTCCAAGAGAGTTAAATCGTTGTCCAACGTTCATATCACAACGGATACTTTACGAGTGACTCATAAAGTCCTTATCAACGGTCACTAAGGACTCTCGGTCAGCGAGATGAAGATAACGGCTACTCTGCCTGGTTATCTATAAATAGAAGCCAAAGTTCAAGACTTGAAGATTGCCGAACCTATTGTTAATACACGAACTTGAGCAAAGTCATTGTATTTACTCTCGATCTTCTACTTATAACTCCCACTCTGTAATTCATTACTTTACGAGTTGTAAGGTCTTGTACTCGATTACAAACACTTTCTTACTTTCTCTGTAAGGTCCCTTGACTAAGCTGTAAGGGTTAACTCGGCTTAGTTGTCCCTAGCTTGTAAGGGTTATCTCGGCTAGGAAGTACTTAGATCGAGTTAAGGGAATTTCGAGTGCTAGGAAAACTTGTAAAGAGTTATCTAAGGGAGCAACTCGGGTTCGGTCGGTTCACTATATTTTGTGGACTCAAAATAGTGAATTTGACTTCATGCTTGGATTAGCACGGTCAGTGGTTTTCCGCCCAGGAGGGTTTCCACGTAATCTCTAAGTGTTTACTTTACGAGTTCATTCTAGACTCGGACTATCTCAAAGCCTTTATTTAACTTGCCACTTTTCTCTAAGCGGCATTTACGAGTCCATACTTTTCGACTCGATTTTGACTCGGAATCCATCTCTGTATCCTATTTGGCAAAAGAGTTTGAATTTATACGAAAATCCTCCTTCACCCTATTCACCCCCTCTATGGTGACTCGGACTCTCCCGAGCAAACCTTCAATTGGTATCGAGCCTAGCCTTTCGAAAGGATCTAACCATCCAAAGGTTTAAAGATCAAATGGCTCGAGAACAACGGAGAGTTCGACGAAGGAAGATCTTCCAGCGGACCACCAAAATTCAAAGGATCAAACTTCGGGCACTAGAAGAAACTCATGGAATGTTTCCTCATAGATCATAATGAAGATGTATAGGAAATCATACAATAAGGAAACTACATTCCAATGAAGATAGAAGAATTCAGAATCATTCCCAAGACGAAGGCCGAATTTACTCACGGCGAAGCAGAAGTGCGGGAAGAACTTCAAGGCTATGAACATTCCGATTTGCGCCATTAGCTCGAGAAGAATACAATCGGGTGTCTGCCTGCGACTCAGCAAAGAAGTGTGGGACACACTTGTCAACACTTACGAAGGCACTAGCCGAGTCGGACAAGCGAAGATCAGCCGGTATCTTCATAAATACGAGTCTGTTTAAGATGGAGCCGAAGAAAACATCACTCGAGATGTTCATTCGATTTCTTGAGATTACCAACAATCTCAAATCATCTAGGTAAGAAGATTTCCCAAGAGGAAATGTGCAGAAAGATACTCGAAGTCTACCCAGAGAAGATGGGGTCCCAAGGTGACCGCCGTAGAGGAAGCTCGGAACCTCTCACTCTTAAAACCGGACGAGCTCATCGGAAAGCTTCTCACTCACGAAATCCACCTAGAGAAGGAGGATGCTGAGGGCGTACCAAAAGGAACATAGCACTGAAAGCCTCGGAATCCAAAGAAGCAAATGCGAGCTCCTCGACTCGGAAGACAATCCCATGGCACTCATTGCAAGAGGCTTCAAGAGAATAATGAAGCACAAAAGATGGGACAAAAAACCAAAAGAAGAATTCTACAAGAAAGATAAGAAGGACGAGAAAAGGTAAGTACTCTTCTCCTTCAAAGTTATCTTTATCTAAGAATTACGGATGTTTTGAGTGTGGCGGCAAAGACCACATAGTCAAAGAGCTGTCCAGAAAGGAAAAGGGAAAGAAAGAAGAAGAAGGCTATGATGGCAACATGGAGCGATGAGGACTCATCGGAAGATGACGAGGACTCGGACGACTCGAAATGTCCGATGGCAATTTCGACTCGAAGGCTGAAAAGGAGTCGGACTCGGACTCGAACAATGAGGAAACTAATCCTCAAGAGGTAATTGATTACTTCCTCAAATTCTCCAAAGTTGATTTAGCAAAATACATTTTTACTTTGGAAGAAAAGTCCAATTCGATTGTTCTCAATTCAAAGAACAACTTGAGTTAATTACTTACGAGAGCACTTCTTTGAAAAATGAATTGGAAAAGCTGAGACTCACACTCGAGAGAACTCAAGACTAGTGCTCAATCTAATGAGGCTGAGTGCGAGTTACTCGGAAAGAAAATGAGCGGCTAAAGCGAAGCTCATTGAGTCTCGAGATCCGGTTTTAAAGTTTACTCAAGGTCGAAAAGAACCTTGACATGCTCTTAGCATCTTAATGTGTCTCTTTCGAAAAGAAGGTCTTGGTTTCAACAAAGAGGAGGAATCCAATTCCTACTCGGAACTATTTAAAAGGATTCCGAGCTGTAAAGTTCGGGAAAGTTGAGCATGGTCCCATTCATAAAAATGAAGGGAGGACTAAGCCTCGAAAAGTTTACAAAAGGAAACCATTTTCTCCTGTTTCAAAAGGAAAGGTTTTCGAAAAGAAAGAGACACGAGACTCAGTTCTTTGCAAAGAAAACTCGAGAATCGAGACAAAACCCAAAGTCATTCAAATCTGGGTTCAGAAAAACCTTCTTCCTCGGAAAAGAACCACGAGTAAAGGCTATTCTTGGGTTTGTTAGAGGAAGTGAGAAGGGTTAGATTCTCTCTGTTTTGCATGTCACTCATAAGAGATCAAAAGGACACTGGTACCTTGACGGTGGATGTTCACGTCACTTGTCGGGAGACGCAGGACTCTTTTACGAGTTGGAAAAACATAAAGGAGGAAAGGTTACATTTGGAGATGATAGTAAAGGCAAGATAGTTGGGATAGGCAAGATTGGAAAAGGAAGCAATCTGGTTAGTCCGAGTCTACCTTGTCAAAGGATTAAAGTGCAATCTGCTCGAGCATCTCTCAACTGTGCGATAAAGGTCGGGAGGTAAGATTCACTCGAGACCAACTGCTACATTTACGATATTACCACCAAAGAGATTAAGCTTTCGGGTAAAAGATCGGGTAACACCTACATCATTACTCTTTCGACCCGAGTCGGAATTTGTCTTGCTTAAAAGCATCTTTTCATGATGATTCGTGGACATGGCATCGTAGATTAGGCCATATTAGCATACATACTATCAAAAAATTGGCATCTCATGGTGCGGTTAGGGGTTTACCTAAGCTGTGTTTTTATAAGGATAAAGTTTGTGAAGCATGCACCGAGAGGAAACAAGTCGGATCTTCATTCAAATCTTTGAAGACAATTTCCACATCCAAAGTGCTTGAGCTACTGCATATGGACTTATGTGGTGAAATCCTGTTAAGAGCCTCGGAGGTAAATCATATATATTTGTTATTATTAATGATTATTCTCGATTTACCTTGGTGTGTTTTCTTAAGCACAAAAATGAAGCATTCAAGGAGTTCAGCAAGCTCCGTAGAAAAATCCAAGTTGAGTCTCGGACTCGGATCCAGAGAATTCGAGCCCGACCATGGAAGGGAGTTCGACTACTCAGAATTCTCGAGTTTTGTGACAAAAATGGCATCTCTCACAACTTCTCGGCACCAAGAACTCCTCAACAAAATGGAGTAGTAGAGAGAAAGAACAGAACCCTTGAAGAAATAGCAAGGACGATGATGATTGAGCACAACTTACCTTACTATTTACAGAGCTGAGAGCGATCAACACGACCAACTATACTTTGAATAGATGCCTCATCGGACCCATATTGAAGAAAACATCTTATGAGCTCTACAAGGGAAGAAACCAAATATTTCCTATTTCAGGCCATTTGGATGTAAGTGCTTCGTTGACAACAATGGTAAGGATCACTGACCAAGTTTGATGCTCGGTCGAATAAAGGTATTTTTCTAGGTTACTCTTCTCACAGACAAAGCTCATCGTATTTTCAATAAGAGAACTAACAAAGTGGAAGAAAGCATCCACGTTGTATTTGATGAGCATGAACAGGAAAAACCAAGCGAGTCTTTATACTCGAATTGAAGCTCGGCAGAGATGATGATGAAGCCGAGCTCACAAAGACTCAAACTCAGCCGGCTCGGAATGAAGTCACTCGAGCGAAGTGACTCGAGAATGAGACAACTCAAGAGCTCACTCGGAACGAACAATCTAACGAAGAAGATCACTCAGAACAAGCTTACGAAGATCGGGTAGCTCGGCCCACAAATCTCGTGAATCGGAGAAGCGGTAAAGCGTTCAAGTTTACTTCTAGTCATCCACTAGAAAACATAATTTTTGATATCAACGGTGGGGTAAGAACTCTCTCAAAATCTGTGTGCATTCACTGCATTCATCTCATTAGCTGAACCCAGAAATGCACTAGAGGCCCTTAATGAACCTGAATGGGTAGAGGCCATGCAAGAGGAACTCAATCAATTCGAAAGAAACCAAGTCCGTACTCGACCAACCGACCTTCGACCACCCAGTTATAGGAACCAAATGGGTTTTCAAAAACAAAGCTGGATAAGGGTGGAGTGGTAGTCAGAAACAAGGCTAGACTTGTGGCTCGAGGTTACAATCAAGAAGAAGGAATTGATTGTGGGGAAACATTTGCACTGTTGCCAGAATTGAAGCTATTAGAATCCTGTTGGCATTTGCATCCAGCATACATATTAAATTATATCAAATGGATGTTAAGTGTGCATTTCTCAATGGTTTTATTGAAGAAGAAGTCTATGTCGAGCAGCCTCCTGGTTTTGAAAACTCGGAATTTCCAAATCATGCTTCAAACTTCAAAAGGCACTCTATGGTCTTAAACAAGCCCCTCGAGCTTGGTATGAAAGACTGAGTAGCTTCTTGGTTCAAAATGATTTTAAAAGAGGTCAAATTGACAAGACTCTCTTTATAAAAACCAAAGGGAAAGATTTCCTTATTGTTCAAATTTATATCGATGATATTATCTTCGGTGCTCCTAATGAATTTCTATGCTGAGAATTTTCTGAATTAATGAGTCAGGAATTCCAAAAGAGTATGATGGGAGAACTCAATTTCTTCCTTGGTTTACAAATCAAATAAGACAAAGATGGGATCTACGTCCATCAATCCAAGTATACCAAGGAGCTGCTGAAGAAATACAAACTTCAAGATGCAAAGCACGCATCTACACCCATGAGCGACGAGTATAAAACTTGACTCGGACGAAAAAGGTAAAGCAATAGATCGAAACTCCATCGAGGTATGATTGGATCTTTACTATATCTTACTTCCAGTCGGCCGGATATAATGTTCGGTGTCTGTTTATGTGCAAGATTTCAAGCTGATCCAAAAGAATCACATCTCATCTGCGGTGAAGAGAATATTTAGATATCTTGCAGGAACTCGGAACTTAGGTCTATGGTATTCAAGAGACTCGGAAGCGACTCTCACTTGGATACTCGAGACGCAGACTATGCTTGGATATAAACTTGATCGAAAGAGCACTTACGGAGCTTGCCAATTTCTAGGTCAATCCCTAATATCCTGGCACTCAAAGAAGCAAAACTCGGTAGCTCTATCAGCTGCTGAAGGCTGAGTATATTGCAGTTGGAGCCTATTGCGCTCGGATTCTATGGATAAAGCAACACTTGAGAGATCTTGGACTTTCTTTCAAATCGGTTCCAATCAAGTGTGACAATCGAAGTGCAATCAACATCACCAAGAATCTAGTCCGGCACTCGAAGACAAAGCATATCGAGGTCGAGATATCACTTCTTACGAGACCATTACGAAAAAGGTGATATTGAACTTGAATTCATTCCTACTAATCTTCAATTAGCTGATATCTTTACTAAGCCTCTTGGTGAAGATCAATTTTGTTTTATTCGGAATGAGCTTGGTATGTTAAATGCATAAGCTGTGTGATATTCTTGTGTTAATCTCATTGCATGATTAAATGTTATGTGTTTTCAAATTATTAATAACCATTAGCTCGGTTGATTCGGTGATCTTTGGGTTAGTAGTTATTTCTTGTTTACGAGTCACTCGGAACCCATTACGAGTTACACTCGAGACGTAGAGAAAAATTTGGACTTCAAATTTTACGAAATTATCTCTAGAATAGTGGAGAGTTTCGGATTTTTTTTTAAAATCTTTTTCTCTCTCTCTCTCGGCTGCTGTGATCGAGACGATAGCCGTGGATCTCTAGCTGCTAGAATCTTAGCTGTTGAGAAGAGAACCGTCACACCGGTCTACGATGGTCGATGGATAAGCCGAGTCGAACGGAGTTATACTTAACGGATAGTTGACGGGCGTGTATTTTTTCTATAAATAGCGCCTATTCATCTTCGTCTCGATACTCTACATTTCTCTCTCTTTCAAACGAAACATTTCGCGGAAGATTTCTACGTACACGGTGATCTTTGAACTTCTTCGAGCGACGTAAAGGCCATCTCACGTAAGTTCAATTGCTTTCATCTCTTTCTTCTACTCTTTTTCGTTTGCTCTCTTCTACCTCTTCTTCTTTCTTCTTCATCCAAAGTTTCATTATTTTCATCCTCTTTCTCAAAATGCCTAAGAGAGGTAACCATCCAGACTTTCGGGCCTCTCCCTCCTCCAAAAGCCTCGCACCAAAAATCCGAAAGCTCTACCCCTTCCAAACCCATTGTCACCCGACATCTAGCGTTGGACGACAAGTTCTTTCCTACAACCAAATTTTCTTGGTTGTCTCACATTCAAACCACAGGGCATACAACTTTACGTAGCTTCGGCGAGTTCATCTATCCCGAACTCGTTTCGAGTTCTACACTCACCTCACCTCCTCAGAAAATGTTCTAACCTCCGGGGTTCAGAACATTACCGTTCGAATAAACACCTCTCTCCTCCACCGCTTGTTCAAGGTTTCTTGTCTCTTCTTGAATAGCAACCCCATTCCCTTCACTGAAGTCGCCAGACGACTTCTTTGAAAAGTATGCTAAAGAGTTTCTGAGTCACGGAAAAATTTCTCGGTGACTCGGTTGAAGTCGAAGCACGCCTTACGTGCTTTCTGCTGATGAGAACCTTTTTCTCTCGGCATTCCAGATAGGAGAACCCCAACTCCAAGCATTTGAAAGCTCTTTTTGACATTCTTGAGGGCTACAAAGTAGACCTCTTCCCCTCAATAATTGAGCGAGATGGCAGCTGTGCCGGCTCGACTCTAGAACAAGAAGAACACCTCTCTTCCCTTCGGTGCTCTTCTCACCCTTGTTTTCAAACAATTCCAAGTTCCTCTCCCCTCGGACCCCAATGCTGTATGCAGAGGCTGCTGTTGTTGTCGGCAAAAGGAACTCCGAGGGTACGGATACCGGGAAACTCAACCTGGTGTGCAGGTGCACGACTTCGAGCTGAAGCCTCCTTCTCCGCCTCGGACTCGGAAAACAACCTCTCTCTCTCTCCTGCTCCACTGTTGGTGCCTCCACCTCAGGTGCCTCAAAGTCTCTCTTTGCTATTTTGTCCCCGTTTTTATGGACAAAATCGGCTCCGTGTCCTCCGATTTCGGGGACATGCTCCGGTCATTTAAATCTGTCCTTCAAAATTTGACCATCAACCAAAAGATCGGCTAATCCCAAATCCGAGAAGCGGCGAGAATCCGGTTCTTGAGATGAGGGCACTGGTGAAGGAGCGAGAAAGAGTTGGTCGAGCTCCTTAGAGAGAGAAGGTCTAAGGCGGCTCGGGACCGTGGTGACTCAAACGCTTCGAAGCGTCTTCGAGCCCGGGCACTGAGTTCCTCGGACGACGGGGAAGAAGAAGAAGAAGCTGCGAGACGCAGAGGCGGCGAGACGCCGAGGAGCCTGCGGCTGAGGCGAGTCCATCCGGGCAAGGGGAGGAACACAAGGAAGAAGCACTAGGAGCTGCTGAGGGTCATACTGTCCCACGAGCTCAAGTGGCGATGCTCGGCTCGGACGGTGAGTCCGGGTGGGTCGGAAGACCTAGGCTGCACCGGCGGGTCGGACAGGGCAGCCCCTCCAGCTTCGAGGTCCACAAGGAGGATCCCCTAGATCCACTCGTTCGGGTCAACCATTCGAGGCCGAGCCCTTGACGGCCATCCCGATTCTCCCTCCGCTGCGCTCAAGCACATCGTCAAGATCCTACCCGGCGCGGCGTACCTCGAACCCCTCCGCTTCCACTTAGAAATCCCCTCTCCCTCGTAGGCGCCATGCACTGAGTCACAATTCCAAAGTATCCCCGATTCTTCTTCTTTACGAGAGATCTCTATAATTTTTGGTCCACACATCAAATTTGTACTATCTGCTTGTTTTCTTCCCTTTTTGTTGTTTTTCCTAAAAGGCAAGGGGAGAATAAACTTAGAATCATTTGTTGTCTTGTTTAGGGGAGCCTTCCCTCTCTATTTGTGTATTTTTGTTTTTCTTATTTTCAATGAATTAATGATTTCTCTTCAATTCTATCTGCGTTTACAGCAAACAATTACGAGTTAACATTATTTCATTATGAAAGCATACCTCATTTTATGCTCCGATACATTAAGCTTGCTTTACTCATCGACTTCATGTGCAAGTATCCAAAAGAAAAGTTTACTGTCTAAGTATGGAATGCCTTTCATCAAAAAGGGGAGATTGAAGACTCGGACACCGCACACAACACTTTACGAGTTGTATGAAAGGAATCGGGTATAACAATTTCTTACTTATAGAGTTTTGATTCCAAGGCATTCTCTCGTACCTTAGAAACTTTTACGAGTGATATGGTATCTTATCTAAGTGATACAACATTTACTTCATGTATTTCTTGCTTGTTTCGTTGTGACTTAGAAAAGCGATATGAGTGTTTTACTCGGTTACGAGTCCCTCATTGCTTAGATTTATCGCTTGTTGATTAGACTAGTTTTCCACTCGAGATCGACTTCAAGTTATTTGTTCGATCTTGCTTGAAGTCGGTGTTTCTAGTCCGATTCATGATTAGTCTATATCAAGTTATTTCACTCCGATATTCTTTATGTAACTTGATTCTTCGCTTAGACTAAGTCGGATGGAATTTTGAGTTTTATAGATATTAGACTCGA
The DNA here is from genome assembly GCA_021018815.1 of Talinum fruticosum. Classification (NCBI taxonomy): domain Eukaryota; kingdom Viridiplantae; phylum Streptophyta; class Magnoliopsida; order Caryophyllales; family Talinaceae; genus Talinum; species Talinum fruticosum. The sequence continues at coordinate 11,719,624 of JAITYX010000006.1, read as the reverse complement.
GAAAATTCCATTCTTTTTCTGACTTAGATAATTAGTCGGTTAATCATCATAATTATTTTATTATCTGTGTTTAATCTTGGACCAAAGTATTTTATACTTTGAGAACCAAAATTGATTTACTTTTGTAGGTTATTTAAACGAGGATACTGCTGTTCAAAGTTACAAAAGTAACCGAGCTTCAAAACGTCAAATCACCAGCAGACATGACTTTTCACCTTCTCTACTCCGAGTCCCGAGAAGATTGTGTCGAGTGCATGCTGTTTTCAAATCTGGAAAACGAGAACGCCAAGCTTAACGGTGGTTTCCATCCTATCCTTCGAGACACTCGCCGGTGGTTTTGGGACTTCCAAGAGAGTTAAACCGTTGTCCAACGTTCATATCACAATGGATACTTTCCGAGTGACTCATAAAGTCCTTATCAACGGTCACTAAGGACTCTCGGTCAGCATATGAAGATAACGGCTACTCTGCCTAGTTATCTATAAATAGAAGCCAACGTTTAAGACTTGAAGATTGCCGAACCTATTGTTAATACATGAACTTGAGCAAAGTCATTGTATTTATTCTCAATTTTCTGCTTACAACTCCCACTCTATAATTCATTACTTTACGAGTTGTAAGGTCTTGTACTCGATTACAAACACTTTCTTACTTTCTCTGTAAGGTTCCTTGACTAAGTCTGTAAGGGTTAACTCAACTTAGTTGTCCCTAGCTGTAAGGGTTATCTCGGTTAGGAAGTACTACATCGGATAAGGGAATTTACGAGTCTAGGAAAACTTGTAAAGAGTTGTCTAAGGGAGCAACTCGAGGTTCGGTCGGTTCACGGTATTTTGTGGACTCAAAATAATGAATTTGACTTCGTGCTTGGATTAGCACGATCCAGTGGTTTTCCGCCCCGGGAGGGTTTCCACGTAATATCTAAGTGTTTACTTTCCGAGTTCATTCTAGACTCGAGCTGTCTCAAAGCCTTTGTTTAACTTGCCACTTTTCTCTAAGCGGCATTTACGAGTCCATACTTTTCGACTCGATTTTGACTCGGAATCCATCTCTGTATCCTATTTGGCAAAAGAGTTTGAATTTCTACGAAAATCCTCCTTCACCCTATTCACCCCCCTCTAGGGTGACTCGGACTCTCCCTGAGCAAACCTTCGAGAGAAAAATGCAACGTTTGGGGGCGGAATCCCCGAAACGCAACGCCGGACAAAAGCGACGTCGTTTTGTAAAGCGAACTCCATGTCTCGGTTGGATACAAGTAGCAAAAAGTAATGGTTTGGTGATTCTGACCATGAAACGCAGCATCGGCCTCAACGTCGTCGTACGGATTATTTAAGTTCCATGTCTTCGTTGGATGTTGATGACAAAATGCGAGCATTTTGAGCGTAGCAAAGCCTTGTACGCAGCGCCAGCCACCGTTGACTTTGGAGAGTTGACCAGGGCTTGGATCGTATGAAAGAAGTAGATTTTTGGGCCTACCTAAGGCAAAAGGTTATTTTTGGTGCTAAAGGGTTTTTATGGATTACTGGCTTCGATCGCGCCAATCACATACCTTCCGTGATCCAAATCTACAAATAGGACTGGGATTTTATCATCGGGCCAAGAAAATAAAATACGAAATAAGGGAAATAAGGATGACACGTTTTAGATGCCTGCAATATTGAACAACATTAATAGGCATTAAATCGGTGTAACTATTTTTTGTAATATATTTTTATTTTGTTTTGTTGATAAGATACTTATATCTCCATCTAAACACAACTCACTAAAAATAATGTTGAGTAATAACTTAAATATACATAAAAAATGGTATTAAATAATGTATGGTTTTATTTAGTTATCTTGATTCAAAATTAAACGAATTTATGTAATATTTCATTGGCACATAGTTTACGTGTTTATCTAATCTTTTAATTGATTTATTTGTTTTGTTTTGTAACACCAATTTGTCTAATTTTTTAAAGATTCTTTTTTTCTTTTTTGGTAACACGAGTTTACCTAATTTTTGTATTGATTTCTAATTTTTGAATTGATTTTTTTATCTTTGTAACACTTATTTTTAATCTTTGTAACACTACTTTTTGTATTATTATTGACATAAAAGTATATATTTTTGTTGGTTTTAGTTCCCCCAATTCCTCCCTCTTTGTGTCTCTATTATATACTTAGGTTGCACTGGGATTAAGTTTTTTTAATTCGTGTACGAGCTTTGACTCTTCTCTTGAAATTATAATGTCAGAATTAAAATTGGAGATAATTATTTCATATGAGTATTTAACTTATGCTCATGGGGAATTTTGGTATTCCATATGACATCAGAGTATCTCCAAAATATATATGGAATTCCTTAATATATTAATTTAATTTTTTATGTTAGAATCATATGAGGCAAGTTTACACCAATTTATGTTTTCTAATTTCAATTAGATAAACGATATTTCATATGAGTAATAATATTAATGGGTCTCCAGTCATTGAATTAAATTGCAATCTTCCTACTATTCATATGAACTAAAATAGGAAGAAACTAATAACCAAGGAACAAAAAAACTCTAATTCAATTCCCACATTTAAGACTTAATATGTATTCACTATGAATAAGGAGACATACAATAAGACATCAATAACTGAACATGTAAGCCTTATAAAATTAATTTGCTAGAATTGTTGTACATGTCGGGCATATGTCTAACCCACTTGACTTCACAAGCAGAATAGTTCAATAAAACTTGATCGAAGGAGTTAATGAAGATAACATTACTTAGTTTGGTGGCAAATTTAAAAGGAAATAAACTTTGTAGGTGATAGTCGAGTAAAAAATAATCATATTTGAAGGTTTATAATGAAAGCAATATGAGTTTACAATACAATAATTTACAATACAATGAATTAGTAAAGAAATAAAGGGAACAAAAATGTAATATCAAGCACCATCTTGGAAAGATTGGGCTGACAACAATTATTTTTCTTAAACTTCCACCTTCACGATCTCACGATTCAATTCAAATTTTTTATATTTATTTCTGGCCCCAAACAAACTCTCATTTCTACAATCTCACCTCCACGATTAAATTAAAATATTTGATATTATTTCTGGCAAAAAAAAAACATGCAGCCAACAAAAGAAACCCACAACTGGGAATCCATCTTTGAAAGATGCCATAGGTACAACAAAAATAAAAATATTAGTAAATACCATTTTAAACATGTAAATCTTCGTCTCTAAATGAATGTGAATGGTGCATCAATTGAATTGGGGAATCACAAAAACGTTCATTAAGAATTTTTTTTATATCAATGGATTTTGAATTTTAGTTTAATTATGAAATCATGCACTTAATTGTTAATATGTTGTCTTAGAATATTTTCAAAATATAAGTACAAAGGTTATTTTTCTAAAAATCTTATAAATTTGTGGTATAGAAAAAAAGAAATTGATTTAAAAATTAAAAAATAGTTAAATGTTACAAAAAAATAGATTAAGTTAGTTTAAAAAATCAATTACAAAAATAAATTAACTGGTGTTACAAAAAACTAAAAATATTTTTTCTAAAGAAAAAAGATAAATTGGTGTAAAAAATGAGAAATAAATAAAAAATTTATATTTGTACGCTATTAATTATATTTAATCATAAAGCTATTAATCATATTTAATTATATTTATTAAAGTACATAATAAAATTAATGAAAGGCTTAAATAAACGATAAAAATAATAAATGCACATAAGTAAGCAAAATCATACATTTTTTAATTAAATTGAAATACATAAAGGTATATGTTTTGATGAATAAGGATTTGAATTTAATAAATAGACACATTTTTAATCATTTAATCAAACAATAACACATAATTCATTTGAAATCAATCAATAAAACATATTTAAACACATATTTAAATAATACCAAATAGTAAATTGAACACATAAATAACTAAATTCAGCATATAAACCAACACACATTCAGTTTATCATATAAAACTAATATGTTAGCTATTAAATATAACTAGTCCGGACTCGTGCTATATACGGAGTAATGTAATAGACCTTAAAATATTTATAAAAAATACTTATGATAATGAAAATATCAACGTCATAAATACATGTGTTTGTAAAAAATACTATCTTAAAATGTTTAAAATAGTAGGGTGTAAATATTAAGAGAAAGATCAAAGTAAATGACACAATGATAAATTCACCGATGGTGCGGGATCACGAAGACTTCTCTTCCTCTTCTTACTCTACTTGTACCTATAGGGAACCGTGATAAAGTTATATTTTATTGCAAACAATGTTAGAATATGAATATTATGTGTGTATATTGTGTACCTTCGTATGTAGAATTGATATTTTGTAAGTGATCAACTTCTTCCTCCCAATCAACGAGATGTAATAAGAGCGATGGGTTCTTCTAATTCTTGATTCCGTGGAGGCTCAATAAGAAATACCCATGGTTTATCTAGGTAATCATCTATAATAGCGTACAATGAAAGCTCGCCATACAGCTGCAGGAAAATATAATGTAGAAATATAATGAATATGTATAATAAATATTATGGAATGTAATGGACAAGTGCAATACCTGTGATGCATATGTATCTAAATTTGTCGTGCTTGCATGGAGAAGAATTCGAATATCATTGTGGAGAACAATAAATATTCTATAATATGTATGATGTTTTAAAAGAACTCTCAAGAAGTACCTACAATTTGAATAAAATAGTGAATAATAATGTTATCATCCAATAGAAAATGTATAAAGAAAAGTATATATCAACAATGAAGGTTTGCGCGGGAGAGTCCGAGTCACCCTAGAGGGGGTGAATAGGGTGATGATAGAAGTTTTTCGCGGAAACGTTAGCTCTTTTGTTAACGAAGAGACAGAGACAGGTTCGAGTCAAACAGCGAGGCCGGAAAAGCTTGGACTCGAAATGCTAACACGAATAAACAAGCAAGTCAAGCAAGAGTAATATGACTGTCTCGAGTCTAGAATGAACTCGGAAAGATAGCACTTAGAAATTACGTGGAAACCCTCCTGGGGCAGAAAACCACGGACCGTGCTAGTCCAAGCACGAAGTCAAATCCACTATTTTGAGTCCACAAAATACCGTGAACCGATCGAACCCGAGTTGCTCCCTTAGACAACTCTATACAAGTTTTCCTAGACTCGAAATTCCCTTATCTAATCTAGTATTTCCTCGCTGAGATAACCCTTACAGCTAGGGACAACTAAGCTGAGTTAACCTTTACAGACTTAGTCAAGGGACCTTACAAAGAAAGTAAGAAAAAGTTTGTAATCGAGTACAAGACCTTACAACTCGGAAGGTAATGAATTACGGAATAGGAGTTGTAAGTAGAAGATTGAGAATCTATACAAAGACTTTGAGCAAGTATGTGTATTAACAATATGTTCGGCAATCTTCAAGTCTTGTGAAGTGGCTTCTATTTATAGATGACCAGGCAGAGTAGCCGTTATCTTCATCTCGCTGACCGAGAGTCCTCTGTGACCGTTGATAGAAGCTTTACGAGTCACTCGAAAGTATCCATTGTAATGTGAACGTTGGACAACGATTTAACTCTCTTGGAAGTCCCAAAACTACTAGCGGTGTCTTGAGAGACAAGGTCAAAACCACCGTTAAGCTTGGTGTCTCGGTTTTCCAGATTTGGAAATAGACGGCTCCGACACTATCTTCCGGGACCTGGAGCGAGAGAAGGTGAAAAGTCATGTCTGCTGGTGATTTGACGTTTTGAAGCCAGGTTACTTTTGTGATTTGAAAAGTGTATCCTCGTTTGAATAACCTACAAAAGTAAAGCAATTTTGGTTCTCAAAGTATGAAATACTTTGGTCCAAGATTAGACACGGATAATAAAATAATTATGATAATTAATCAACTAATTATCCGAGTCGGAAGAGAAGTAGAATTTTACGAGTCTAATAACTATATAACTCAAAATTCCATCCGACTTAGTCTAAGCGATAGATCAAGATAAGTAAAGAATATCAAAGTGAGATAACTTGATATAGACTAAGTATGAAACAGGACTAGAGGTACCGACTCTAATGAAATAGAGTTTATAATCGAAGCCGGTTTCGAGTGAGAGAAGGTGAAACACTAGTCCACTCAATCTGCAATAAATCTAAGTGATCTCTGGACTCAAAACAAAGAATCGGTTTTCGAGTCACTTAAAGAAGCGCAATAAACACATGAAGTGCAAGTCTGTAGTACTTAGAGAAGATACCATTTCATTCAAAAAGTTTCTAAAACACGAGAGAATGCCTTGGAATCAAAACTCTATAAATACGAGATGGTTATTCCTGATTCATGTAATGTAACTCGAAATGCCTTGAGCGAGTCTCCGAGTCTTCAATCTCCCCTTTTTGATGAAAGGCATTCCATGCTTAGACAGAAACTTTGTTAGTGAAAAGGATCCGACTACGAATAGTTGCTCATAAAAGAAATTAAGTCAAGTATGCTTAGTGTATCAAAGCATAACGAAAACAATCGAGCATAAAGCAAAAATATGCTAATTAATAAAATAATGTTAACTCGGAAAGATTGTGAACACGAAGTTATAGAAGAGAAAGCATTACTTCATTGAACTTAACAAAATTACATAGATTGAGAGGGAAAGCTCCCCTAAACTAGACAATAAGTTTTCTGACTCTATTTCTCCCCCTTGCCTTTCAAGCAAAAACAACGAAAAAAATACGAGGAAGATGTCCGGACAAAACAAAAGAGAGAAAATCCTTCGAAAGAGGAAGAATCGCGCAGACTTTGGAATTGTGCCGCAGGTGCATGGCGCCTACGAGGGAGGGGGTTGTGGGTGTAGTAGCGGAGGGAGTATAGGTGCGCCGTCGCTGGTATGATCTTGACGATGTGCTTGAGCGCGGCGGAGGGAGAACCGGTATGATCGTTAGGGGCTCGGCTCGAGTGGTCGACCCGGAGTGAGTGGATCGAGAGGTTCTTCCCTTGGGACCTCTCGGAGTAAGCGAGGTCGTCGACCCACCCAGGCTAGCCGTGCGAGCTGAGTACTGCCACATAAGCTTGTGGAGCGATCGACCCTCAACAGTTCCCACTCGCTTCTTCTTTGTGTTCCACTCCTGGCCCGGATGGAGCTGCCTCGGCCGCGAGCTCCTCGGCGTCTGCGCTTCTGCATCTGCAGCCTTCTTCTTCTTCGACCCGTTGTCCGAGGAGGTCGGAGCTGGGCTCGAAGATGCTTCGGACGCGTCCGAGTCACCATGGTCTCGAGCCGCCTTGGACCTTCTTTCTCCGAGGAGCTCGACCAGCTCCTTCGCTCCTGCACCAGTGCCCTCATCCCAAGAACTAGAGACTCGCTGCTCTCGGATTTGGGATTAACCTGGTCTTTTGGTTGATGGTCGGATGTTGGAGGATATTCTTGAAAGACCGGAGTGTGTCCTGGAAAGCGAGAGGACACTGAGCTCATCTTGTCTATAAAAACGGGGGACAAGAGAGCAGAGAGAGACTTGGAGGCACCGGAGGTGGAAGCACCACCAGGTGGAGAGGGAAGAGAGAGAGGGGTTGATTTCGAGTCCGAGGCGGAGAGGGAGGCCTCGGTTCGAGTTATGAACCCGGACACCGGGGTTAGTTTCACGGTATCCGTACCCCTGCAGTTCCTTTTTACCGACAACAACGGTAGCCTCGGCACACGGCGTTTGGGTCCGAGGGGAGAGGAACTTGGAATTGTTTGAAGACAAGGGTGAGAAGAGCACCAAAATGAAGTGAGGTGGTCTTCTTTGATTGAAGTTGAGCTGGCACGGCGGCCATTTGCTTAGTGATGGAGGGGAAGAGGTCTACTTCGTAGCCCTCAAGAATGTTAAAGAGAGCTTTGAGGTGCTTGGAGTTGGGGTTCTCCTTGCTTGGAATGCTTGTGAGAAAAAGTTCTCATCGAGTAGGAAGCACTGAAGGCGAGCTTCGACTTCAGCCGAGTCACGAAAAGTTTTTCGGGGACTCAGGAAACTCTTTGGCGGACTTGTCAAAGAAGTCGTCGGCGACTTCGATGAACGGAATAGGGTTGCTGTTCAAGAAGAGAGAGGAGACCTTGAACAAGCGGTGGAGGAGAGAGGTGTTGATGCGAACGGTGATGTTACGAACCCCGGAGGTTAGAACATTTTACGTGTGGGTAAGGTGAGTGTAGAACTCGAAACGAGTTCGGGATAGATGAACTCGCTGAAGCACATGAAGTTATATGCTCCGATGGTTTGAATGTGAGCCAACCAAGAAAATTTGGTTGTAGGAAAGAACTTGTCGTCCAGCACAAAGTGTTGGGTGACAATGGGTTTGGAGGGGCTGAGCTTTACGGCGTTTTGGTGCGAGGCTTTTGGAGGAAGAAGAGGTCCGGAAGTCGGGATGGTTTCCTCTTTTAGGCATTTTGAACGATGGAAGGAAAGATGAAACTTTTGAGTAGAGAAGAGAAGGAGAGGTAGAAGAGAAGAACCAGAAAAGATGTAGAAAAAAATGAGAGCGAGTAGAAACTTATGAGAGATGGCCTTTACGATGCTTGAAGAACTTCAAAGATCACTTGTTCACGTAGAAATCTTCCGCGAAAAGTTTCGTTTGAGAGAGATGGAATGTAGAGTACCGAGACGAAGATGAATAGATGCTATTTATAGAAAATAAGCGTGCCCGTCAACTATCTCGTTAAATATAACTTCGTTCGACTCGGCTTGTCCATCGGTCATCGAAGACCGGTGTGACAGTTCTCTTCAACGGTTAAGATTTCAGCGGTTAGAGATCCACGGCTATTGACTCGATCACGGCGCTCGAGAGAAAGAGAGAGAAAAGATTTTGAAAATATAATCCGAAGCTCTCCACTGATCTAGAGATAGCTTCGAGAAAATTTGAAGTCCAAGTTTCTCTACGTCCGAGTTTGACTCGGATAGGTTTCGAGTGACTCGAAACACAAAATAACTATTAACCCGAGTATCATCGAATCAACTCGAGCTAATGGTTATTAAAGGGAAAACACATAACACGAAATTATGCAATGAATAAGAGTAGCACATAATTAAGCATTTAACATACCAAGCTCATTCCGAATAAAGCAAAGCCGATCTTCACCAAGAGGCTTAGTAAAAATATCAGCTAATTGAAGATTAGTAGGAATGAACTCAAGTTTAATATCACCTTTTACGAGTGATCACGTAAGAAGTGATATCCGACCTCGATATGCTTTGTTTTCGAGTCTTTGGATAGGATTCTTGGTGATGCTAATTGCGCTTTGGTTGTCACACTTGATTGGAATTGAGTTGAGGAATAGTCCAAGATCCTTCAAGTGTTGCTTAATCCATAGAATGCGAGCGCAACAAGCTCTAGGTGCAATATATTCAGCTTCGGCGGTTGATAGAGCTCACGAGTTACTGCTTCTTTGAGTGCCAAGATATTAGGGATTGACCTAGAAATTGGCAAGCTCCGGATGTGCTCTTTCGATCAACTTTATATCCTGCGTAGTCTACGTCTAAGTATCCGAGTAAGAGTCGGTTACGAGTCTCCGGAATACCATAGACGTAAATTCCGAGTGCTTGCAAGATATCCGAATATTCTTTTCACCGTAGTGAGATGTGATTCTTTTGGGTTAGCTTGAAATCTTGCGCATAGGCAAACACTCGAACATTATATCCGGCTCTGCTGGAAGTAAGATATAGCAAAGATCCAATCATACCTCGATAAAGTTTCGATCTATTGCTTTACCTTTCTCGTCTGAGTCAAGCTTTATCTTGCTTGCTCATGGGAGTAGATGCATGTTTTTCATCTTGGAGTTTGTATTTCTTCGAGTAGTTCCTTGGTATACTTTGATTGATGGACATAGATTCCATCTTTATCTTGTTTGATTTGTAACCCGAGGAAGAAGTTGAGTTCTCCCATCATACTCATTTGGAACTCTTGACTCATCAACCCGAGAAAATTCTCGGCACGGAAATTCATTAGTAGCACCGAAGATAATATCATCAACATAGATTTGAACAATAAGGAAATCTTTCCCCTTAGTTTTTATGAAGAGAGTCTTGTCGATCTGACCTCTTTTAAAATCATTTAGAACCAAGAAGCTACTCGAGTCTTTCATACCGGGCTCGAGGTGATTGTTTAAGACCATAGAGAGCCTTTTGAAGTTTGAAAACATGATTTGGAAATTCCGAGTTTTCAAAACCAGGAGGTCTGTTCGACATAGACTTCTTCTTCAATAAAACCATTGAGAAATGCACACTTAACATCCATTTGATATAATTTAATATGCATGCTTGGATGCAAATGCCAACGAGTATTCGATAGCTTCAATTCAGCTACAGGTGCAAAGGTTTCCCCACAATCGATTCCTTCTTCTTGATTGTAACCTTGAGCCACAAGTCTAGCCTTGTTTCGACTACCACTCCACCCTCATCTAGTTTGTTCTTAAAAACCCATTTGGTTCCTATAAGCTGGGTGGTCGGAAGGTCGGTTGGTCAAAGTCCGGACTTGGTTTCTCTCGAATTGATTGAGTTCCTCTTGCATGGCCTCTACCCATTCGGGTTCGATAAGGGCCTCTAGTGCATTTTGGGTTCGTTTAATGAAATGAATGCGGTGAATGCACATAGATTATGTAGAGAGGAACGAGTTCTTACCCCATTGTTGATATCCGAAATTATGTTTTCTTGGGGATGACTGGAAGTAAATTTGAATGCTTTACCAGTTCTCTTATTCACGAGATTTGTGGGCTGAGCTGCTTGATCTTCGAAGCTTGTTACGAGTGATCTTCTTCATTGGCTGATTCGTTACGAGTGAGCTCTTGAGTTGCCTCATTCCGAGTCACTTCGTTCCGAGTGACCTCATTTTGAGCGGAGTTGAATCGAGTCTTTGTAGGCTCGGCTTCATCATCATCTCTACCGAGCTTCGGTTACGAGTATGACGACTCACTTGGCTTCTCCTGTTCAAGCTCATCAAACACTACGTGGATGTTTTCTTCCACTTTGTTAGTTCGCTTATTAAAAATGCGATAAGCTTTGCTTGTGAAAGGAGTAACCTAGAAAAATACCTTCGTCGACCGAGCATCAAACTTGGTCGGGTGATCCTACCGTTGTTGTGAACGAAGCATTTACATCCGAATGGTGCTGAAATAGGAAATATTTGGCTTCTTCCCTTTGTAAAGCTCATAAGGTGTTTTCTTGAGAATGGGTCTAATGAGGCATCTATTCGAGTGTAGTTGGCTGTGTTGATTGCCTCGCCCGAAAATAGTAAGGCAAGTTGTGCTCAATCATCATCGTCCTTGCTATTTCTTCAAGGGTTCTGTTCTTTCTCTCTACTACTCCATTACGTTGAGGAGTTCGGGTGCTGAGAAGTTGTGAGAGATTCCATGTTTGTCACAAAACTCGAAAATTCCGAGTAGTCAAACTCCCTTCCATGGTCGGTTCGAATCCTCCGGATCTAAGTCCGAGACTCAACTTGGATTTTTCTGCAGAGCTTGCTTGAACTCCTTGAAAGCTTCATTCTTATGCTTAAGAAAACACACCCGAGTAAATCGAGAATAATCATCAATAATAACGAATATGTAAGATTTACCTCCGAGACTCTTAACGAGGATTTTGCCACATAAATCCATATGTAGTAGCTCAAGCACTTTGGATGTGGAAACTGTCTTCGAGAGATTTGAATGAAGATCGACTTGTTTCCCTCGGTGCATGCGTCACATACTTTATTTTTCTCAAAAACACGATTAGGTAGACCCCTAACCGGACTATGAGATGCCAGTTTTTTATTGTATGCATGCTAATATGTCCTAATCTACGATGCCAAGACCATGAATCATCATGAAGAGATGCTTTTAAGCAAGATAAATTCTAACTTGGGTCGAAAGAGGAATGATGTAAGTATTACCCGATCTCTTACCTGAAAGCTTGATCTCTTTAGTAGTAACATTAGAAATGTAGCGGTTGGTCCGAGTGAATCTTACCTCTTGACCTTTATCGCACAATTGGGAAATGCTTGAGTAGATTATATTTTAATCCTTTGACAAGATAGACTGGACTGACCGGATCTCTTCCTTTTCCAATCTTGCCAATCCCCACTATCTTGCCTTTGCTATCATCTCCAAATGTGACCTTTCCTCCTTCATGTCTTTCCAACTCGGAAAAGAGTCCTCCATCTCCCGACATGTGGTGTGAACATCCATTGTCAAGGTACCGAGTGTCCTTTTGATCTTTTCCGAGTGACCTGCAAAACAGAGAGAGTCTAACCCTTCTCACTTCCTCTAACGAACCCAAGTAACATTCCTTCATCGTGGTCCTTTTCCGAGGAAGAAGGTGTTTTGGAACCTAGATTTGAATGACTTTAGGTTTTGTCCGATTCCGAGTCCGTATCTCTTTCTTTTTGAAAACTTTTCCTTTTGAAACGAGGAGAGAATGGTTTCTTTTTGTAAACGAGTTCTAGGCTTAGTCCTCCCTTCATTTCGTGAATGGGACCGTGCTCAGCTTTCTTGAACTTTACAGTTCTAGAATCCTTTTGAACAATTCGAGTAGGAATTGGATTCTTCCTCTTTGTTGAAACCAAGACCTTCTTTTCAAAAAGAGACACATTATGATCCTAAGAGCATGTCAAGGTTCTTCGACCTTAAGCAAACTTTAAAACTAGATCTTGAGACTCGGTGAGCTTCTGCTTGAGCTCCTCATTTTCTTTCTTGAGTAACTCGGACTCAATCTCATTAGATTGAGCACTAGTCTTGAGTTCTCCGAATGAGAGTCTCGGTTTTTCTAATTCATTTTTCAAAGAAGTGTTCTCGAAGTAATTAACTCAAGTTGTTCTTTGAATTGAGAAGAATTAGAATTGGACTTTTCTTCCAAAGTAAAAATGTACTTAGCTAAATCGACTTTGGAGAATTTGAGGAAATAATCAAGTACCTCTTGAGGATTAGTTTCCTCATTGTCCGAGTCTCGAGTCCGACTTTCCTTTTGCTTCGAGTCGGAGATTGCCATTAAACACTTCGAGTCGTCCGAGTCCTCGTCATCTTCCGATGAGTCCTCATCGCTCCATGTTGCAATCATGGCCTTCTTCTTTTTCTATCCCTTTTCCTCTTCGGACAGTCCTTGACTATGTGGTCTTTGCTTGCCACACTCGAAACACCCGGAATTCTTAGATAAAGATAACTTTGAGGGAGAAGAATACTTACCTTTTCTCGTCTCTTTTATCTTTCTTGTAGATGTTAAGCTTGTCGTACAGACAACAAATTAAACCACTACTTAAACTTATAATAAACAATATAGCAAGGGCAAGTAGGGATCGAATCCACGAGGAAAGATATAATAACATGCAAGTTTTAATCTAATTAAATTTACTACTCTTAAAAACAAAATAGAAAATATAAATTAAAATCAATAACTAAAATTCATAGAAAATTATCTAATAACTAAATAAATAATTTATACAGAATAATAAAACTACAATAACCCAGAAATATTTTTGTATATTTTTTAGAATAATTAAAACAGAAAACTAAAGCAGAAAATAAACAAATTCTAAAACAGAAAATTAAATAAGTAAAATTCTGCACTAAAATAATTACGAAAATAAATACTAAAATTACCCAGAATAGTAATACTAATTTTCTAAACCTAACCAGACCCTAAAAATATAAAAACAAAATTTAAAATCTAATTTATGAATTTATTTTATTAAAAACCTGCAGTAATTAAATTCAAGAATTAAATCTGAAAAAATATCAAATTAATTCCAAAAATTCTAAAATTTAATCACAGCAAACTAGGACTCTATCTAAACCCTAAAAGAAAATAAAACACGAAAAATAACAAAAGAAACTATTTTTAAACTAATTTCTAACAAACTGACTCAAAAATAATAAAAACTAACAGAAAATTAAATCTGAAAATTAAAATATATAATGACTCAAAATTAAATTAAAATAAAATTACTAAAACTAACCTAAAATACTGATCTTTAGGGGTTTAATGAAATTGATAATAAAAGACTATAACTTTATAAGTAAAAATCAATAACTCAAGAGAATAACTAAAAGCAAACAAATAATTATCAAAGATAACAAATTTATAAAAACACTTAGTATAATCTATATCCACCATGCAAATTATTATTTATCATTAACACACAAATTGATCTACCCATGAGCTAAACCGTAGAAGACAACCACTAGCGGATCTTCCCCGTTTTTCCTTAGTTATTAGTTTACTTAGGCCTAGCCCTAATATAAACCCTACTAATATTGATAACCCTAGCACTAGCACTAGAATTTAATCAAATCAGAGCATTAAGTATTAGAAAAACATCATCTAGCACCTAATAACCAATCTACTAGCAAATTGATTTAAGAAGGATCTATGATAATTTCCTAATTAAAAGAGATGGGTATGAGCCATCCATGATTAACTAGGGTGATACTTATGTCTAAAAGATCAAGCAATTACGTACTTAAACCCTCTAAACTATCACATGAATTTATATAAAACTAAATAGCGTGCACTCTAATTAATTAGACATAAATTCATAAACATTAAACACAAATTATCATAAAATCATGGATTGAATCAATAAGACAATAAAAATCGAAACTTTATTTCAAAATAAATAATTTAACATGGCTTCAAGTAGATTATACCAAGTATAAGAAAAACTACTCACACATAATGTAAGTTAAAACATGTAAACTAAATAAAACTAGCATCTTTAGTATTAATCTATCAATAAAAACTCAATCTTTTCTAATAAAAATTACAAAACTAAATTATACTACCGATATTAGTTTCTTTGACCCGGGAAGATGAAGAAGATGATGATGGATGGTGGCTGGCTGGGCAGCGGACAGCAGCAGCGAGCAAGCGGACAGCAGCAGAAGCAAGCGGGCAGCAGCGGCAGCAAGGGTTCAGCGGCAGAGTGCAGGCTGGGCTGGTGGCTGGGCAGCAGGTGTAGGCGGCAGCAAGCGGTGGTGGCTGGCGTGGACAGCAAAGGCAAGAGGTGGTGATTGTGTGTGGGTCTAGGTCAGCCAAGATGGGGCAGCGAGCAAGGGCTGCGTGTAGCTCCTCCCGGGCTCCCTTTTATGATGATAATAAGTAGTATATATAGGGTGAAAGAGTTAGGGTTTATTTCTCTTTCTTCTCTTCTAAGTTTCCTTTTCTATTCCAATTAGGATTTCCTAAAATATAATATCCTAAAATAAATATTTTATTACATATTATATTTATGGACCGACTTCATATATTTTCTTGGATGCTTGTCGGTAGCTAAAAATCCACTTTTAACGACATTTCTTCTCTTCCCCACTTTATTCGATAATTACCTATAAATAGACAAAATAGAATAAATTAGATAAAATAAACTATATAATATAAACTAAATAACTACTAAAAATACGTATAAAATACGACTTAACAAGTAGAATTCTTCCTTTGGCCTTTTGTCCCATCTTTTGTGCTTCATTATTCTCTTGAAGCCTCTTGCAATGAGTGCCATGGGATCATCTTCCGAGTCGGATGAGCTCAGATTTGCTTCTTTAGATTCCGAGGCTTTCGAGTGCAATGTTCCTTTTGGTACGCCCTCAGCATCCTCCTCTTCTAGATGGATTTCGTGAGTGAGGAGCTTCCCGATGAGCTCGCTCGGCTTTAAGAGTGTAGGATTCCGAGCCTCCTCTATGGCGGTTACTTTTGGACCCCATCGTCTCTTGGGTAGGCTTCGAGAATTTTCCAGCACATTTCTTCATGGGAAATATTCTTTCCCGGAGATTTGAGATTATTGGTAATCTCGGTGAAGCGAATGAACATCCGAGTAATGTTCTCCTCTCGGCTCCATTTTGAAAAGCTCATATTTATGAAGGTACTCGACCGATCTTCGCTTGTCTTACCCGACTTGTACCTTCGTAGGTGTTGACTAAAGTATCCCACACCTCTTTGGCAAAGTCACGGGCAGAGACTCGATTATATTCTTCCGAGCTTATGGCGCGCATAAGGATGTTCATTACTTTGAAGTTCTTTCGAACTTCTCTGCTTCTCCCGGTGTGAATTCAGCCTTTGTCTTGGGAATGATTCGAATTCCTCTGTCTTCATTGGAATGCAGTTTCCTTGTTGTATGATTTCCCATACATCTTCATCATGATCCATAAGGAAACATTCCATAAGCTTCTTCCAAGTGCCCAAAGTTTGATCCTTTAAATTTTGGTGGCCTGTTGGAAGATCTTCCTTCATCAAACTCTCCGGTGCTCGAGCCATTTGATCTTTAGACCTTTGGATTGTTAGATCCTTTTTGAAAGGCTAGGCTCGATACCAATTGAAGTTTTGCTCGGGAGAGTCCGAGTCACCCTAGAGGGGGTGAATAGGGTGATAGAAGTTTTTCGTGGAAACGTTAGCTCTTTTGTTAACGAAGAGACAGAGACGAGTTCCGAGTCAAACAGCAGGTCGAAAAGCTTGGACTCGGAAATACTATCACGAATAAACAAGCAAGTCAAGCAGGAGTAATATGACTGTCTCGAGTCTAGAATGAACTCGGAAAGATAACACTTAGAAATTACGTGGAAACCCTCCTGGGCGAGAAAACCACGGACCGTGCTAGTCCAAGCACGAAGTCAAATCCACTATTTTGAGTCCACAAAATACCGTGAATCGATCGAACCCGAGTTGCTCCCTTAGACAACTCTATACAAGTTTTCCTAGACTCGAAATTCCCTTATCTAATCTAGTACTTCCTAGCTGAGATAACCCTTACGAGTTAGGGACAACTAAGCTGAGTTAACCTTTACAGACTTAGTCAAGGGACCTTACAAAGAAAGTAAGAAAAAGTTTGTAATCGAGTATAAGACCTTACAACTCGGAAGGTAATGAATTACAGAATAGGAGTTGTAAGTAGAAGATTGAGAATGTATACAAAGACTTTGAGCAAGTATGTGTATTAACAATATGTTCGGCAATCTTCAAGTCTTGTGAAGTGGCTTCTATTTATAGATGACCGGGCAGAGTAGCCGTTATCTTCATCTGCTGACTGAGAGTCCTCTGTGACCGTTGATAGAAGCTTTACGAGTCACTCGGAAAGTATCCGTTGTAATGTGAACGTTGGACAACGGTTTAACTCTCTTGGAAGTCCCAAAACTACTAGCGGTGTCTTGAGAGATAAGGTAAAAACCACCGTTAAGCTTGGTGTCTCAGTTTTCCAGATTTGGAAACAGACAGCTCCGACACTATCTTCTAGGACTGAAGCGGAGAAGGTGAAAAGCCATGTCTCGCTGGTGATTTGACGTTTTGAAGCCAGGTTACTTTTGTGATTTGAAAAGTGTATCCTCGTTTGAATAACCTACAAAAGTAAAGCAATTTTGGTTCTCAAAGTATGAAATACTTTGGTCCAAGATTAGACACGAGATAATAAAATAATTATGATAATTAATCAACTAATTATCCGAGTTAGAAGAGAAGTAGAATTTTCTGAGTCTAATAACTATATAACTCAAAATTCCATCCGACTTAGTCTAAGCGATAGATCAAGATAAGTAAAGAATATCGAGTGAGATAACTTGATATAGACTAAGTATGAAACAGACTAGAGGTACCGACTCTAATGAAATAGAGTTTATAATCGAAGCCGGTTTCGAGTGAGAGAAGGTGAAACACTAGTCCACTCAATCCGCGATAAATCGAGTGATCTTGGACTCGGAACAAAGAATCGGTTTTCGAGTCACTTAAAGAAGCGCAATAAACACATGAAGTGCAAGTTGTAGTATTTAGAGAAGATACCATTTCATTCGGAAAAGTTTCTAAAACACGAGAGAATGCCTTGGAATCAAAACTCTATAAATACAAGATGGTTATTCTCGATTCATGTAATGTAACTCGAAATGCGTTGAGCAGATGTCCGAGTCTTCAAACAACAAAAATTTGAGTATAACAAACCTTTTTGAGTGAACTCTGTTCGAGCTCGACATGTACAATAAGGTAGATTCAATACCCATACATAAGTATGGGCACCTTTTTGCAATTAATGCAAGCGTCATAAACCATGGGATAAATATCGTTGACATATGCAAAAATCCGGAAATATTTCACCTGTATATATAGAAAACTTATAATATCACAATGAATAATTTGGAAGGAAGCATGAAATTTATTTAAAACCGAGAAGTGTATTTTACGTTTGGCCTAGATCCGTACTCGCCCAACATAATCCTCGTAGCAGCAAACAACTACGTATACAACAATTTTTTTAAGTTTAGAGATGACATTTGTGGTTCAAAATTAGATGAAGCGCATATTATTGTTTAATATTGTGGTCTATTATTATATGCATTAATTATATAAAAAGTTGTATGACACGAACCTAAATTAATATTGTTTAATATTTTTTAATATTTTGAATTGGAGTGGAGTTTTATATTTTTACTCAAATGAAAAACAAAATATCAAACAAAGAGAATGAAAACTTAATATACTTATAAAATGATAGGATGTGATCAAAATCCAATGTAAAGTACAAATTAGCCACACATGGTGCATAAGCATAACAACATCATTTAACGTTTGTTTTCAAATAAATATTAAATATATATCAAAATAAAGAGAATGAAAATTTAATACAGGTATAGCATATAAAGAATAAACTTAAAATAAAAAAGGAATATAAATTTAGATTCTACCTTCAATAATACTCAAGAGTGAAAGAAAACTTGATTTAGAGAAGTTTATATATTGGTTTTCTTTTGTATTGGGTTGGAATTTAATATTTGTAATCAAATTGAAAACAAATAATCAAATAAAGAGTATGAAAAATTTTTGGTCTTACAAATTGATAAGGCATGGTCATATCCAATGTAAATTACGAATTAACCACACAAAGTGCATAACAACGTCATTTAATTTTTGTACTCAACTAAAAAAATATATCAAGAAAGAGAATGAAAAATGCATACAAGCATAGCATATAGACTGAAAATTTAAAAAGGAATGTAAATTTGAATTCTACCTTCAATAATAATCGAGTGTCAAAGAAGAAACTTGTGAAATCAAAATTAAAAATTAGAGGAACTTGAATTCGAGTACCTCCAATAATACCTGAGAATCAAAGAACAAACGTAATCAAAATTTTTAAAATAAATTTATAATTAAGTTAAAATTGTATTTAAATTATAGAATTGGAAAAATTAGGTTAGATAAAATTGTACATATATATTTAACCACTCAAATATATATATATATATATATATATATACACTTCTACTACTATTTTTTGTAAGGTACATTCAACTCAAGCATAAACTATCAAATCAAAATTAAAAATTAGAGGAACTTGAATTCGAGTACCTCCAATAATGCCTGAGAATCAAAGAACAAACATAATCAAAATTTTTAAAATAAATTTATAATTAAGTCAAAATTGTATTTAAATTATAGAATTGAAAAAATTAGGTTAGATAAAATTGTACATATATATTTAACCTCTCAAATATATATATATATATATATATATATATATATAGACACACACACACACTTCTACTACTATTTTTTGTAAGGTACATTCAACTCAAGCATAAACTATCAAAGGTTAAATAAAGGAACTTTTGAAATTTTAATTGTGTAGTTATTTACAAAAGAGACGATAATTAAAAATTCAAAATAACTAAAACACAGTCAGATGACCAAGGTCATACAACACCAATTTCATTATCGGAATATATATATATATATATATATATATATATATATATATATACTTCTGCTACTATTTTTTGTAAGGTACACTCAACTTAAGTATAAACTATCAAAGCTTAAATAAAGAAATTTTTAAAAATTTGATTGTGTAGTTATTTACAAAAGAAACGATAATTAAAAATCCAAAGTAACTAAAAAACAATCAGGTGATCCAGATCATATAACACCAAATTCATTTTCAAAATGATCCGACAATATTCAATGAAGAATGTAGCTTTGGAGGAGTAGAATACCCTATAGATAAGCTTTTGTATTGTATTGTGTCAAATCAACTTTTAAATTTTAGTACAGTTCTGGTTTAAGAGAATTATATATATATATATATATATATATATCAACATTGTAATGCTCTTTTATTTCATACCTTAACTTCCCTACCTAATGATGAATATGATTTATCATCATATAACTGAACACATAGAACAATAATGATTATTACATGGCATTAAACAATAATTATTACAAAAAAATTACATAATTAATGGAGTATTTAAACAAATCAATAACTATAAACATAAATTAAGGTGTTGAGCCAGTCTTAGTAATAAGAAGCCGATATAACATTAATGCAATAAGTTAATTTCTAATGTTATCCCTCAGTAGCAATCTTTTCCGTAACTTTTCTTATTGATTTTTACTTTATTAAACCACATCAATTTATTAATTTATTATTTTTTGTTAATCTTTCTTCCTCTTTCCTGTCAATATGTCATTGTTGTGCTTGGTCGGAACACTCGAAGTGGTTTAGAAAATCAATAATAACAAAGCCCATCTCGCTCCACCGCCATAACCACCATTTCCCATATGCTCGTGATCAAAATTTGAAAATGTCAATTATAATTTTTCAATGCAAACCTAGTAATTCATTCACAAAAATAAACAATAACAAAATCAATCATTTAATTTAGGTAAAGAAGAGAATTAAGTGGAAGAAGAGCTCGAGAGAGAGGACGGTATTTAATTTTGATAGAAATATTATATGAAGAGAACTAAGTGAACCATAAATCCATAATCAATTAATTCAATTGTGTGAATATTCCCTCCCTAGATTGACCCTCAACTTCCTTTTCTCTCTCAAACCTTCCCAATCTCCTTCACCTCCCGGAAGACAAATCCTCTCTTGCAGCCAGTCTTCATCACTCTCTCTCCTCTTGCAACACCGATGAAGCTTGGAAGTCCTTCAAGGCTGTCACTAATCATTCCTCCTTCCCTTGTAAGTCCCTCACCAATTCCCTAATTGCCCACTTGTCCTCCCTTCCCGATGTTCATAATCTCAAGAGGGCATATGCTTCGTTGTTTATTTGATTGAGAAAACCCAAATTTGTTGGAATATGAATCTTTGAAAAGGGTTTTGGCCTCCATGGTCTGTGGCTAATACAGCCACCCTCGCTTATGCTTTGGTCAAATGCATGTTCAAGAATAGGTTTTTTTTTTTTGCCATTTGACGTTTGGGGCCCTGAGCTTGTGGGAATCGAGTAGGAAAAATGGTAGCTTTGTTGTGTATTTGGGTATTTTTCATGAAAATTGTAGGATTGCTTTGGATGAGAAGTTGGATTTTATGAAGCCTCGATTTGAGTGCCCGTAATGCCGCTGAGAGAATTATTGAATTGATGACTCTCTTGGATGTTAGGCCGGAAGAGGTGAGTTTCGGGTTGCTTGGCTACTTGTATACATTGAAGGTCGTTGAAGGGAGGATTGTTGAGTTGGAGAATTTGATGGATGGGCTTGGGTTCAAAGATAAAACAGGATTCTTTAGTCAGCTGATTGGAGGTTATGTCAAGTCGGGCAATCTAGAATCGATCTCTAAAACAATCTTGCAAGGTTTGAAAGGAGGAGATGGGCGGGGTTTGCATTTCACCGAAGAAACTTTCTGTGAAGTGGTGAAAGGATTTCTAAAACATGGGAATGTCAAGGACTTAGCAGCATTGATTCGTCGAAGCTCAATTGTGGGAATCGGAGTCCGTAATAGCTGAAAGGTCTCACTGGGTTTGGCATTGTTAGTGCTTGTGTTAGCCTTGGAATGTTGGACAAGGCCCATGGTATATTAGATGAGGAATGCTCAGGGTGCTACCATTGGACTTGGGGTCTATTTGTCAATCTTAGGGGCCTATCGCAAAGAGCAGACTCACTTAGTGGCGAGAGATTAGTGGTTCCGGCCTCCAATTGGATGCTAGTTGTTATGATGCATTAATAGAAGCATCTATCCTTTTTTTATTATTGTTAATAAAGAAATCTGAGAGTGAAATCAGAAAATATCAAATATCAAATATCAAATCAATTCAATTGTAAATATCAAGTGAAGTTATACTTGTGTCTTTTCTAATCTTTTAAGTGTACATGCAACAGGAAAAAAATCCCGGAAAACACAATAATAAAAGTCAACAAACCCGAGATATATTCAAATTGAAAATAGGAAAAAAATAACAGAAAACACAATAATAAATGTGAAGAAACCCATATATATTCAAATCGAAAACAGGAAAAAAATCCCGGATAACACAATAATAAAACTCAAGAAACCCGGATATATTCAAATTGAAAACAGGAAAAAAATCGCAGAAAATACAATAATAAATGTCAAAAACCCATACATATTCAAATCGAAAACAGGAAAAAAATCCCGAAAACACAATAATAAAAGTCAAGAAACCCAAATATATTCAAATTGAAAATAGGAAAAAAAACCCAAAAACACAATAATAAATTGTCAAGAAACCCATATATTCGAACCACACAACCTTCAAATTACATCAAACGAAAAGTAACAAAAATTGCGAGAATCTCTGGGAGATCAAATGAAATGAAGAAAGCAAAGCGCAAATCAAAATGAGAAGAGGCGAAAAGAAGGAAGGAGAGGGAAAATTTACCGGCCGGCAGAGCGAGGAATGGCAGCGGCGTTGGACTAAGCTATGGATCGACGAATCGGAGGGAGGAACTGGGGTGGAAGAACAGAGAAGAACGAGGAATTTATTTATAGATCCGAAAAGGAGTAGACGAAACTTAGAATACGCGCTGATTTTCAAATTACAACAATTTACTCACAACCAAAAGACAGAGACAAAGCAAGAGCCACACAAAAATTGCGAAAATGAGAAAGTGAGAGAAACAGAGAAACAGAGGACGTCGGAACTCGAAGAGGAAGGAGACGACGGCGGCCTCGACGACTCGTGGACGACGGCGGCCTCGACGACTGTGGACGACGACGGTGGGTGTAGGGCTGGTTGATTCCGGCCGAGAGGAGGACAATGATGGCGGTGCGTGGGCTGGTTAATTCCCGGAGAAACAGAGGACGTCGGAACTCGAAGAGGAAGGAGACGACGGCGGCCTCGGCGACTCGTGGACGACGACGGTGGGTATAGGGATGGTTGATTCTGCTTCGAGAGGAGGACGACGATGGCGAGTGCGTGGCTGGTTCATTCCGGGAGAAACAGAGGACGTCGAAACCCGAAGAGGAAGGAGACGACGGCGGCCTCGGCGACCGTGGACGACGACGGTAGGTGTAGGGCTGGTTGATTCGGCTTCGAGAGGAGGACAACGATGGCGATGCGACGCTGGTTGATTCCGGCTTCGGATGTGAGAGGTGGTGGAAGACAAAGAGAGAGAGAGAAAAGGGTTAAGATAGAGGAAGAAGTGGTGAATATACGGGCTTCATAGGAAGAACTAGGGGTGGAAGAGAGAGAAGAAATAGAGAGAGAAGGTAGAGTTATAGATAGATGCGAAATGATAGAGACGTGACAAGACCCGAGGTAGTGTGTGACATAGGGAAAGGATAGAGACATAACGGTTGGAGTTTATCAACAACTGGAGTTAGTGGATATTTAATTTAATTTTTTTTTACTAATAAATTAATTTACATCAACTAGCTGGAATTTATCTACACAATTTTAATGGTTGAGATGAATTTAAATTCTGAAAATTACTCCAGTTGCAGAGCATTTTGAAATTTGAAAAGATTGGCATTATATAGTGTATTGATATAGATTATTTACATCAACAACTCATATTTAATGGACAAATAATTTTTATGGTTAACATTGCCCTAACCTTCTATAATCACCCCCTTCGTAATATTTGACCGATTTAAAAATACTACTATTATATATTGTATAGATTATTATTGTTATTATTATTATTATTATTATTATTATTATTATTATTATTATTATTATTATTATTATTATTATTATTATTATTATTTTTATTTTGGCAAGGAGTAAAAGAGAGTCCATATATAAGTGAATTTGTTTTTTCAAGAATAAATTATTTTTTTTATTGGACGAAACTCCTAAATTCACTCTGAAGCCGCCATGTCATACTTTTGAAAAGATTGCTATTATATAGTATATATAGATACTCGTAAGAATATTATGACATTTTTTTCATATTTGCCTTGATTAATCCAGTTTAATACTTTTTTAAAAACACCACATTGGTTATATTAAACAACCTCGGAATTGACTTTTTATAAAAAAATTTGCTTTAAATTTATTTTAAAACCCCAGAATTGTAGTGTTTTATAAATAGTACAACTCCTTAATCAAATTATTTAAAAATGCGTCAATTCTAGGGTTTTTAAAACACTACATTTGTAGTATAATTTAATGTCAATTTAAGATAACTATTAAAAATATTTAATATTTGTCTCAAATTAATCTAAGTTAATACTTTTAAAGAATTAATCCAATATAAAAACTTATTTAAGGAAAAAAGTATTATATAGCTACTTGTACATTTATTAGTATTATAGGGCATGTTTGGTTGGATGTAATGAAAGTGGTAATGCAATCAAATTGGTAATGGTGATTACATTACCATGTTTGGTTACAACTTTATAATGCAATCAAAATTGCATTGTAATCACATTAACCTTTACTTATGCAATTACAATTACTTGAACATTTACTAAACAATCATGATTACATCCATCCTTATGATCAAATTTTAACACACTTCTAATAATTTTCTCTCTCCCCCCAAATTCCATATTCATTTTCTCTCTCCTCCTTGGCAAGCAAAAAATTTGTCCATTTGATAAGAAATTAAATTTTTTTTTCTTCTATTATCTTAATATATGATATGATCGTTAAATCATTAAGAGAAAATTTTAACTAATATTTTTGATTTAAAATTTAAGTATTCAATTAAGAAGATAAAAGAAGCTTAAATTAAAATTTTTAGATAAGTTTTTTACTTGTTAACACTTATCTTTAATTCAATAAATATTTATCATAAATAAAATAATTTTAGTTTGTATTTTTTATTCATGAAAAAAATTCAAAACTTAATTATATGATAGAATAGATTAAAAAAAGCTCAAATATAAATTTAGAGTTTAAAATTTTGTAATGTGGATAACATTTATCTTCACTACGACAAACATTTATTGCCACTAGAATAATCGAATTGATCTTTTTGCCACCAAAAAATTTAAAATTAGGAAATATGATATAAAAGATTAAAAAATTCTCAAATATGATTTTGAATTTAAAATATTTTCTTGTGGATAACATTTATCTTTATTACTATATTTATTGTTATTAGAATAATATAGTTGATATTTGCAATAAAACTTGATTATTTGATAGAAAATATTTTTAAAAGCTCAAATCTAAATATGTAGCTCTAATTTTTATTTAGATAACATTTATCTCCAATATAATAATTTAATTACTAACTTTTGGTCATTGAAATAATACATTACCATTGGGATTACATTACACTTTTTATATAACCAAACATGGTAATGTAATTGTTGTCCCATTACATTACATATCTAATTACATTACATAGTTGATTACATTACACCCCTATTACATTACATCCAACCAAACGCCACAATACAGCTTTAATATAGCGAGTGTTAAAAGAGTAAAAAATTAATTACGGGGTGGGGGTGTTTAAGCCAGAACTTTTGTGGCAGTGGGTTAGGAACCCTAACCCATTTGTTCATTGGTTGCACGTGAGAGAGAGAGAGAGAGAGAGAGAGAGAGAGAGAGAGAGAGAGAGAGGTTCGGCATCCTCTTCTTCTAGGGGCAGCTCATGAGTGAGTAACTTCACAATGAGCTCATCCGGCTTCAATTAAGAGAGATTCCGAGCCTCTTAGATTGTTGTCACCTTAGGACCCCATCTTCTTTTTGGTAAACTTCTCACAATTTTTCTAACCATTTCTTCATGAGAGATCTTTCTACCCAAAGATTTGAGATTGCTTGGTAATCACAAGTGAAACGGGTGTACATTTGAGAGATGTTCTCCTCGGGCTCCATTCCGAACAGCTCATACTTGTGAAGATATTTACTTATCTTTGTCCGCTTCACTTGGCTAGTTCCTTCGTAAGTGTTGACCAGTGTATCCCACACCTCTTTGGTCGTATCACATGTTGACACTCTTTTGTATTCTTTTGAGCCGATAGCATACATCATAGTGTTCGTGGCTTTGAAGTTCTTTCCGAACTTCTCATTCTCTTCGATCGTGCACTCTGTCTTCTCTTTAGGAACAGATCTTGCACTTTCCATCTTCATTGGAATGAAGTTTCCATTGTTGATGATGTTCCATACTTCTTCATCATTATCCAAGTAGAAAGCATTCCATCATCTTCTTCCAAGTGTGCAAAGTTTGACCCCTTGAACTTGGGTGGTCCGGTGGATGATCTTCCTTCATTGAACTGTCTATTGTTCCGAGCCATATGATCTTTAGACCTTTGGATTGTGAGATCCTCTTGAAAGTCTAGGCTCGATACCAATTGAAGGATTGCTCTTAGAGACGTTAATTCACCCTAGAGAGGGTGAATAAGGTGATGGAAGATTTTGACGAATTACAAACAGTTTTGCACAAAACTGACTAGGAAATATATTATGACTCTAGATTGGACTCGAGAAAATGAAATACACAAGGAAGTACATGGAAACCCTCCTGGGGCGAGAGAACCACGGATAGTGCTAATCCAAGCACTAAGTCAAATCCACTAACCGAATCAACAATTACAAGGATTGATTCCTTACATAATTGCTCCCTTACACAATTCCCTTATAAGTTTTTCTAGACTTAAAAGTTCCCTTATCTTATCTAGTACTTCCTAACCGAGATACCCTTTATAGTTAGGGACAACTGAGTTAAGTTAACCCTTACAGCTCAGTGAAGGGACTTAGAGGAAAGTAGAACGAGTGCAAGTGACTACAAGACTTTCTTTACAACTCAAAAAGTAAGAAAATATAGATTAGGAGTTGTAAGCTAAAGATTGAATAAGAATGCACTAAGTAAGTGTTAATCAATGTGTTTAGCAATCTTCAAGTCTTGTGAAGTACCTTCTATTTATACATAGCGAGGCGGAATAAGCTGTTGAGACTTGTTCGGACTCGGTGAGCTTCAATAGTCATTGTAATAGTTAGTCTAAGTCACTCGAGAAAAGATTTGTTGAGATGTGATCATTATGTGGTGGTTCTTGGCTCAAAAAGTGGTCCATCCCTCTAGTGGTGATTGAAATATAGGGTAGAAACAACCGTTAGACTCAAAGTTGGAGTTTTCCAGATTTAGAAACAAACCACCCCGACACGGCGTCCGAGCTATGTCTAAAAATGGGTGATTTCTATCTGCTGGTGTTTTAACGGTTAGAAACCGATTATTTTGTATTTCAAAATTAGATTAGGCTTATTTAATCAACCTACAAAATCAAATCAAAGTGGTACTCAAAGTATAAAAATACTTTGGTCTAGAATTAGACAGAGATAATAATTAAATCAAAGTAATTAAGTACTTAATTATCTTTACCCTAAAAAATGGAATTTTCTAATTCTAATATTCATTAGATTCAGATTCCATCTTGAGTCAATCCTTAAAATGATCAAGTTAGAAAGAATAAAATATCAGAATATATAAACTTAATCAAGTAAATAATTCTCAATAAATGGATCGACTCGGAAATTAGAATTAACGTTGTATTTCATTTTCATTTGAAACATGAAGTCGAGTACTCGGAATAAAAGTGGTTGAGAAATTATTCACTTATACCATTGTTCCGAGTTGTGTATGAGTGGGTCGAAACACAGCTTAAGAATGTTAAACTTGATGACTGGTTTCGAGTGGGTCGAAACAGGATGAAAACTTAGATATGAGTTTCTTAAAAGCTTAGAATGACTTAGAATTAAAACTCTAGAGAGATAGAGAGTTATACCTAAGTCTTCACGATCTACATATAAGTGAATCGCAACCTGAACACCACAACTTCCTAGATGAAAACATTCCGCAAGTAGAGGTCGACATGTGGACAACGTATTTTGACGGCGCTTCAATCGAAGGGCTTTGGAGTAGGGAACCTTCTATTTTAAGGAATCATCTGTCATTCCCATCCTCGGTATCATGGGCCAAGGTCCACCTTCAACGATCTAAAGCACATGATCTTGGTTTCTTGAGGTTCACCCTCAACCGTGTGGCTTCGATATGTCACTTTCAAGCTTAAATTTGAGTCAAGATATACCCATAAATTTTCTTCTTCTCTCGCTCGATCTGCTGCCCTGACCCATGGTCTGTCGTGGACCTGTGGGCACAGTCGTGGTGGATTTGGACCTCAATCTTCGGATTAGATGTTGGCATTACTCCAAATCTACAAAGGTGTTAGTGTTACTAGATGAAAGGCGCTTTAATGCTTTACATAATATCGAAATATACCAAGCACGTACATCAAGGGCATTTAATAAGAAAGTTAAGCCTTGTAATCTGCAGATTGGGGATTTGGTCCTAAAGGAGATTAGTGCACCAATTCAGAATCCTCGACGAAAATTTAGGCTCAACTGGCAAGACCCATTTGTATTTAGTAAAATACTGGCATGAGGAGCGATTAAGTTGACTCGATTTGGACGGTGAAAAAATTTTTTAGTATACAAACTTGGATCAACTAACGAAATACTATGTTTAGCATAACACTAAGCAATCATTATAATGGGCTAAGCCCGGCCCAACTAGGTTGTGTTATACAACGAGTGGGCTGGCCGAGCCCAGACATTCCCTCCGGCCATATTTTGTATTTAATTATTTTGCCTGTCCAATCAAAGGGTCGACTTGTCTAATTAATTCTTTAATTGTTATTTTAAGGACGATTCAATTAGACGGTCCAAATTATTCCTCTAAGTGAGCGATAATATAAATGAAGCATAAAGTGATCATAACACATACTTTTTACTTTTATTAATAAAAGGTAAACCTACTTCTTACTTTAATATATAGCTAATAAAAGGGAAATAAACAAGCATATTACTTGGGAAAAAAAGCTGTTCTACGGAGGCAAAACTAAAATTCCCTAATTTTTATTTCTTCCTAAGTTCTCCCTAAAATTTCAACCCTAGTCGATCATTACTTTCTTTCCATTTGGATTGCTAGACTCGGTTGCATCCTCCTAGGTGCGTTTCTTCAACTCTTCAATCCTGCGAGCCCTCCTCACTTCGGCTTCTTTAGCCTCTCGCCTCCCTCCTATGAGCCCGTTCGTCAATCTGGGGTTCACTTCTTGAATCGAAGTGGTAATGCAGCAGGGACAGCTCTTTTGGGATCCCGTTCTCAAGTCCTTAGTGCCTTACATTGTTTGGGGTCTACTTCTTTTATCCATTCCGGAAAATATTCGAAACTATAGTAGTTCGCTTATCCGCAGGTTTTAGCAACTTCAGCGAAGTTCATCCAAGTAATCCGACCATGTTGAAACCCGCTTTAAGCCGCCAAAACCTGCAAACACCTCAAAAGTAGCGAGGCCGGACACAATCCAAGGGATCGACTATTCTCGTCCCATTTGCCGCAATACGCGGTCGTGGAAGCAAGTATGTACTAGTTTTTAGACCCAATAATTATACAAAAGGGTGCTCGCTCAATGTGTATCCTAAAGTGGGACACTTTCCAATGCTTGATGTACCATTCAATGGGATTCTCGGTTCTAAACCAAGCCTCCCACCTAGAAGCGAGGAGGTCGGTAAACACACTTCTCCGCTTTTGCCGACATAATTGTGTAGCTAGGTATAGGTCCACATCTATTGGAGCCTGCGGCGGTTGAAGGTGTTCCACCAACCAAATTTGCACACAACAAATAGAGAATTATTTTAATAGTCCTACACGATCAAATTCTTCCTTATTTACGGTTCAACAGGAACAAAATAAAAAATAAATTAAAAAAAAGAGTGAGGGAGCGAAAAGCGAGACTTTGGGCAAAGCCGAAGACTTTTTAGTCTCGCGGACGCCGGACATCCGCCTCTTGGCCAACGCTGCCCACCTAGCCTCACCGGCTAGTGCTTGGATATGGTTTTTGCTTACTCGCAATAACAGGGGCTGCCCGAGAAGTCCTCATCTGGATTTACTTCAACTCGGTCCATCCCTGTGACGGTTTCTACAACGATCGCGAAGCTAGGGAGTAGTGATCCTCTAATTGCTCAATGAAGAAACTCGAGTAATGCAGCAGGCACCATGTCCTTATGGCCTCCCACTAATAGAAAACCACCTATCAAGCGAGTGATTATAGCTCGACACCTATGAATGTGGGCAGGCCCTAAAGAGTGTATTGGGCGATAATGATTCGATAGATTCATTAAATGCACCTCATCCCTAATAAGAATCCAACTTAGATTCCTATTGGTTAGCTTCGATGAGCGCTTGTAAGTTTCATGCATATTAGTGGAAGGCATCGGCATTACGAGTTTAGTTCGACAATAAATGCCTAGGATGCAATCAAATTCTTCGAGAAGGGGATATAATTCCTTATCCCCAAACCCAAAACGTGATAATGCGGATCCCAAAAGGCCACAGTAGCCCTCAAGAAAGTCCAATAGACTTTCACCTCCCGAATGAGAAACGAGGTGTTCGATCCATAAAGGGACAACCCTACCCAATCAACATGCATCATCTTGTGCATCCAACGGGACAGATTCGAGTGATGAAATTAATCTTTGGAGTAGAAAAAGAATTGAAGGCACTAGGAAATTCCTTAGGAAGCTGTTTTTTCGAAGAAGTTGCGAAGAGAGATTCGAGTGGGTGTAATTTTCGTGATCGATCGTAAGTTCCTTTTATAGCAGTCTCCGGTTCGGAGTCCTGCTATGGCATGCCACCGAAGTCCGCCAAAGCCATGGCCAAGCGTTTGGCCTATGCTTGGCGAAACCAGATCGGTCCGTTGTTTTGCGGCCGGAGCGCTCCCTTGGCTAATTTTGGTTTTCTACTTCGGCCCATTTCGGCCAAGCCCTATTAATTTTTTGACCGTTGCACTTACCATTTCCTATTTTCCATTTTATTATTTTCTTATGGGGAGAATGGGGGCTAGTGTAAAAATTTTTTTCGATTTGTCTTTGCAATTTTTCTTAGGATTTTTCACATCATATAAATAAAAAAAAAAGCATTTTTAAAATTGATTCTTTGCATTCATCCCATTGCATAGAGTCAAAATGTTACAAAACATTAAACATTAAACAAAAACACCCTATAAGGAGAAGATCAATCTTAATCATCGGAGGCGTCATCAAAGATGTAGCGTCGAAATCCTCCAAGATGGACGTGAAAAATCGTCCATCCCCACCAATTTGTGAAGAGCTAGCCTCATAATCCCAAGAAGATTGAGAAGCTCTATGAGAAGGCCACCTATAAGACATCCGGTGGAAATCAATCGGGTTACCGTGATGGTCAAGTGCTTGGAAAGGCATGATGTCCATACAATCCTCGGAAAAGTTAGGCCCAACACCGGAAGAATTAGGCCCGGTGCATATGTGCTATGTTGACGGGCGAGAAAGGTCGATTAGTAGCTCGTTAAGGGACGTGAAAAAATTATTGAAAGAAACATCTTTTAACTACGATTTAATAAAAAGAACTGTAGTAATAAACACATCTATTATTATGATTCTTTTATTGATCCGTAGCAAAAAGTCGAGATATGATTTATAATTACAGTTCGATGAAAAAACCATAGTAATAAGTATAATAAAAGACCATTTGTTTATAAAAATGTCGTCACCTCATTTTTAATGATGGTTTTTGTTTTTAACTATCGTAAAGCGTCCGTCATAAAAAAATCATATTTGTAATAGTGATTAAAAATCTAGGGTAAATGAAAACTTTTTTAAAAAAAAATTTGAAAGTTAAACCGGTTCGGACAGCTGTTTCATCTAAAAACCGGACCTGACGGGGAAGAAAACAGAGGGAAGAGGTTTATACTTGTGGAGCTGACCATCATTTCTCCAACTCGTCCGTCGTTCGTCGTTTGCAATTCGGAGAGAGAATCGTCAGTTGATGCTCTGATCTCCACTCGAAACGATGGAGATCTTCGCAATGGACTTTGGCTGTGTGTTTGGATCTCTCCGCCATGGCCAAATTCCCCAGAAAGACTGTTTACTTCCCTTAATTTCGAAGCTGCTTGGCTACTGCATCGTTGCTGGTTCCACCACCGTCAAGATCCCTCAGGTCTCTCTCTCTATCTCTCTCTCTCTCTCTCTATGTTTGCCAAAATAACGTCACAAAGCCGGAGCATAGCTAATTGCTCAATTCGCTTATTTGAGTAGCATCTATTCGGTGCTTTTGACTCTTTGTTGGGGTTCAATTTTGGGCCAGCTATGATCGTTGATACTTGTCGCTTGTTTCCATTTCATGGTTTTCTCTCGGATTTCAAATTCTGGGTATAGGGCATCTAATTTGAAGCTATAAGCCATTTTCACGTTATGCTTTTGAAAGGTGGATTTTGAATTGGTTCGTCTAATGCTGCCGCCAATTGCAACTTGGGTTGAGTAGTAATCGTTTATGATTACTTGAATTTTTATACAATACATTCACTTTTAGACAAGGTTGGATTCACACGTCAATTGTTGGGCCAGAACTGACATATCCAGTTGCAATTAAGGTTTGATTAGTGGGGATTTATGATTTATTTGAATTCTGCTACACTAATGTTACTTTAGTCAAGGTTGTTATTAGCATGTCAATTTGGAGCAATGACATTTCATTATTCCCCTCTATAATGACTTTTGCTTTTATACTGCATTTAACATATTTCAGAAGAATTTGTGTGTTCTAATGGTCATGTTTCCTCAAGAATTAATGTTGATATGGATTCGACGATGGCTTGTCTCTGGGCAGATATTGAAGATACTGGAACATAAAAGTGTTCGAGGGCTCAGTTTAGCAGCCTTTGAGCTTGAAGTGATTGGCTACACAATTTCTCTTGCATATTGCCTTCACAATGGACTTCCTTTTTCAGCCTTTGGGGAATATGCATTTCTGTTGGTGCAAGGTATTTAGTACTTCACTGTTCTGCTGATCATAAATTGTCGATTGTTATAACAAGATGAGAATCAGTATGCTGACCTTTTCCATTGATTACTTTCTACTATTCTAATAGAAGGCTACACTTGTTTCTTAAGCTATTGTTCAGAGGAACTGAGGAAATGTTTAACATTTTGGAAAGGAAGAAATAAGACATTTAGGTGGTAATTCCTAAGAGTTATGTTGATTTAGTTTGTTAAGGTGCCGGGTTTCTACTCTCCACATCTCTCTCTCTCTCTCTCTCTCTCCCAATACAGGATCAACAGGATTTGTTGTCGCCTTTGTTATCTATTGCGTTCTGATACTTTAAAATCCGTGACCTTGTTTCCTCTCCGTGCAGCTATAATTTTGGTTGCTGTAATGTACTACTACTGTCAACCTGTGGGAGCAGGAAGATGGATGAGGACATTACTGTATCCTTTTGCATTTAGCTCTGTGGAATTTGTCCTCATTTGGTGAGAGACAAAGGTGACTTTTTTTCTTAACATCAGTAAACAGATATTGTGGCATAGCACCGACCATTCTAGCTGGGAAAATTGACCCAGTGCTCTTTGAAGCTCTATATGTAAGTAATATCTTGATGTTCATGCATGCAACATTTCTTTTCAGTTCTACCCGTTCTCTTCACATTGTATTAGGTGAACATTACCAGTCTCAGAATGTGTGCTGCCTTCATTTGGAGTTCTCTCTTCCATGTGAAATGTTAACTGTTGTGGAACCATTGACTGCAGGCATCTCAACATGCAATATTTCTGTGTGCTAGGATCCCTCAAATATGGAAAAATTTTAAGGTAAGTTGAATGCTGAAGACACTATGCCAGTGGAGTGGATACTTATATGTTCCTTTTTTCCTTTTCCGAAGTAAATGAGATGGTTTACAATAACCTTTGGTATTGCTTGATTGACTGGTGTCTTTCATGCTTTTGTGCATGTGTGGCTCTTGTGGTTGTCATGGAACTTTATTTGGACTTTGCTTATGTGGTTGTCCCTTGGAGGAAGCTATCCTCCTCCCCCATCTGGTTGTCATTTTGGCCGCATGGCAACTGAAATAGTTATCACCAAAGGTGTAATATGGACCATTCTGTTGCACATGAAGTAGCCACTGTTAGGCGAAAACATGAGATTGAAATTATTCAAGAATAAACGGAATCAAAATGCACCCAACTTGCTGGTGGAGCAGTCCAATGATGTTCAACTCAAAGTGTGCAGCGATGTTAAAGAAGCTTTGTATCTTGGGCATTCTGTCTGAACTTTTCTGCTGTCTCATGGAACTCATCTATGTTTGTTTCATCTCCAGCCTTCATCTTCCTCCGTACTTAGGAATGGTTATGTCCATTAGTTGGCTTCAGAGCATCTCTCCGACCGT
Source organism: Talinum fruticosum (assembly GCA_021018815.1). Taxonomy (NCBI): domain Eukaryota; kingdom Viridiplantae; phylum Streptophyta; class Magnoliopsida; order Caryophyllales; family Talinaceae; genus Talinum; species Talinum fruticosum. The sequence continues at coordinate 11,685,300 of JAITYX010000006.1, read as the reverse complement.
TGGGATTTGCTATTTCATCTTTTATTGTATGTTCAAACCATTTTCTTCCTCACAAGGATGGAAAGTCTGATTGCTAAGAGCACATGGAGTCATGGACTCCATATATCTGTTTCTACGATGATTTTCAGAACATTGCATTGTCTGTCTGTATGGACTGAGTGTTCTGGAACGTATTTGTTGGGTGATGATGTACCGAGGAGCCTAAGGGAGGAGAGGAGCAGAAAGTTGGCCAACAAAGCAAAGGGAAACAAAATGTGCACAAAACTCAAAGAGGGTTTGAGCCCCGGAATGCAAGGGTTTGGGAAAAAAAGGCAGGGAAAAATCCAAAAAGGGGGGTCTGAAATTTGGGGTGGAGAGAGGGGGAGATCTGAAATTTGGGGTGGAGGTAGGGAAGAGGTTGAGGAATGAGGATAAAATTTGAGAAGGATCCAAGAAGGGGTGAGGGAGATATGCAACTCCAAAGTTAGCTCATCTCTAGGCTAAACGGGATTGGACAATTTGGGGAGAAATGGATGTGGACGAAAATCTAGAAAGGTGGGGGATGTGAAATTCGTTGAAGAGGTGGCCAAGAGGTTAATGAAGATGAGGGGAAAGTGTTGGGATGAAATGATGAAGGAATAGAAAGTGGGGGTAGACAGAAGATGAGGATAACAAGGTGGAACCAAGTGAGAGAAGAACACAAAGAGGGATAGACAAAATCTATCCAAGTCAAGAGATCTTACCATCGACAGAATTTTGGGCTCCTCAATCACTCCTCTAAGGCTAAGATGATCTCTACCTCAAAGAAGGGGTTGAGTTATCCTTGATCGCCACTCCAAGGAGCTAAGTTTGGATATAAGAAAGGATGGGTAGGCTAAACTAAATCAAGATAAGACACACCACTTGATCTAGCTTAGGGCCTCTAATCATGCATTAATGGATAAGAAACACCACCATTAAGCACAATTAGTTTCTTTGATCACCATTTAATTGGGCCAACAATTAAGATAAACAAGTGCCATCGGACTAGGGTTTACATAAGTTCATCAAGGGTTAAGATCCCAAGAGATCATCCTAGGGTCATGAAGTTGATTAGCAAAAAGTGAAACAAAACAAGAGGGAACCGAAAAGCAATAAAGACAAAAGCAAGACAACAAAGTGCATGCCGTCGCTTTCACCAGATTTCTTCTGAATTCAAAAGGTCCTAACTTTGCCCGTACTAATCCAAATGGCACGAATTAGGTATGTATGGAAAGATTATTGAATTAGCTTTCCACCATATGTTGAACATTGACATTGGACATGTAGATAGGGTGATAGGCTGCTGGAAAATTGGCAGACTTGCTTGGTTTATTTTCTCGGCCAAAAATCAAAATGCCCATAAGCAAGCATTAACTTAGACATCTTCAGGAACATCCTTGCCAAAGTTGGAGGCCAAAATCCAGTCCATGGTTGACTGATCAGGCTTTGAATTTGACCGTTGTAGCACCTTAGCTACTTGCTGTTCAACGATTCTGGTCTAATTTCAACGCCTGTAACTTGTGATTTCTAGCTCCAAATTTGATGTTTCAGATATGGTTGGAAAGCTTAGGAAGTCCCTTTTCCACCCATATATCATGAGTTGATTTTGGAGCCGCGGATCAAAAAATATGACCCAAGCAACGTGCATGTGTCAAATTGGATGAAGATACGACCACCGTTGACTAAGTGCTTCCTCAGTTATTATCTCCGCCTAATAGCAAGATGCCCATGATTGCCCTAGATAGAGGACATCTTGAGGTACTTCCTTGCAAAATTTGATGTTCAAACTCCAAGCCATGAGTGACCGATTGCCCCATGAAGTTAACCCTTCAGGTGGCAGGATAGGCGATTGGCGATTGTAGTTTGCTGCGAAGAGGCTCTTAGCCCAGCTCAGGTAAGTCCTGGATGATCTCCATCTTGGGCTATGTGTTACCCCGTGGCCTCAGGTACATCAGGTGACAATGCATGTAGTAGTTGGGCATCACAGAGTTGCCTTGTTGGTTGAGCCTCGGTTAATTTGTTATTCTGTTGTTATGAACATGATTTGAATTACCTCTTACTGTTTGAAGTTACTTGCAAAGCAAACTTATCGTGTTTCTCTGTGGAACCAGTACTTTTGGCATCACAGAGTTCTCATTATTTAGTTTGTGCATTTGCTCATTGATGTGGATGTTGCATACTGAACTGTTGTCCATAACTTGCAGAATAAAAGTACAGGGAGCTCAGCTTTCTGACTTGCTTTATGAACTTTGGAGGTTCCATGGGTAAGCCACTCCATGGCTTGCATTCTTTTGCAACATCTAAGAGTGTACTTTGCCTGATCATTAGATTTCTTATGATTGTGTAGTGAGGGTTTTCACCAGCATGCAGGAGAAAGCTCCTACCAATGGTATCCTTGTTCTTTAGTTTCACTATCATTATCCTATTCTCTTTACATTTATGCGCTTTTTAATTTGTTGCTGATTGGATTTGTTCTAATTTTGAATTTGCAATGTTGGCTGGATTCCATCCCTTTTTTTTAGAAAAAAAGAGAGAGAAAATGAAGAATATAGTAAGGATATTGAATCTGCGGTTAGTTAAAATTGAATACTAGTTATACCTGTGATTGTTTAAACTTTATTATAATTTGAAGCAACACCAAAGTAAGACAATCTTGTAGTTGGGTCCTAGGCAAGATTTCTTGAACTGGATCGTCAGTCTCAGTGAAGAGGGGTGGGGATGAATGACTTTACTTAAAAACTGTCAGGCATTTTTGGCTTTCCCTGGTAAAAATACAAGTTATGCAGTTGTTGGTGGATGGTACACAAGTTGTGATCAATTAGAAGGATTTTGTTTTGAGTCGAATTCTATCCTGACATTTCCCACTGTACATTAGTCGTTACAGAAGAAGTAAATTTATGGCCCAATTTGGCCTTGGTCTTGAGTCTCTTGACTCTGTTGCGTTGAAGAGTTCATTGACACTGAATCACTGCCAGTAACTGTAAAATGTATTAAATTTTTGTCAGCTTTAACTCTTAGAACTTCCATTGTAACTGTAAAATGTAACAGATATTGCTTTTTAAATAATTTTAGCATGCTTAATACTTAAAAATAGATTTAACCTCACTTCTACTGCAATTCGAAAGAGGCTGTGGGGTAGAGGTTCAGATGTGTGCAGTTTTACCCCAGTAATTTGTGAGAGGTTTCTCTTGTTCGACCCTAGTTTTCAAAAGATTAGAGATGCATCAAATTGGTTTTTCTTTTTTTTTTTTTTTGGTTTTTAAAATTATATTAGCCATTTTGAATTTTTGTGTGGAGGGACTCAGGGCTATTCGCTTGGAACTGATGTGATTGTTTGTCTGTTAATGTGTCGTTTCTTTCTTCTAAGCAGGTTGGCTTTTTTGTTTCTTCTATTCTATGTAGTGCTTGAACTCCCTCAATTTCATATGTAAGAGTGAACAGCCCCAGCCCCCAGATACATGCCTAAGTGGGAGTCTGGCTACTTTGTTTTTGCCTCTATGTCTTGCTGATTTTCTTCAATATGGTCTTAAGATATGTTGCAGATTTCATTAGTCATCAATATTTTTTACCTACCCTTGATTTGCAAACAATGACTCCTTGACTCTATTCAAGTTGTGATGGGTTCTGTCCTTGGTGCCCTAACCAATGGCACCCTATTGGGACAGATAATCATATACCAGAACCCGGCCACGAAGAAAGAGAAGAAGGATGAGTAAAGAAAGAATGCAATCTGCTGGGAGTCTTTGATCTGAGCTCTTCATCTCTTTAGTTATGATCATTAGTTTGTGCCTCTCTATGCTGTGATGTTTTAACCCCCCTAAAAAAACCTCTTTTGTAGTTTTCATTCTTTGAGTAGGTTTTTTCAGATGTATGTACAAACACAGGAGGGAGAGACAATTTGATACTTGTCTTCGATAGTTTTCCTGACTCTGGCAAGAAAAGAATCCCTGTTGATTCTTATAGTACAGTTTGATGTTCAATTGGATTTTTTGCACTTACCGTCCCTCAACTATTCGGCATTAATTTTTTCAACATTCAGGCTTTTTTGACTTAATTTTTACCATCCTTGACTTTGTATTTTTATTTAATGGAGCTAAAATTCTGGTGAGTTGATGAAAATTTAAGTAAATGGATCGGTTTACCCTTGTTGATGCTTTCTTTAAAAAATTTTCTGCGTTCTCTCTCCATGCGCTCCCCCTCTCTCTTCCTTTCTGTTATTTAAAAAATAAACCCCAAAACACAAAAAAATTATGGATGGGTATAATAAATAGACATGAAAATTATGGATGGGTATAATAAATAGACATGTAATTTTATGTTGTATAGTGGTGGACTAAATTTGATCCCAAAAGTCATCACTTGGATCACCATATACCTCAATATCTACTCCTTGTGTAGGCATTGGCTAGCTACCATATTGTGAAGTGTCTCATAGGTTAATCTACACACCATCAACAATCACCCGTCCCAAATTTTGTCAATTATAGTTGGAGTCTTCCTCTCCATTATTAAGAACTTAATTCTCTTTCGACCCGTACACCTCTAAACATCTCCATCAAATCATCATCACTATTTACAAGCCACTTTATTCTTGCTTTATTATTTTAAATTGGAACTCAATTCTCTTTCGACCCTTCCACCTCTGAAACATCTTCATCAAATCATCATCACTATTTACACGCTAGTTTATATCAGGGAGGGGTGTGAGTATAAGTTAAAAAACTTTAGCTTTTTAACATCGGTATACACGTCCCCGAGACGTCTATAATCCCATATTTATTTTTGTCTCAATCTAGTGAAATTGACCATCCATGATACTTTCAAAACAATAATGAACTTTGTGGGCCCCATATCTACATATATAAGATACAAAAAAGTTCCTTAGAAAAAAAAATCGAAGGTTACCTTATCAATGGTAAATGCTTCACCTATGTTTGAGGAATGAAGGGTGGGAAGGAAGTAGAGAGAGAAATCAACCAACTTTTAATGGAAATAAGATATGTTTATGAGATTTTAAATTTTTTTGATTGAATGAATTTAAAGTAGCAAACAAAAATAGTAAACAGAAGTCAAAGACAACCAGCCATTGAGGGCATTTTCGGTCATTCACTCATACATGTGTATCTTTTTTACCATGTCATAATTCATTAGAAGAAGGGTGCTAAATTGAAATTTCCTTAACAATGAGAGAAATGTTACCTATTAGTTATTATACTTATCCATTTAAAAAAATAATAATAAAATTTCCTCAACAATGAGGGGTGATAAAAATTAAATCGAAAATCTTAAATAAAGTTAATGTCAAATACTTGAGGGGTGGTATTTCTCTTGTAGTATACTTTCGTTTTGTACGTGTTTGCATACCAACTTCACAAGATCTCCTATGCGTAATCTTTTTGTTTTTTATTTTTTATTGGGGAAAGGGGGGAGGTGGGAGGAGGAAATTTTGATACCGTGAACCTAAGTCCATGTTACAATATGAACCCAAGACGTATATACTAACAACCCAAGACGTATGTACAAGATTACTTTAATAGTATGCATTTTTTTCTTTTTTTGGTTTTTATACTTTGTAAGATTTTTTTATATAAATATTAAAAGTTAACCAAACAAAGTGTATAGCGACTATCGGAATAATGTTCATAATTATGAATTAAAAATTCATTAATGATTGTAAGAACTATGGCCCCCATGAGAAGTACGTGTTCCCACGAATTCGATTTCAAGGAGGTGTGCTGAAAACTTTTAGAAACCTATTTATTTTTAAAAGTTTTAGAAGTTCATGGGATAGGCAACAAAAAAGAATAATTCATAATCAGATTGCAACAAAGTTCACTGGGCCAAATAACTTAGGCTGTTTGGACCAGGAGTTGAGCTTCGAAATTGATTGCGAAAACTGGACTCGGCTTCATGGCGGGTAATCGGTCCTAGTTTTACGGCTAGAACTGCTCGGGTTGCAAATTTGATTCATAAAACAACTTAATTCCTGTCAAAAACCGAGATGCATTATTAGAGAGAAAAGAGAAAAAAGGAATCGTCGGTAAGTTTTGAACAAACATTAACAAAACAATTTTACTTTCCTTATTTGAGCTTAAATCGAAAGGGAAAATAAAAGGGGACAAAAACCTCAAATAAGAAAGGTTTTGGGGAAGGACTCCATTGACCTAAAATGAACGATCCGGTGTTTGGGGGTAAAGGTACAAAATCAATAGGATTGGTCCTCACTTGTGCCCATTTTAGAAAATGACCTCTACTAATTAAAAGGAAAGTAAAAATTGTGTTAATAAAAATCAAACAAACATCATGCTTAAAGTCTCGGATATGACTGACCTTACTCCTTACATGTTTTGAATTCAAGTCATTCATCTAAAGTTAGGATTGACGAAGATGCATCCTAAAAAGAAAATCTCGAAACTAAGTCATTGGTTTTGACAATCATCAAACTCAATATGATCGACCATGATCGACCCCAAGATTTATGTTATAAAAGAAAACGTGTTATAGTCTTAGACTCAATTCTACTTCGAAAGTAGGAATTGACTCAATCATCAAATTCAGTCATTGACCTACCGGACTTAGTGTGAGACCCCGAAATTTCGTGTGTTTGCTTGCTAGTGAATTAGAATTTTTCCGAGTCGGAATTAGAAACCCGAGAACCGAAACCGAGCATGGGCTAGCTAAATTGGGCCTTGAGAAGTTAGTTGGGCCCAATTTAAAATTAAAAAAAAAAAAGAAGAGGAAATGAGAAAGGTAGAGTTGGTAGATTGCTAAGCAAGGAAGGGAATAGGGTCCAATTAAACTTGGACAAGCAGCCCATTAGGTGTGATTAGGAGAAGAGGAGAGAGAGAGAGTGAGGTCGGGATTAGGATCGAGAACAAAGAAAAGAACGAAGAAGCGAAGCGAAGCGAGGAAAAAGCAGAGCAAAGGGGAAGCGGAGCGAGAGGGAGACCGAGAGGTGAAGGGAAACGAAAGAAGGAGAAGCAGGGGAAAGCAAGAGAAGGGAGATCGGGCGAGGGCGAGCGAGCGAAAGCGAGAGAGCGCGAGAGGCTGGTGGCCGCTTGAACGGCGAAGGCGCCGCCGCCGGTGGGCAAGGGAGACCGAGAGCTCGGGAGGCCGAGCAGAGAAGAAGAAGAAAGGGGAACGAAAGAACGCGAAAGCAGGGAAAGCGAGAGGGAGCAGAACGCACGGAGAGAGAGGAAGAGCGAGTGGGAGCAGGAGCTGGAGCGAGGGGAACGCCGGAAACCGGCTGCCGGCGGGCACGGCAGATCCGAGGACGAGCAGCGGACGAAGGAGAAAGGAAAGAGGAGCAGAGGGCGAAAGAAGGAGAGACAAAGCAGAGAGCAGTGAGGGCAGCGAAAGGAGGAAGAAGAGAAAGCAAAACCCAAACCGAAACCCAATCCGAAACCCTCTAGAACTGAATTCTTAGAACCTCTAAGAATTTAAGGTGAGTAGTCTGAATTCATCCTCTGAAATAAAATGAATTAGGTGGCTTGAACTCGAAATTGATGCATGAAATTGGAAACCCTAAGTTAATTGAAGAAGTTAGAGGCCTAAATTCACGAAACTAGCAACTCACGAATCAAAGAGCATGTTGTGATTATGTGATGCCAAGTTCTGAATTTGTGATGTTTAAGCATTATTGAGCATGATTATTGAGAATTGGATGAGAATAGCTTGAATAGGTTTAGTGAGAAAAATCAGAAAATTGAATTCATGATTTAGTGCAGATTTTTCGATGAATAAGCACGCTGTCTGAATTTCTGTGAATTCATGTGTAGCCCGAAACTCCTAAAACTTTTACTGCAGCTTTCTGGCAATTTATGGAAATTTCCTGTAAAATTTGGTATGCATTGGATGAGTAGATTGGGAGATATGCAATTTTATGTGAAAATGTCCTGTTTTGAGCAAAATCAGAACTAAATGAGTAACTCGAATTAAGAGCTGAGATTTAAGAAGTTATATGGCTAGATTAAGAGATACTCATCGATTAAGAAAGGATATAGAACCATAAACTACTTATACGCGATAATACGCGATCATGAAAACGATGAGTTCGTTGATTAGGAATCCTAGTTGGCATGTTTATGTGAGTATGTGTTTATCCTGAATTAGATCGATTGTAAATGACATAAGCATGCGCGTGTGAAATGAATAGATTGAGTTAGAACTTGCTTATGTGAATTGCTTGTTTTGAAGAAGTTACGCATGAACGTGCTAAGCATGAATTATATGAATTAAGTATTTCTTATGTATAAGTAATAAGAAGATAAGAATCATAAAGAACTAAAGAAGGGAGACGAGATTGTGTTATTGATCTAAGATCCCACGAATTAAAGAACCCTCTCGAAGCTATGGCCATAGAAGTGTCTCGTCAACCCGAAGCCACGAATTGAATTGCTTCCACTAAGAATTGACGAGTATGCGTCCTTCGGGGAAGGGAGGCTGCCTCGAGGCCATGAATTGTTATGCCTTCGTGAACTAAGCCCACGAATTGTTTTGGCTCCAAGAACTGGGTCTTTAGAGCGAGTGCATAAATCTTCTTTCCATTCGAACTAAGAAGACTTAAAAGAATTACGATACGAAGAAACGAATGATCGTGCATATCGAATAAGAAAGAAAGAACCAATGATTTAAGAAATGCATGATTGAACTCAAGAAGAAGAATAAGAAGAAGATCGAATCCTGATTTCATATGAGATGAATGCCATAAGAACTAAGATGTGATTTACGTGGCGAATGATTTGCATGATGAATGATTATATGATTTACTTGCGTAGAAAAACGAATGATGCATGTTTAATTGAATTCATGAATAAGTGATGTCATTATGATTCTCGGCAAGTTGGTAAGTTTAGAATCTCGCATGTCTTAAGCTTATTTGATCCGAATCGCATGTTATGAGTGAATTGAGAACTTACGTGTGTTTGTTAATGAACTAATGTGCAAGTGAAACCGGGGTTGGGTTTGGATTATTCATCGGGCTACTGAGCTCATGACATCACCAACATTTCAGTACTGAAGTTAAGACCGGCGGGAGTTGCCTTTGGCTTTTGGAAATAGCAAACGAATAGGAGATGTCGGGCTTATCGCTTGTTTTTCTGTCTTTTGTTTAGAAAGATGTTGTAAAGACTATTGTATGTGAGCTTAAGTTTGATTATGAATGTAAAATCCCTATGTGAATACTCCGAGCGTGTGGCTCGTTGAGTTGTGTTGTGTTTCTCCGAGCGTGTGGCTCGTTGAGTTTAAGATTGTATTTCGTGCGGGGTTAGGGCTTTAAGCCTATGGGTTTAGCCAGCTTACGTAAACTCTGCCGAAATTTCCGGAAAAACCTTTGAAAACCTAGAATTACGTTTTCGCCAATCCAAGAAAGGATTATTAACCCCAAGTTGAGATCTTAAGCAGCCTTAGGGGTTCCTCTCGGGAAAGCCTGGCATGTAATACTCCTAGGGTGGGTTTAGGGGTGTTACACTTAGTTTGCCGGACTTAGACATTAAGTTTGCCAAAGATCTTTCATATTTTATCATGACAATTTTATCGTGGAAATCATCATAAAATGACTTGGAATCAAATGTCTTAATCACTCATTACCCGAATAATTTAAGTCTGTAATTTGCTGAAGTATGGGTAATTGTAAAAGGTCTTTATTACTCTTGAACTCATTAATTTTGAACATATTCGATATATTATTTGAGTTTTAGCATATCTGAAATTTGAATATATAAAATATTAGACTTGAAAAATTTCGGATAAACAGATTAAGTCTAAACTCTTTATTTGGACTAATCCCGAATATAATTATGGACCAAAGTATTTTTATACATTAAAAACCATTCTATATTTATTTTGCTGGTTTTCTAAAGTTAATTATTTCAAAGAAATGCAAAAAAAAAAAAAAAAAAAGGATTCATTGTTACCATTGAAGTCAGCTAGAAAGAAAGTCGGAAAATGTGGAATTTTCGAGAACTAACCGATAACGAGTGTTTCTTGTTGTTTGGATAAAATATGATTTCTAGTTCTAATGATCTCTTTCATTTGAAATTCCAGTTTACGAGAGCTGGTAAAATAGTTGTTGTAATATAGGACTAAGGGACAATGACTATTTCAAAAAGTCTAAAAATTGAGCCCTCATGCTATCCGTTACAACGACTAACCGACTCGAAGTTCCAGTGAAAGACATTGAAGACTCAACAATTACTTCTCCAAGGCAGATTACTTAAGGAATTTTTAGCACAAGATTTCCAATGATGGAAGAGTTAGAAAGAAACAACTGAATATATCATAAACATCTCTAGCATACAACGCTTAATTCTTATTCTTATTCTTCCGAGTTGTAATCTAAGTGAGAAATCTTGTAACCAACTTGTACACTTACTTAACGCTACATCTCCTTGGCTGAGTTGATAAAGGAATTTCAATTTGGAAGTACTAGGTAAGCTAAGGGAATTGCTTACCTGGGAAAGTTGTCTCGAGTTGATAAGGGAACTACAACTCGGTTGGCCATGTTGATAAGAGAACTTCAACTTAGAAATACTAGGTTAGATGAGGGAACTTCGAGCTTGGGAAAATTATATCAGATTTGTTAGGGAACAAATTTGAGTAGTTAAATTCATTGTAATTGTGGATTCAATTAATGGGTTTTAGAGTGCTTGGATTGAGTACTATCCAAGATTTTCTACCTAGTAGAGTCCTTGTAAACTCTCCGTGTGTGATTTTTCTTTTATGTTTGAGTCACTCTAGACTCATCCTAGTTTCACACTCGTGCTCAACCTTAAACTCTTTTTAACAATATGAGTGCTCGGTTCACAAGAACTTAAATCCCGTAAAATTTTCCAAACACCCTATTTACCCTTCTAAGGATGATTGACTTCTCCATATTAAACTTTCAATTGGTATTAGAGCCTAGCCTTCTCTCAAGGATCTAACAATCCAAAGTTACAAATATCACCGACTTAATAAAATGGAGAATTCGATGAAAGAAGACCTTTCACAAGTCGACTAAGTTCAAATGCTCCAACTTCGCCCACTAAAAGAAACTCAGGTAGTGCTTTGTGGAAGACCAAGATGATGAAGTTTTGGACATCATCACCTGTGGGAATTACATATTGATGAAGAAAGTTAACAATGAGACTATGCCAAAACTAAAGTCCGAGTTCAGCATTGAAAAATAGACATAAGTACCGGAAGAATCACAAAGCAATAAACCTCTTGGTGTAACGATTTAGAGTCATTAGAGTTCGACCAGGTCTTATCCTACAACATAGCAAAATAAGTATGGGACACTTTGGGGACTACATATGAAGGTATAAGCTAAGTTCGGCCGACCACGATCAGCCAATATATGCACAAATACAAACTATCCAAGATGGAGGATGATGAGAACATCTTGGTGTAGGAATTACGGTATTGGCTTTTGCTAGCACCGGACGATCATCGGACAAGGCTTTGCTCCAAAGCCGGTGTTTTCAAACTGTTTTGGCCCATAAGCCTTGTCGTAGAAATAAAATTAATCTTTTGTTATTTTCTTAAATCATGAAATAATATCCCAAGGCTTGTAAAAATAATTTCTAAAAATAAAAGATTAACAAAATTGCCAATCATTGTTTGATTAATCTGTTTTAAATCAAATTACAAAAATTGGAAATCTCAATAAGAGCTATATCCCCATTTCTAATAAACTTTCAAAACTGTCTTTCAAAATCATCTCAAAAAAGAGACCCGACATTCGTGGGGAAGCTCGGTCCCCAATCCAGCTCTCCCTCTACGGAGGGGACGAACAGGTCGGTGGTTCCTACGAGGCAACTCCACTGGGACTCTGTCACTTATTAAGAGGGTGAGACTTGAAAATTTGAGTTGTGAGTTTTCTTAATGTGTTTTGCATTAGGCATGTTGCATTTAGGCACCCTCGAACATAGTTGCTTTTTATTTCAACCTTTTGGCTTTACCCCGAAGAATAATTCGGACAAGGTTCGAACTGCTAACCTAGACAGGCCTAACTAGGCTTGATTGTTAGGGAGGTGGTATCTCTTCCCTCATAACATACTCTTTTTGGTTTACTAAGAGGCACCGAGGATTCATGCTTTTCTTGCCATGCATTCCGTGGAGGACTAAATGCTTAGAATATGAGACACCATGTATCCTACCTAGTTTTATCCCTCTTTTTGACCATAGATCTATGGTTGTCTAGGTGGTCCTTTATCTCCATTTGCATGCTTGGACGAATGTGGTTGTTTTACTATTTAATCTTCTACTTCTAAGCCTATATTAGGTTAGGAGTGTTGAATAACCTTTGCATGGGTGCGAATAAAGTACAATAATTAATTTTCTTGAGTCTCGTCAAATATGTGCATTTTTATCCAAAAGTAAAAATATCCCTTTTAGGCCGATCCATTAATTGCATTCCTGATTCATTCCAAAAATTTATCTCTTAGTCTAGGTTTTATGTAGCCACTGGCCTCCAAACTTAGCTGGGGTTGGCCACTCGTCGGTTAGTCCAGGAGAGTCCTACAGGGGATCCTCCTCTCTCGTTCGAGTAAGTTTTTTAGGGTTTTGACTTTTTAGCATCTTTGCGTTCCACATTTGCATTTTATAATGCATTTAGGAAAAAAATAAATTCATCTCAAAATAGGCGAGTCCGCATTTGCATTTTATTTTGCATTTAGCCAAAAAATAAATTCATCCCAAATTAGGTGAGTCCACATTTGTATTTTATTGTGCATTTAGCTAAAAATAAATTCATCTCAAATTAGGTAAGCCCACATTTGCATTTTACTTGCATTTAGCCAAAAAATAAATTCATCTCAAATTAGGTGAGTCCACATTTGCATTTTACTTGCATTTAGCCAAAAAAGTAAATTCATCTCAAATAGGTGAATCCATATTTGCATTTTATTTTGCATTTAGCCAAAAAATAAATGCATCCCTCATTAGGTTGTATTCTCTTAAAAAGTGTCATTCCTTTCCTCTTTTATTTATTAGTTTACCCAGTGATGAAATCCTAGTCTCGTTTATGGATTCAAATCACGGTCGAGTCTAATTAGCGTGACGAAGTCGATAAATCATAAAGAACTCCTTAGCACCATAAAAATCACCCTTCTTTGCTTTGGACCTACCCACAAACCCATTTTATTTCGGATGGACCAAGCCCGAGTTGGGTTCCCTACAAGGAAAAATAAAACCTGCCAAAAATAAAAACTTTCCAAAAATAGAAAGTTCCCAAAACGGAAAGCTACTTGACCGGCGCGGTCACCTCCATTTTGTGCAAAAACTCGTCATTTCACTCTTTCAATCAGCGACCAAGCAAGGCACGGAACACGAGACGTCCGTATGACACTTGTTTGTGGTTGGCGCCGCGTTTGCGAGCTCAATTTGCCAAAATGCTTGCGTTTTGTTTGTAGAGGTCATTTGAAGCATGGAACCCCATCAATGCTCGTACGACGTCGTTGGTGACCGTCGCCACGCTTCTTGCCTCCCCATGCGGGATTCCCTTATTTAGTGGGATTTTGTTCGATTCTTTCCTTGATCCCTGCCGTGGACCGGTTCGGTTCAGCTGCATTGGATGGCTACTTGTTAAACTTTTAGGTCATTTTTGTGAACTAGCTTTCCTCTATAAATAAAGGGCCTAACCCCGACTTTGGCGAGAGGTCATTAACCTATCAACATACTGCTGAAATTAGGCTAAGAGCTATAACACTATATCGGTATTCCGATCTCTTGGGTCATTTTCATCTAAGCATCTCATCATTCTTCTACACTACTTTACTACCATAAATTCCACGAAAAGCCTTCTTCAATTTTGTTCATCCACTGTCACGCTTCCGGATCTGTTTGCGATTCAAGATCGGCAGTTGAGATAACCTAAGGGCGAACATTTCATTCTCAATCCCGATTATGGTTTATTTAATTTATGTTTTCTTATTCCTTTCCGTATTGTGGACAAAGATGTAATCGCATTTAATTCCTCACCACCCGCTGTAATTTTTATTTCTTGCTTTCTTTTCGCATTTCTTTCTTTCCATTCTTTTACTTGCTTTCCTATATGCTATTTATTGCTTTCCTAGCATGTTTGGTTGATTTAATTTTTGCTCTTAGTATGCTGTATGCTTGGTTGTTTTAACACATTTCTTTAACTCACAATTCAAATTAGTAGAGGCCGTCTACGGATGGGTGAAACCGAAGGACCTATCCTTGCGTTTCCTACCTTCGCCTCCGAATCCTAGATTCTCGATTCTAGACTAATGATTTTTAAATCTCTTTCTAGCTTAGTTTTCCCATACTAAGATTGGAAGAATACTTATTTTTATTTTTGTTAGTTTTTATTTCTAAAATTGACTAGCGACTCCCTTTTCCTATTTTATTTATCCTAATTGCTTCTCGGCATTTCGATTTAAAAAATCAAAAAATTTAAATTTATGTTTTGCTAGCCGGGGCCATAGGATTGAGACTGATTTCTCAGTCTTGGCCTCATGGCTGATGCCGGTCAACCGGGCTTTTCTTTCAGTCCAAACCGTTTATCAACTTTTGGCCCAAAAGCCTTGCGGAAGAATGCTAATTTTTTTTGTTTTCTTGAATTATGAACTAATATTGCGAGACTTCAAAAATTAATTTCTAAAATAAAAGATTAATAAAATCTCCAATCATCCTTTCAAAATCAAATTACAAAACTCGGAAATCTGAATAAGAGACACACCCCCACTTTTCAAATGAACTTTCAAAAATCATCTTTCAAAAGAATATTCAAAAATCAAAGAGACTCGACATTCGTGGGGAAACTAAGTCATTTCCCGAGGAATGGGTCATGGTTCCTACATAGGTGAGTCCATTTATGCATTTCGGTTTGAATTTTAGCCAAAATAAAATCATTTCCAATAAGATGTATCCATTTTTGCATTCCATTTGTATATTAGCCACATTAAAAATCATCCCAAACTAAGTCATTAGCATCATTACATTTCATTTAATTGCTTTGCATTTTTTATGTGCTTCCAAATAAAAGAATTCTTTCTTTCTTAGTTCCTTCGGGTCTTGCACTTGAGTCCCTTCCTCCCAAAAGTTGGTGTTCCTACACATGGTCCTAAGTAGTTATCCTTTCGGCCGCAGAATAAGGAAGCATACCAGCATTGGGTTTCATCGGAATCCGAGCTCCAAAAGTTAGAACGCCTTAGCAAAGAGTCCGGTACCTTTTCCGCTCGCTCTACACCTCGATCCACACCGAGTGTGACCAACCTCGGTGCACACAACACTAGTTCGATCAATCTTCCGCCGTAGGATAGTACCTAAAAACAATTCCCCTTGAATGCATTTTGATTTCATGTATTCATCTAAATTTAGGATAAAACAAGAAGCATCCTAAAAGAAATTCATTTACCTAAATCATATGCTTTACAATTCATCATATCAATATGACTTGTTCATTACTGAACTCGAGACTTAAGTATATTAAGTATATCCGACTAAGTTTGAGACTCGGAAAGTAGAATATGAGTTAGTCATGACAAACCGAGTCGGACTAACCTACTCTGTTATGGGAAACTGACCTCCTCACTCTAACTCGGACATCATGTTTGTCTTAGTTCTTTTACACGTTTCATGTTAATTCTTTCATGGCAAACATTATGAATTGATTTGGGATTAAATTATCTTGATCGCGCTTATCATTTGTTTAATCATGCGTAATTATAAAATGTCTAAGAAACTCATGTGCTCATTAATGTTGAATGATTAATTTATGAGTTTTGAGATGTGAACGTTGTGCAACGGCTCTTGACTCCTTAGGATGTTCCAATCCACTAGTGGTGTATGAAAAGTAGGGTGGAAACCACCGTTGAGCTTAACGTTGAAGATTTTCAGTTTGGAAACAGACAACCACGACATAGCTTCGGGCCTAGTTCGAAGTAGAAAAGCCTTGTCTGTTGGTGATTGACAACTTGAATCCGGTTAGTTTTGTATTTTAAAAGTAGGATAACCTCGTTTAGATAACCTACAAAAGTAAACAAATTTTAGTTCTCAAAGTATAAAATACTTTGGTCCAAGATTAGGTACAGATAATAATTTAATTAAGATGATTAAGTGCATAATTATCTCGAGACCTAGAAGAGTGGAATTTTCCGAGTCTAATATTCATTATACTCAAATTTCATCTCGAGTCGAGTCTTAGGAAAGATCAAGTTATGAAGAGAATATCGGAGTATAAGCACTTGATCTAGACAAATACATTTCAAACAAATATGTTGACTTAGAAAGTTGAATTAACGCTGTAATTCACTTTAACTTAGAATATGAAGTCAGAACTTAGATTAAAAGCGTTAGAGAGATTATTTGAACATGCGATATATCTAAGTGGTGTCTAAGTGACTCAGAATCATCGGTGTGAATTGATGTCCAAGAAAGTGATTTACGAGTTAATCGGAATCGAATGAAAACATATGCAATAGTTTCTATAACACTCGGAATGACTTCTAATCAAAACCTAGGAGGGATGAGGTCTGTATCCGAGTCCTTGATAGTACTCAGAATGATATAAATTCAGAGTCCGAGTCTTCATTTTAGTACTTCCTAACTGAGATAACCCTTACAGCTAGGGACAATTGAGCTGAGTTAACCCTTACAGCTTAGTCAAGGGACTTTACGAGAGAATTGAAAGGTGTAAGAATGATTAAAAGACTTTTCTCTTTATAACTCGGAAAGTATAAACTTAAGAACAAAGTTGTAAAAGCTAGAAGATTGAGAGAAAGTAGATTTCGTTCAGTTCCAGCAATCTCCAAGTCTTGTAGGAAGGCTTCTATTTATACAAAGCAAGGCAGATTAGCCGTTATAATTGATTCTAGACTTGAGAGCTTTACTAGCCCTTGTAATGGATAGTCCGAGTCACTTAGAAAAGGAGCCATTGCAAATAGGAACATTGTGCTTAGGTCCTTGGCTCAAAAGATAGTCCATCCCACTGGTTCTGATTGAAATATGGGGTGGAAACAACCGTTAGACTTAAACTTGAAGTTTACTAGATTTGGTAACAAACAACCCCGACACAGTGCCTGTAACGCCCCGACCCTTGGGTAGGGACGTCACATCGCCAGGACCCTTTTGAGGATCCTTAAGGCTGATCTAGGGAACAACTTGACAAAGATAACGTGTTTGCTAAACTATTGGAAGTTGAGCTAGAAACCTTTTTTTTTTTTTGATAGACAAGCTACGATGAGTCTTGAGCCCACGCGGCTTCAGGTTAAACTTTTAGATTCATACAACCTTATACCATAAAATAAAGTACAATAATAACGGGGTTTTGATGGGGACCACCGAGGCCAAATCGGAGCGTCTACAAATGTCAACCTACATCTAGTTACAAACATAC
Organism: Talinum fruticosum; assembly: GCA_021018815.1. Taxonomy (NCBI): domain Eukaryota; kingdom Viridiplantae; phylum Streptophyta; class Magnoliopsida; order Caryophyllales; family Talinaceae; genus Talinum; species Talinum fruticosum. Next base: position 11,667,956 of record JAITYX010000006.1, on the reverse strand, counting down.
CCGATTACCAAATAAGCCTTACATATCATGCTCAAAACATACACAATTAAACAGAAGTAATCAATGTATTAAAGTTCCTTGTAGCTAAAAGGGCATCAAAATGGCCTCCAAAATTATAACATTTTCCAAGAACCTTACTATTACTCCGGATCTAAAAATATGACAAATTAGGGGAATGAGCAACCACAGCTCAATGAGAGTCCTTCACCTCCCAAAAACCAAAATAACTTTGCATGCATACATATATATAACTATAATAGCAATCAATACATAATGACCATAATATCCGTAATCAAGTCGCATCATAAAGATAATCTTACCTTACTTCACCTTTAATCAAATGGGAAAATCATAATGCATTAGAACTCATGTGAACCACATTTTCTTCACAAATGTGACCAATCAATTCCCAATCTGGAACTTAGCTTAATTTTTATCATCTTTAATTTCTTTGGGCAAAAACTAGTACCCCGGTACTTAACCGACGCCTGTGTGCCGACCCGAGTGTACCACGGTGCTGGGATTCGTAACCACTCACGCGTGTGTACAAGTTTCCTATTCGGGAGAACTTGTAATCTAGGAGTGAAAGTCGTTGCCCTCAGGCCGGAATAAGTCACCTTCTTAGATTTTGTATTTCGACGCCTGTGAGCCTACCCAATGCACCACGGTATAGGGAATCGGAATCACTCACGCGTATACCCTTGTTTACTACCTAGAAGGACTTGCAATCTAGGAGTGAAAGCCGCTAACCTTGGGCCGGAATATGTCACCTTCCTAAACTTGGTATTTCGACGCCTGTGAGCCGACCCAATGTACGACGGTATAGGGATTCGGAAACACTCACACATATACTCAAGTTTCCTATCCAGGAGTACTCGTAATCTAGAGTGAAAGTCGTCGCCCTTAGACCGGAATAAGTCACCTTCCTAAAGTTTTGTATTTTGACGCCTGTGAGCCGACCCAATGTACCACGGTACTGGGACTCGGAACCACTCACGTGTATACCCAAGTTTACTACCCGGAAGGACTCATGATGCAGGAGTGAAAGCCGCTACCCGTAGGCCGGAATATCATCTCATGTCACCTTCCTAGATTTCGTACCAGTAAAGTGCTCAAACCCATGAAATCAACTTCCCATTTTATGTTATGGTCATTATCTCTATCATTTCTTCACATATGTATTTAGTAAATTGCTTCATGAGGCCTAAAGTCATACTTCAAGATTTAGACTCGCTTCTCGACACAAAATACAAAGTTTACAAGCATCACGGGACAAGGCCCTCTAGTTTTGAGGGTCCAAAATTTTATTTGGAAGCCACCACGGCCCTTCCCACGGCCAGTGAAGGTCAATGGTTGGCTCTAAATGTCATCAAGGGCCTTCCGACGGTTAGTGGGGACTTCTGGTGGTCACCACGGGCTACCCCACGGCCTGTGGGAGCACCCGCGGTGGGTGTTTTGGGTCAATTAAATCATTGGTGGCCACCACGGCCTGCCCCACAGCCTGTGAGGAGCACCCGTGGTGGGTGGCAGTGGATCCCATATTCCCTTTTCTTATCTTTTACATATTTTGTCTTTGTGGGATATCTATGAAAGGTTTATTTTATAAATTTTCCAGCATTCTAAGTATCATATTAGCTCAATAAAACCCATTAAAAGCCGCTATAAGATAATTACTTCTCATACTAAGATTTGGGCAAACTCGAGTTAACATTTCCAATCACCCATCCTTAATAGCACCATACCAAGTATATTCAAGAGCATATTTTAAACCTCACCAAAATCATGGTTTCACAAAGATCTTAACATGATTAGTACATTTTCATATTCATGCATGAAACTATAACAACTAAAAGAGAAGCTCAACCAAGTGGATGATGATGATCATATTTCTACTTCTTTTTACTTTCTAACATCCTCTTAGCATATCTATATCAATAAGCCATTCCCAAAAATACATGCATGCAACAATTTATTGCATTTTTTAGCATTCAAAGTTGGTCCACAAGTACCCTTAGGAAATTCATTTTAGTTGGAAAGTAATATACAGTGGGGGACCCACCTTAATGACGATGGTTAGAGCTAAGTTCTTGTTGTTGTTGTTGTTGTATTCTTGAACCTTCCTTCTACCCCCTTACCTTTGTTCTCTACTCTACTCTTTCTTAGTGAAGATGTTAAACAATAGAGGTTGAAGTTTGAAATGAATGAGATTGAAGAAGATGAAGTCTCCTTTATTCTCTCTCTCTCGTATTTGGAGCTGCTAGATTTTACATGAGGAAATGAGCCGGAATTCCACATCACATTTGACTTATGTATCAGATTTGGAGGGATTGTAATTATTATTTGGAGTAAGGAGTAGATTGGTTGAGTGTGTCAGATTTGAGGAGGGGAGTGGTGTTGCAATGATAGTTAGAGCATGGCAGTAGAGGTGGAGTGCAGCAATAGCCAAAGGTGAAAGGAGAAGTAATAAGATTTTCTTGCCTAAATGTTGAGGTTTTGGGATGAAAGGAATATGTTTTGGATGTTTAGACATTAGGAAGATAATCATTCTTTATGATTTATTTAATCCAAGCAACTAGCAAACCAAATGAATATTTTCTAAGCTTACTCCTAATATTATTTCCAACTAAGTTAACCGTTAACTAACAAATTTGTATATATATATATATATATATATATATATATATATATATATATATATATATATATATAAGTTAACTAGCACATTATGAATTTTATTATAACTAATTGTTAAATTAAGTTACTTAGAGAATAAATCATATATATTAATCAAATATTTTTTTCTTAATATTTTTTAGGACGTTACGGTTTCGAGCCTTGTCCTGAAACAATGCTTTTCTATCTGCTGGTGTTTAACGGTTAGAAGCTGGTTTCTTTTGCTTCTCAAATCAAGATTAAAATACTTTAATTATCCTGCAAAAGCAAATCAAAGTGGTATTCAAAGTATAAAAATACTTTGGTCCAAGATTAGGCAAGGATAATAATTAATTTATAATAATTAAGGACTTGAAATTAAGAATATATAGAGACCATGCATAAAAAGATAAGGTAAATAATTTCTTTGAATAAACTGACTTAGAAATAAGAACTAACTTAGTAATTCATTTTCAGTTAATTCAGAAAGTCGGTACTTAGAATATGTTATGCACCTGAAATTATTTACTCATGACAACTGTCTTAGTTGCATCCGAGTAGGTAGAAACCCAGTGTTATGTGAGCTTACTCAAGAAATGCATTCTTAGTAGGTTAGACAGTAATGAAAACTTAAAGATAAGCTTCTTAAAGATTGAGAATGACTTGAAATCATAACCATAGAGGGATAGAGAGTTATACTTGAGTTTTCAATCTCCCTTTTTGATGAAAGGCATTCAACACTTAATATAGAGGTTAGAAGTTTAGAGAGTTAAGTTTTCATTGCTCAGAAATGAATGATGGTAAAATGTTCTTTGTGAAACTAAGTCAGAATACGTTGTTAGAGCATATTGATGTAGAAATATATATCGAGCAAAGTCATTAGAGCATAAAAATTAAGTATCACAGCAGAAATAAAGAGATATGGATAATACAAGTTAATGATGCTTAGAAATAATGATATTTCATTGATGCTCGAAATAATGATATTTCATTGATGCTCGAAATAATAAGTACAAAGAAATTAAAATAAAAATGAACTCCCCTAAACCAAACATCTATTTGTCTTTTCTCTCCCCTTATATATTTCATCAAAATGAATCGAGGAGGGAGGAAACATAGATACAGTAAATGTTGGACAAAAATACAAATTTTAAAATCAGGAGGGAGGTGGAGCAATGCGAGTAGAGGAGGAAGAGCGAGGACCCCTATTTCTGTGATGATAGTCCTGAGTAGAAGTAGTTGGGTGAGGAGAGGTGGCAAGAAAAGAGGTAAATCTGGAAGTTGAATTACAATCCTGCGTACCGAAGTACTACTTCTTTTATCTCCTCTTATGAGCCCTCGGCCTCTTCAGCTTGAGATGGTTGTGCATAAGGCTGAGCCTGGGATTGACCAACATCCCCAGCCTCTTTTGAGGCAAACTTGGTGTGTTCCGAGGAAATGACCTTAGGTTCCTTCTTCCCTTGGCCTTCAGCTTGGCCTGCTCCAATTGACTCGAGTCGGAAGAGCTAGAGGACTCGAGGATGATTCTTTTACGTGAATGAGATTCCGAGTCCTCGGTAGCCTTTGATCCGCACTCTTAAAGGAGGCGAATTTGGTCTTGCTGTTGCTTGATGACTTCTTTTAACTCTACAGTTAAGTTAAAATAGGCATGAAAGCCTGGAATGCGCCAAGAGTTGATTGTAACTCTTTAGCAAGAGCAATGAACTGGGAAACCACCTTCATAAGTAATTCCATGGAACGGGCATGCTGGGAAGAAGATGGTCCAGCAATAAAAGAGGACCCTTAGAACTTTTCTGAGTTTGAGGAGGAGGCGAAAGCTCGGAAGAATGAATCCGGACACCAGGTGAAGTTTCCGGGTATCTTAGACCAACTAGCTCAGCCCTGCCTATGCAGACGGCTGGCTAAAGACATTTTAGTGGATCATCGGGAGATCCACTTTAAAATGAGCAACGACAGTAGTGAGCGAGAGCCCGAAAGGAAGAGGGGGTTTCTTCGATTGTTAGGAATAGAAGCTATCCGCTCGATGCTTGAAAGGGAAGAGGTCAACGTCATACCCTTTAAGAATATCATAAAGAACTTTGATAACCTTACTCGTTGGGGTTCTCCTTAGAAGGAAAGAAGGAGAACACACTTCTCGTCAGAATAAAACATAGAAGTTTAGCTTCAAACATCATTTGAGTCATAGAAAAATTCTTTCTAGACTTTGGAATCATTCTAGCATACTTGTTAAAGAAATTGTCAGTGATTTCATTGAATGGTATAGGATTTGAGCTCGAAAGAGGGTCTAAACATAAAAATCTTGTGAAAGAGAGAGAGGTTAATTCGAATAACCTTCCCTTGAATAAGAGAAGAGACTACGTTGTCTCTCGCAACCATGTTAGAATAGAATTCAGTGATGAGTTGGGGGTAGATATAATCACGTAAACACAAATACTTGAAAGTACCTGTGTGGAGAATAGGCTTGATCCAAGAAAGTTTGGTGGTTAAGAAGAATTGCTCTTCGATGAAGTAGGGCTGGGCTACAATGAGGTTTTGGTGATCGAAAGCGAGTGCTTTGCCCTTAGAAGGATCCTTTTAAGGATTGTCAAGTTGAATGGTTCGGGTTCTAGCCTTTTTGGTGGCTGGCCCTCCTTCGGGTGCTCTTCCTCTCTTAGGAATTTTTGAGAGAAAGAGAAAGAGAATTGATTTGAGAGATTAGAGAAAGAGATTTGATTTGAGAGAGTGAAGGAGTAAGAAAGTGAACAAGCGAGAAAGAGAGTAGAGAGTTGAGAGTCTAAAATGGAAAGAGTGTTTGAGTAATGAATGAAGGTTTACTCTTGGAGAGGTTAAGTCACCCAAGAGGGGGTGAATAGGGTGACGGGAGATTTTTGAGAAATATCAAACAATTTTGAACAGATCGAAACGAACCGATTCCGAGTCTAGATTAGACTAAAAAGTTAGACACTCGAAATACGTAGAAATCCTCCTGGGGCAAAAACAATGGATAGTGCTAATCCAAGCACCAAATCAAATCCACTAATTGAATCCTTAATTACAAAGGACTGACTCTTACTAGAGTTGCTCCCTTAGACAATTCCTATAAAAGTTTTCCCAGCACTCATAAGTTCCCTTATCTAATCTAGTACTTTCGACTGAGTTAACCTTTACAGCTTTGTCAAGGAACTTACAATGAAACTAGAAATAGTATGAGTGATTACAAGACTTTGTTTATAACTCAAAAAGTAAGAGATTACAGATTAGGAGTTGTAAGCTGAAGATTAAGTAAGAATGCACTAAGTAAGTGATAAGCAATGTGTTTAGCAAGCTTCAAGTCTTGTAGAGTGGCTTCTATTTATAAGCACCAACACATAATGACCTTTGAGACTTGTTCTGGACTGGTGATATTTAATAGCCGTTGTAATGGCTAGTCCAAGTCACTCGAAAAAGATCCGTTGAAATGTGAACGTTGTGTAGTGATCCTTAGCTCAAAAGATGGTCCAACCTTCCGGTGATGATTGAAATCTGAGGTGGAAACAACTGTTAGGCTCAAAGTTGAAGTTTTCCAGTTTTAGAAACAAACAACCTTTACACGGTGTCCGAACCATGTCCAAAAATAGGTGATTTTTGTCTCGTTGGCGTTTAACGGCTAGAAACCGGCTACTTTTGTATTTCAAAAATAGATTAGGCTTGTTTAATCAACCTACAAAAGTAAATCACAGTGGTACTCAAAGTATAAAAATACTTTAGTCCAAGATTAGGCAAAGATGATTATTAAATCAAAGTAATTAAGCACTTAATTATCTTCGACCTAAAAGAATGGAATTTTCCGAGTCTAATATTCATTAGGTTCAGATTCCATCTTGAGTCAATCCTTAAAATGATCAAGTTAAAAAGAATAAGATATCAGAATACATAAACTTGATCAAGTAAATTATTCTCATTACATAAACTGACTTAGAAATAATAATTAATGCTATAATTGATTTTAACTCGAAATACAAAATCACTGCTCGAATTGAAAGTGTTAGAGAGATTATTTACTTATACAATTGTTCCGAGTTGTGTCCGAGTGGGTCGAAACACGGTTAAGAATGTTATGCTTGAAGACTGGTTTCTAAGTGGGTCGAACAGAATGAAAACTTAGATATGAGCTTCTATAAAGCTCGGATCGACTTAGAATCAAAACCTACGAGAGATAGAGAGTTATACCCGAGTCTTTAATGTCCCTCTTTTTGATGAAAGACATTCCATACTTAAGATAGAAACTAATCGGTTCGAGAGTTAAGTTTTCATAGAGTAATGATCAAAGCACAAGGTATTTATTAGAGAAAGAAAAATAATGATGAACATTTATAAGTTCAACTCATATCAAAACATAACTCGTAACGAGAGATGTTAAAGGGTAAAGAGATAATATCAGAAAAAGAGAAAATAAATAAACTCGAAACAGTTATGTTAAAAAAGATATTAATGATGAAATTAGCTTATTTCATTCATTGCGAGAAACAATTGTACAAGAACAAAACAAAGTAAAGTAAACTTAGAAAAAAACTAAGGGATAAACTCCCCTAAACCAAACATCTATTTTTCTATCTTTTCTCTCCCCTATGCATTTCAGTAAAAAAATAACAAAATGAGGGTGGAAAGAACAAGGAAGTACATAAGATGTTGGACCCAAAAAAAAAAAAAGAAAAAAATATGAGTTTGAAATCGGGAGGGAGGGGTAGTCTAACATGACGTTGAAGAATGAGCTGTGCGCCTGTGCCTATATGCTTGAGTGGAAGTAGCTGGACAAGGTGGTATCGGAATGGGTACATCTCGAAATGGAGAAATCCTGGTTCTATGAACCAAAGGCATATCGTCCTCTTCTTCTTCTTCTTCCTTAAAGATTGCTGCTGGTTAAGACTTCGAGGCGGGGGCCTTAGACTGGCCAACTTCACCAACCTCTTCGAGGCACTCGAGTGTGATATGAAGAGATCATCTTAGGTTCTTTGTTGCCCCGAGTCCTTAGGGCTGAGCAGCTCCTTCCTTTTTTTCTTCTTCTTATTCTCCTCCTTCAACCTCTCCTTCTTCTCGCTTCTTCCGAGTTTGACTTAGAAGAGCTGGAGGACTCCTTAGGTTTTTCGGAGGATTCCGAGTCCTTGGCTGCCTTTGATCTTCTCTCTTGGAGGCGCTCGAAGTTGATCGCGTTTTCCTTGATCACCTTTTGAGCTCATAAATCAGATTTTAACCGTCCTTGAGCTGAGTCCGAGTCCGACTTTGCATTAGAGTCGAGCTGGGATGTAATCTCGGAAAGCGTTTAGAGTTGATTTTAACTCTAAAGCAAGAGAAGCAAGTTTGTTGGCCACCTTCTCAAGAAGCTCGACGAAGGGCGAGATAGAGAAGCAGAAGGTCCAGTAGTTAGAAGTGGAACCTCCGGAGTTGTCTCGTCTAAGGTAAAAGAGCAGGGGGTGGTAACTCGAAGAGAGAACCCGGACACCGGGCTTGATTTCCTGGTATCCTAGACCTATAAGTTCACTCATGCCAAGACAAATAGGAGGCTCCAAGACAGATTGAGGGTTAGAAGGAAGAGGGACCCCAAACCGATTGAAAACAACACCGAGAAGAGCCCTAAAAAGATATGGAGTCTTCTTAGAGTTCGGAATGGAGGTTATTTATTCCGAGATGTAAGGAAAGAAATGGAAGGAAAGAAGTGTACTTAGTAGCCGTAACACCCCAAAACACCCCCTAGGAGTATATTGTAACACCCCAAAACACCCCCTATAAGTATTACATCGCCGAGTTCCTTAAAGGAACTCCCAAGGCTCTTTCCGGTGTTGGTTTGGCTATCTAAACTCAACTCAAAGACGATAAGGATGGTTTTCCAAAAGGATCCGAGATTTCCTAAAAATTTCGGTAGAGTTCTGTTTGTAATATGGACTATCCCATAGGCTTAAAGCCGTAAAACCCTGCATGAAAAGCATAATATAACTCCACGAGCCACATACTCGGAGTATACAACTCAACGGCCACACGCCGGAGTCCAACCAATCATGCTATAAAACTTAAAGCAATCTAAATGGTTTACGGTACATCGGGTACAACTATATGAACTAAATTACAAATACAACATTTAGAATCATAACAATGCATGTTGGTTCCTTAAGTCGGCTCTAGCACTCGGTAGTCGGCAAGGGTCCCGATCGTGCTACGCGTAGATCCTACCTTCGATAATGTACCAGTACACTTGGGGTGGAAAGGGGGAATTTGTGGGAGTGAGTAATAAACCACGGGCTCACCGAAGTCTTATACCCTTAAAATGGAAATTCTTTACACATAATACTCATAATAATGAAATTGGTGAAAGCGTAATAATATAATACAAATCTATATACTTTTCACTGAAATCTCTTGCAATGAAATATCATGACTCTTCAATCACTTAAAAACACAATTTCACATTCATGAACTATTCTTTTGGGGGTTGAATCAACTTTTCCGGGCCTTCGAGGACTCGAACTAGCACTTCTTTCATCTCGGGCGTGACCCCGACAAAAAGGCTCCCGGGACCTAGCTTCGGGAAGTCTTAGGGCGGGCATCCCGCCTCTGCAGGACCCCTGTTACAACCCTTCCCTCGAAGTTTCTAGCTGGGCGTCCCCGGTTCGAACCCTTCGGTATGCTAAATGATCCGTAGCACTGTCGATTCAAAACTCTTTGCACATACTCATTCATCACATTCACTTCACAACTTTCTCAATCGATTTGGTATCAAGGAAAGCATGACACCACGTGTCACCCTTATAAATTCACTTTCTCAAATCAGCTTTGCTTCTTTAGAATATAATCACGTTTGAAAGACATTTCACAGAAATCGCATTCAAGGGTCATTTCACGTAAAACACAAAACTTCTTTCGAAACTACTTTTGAGCATCACATAAAGCAAACACATAGCACGAATAATCACCGTTTAATGCAAGCAATCATTCTCCACTCTGTTCCAACTATGCCTTTCTCAATTCATCGGTTTAGTATGATTGATTCCATTTTCTAAGCCACAATATCCACAAACGGACACCACCCGATTCAACGTCTCAACTTCTCACAATTCTCTGTTTTTGCTTCAATCCTTCATTCTAGATCTCTACTTTATAAATCAACTTCCTTTGCTCTCATTTAGCCATATAACTTCTAATCTCACTTTATCACTCAAGTTCCGTGTTGCTAAGCTCATCTTCCAACTTAATTTTCAGCTAAAAGCTTAGATAAATTCGAATCTCAACTTAACCTTACCATTCCCTCGCCTCAAATTCCCATTGTATGTCTTTAACTCATTACTTAACCCTTGTTCGTCCGTCTTTAGTTATATAACTCTTAATCACTTTTCATTATTCAGTTTCCATTAGCTTTGCTTATTTTCGAGCTCGGATCAACCTCGAGGATTTAATTACTTTTCGAACTCAATTAATCTCACAATCACCCATTTCTCACTTACTTGTACCAATTACGCATCACTCAATACGAATTCATACTCCTCTTTATACTTCGACCTACCATTCCCTAATGTTCATAATTAGCTCTTAATACCGCAGGTTCAAGAATCTCTAAGACTTAATTAGCTCATAATTCATATCCATGTCCCAACTCTTCATCCTTAATAGCTAATCGAAACTTCAATACTACTCATTTGACCTATGCAATCTAACCTCTTCGGAATTAGCAGGTTCCAATTCGACCTTAAATAACTATTAAATCTCTTTGAAGTTCCCAATTTAATTCCGCTATTTAACCCAAGTAACTCCTTTCATTTCACGATTCAGCCCTCTCAATTCCTTAAATACATTCTAAGCTCTTATTCAATCTCAAACAACGATTAGGTCCGTTCACGTAATACGAGATATTCAACGTTCACCACAAATTCCATATTCACAGAACACATTCAACATTCATAATAAATCCATTTGGGTTTCGAAATTACTAATAGTTTAGAGTATAAGACTACCCACCTCGATTCGGGGATTGAAGGTTTGTTGGTTTGCTGAGACTCGAGCTCCCCGGTTCGGTTCCTCCTTTTGTTCCTCTTTCCCTGCTGCTAGCCTCGGTTTCCGCCGCCATCCTCTGCGCCTGACGCCGTCGCCGATCACCGTCCTGCGCTCACCGGCTACTTCCCTCGGCCCTCGCGTCCGCTTCCCTTTCCCGGCCTCGGTTTCGCCCTCTCCTTCAGCCCCGGCCGTCCCTCGCGTTCGCCGATCGTCTCACCTTCGTTCGCCGTGGAGCCCGCCGGCCTTCGGTGGCTTTCCTTGCTCTCGCTTGCCCTCTCCCGCTCGCTCTGTCTCTCTCGCTTGAGCTCTCTCTCGTTTTCCCGGTTCTGTCCAGTCCCCCTCCCTTCTTTCCTTTTTCCTCTCGCTCCATTCTTTCCCTTTTCGGTGGCTTCATCGAGTGCGAGCGGCACTCGCTGCAGCAGTACACTAATCCTCCCCTTAATTATATTTTTATCTCATTTCTCCACTTAAACCAAAACCCACCTCTTCATTTCCTTTTTATTCATCTTTTTCCTTTTTCTCTTGCTAAACGTAATAATAATTAAACCCACAATTTATCTTTCTCATCTCTTCATAATTCAACCAAAGTAATCACCGGCCCATATACGACAAATCCATATCTCCTCCCTTCCGTCCTCTTACGCTGCTGCGTTCTAACTTATTTTAATATGCCGGCAACGACAATTCCTAATCACCCAACAGTTTAGCTCAAATGAAAAAGGAAGGCAATTTCCTTGATTTAATTTATTCAACACCAGCCTCCAAAGGAATACTAACGTGATATGTCCGGCCGTAAATAAAATCGAGTCACTCAACCCCCTAGCTGCGGGGAATAATATTCAATAATTCTATGCTTTTCGAGTTGCCTTTCTTTAAAATTCGGGTATTACAGTAGCCCTCGAGAATGTCATAGAAAACCTTTAAAACTTTGGAGTTGTGGTTCTCTTTATACGGGTAACGGGAGAAGAATGTCCTCATCGAGAATGAAACACGAAGCCAAGACTTTGAGGTTATCCGAGTCCCGGAAAATTTCTTTCTAGACCGAGCGGGTTCTTTAGCATATTTTTCAAAGAAGTCATCCGATACTTCGGAGAAAGGAATTTGATTGGCGTTGACAAAGAGGGTCTTCACATTGAAAAGTTTGTGAAGTAAGGCAAGATTGATTCGAATGGTCTTACCTTGAACAAAAGAAGTGATGATGCCCTCACTTGGCTATCATGTGAGTGTAGAACTAAGACACAAGGTCCGGGTAGACATACTCACGAAACAAAGATAGTTATACACACCGATTTTTGGCGATGTGTTTTAACTAGGAGAAGGAGGTTTTTGTAAAGAACTTGTCATCCAGAATGAAGTGTTAGTTGACCTTGTGCTTAGGTTCTCGCTGAGGCGGGATTTTTGCCTTTTGTGCAGCCTCAACACGAGTGGACTTGGTTCCGGTCTTCTTGGTGGCCGAACCTCCTTCCACAGTAGATCCTCTCTTAGGCATGGTTACGAGTAGAGTGCTTGAGAGAAATGAGAGAGAGAGAGAGTAGAAAATAGAGAAGATTGAGAATCGGAGAGAGAGAGAGAGAGAGAGAGAGGGAGAGTGAGTGAGTGAACTTTAAGTGCAATCGGAGCAAGAGAGCAAGTAGTGGGTAAAGTAGAAGAAAGGAAGTGAAGCGGTGCTATTTATAGCGAGAAAGGGCTTCCAACCGACTTTCTAACTCGGTAACCATGCAACGGTTATTAGACCGTTGAGTCTTCCTACGCTATAACGGCTAGTTTTTTATCTCGCTTTCTTCCAACGGCTAGTTTCTGCTGACTGTTTGCGTGACGAGAAAGAGAGAGAGAGAGAGAGAAGAAACCATTTTCGAAAACATTTATGAGATTGTCCATTTATCTAGAAATGACCTCAGAATTTTTATGTCCATTTTGCTCATAATCCGAGTCCGACTCGAGTAAGGTGTCCGAGTTACTTAGAACACACTCGGAAAATTGATAACTTATAGCTCGAGTCTCATTTTGAGTCAACAGATCCATTTGTTATCTACTCAAGAAATGTAACAATTAATCATAATAGAATAATTCATGCAATGACACGAGATAATCATGCATTTAACATGCCAAGCTTATTCCTAATAAAGCAAAATTGATCTTCACTTAGAGGCTTAGTGAAAATATTAGCTAATTGAAATTTTGTAGGAATAAACTCAAGTTTTATATCATCTTTCTCAAAATGGTCTCTAAGAAAATGACACTCGACCTCAATGTGCTTTGTATTTGAGTGTTGAACTGGATGCTTAGTGATACCGATTGCACTCGATTATCACACTTGATTGGGATAGATGCGAATGATTGTCCAAGATCCTTTAAGTGTTGCTTGATCTAGAGAATTTGAGCACAACATTCTTCAACTGCAATGTACTCAGCCTCGGTAGTAGATAGAGCAACAAAATTTTGCTTCTTTGAGTGCCGGAAGATGAGTGATTGACCCGAAATTGGCATGCTCCTGATGTGCTCTTTCTATTAACCTTGTATCTAGCATAGTCACTGAGTATCCAGTGAGAATTAGTTATGAGTTCTTGGAAAATCATAGACCAAGATTCTAAGTCCCTGTAAGATATGTAAAGATTCTCTTCATTGCGAGTGAGATGTGATTCCTTGGGATTAGCTTGAAATATTGCACAAACGCAGACACTAAACAAGATATCTGGCCTACTAGATGTGAGATAAAGTAGAGATCCAATCATACCTCTGTAGAGTTTCTGATCTACAACTTTACCTTTCTCGTTTGAGTTCGGTTTCAAAGTGCTACTCATACATGTTGCTGCATGCTTCCCATCTTGTAGCTTGTATTTCTTCAACAATTCCTTGGTGTACTTAAATTGATGGACATAGATGTCATCCTCTTCTTGCGTGATTTGTAGACCAAGGAAGAAATTGAGTTCTCCAGCCATGCTTATTTGGAACTCCTTTCCCATCAACTCGGAAAACTCTTGGCATAGAGTTTCATTAGTAGCTCGAAAATAATTCATCAACATAGATCCGAATGATAAGAAAATCATTCCCCTTGGTTCTTGTGAAAAGAGTTTTGTCAATCTGACCTCTTTTGAAATCATTTTCAACCAATAAACTGATTAGTCTTTCATTCCAAGCTATAAAAGCTTATTTAAAACCATTGAGAAATTCACATTTGACATCCATTTGATAAAGCTTGATGTTCATGCTAGATGCAAATGCTAAGAGAATTTTGATTGCCTCAATCCTAGCAACAACTGCAAAGGTTTCCCCACAATTAATTCCCTTTTATTGGTTATACCCCTAAATAACTAATCTAGCCTTATTTTTGACTACCAACTCTTTCTCATCCAGTTTGTTCTTGAAAACCCATTTGGTTCCTATTACTCGGGTGGCCGGAAGATCATTTGGTCGAGTCCGGACTTGGTGTCTTTCAAATTGATTTAGCTCTTCTTGCATGGCTTCTACCAATTCAGGTTTTGTTAAGGATTCTAATACATTTTTAAGTTTAGTTAATGATATGAATGCTGAGAATGCACATAGATTTTATAAAGAAAAACAAGTTCTTACCCCACTTGTTGATGTCGAAAGTATGTTCTCGGGTGGGTGACGAGATTCATATTTGAAAGCTCTACCTGTCCTCTAATTTACCAATTTTTTTGGTTGAATAGGTTGATCTCCAGTTGGTTGCTCTTGCTAAGTCTCCACATTGGCTTGTTCTTCAGACATTCGAGGTGGCTCTTGAATTTGTTCATTATGAGTAACGATGATTCGAGTTGGCTCATTTTGAGTTTTCTCAGTTCTCCTATTTTGACTCCTTCGAGCTCAACTTCAACAATGCCATGTTCATCTCTATTAAGCTTGAGATCTAAGATGGTGGATTCACTTATCTTGCCAAGATCAATCTCATCAAAGACAGTGTGGATACTTTCTTCCACATTGTTAGTCCTTTTGTTAAAGATTCTATAAGTTTTACTATGAGATGAGTAACCCATAAATATACCTTCATCTCATCTAACATCAAACTTAGTCAGATGTTCCTTACCATTGTTATACACAAAGCATTTACATCCAAATGGTCTGAAGTAGGAGATATTGGGCTTCTTTCCCTTGTACAACTCATAGGGTGTCTTCTTCAAGATGGGTCCGATGAGACATCCGTTAAGTGTATAATTTGCTATGTTGATCTGCCTCAACCTAGAAATAGTAAGGTAAATCATTTTCAATCACCATGGTCCTTCCTATTTCTTTAAGAGTTCTATTCTTTCTCTCTACTACTCCATTCTATTGAGGAGTTCTTGGTGCAGAGAAGTTATGGATAGAAATCTGCAAGTTCTTATGATCCGATTCTCGGACTCCACTTGAATTTTCATGCACATGTTAGTGAACTCTTTGAAGGCATCATTCTTGTTTCTTAAAAAACACACCCATGTAAATCATGAATAATCATCAACAACAACTAGCACATATGATTTACCTCCTAAGCTTTTGACAGGAATTTCACTACACAAATCCATATGAACCAATTCGGTACTTTGGATGTAGACACGGTTTTGAGTGGTTTGAAAGATGATCCGACTTACTTTCCTTTTGTGTATGCTTCACAGATTTTATCGTTCTTAAATGCACAGTTAGGTAAACCCCTAACTAATCCATGAGATGCAAGTCCATGAATCGTCATTTAAAGATGCTTTTAGGCAAGATAAATTCTGACTAGAATCTGAAAGACGAATAGTGTAAGTGTTACCCGACCTCGGACTCGAGAGCTTTATATCTTTGGTGACTGCATCGAAATGTAACAGTTGCTCCGAGTGAACAAAAGTTTTCATTCCGTTCGACTAACTCGAAAGCGCTTCACTACATATCTCTTACTTGTGTTACTTGACTCACTCGGAATCATCGCATGCTCAAATAATTTCTCGAACACATTTATTTTGAGCACCGACTTTGTATTTCAAAGTAAAATGAATTACAACGTTAATTCTTTATTCTAAGTCAGTTTATTTCATAGAAGATTATTTCATTGAATCAAGTTCATGTTTATCGATGTTTTACTATCTAACTTGATTACTTTTAGGATTGACTCAAGATGCAAAATAACTTAGTGCATATTAGACTAAGAAAATTCCATTCTTTTAGGCCAAAGATAATTAAGCACTTAATTACTTTGATGTAATTATTATCTGTGCCTAATCTTGGACAAAAGTATTTTATACTTTGAGAACCAATGTTGAAGGTTTGCTCGGGAGAGGCTAAGTCACCCTAGAGGGGGTGAATAGGATGACGATGAAATTTGCTTGAATTTAAAATAGATATGAATCCGAGGTGAGCGAGAGTCAAGGATGAACTCGGAAAAGCACTAACTCGGAATTCGAGTGAAGAGTGGAGAAATAGGTTAAGCTGAACTTTGAAACAGATCCGAGTCTATAATGCACTCGGAAAAGTAATAACTTAGAAAGTACGTGGAAACCCTCCCGGGGCGGAAAACCACGGACCGTGCTAATCTAAGCACGAAGTCAAATCCACTATTTTGAGTCCACAAAATTTAGTAGATTGACTCAACCCAAGTTGCTCCTTTAGAGAAGTCCTTACAAGTTTTTCCTAGACTTAGAAATTACCTTATCCGATTTAGTACTTCCCAACCGAGATCACCCTTACGAGTTAGGGACAACCGAGCTGAGTTAACCCTTACGGCTCGGTCAAGGGACCTTACTTAGAGAGTAAGAAAGAGAGTTTGTAGCTGAGTACAAGACCTTACAACTCGAAAGAAATATTAAATACGGAATTGGAGTTGTAAGTAGAAGATTGAGAATGAATACAATGACTTTTTCTCAAGTATGTGTGTTAACAGTTGGTTCGAGCAATCTTCAAGTCGTGGAAGTTGGCTTCTATTTATAGATGACCAAGCAGCCTAGCCGTTGTGTCCATCTTCGACTAGAAGTCCCTTGTCACCGTTGTAATGGATTTTCCGAGTCACTCAAAAATATCTCGTTGAGATATGAACGTTGGGCAACGGCTCTTGACTCCTTTGGAAGTCCCAAAACCACTGGCGGTGTCTTTGAAAGTAAGGTGGAAACCACCGTAGAGCTTAGTGTTGCGGTTTTCTAGTATTGGAAACAGACAACCCCGACACGATGTCCGGGGCTAGGTCATAGGTGGAAAAAGCCTTGCCTGCTGGTGATTTGACGTTTTGAAGCTAGGTTACTTTTGCGATTCAAAAATAGGATAGCCTCGTTTGAATAACCTACAAAAGTAAATCAATTTGGTTCTCAAAGTATTAAATACTTTGGTCCAAGATTAGACACGAGATAATAACATAATTAAAATAATTAAGTGACTAATTATCCGAGTCGAAAAGGAATGGAATTTTTGAGTCTAATATCCATGAGACTCAAATTCCATATGAGTCAATCTAAAAGAGAATCAAGTTAGATAAAGAATATCGAGTAAACAAATTTGATCTAGACTAAACAAAGTTCAAACAAAATATGCTGACTTAGAAAAATGAATTAACATGGTAATTCTTGGAACACAAAGTCGAGACATGAGTTTATGTGCGTGAAATAAAGTGTTTGAACATGTGATATATCGAGTGTTGAGTGACTCGGAACCGAGTGTGAAGTGGCATGTACAAGTATGCTTTCCGAGTCGGTCAAAGTCAAGCGTAAACATATATAATAGTTTCTATAACACTCAGAGAAAATGTTATCTCATTCTGAAAAGCTTCTAAGGCACATGGAATGACTTGAGATCAAAACCCTATAAGAGATGAAGTCTTATACCCGATACCTCGATGGAACTAAGAAAAAGTGTAAGTATAAAGTCCGAGTCTTCAAATGTGGTTTGCTTTTGTAGGTTATTCAAACAAGGCTAACCTATTTTTTTAATTACAAAAGCAACCAGCTTCTAATTGTTAAACACCAACATACAAGTTTTAGCTTCTTTTGGACATGGCTTAGACACCGTGTTAGGGTTGTTTGTTTCCAAAACTGGAAAATTCCAACTCTAGGACTAATAGTTGTTTCCACCTCGGCTTTTAGTCACCACCAGTTAATTGGACCATCTTTTGGAGCAAAGAGCCGTTGCACAACGTTCACATCCCAACGGATCTTTTATGAGTTACTCGGAATAGCATTACAACGGCTCGTGAAGATTTCAGTCTAGAAAATAGACTCAATGCTCATTCTGCCTGGTTGTCTATATGTAGAAGCCACTCTGCAAGACTTGAAGATTGCTTGTAGTTGGAATTATTGCTGAATTTCTTGCCTAACACTTACTTAGTGCATTCTTACTCAATCTTCTACTTACAACTCGAACTTTGTACTCCATATCTTCCGAATTGTAAAGAAAGTCTTGTAATCGGTTACATTCTTCTCTTACTTTCTTAGTAAGTCCCTTGACTGAGCAGTAAGGGTTAACTCAGCTTAGTTGTTCCCGATTGTCAAGGTTACCTCGATCATGAAGTACTAGATCGAGATAAGGGAACTTCGAGTCTAGGAAAGCTTTATAAGAAATTGTTTAAGGGAGTAATTCTGGTTGAATTAGTCCTTTGTATGTTGTGGATTCAAAATAGTGGATTTGACTTGGTGCATGGATTAGCACTTGTCCATATGCCCCAGGAGGGTTTCCACGTATATCTATGTATTTGTGTTTTTGAGTCCACTCTAGACTCGGAATCTGCTTTATCTAAGTGTTTGTTTAGAAAGTGTTTAATTTTCTTCATCACCCTATTCACCCCCTCTAGGGTGACTTAGTGTGAGACCCCGAAATTTCAGGTGCTTGCTCGGTAGTGAATTATTAGAAATTTTCCGAGTCGGAATTAGAAACCCGAGAACCGAAACCGAGCATGGGCTAGCTTATTGGGCCTTGAGAAGCTAGTTGGGCCCAATTAAAAAAAAAAAAAAAAGAAAAAGGGAATGAGAATGGGGATTGCTTGGCGGTGAGGAGGAGTCTGTCAAGATTAAGCAAAGAGAGAGAGGGGGTCCAATTGGAATTAGGCATCAAGCCCATTGTGTGTAATTAGGAGAAGAGGAGAGAGAAGGGGGCTGAGACATTAGAAGAGGAACGAAGAAGCAGAAGCGGGAAAAGAAAAAAAAAGGAACGGGAAAGCGGAGCAAGGGAAAGCAAGAGAAGGGAGATCGGGCGAGGCGAGCGAGCGAGAGCGAGAGAGCGAGGAGGCCGGTGGCCGCCTGAACGGCAAGGGCGCCATCGCCGGTGGGCAAGGAGAGAGGGGGCTCGGGAGGCCGAGCAGAGCAAAAGCGGAAACAGGGGAAAGCGAGAGGGAGCGAACGCACGGAGGGAGAGGAAGAGCGAGCGGGCGCGGAACGAGAAAACGCCGGAAACCGGCTGCCGGCGGGCACGGCGAGCCCGAGGACAGAGCGCTGGACGAAGGAGAAAGGAAAAGGGGAGCAAAGGAAAGAAGAAGCAGAGCAGAGACAAAAGCGAGGGCAGAAGCAGAGAGGGAAGCGAGAGGGACGAAGAACCGAAGCGAGAGATAGGCGAAGAGAAAGCAAAACCCAAATCGAAACCCAATCCGAAACCCGTAGAGCCGAATTCTTAGAACCTCTAAGAATTTAAGGTGAGTAATTCGAATTCATCCTCAAGAACTAAAATGAGTTAGATGGATTGAACTCGAATTTGATTCATGAAATTGGAAACTCTAGGTTTAATTGAAGAAGTTAGAGGCCTAAATTTAAGAAACTAGAAACTCATGAATTGAAAAGCATGTTGCGATTTATGCCTAGTTTATGAATTTAATGATATTTGAGCATAATTATGGAGCTGTGTGATTGAGAATTTAGTGAAGTTAGCTTGAACAGAATTATTGAGAAAAATCGGAAATTGAATTTCATGATTTATGTGTAGATTTTTATGAATTAAGCATGCTGTCTGAATTGTTGCGAAGTCATGTGTAGCTCAAATTTCCTGAAACTTTTACTGCAGCTTCGTGGCAATTTATGAGAATTTCCTGTAAAATTTCGTGTGCATTGGATGAGTAGATTGGGAGATATGCAATTTTGAGTGAAAATGTTCTGTTTTGGGCTAAATTGTATCTAAGTGAGTAACTGAATCAAGAGCTGAAATTTAAGAAGTTATGTGACTAGATTAAAAGATGTTCATGGATTAAGGAAAGTTGTAGAACCATTAACCACATCTACGCGATAATACGCGATCACGAAAACGATAAGTTCGTCGATTAGGAATCATAAGTGGTATGCTTATGTGATTGTGTGTTTATCTTGAATTATGTTGATTACGAATGGCATAAGCATGCGTGTGTGAAATGAATTGATTATACTTGAGTTAGAACTTGCTTATGTGAATTGCTTGTTTTGAGGAAGTTACGCATGAACGTGCTAAGCATGAATTATATGAATTAAGTATTTCTTATCTATAAGTAGTAAGAAGATAAGAAACATAAAGAACTAAAGAAGGGAGAAAGGATTGTGTTATTGATCTAAGACCCCACGAATTAAAGAACCCTCTGAAGCTATGGCCATAGAAGTGTCTGTCAACCCGAAGCCACGAATTGAATTGCTTCCACTAAGAATTGACGATGCACGCGTCCTTCGGGGATGGGAGGCCGCCTCGAGGCCACGAATTGTTATGCCTCGAGGCCACGAGTTGTATGCCTCCGTGAGCCGAGCCCACGAATTGTTTTGGCTCCAAGAACTGGGTCTTTAGAGCAGAGCATAAATCTTCTTTCCATTCGAAACTAAGAATATTTAAGGACTATGATATGAAGAAACGAATGATCGTGCATATCGAATAAGAAAGAAAGAACGAATCGATGATTTATGAAATGCATGATTGAACTCAAGAAGAAGAATAAGAAGAAGATCGAATCCTGTTTTCATAAGAAATGTGTGCCATAAGAACTAAGATATGATTTACGTGATGAATGAATTGCATGATGAGTGATTATATGATTTACTTGCGTAGAAAGACGAATGATGCATGTTTAATTGAATTCATGAATAAGTGATGTCATTATGATTCTCGGCAAGTTGGTAAGTTAGAATCTCGCATGTTTTAAGCATGTATGATCCGAATCGCATGTTATGAATGAAATGTGAACTTACGTGTGTTTGTTAATGAACTAATGTGCAAAGTGTAACCGGGGTTGGGTTTGGATTATTCACTGGGCTAGTGAGCTCATGACATCACCAACATTTCAGGTACGAAGTTAAGACCGACAGGAGTTGCCTTTGGCTTTTGGAAATAGCGGACGGATAGGAGATGCCGTGAAGGTTTGCTCGGGGAGAGTTAGAGTCACCCTAGAGGGGGGTGAATAGGGTGATGAAAAATTCTTTCTAAAAGCGCACACCTTTTGACGAGAGAAGAGACAAAGACAGATTCCGAGTCTAAGCAAGGGGTCGGAAAATAATGGACTCGGAATGTAATGAATCGGAGTAAACACGTTCAGCGGGGATGTCCGAGTCTAGAATGAACTCGGAAAGTGAACACGGAGATTTTACGTGGAAACCCTCCCGGGGCAGAAAACCACGGCCCGTGTCAATCCAGACACGAAGTCAAATCCACTATTTTGAGTCCACAAAATACCGTGAACTTGATCGAACCGGAGTTGCTCCCTTAGACAACTCTATACAAGTTTTCCTAGACTTAGAAATTCCCTTATCTCGATCTAGTACTTCCTAGCTGAGATAACCCTTACAGCTAGGGACAACTAAGCTGAGTTAACCCTTACGGCTTAGTCAAGGGACCTTACAAAGAATGTAAGAAGTGTTTGTAATCGAGTACAAGACCTTACAACTCGTAAAGTAATGAATTACGAGTGGGAGTTGTAAGTTGAAGATTGAAAGTAAATACAATAACTTTGATCAAGTTGGTGTATTGACAATATGTTCCGCTGTCTTCAAGTCTTGTGAAGTGGCTTCTATTTATAGATAACCGGGCAGAGTAGCCGTTATCTTCATCTCGCTGACCGAGAGTCCTCTCGTGACCGTTGATAAGGGCTTTCTAAGTCACTCGAAAGTATCCGTTGAAATATGGACGTTGGAGAACGGTTCAACTCTCTTGGAAGTCCCAAAACCATCGGTTGTGTCTTGAAAAGTGTGGTGAAAACCATCGTTAAGCTTGACCTTCCAGTTTTCCGGATATGGAAGCGGCACGACTTCGACACAATCTTCCGGGACTGGAGCAGGAAGGTTGAAAAGCTATATCTCGCTGGTGATTTGACGTTCGAAGCCGGCTACTTTTGTAGTTTGAAAAGATATCCTCGATTGAATAACCTACAAAAGTAAAACATCTTCGGTTCTCAAAGTATAAAATACTTTGGTCCAAGGTTAGACACGAGATAATAATATAATCATGATAATTAACCAATAGATTATCCGAGTTAGAGAAGAAATGGAACTTTCCGAGTCTAATATCCATGATACTCGGAATTCCATAAGACTTAGTCTCGAAGCAAAGAATCAAGTTCCATAACGAATATCGAGTGGGAAATACTTGATGTAGACTAAGCACGACAAGAACTACGAATGCCGACTTTGCAAACAGTAGAGTAAATAATCACAAGTCAGATTCCGAGTGGGAGTGGACTCGGAATAAAGAACCGGTTTTCGAGTCACTAACCGAAAAGCGATTAAATAGATAAGTGAAGGCCGAAACGCATAGAAAGATACTATTTCACTCAAGTAATTTTCTAAGACACAGAGAATGCCTTGGAATCAAAACACTATATAAATGACATCGTTATACCCGATTCCTTTTACATGACTCGAAAGATATATAACAGTGTCCGAGTCTTCAATCTCCCCTTTTTGATGAAAGGCATTCCATACTTAAACAGAAACTTTGTTAGAGGGAAATAGAATGATTCCGAGTAGTGTGAGTAATAGTAAGACAATATTGAATGAATCGGAGCAACGTATACTATATCGAGCAAAATAAAGTATGCTTGAACTCATTAACTCGGAAAATAAAGAACTCATAAATTAATAAGGAAATGCATTCAGTTCATTTAAAAAAATTACAAGGGCGGAAAGAACTCCCCTAGACAAGACAACCAGTTTCGACTACATTTCTCCCCCTTGCCTTTCAAGCAAAAACAAGAAACAAAAAGAAGGGAGAAAAGTACAAGTAATACACATAAGTTGTCGGACAAAAGAAAATTTTGAAAAACAGAAATTCGGAGGCACCGAGGAATCGTGACTCGGTGCATGGCTCCAACTAGGGAGGAGGGGATTTGTGAGTGGAGGCGGAGGTGCGCCGGCGCCGATAAGATCTTGACGATGTGCTTGAGCGCGGCGAAGGGAGAACCGGAACAGCTCGCAGGGGCTCGGCTCCGAGTGGCCGACCCGGAGAAAGTGGATCGAGGGGTTCTACCCTTGGGACCTCTGGGGCTGGAGGGGGCTGCTCGGCCGACTCGGCCGGAGGAGCGAGATCTTCGACCCACTCGGACCGCTGTCCGAGCCGAGTACAGCGATTTGAGCTTTGGGAGCAGGCTGTCCCTCGGCAGCTGCCACGGCCTCTTCTTCCCTTTGCCCGGAAGGGGCTGCCTCAGCTGCAGGTTCCTCGGCGTCCTCCGCTGCATCTTCCGCTTCTTCCTCTGCTTCCTCGGCTTCCTCGCTCTCCGAGGAGGTCGGGCTCGGGCTCGAAGACGCCTCGGATGGGTCCGAGTTGTCCGGGTCCCGAGCCGCCTTGGACTGTCTCTCTCGAGGAGCTCAGCCAGCTCTTTCTCGCTCCTTAACCAGCTCTCTCATCTCAAGAATGAGAGACTGTCGCTCTCGGATTTGGGACTCGACCGGTCTTTTGGTTAATGGTCGACCCCGAAGGACAGATTTGAAACCTCCGAGCATGTCTCCGAAATCGAAGACACAGAGGTGATCTTGTCCATGAAGACAGGGGACAAGAGGGCAGAGAGAGTTTTGGAAGCACCGGAGGTGGAGGCACCACCAGGTGAAAAGGGAAGAGGGAGAGGGGTTGATTTCCGAGTCCGAGGTGGAGAAGGAGGCCTCGGCTCCGAGTTGTGAACCCGGACACCGGGGTTAGTTTCTCGGTATCCGTACCCTCGGAGTTCCTTCTTGCCGACCACAATGGCCGCCTCGGACACCGCGTTAGGGTCGAGGGAAGAGGAACTTGGAATTGTTTGAAGACAAGGGTGAGAAGAGCACCGAAAGGAAGGGAGGTGTTCTTCTTAGTTTGAAGTTGAGCCGGCACAGCGGCCATTTGCTCAATGATGGAGGGGAAGAGGTCGACTTCGTATCCCTCCGGGATATCGAAGAGAGCTTTGAGGTGCTTGGAGTTGGGGTTCTCCTTGCTAGAATGCCGAGAGAAGAAGGTTCTCATCAGCAGAAACACGAAGCCCGGCTTCGACTTCAACCGAGTCACGTAAAAGTTCTTTCTGGACCCAGGGAATTCTTTAGCGTATTTTTCAAAGAAGTCGTCGGCGACTTCGAGTGAAGGGGATAGGGTTGCTGTTCAAGAAAAGAGAAGAAACTTTGAACAGACGGTGAAGGAGAGAGGTGTTGATACTGAACGGTAATGTTCCGAACCCTAGAGGTTAGAACATTTTCGTAGTGAGAGAGGTGAGTATAAAACTCGAAACGAGTTCGAGATAGATGAACTCGCTGAAACACAAGAAATGGTAGACTCCTGTGGTTTGGATGTTGGGCAACCAAGAAAATTTGGTTGTTGGGAAGAACTTGTCGTCCAGATGCAAGATGCTCGGGTGACAATTGGTTTTGAGGGGGTTGAGCTTTCGGCTTGTTGGTGCGGGGCTTTTGGAGGATGAAGAAACCCGAAAGTCGGGGTGGTTTCCTCTTTTAGGCATTGAGAGAGATGAAAAGATGAAACTTTTCGAAAGAAAGAGAAAGAGATGGAGGTGTAGAAGAGAAGAAAACGAAAAAATGAGAAGAGAGCAATCGAAAACTTACGAGAGAGAGAGAGAGCTTCTTCAACGCTTGCAGATGATCAAGGGAACACTCGTTCACGTAGAAAAGTTCCGCGAGAGGGTTTTCGTTTGAGAGGGAAGGAGTTTGAGAATACCGAGAGGAAGATGAATAGACGTTATTTATAAAGAAAACGCGCGCCCGTTCACTATCCGTTAAGTAACTCCGTTCCGTCTTACCCGTCCATCGATCATTAATGCCCGGTGTGACAGCTTCTCCTTCAACGGTTGAGATAACAATGGTTTGAAATCTGCGGCTAAGATCTCGATCGCAGCGCTCGAGAAAGAGAGAGAAAAAGAGTTTGAAAAATGATCCGAAGCTCTCCACTGTTCTAGAGATAGCTTCAGAAAATTTGATGTCCAATTTTCTCTACATCCGAGTTTGACTCGTAAAAGTTTCGAGTGACTCGAAACACGTAAATAACTATCAGCCCAAGTATCACATGATCAACTCGAACCAATGGTTATTGACAACTAAAGCACATAGCACAGAAAAATGCAAGAATCATAACGCGAAACTAAGCATTTAACATACCAAGCTCATTCCGAATAAAATGCAATTGATCTTCACCAAGGGGCTTAGTAAAGATATCAGCTAATTGAAGATTAGTAGGAATGAATTCAAGTGTAATGTCACCCTTTTCGAGTGATCGCGTAAGAAATGATACCCGACTTCAATATGCTTTGTTTTTGAGTGCTCGGACAGGATTCTTAGTGATACCGATTGCGCTTTGATTGTCACACTTGATTGGGACAGAGTTGAGAGTTAGTCCAAGATCCTTCAAGTGTTGTTTTATCCAGAGAATCCGAGCGCAACAAGCTCCAGCGGCAATATATTCAGCTTCGCAGCTGATAGAGCTACCGAGTTTTGCTTCTTTGAGTGCCAGGATATTAGGGATTGACCTAGAAACCGGCAAGCTCCGGATGTGCTCTTTCGATCAACTTTGTATCCCGCGTAGTCTACGTCTCGAGTACCCGGTCGGACTCGGCTCCGAGTCTCCGGAGTACCATAGTCCTAGATTCCGAGTGCCTGCAAGATATCTCGAATATTCTCTTCACCGCAAGTGAGATGTGATTCCTTTGGATTAGCTTGAAATCGTGCACATAAACAAACACCGAACATTATATCTGGTCCGCTTGAAGTAAGATATAGCAGTGATCCAATCATACCTCGATAGAGTTTCGATCTACTCGCTTTACCTGTCTCTTCCGAGTCGAGTTTTATACTCGTCGCTCATAGGAGTAGATGCGTGCTTTGCATCTTGAAGTTTGTATTTCTTCAGCAGTTCCTTGGTGTACTTTGATTGATGAACAAAGATTCCATCTTTGTCTTGTTTGATTTGCAGTCCAAGGAAGAAATTGAGTTCTCCCATCATGCTCATTTGGAACTCTTGACTCATCAACTCAGTAAAATTCTCGGCACGTAAATTCATTAGTAGCACCGAAAATAATATCATCTACATATATTTGAACAATGAGAAAATCTTTCCCTTTGGTCTTTATGAATAGAGTCTTGTCGATCCGACCTCTTTTGAAATCATTTTGAACCAGGAAGTCGCTCGCTCTTTCATACCAAGCTCTAGGGGCTTGCTTAAGACCATAGAGAGCCTTTTGGAGTTTGAAAACATGATTTGGAAATTCCGAGTTTTCAAAACCAGGAGGTCTGCTCAACATAGACCTCTTCTTCAATAAAACCATTGAGAAAGGCACACTTAACATCCATTTGATATAATTTAATATGCATGCAGGATGCAAATGCCAACAGATATTCTAATGGCTTCAATTCTAGCTACTGGTGCAAAGGTTTCCCCACAATCAATTCCTTCTTCTTGATTGTAACCCCGAGCTACAAGTCTAGCCTTGTTTCGACTACTACTCCACCCTCATCCAGCTTTGTTTTTGAAAACCCATTTGGTTCCTATAACCGGGTGGTCGAAGGTCGGTTGGTCGAGTCCGGACTTGGTTTCTCTCGAATTGATTCAGCTCTTCTTGCATGGCCTCTACCCATTCGGGTTCATTAAGGGCTTCTAGTGCATTTTTGGGTTCGAGTTAGTGAAATGAATGCAGTGAATGCACATAGATTATGAAGAGAAGAACGAGTTCTTACCCCACTCGTTGATATCGAAATAATGTTTTCTTGGGGATGACTCGGGAGTAAATTTGAATGCTTTACCGAGTCCTTTGATTCACCAGGTTTGTGGGTTGAATTGCTTGATCTTCGAAGCTTGTTCCGAGTGATCCCCTTCATTGACTTGTTCGTTCCGAGCGACCTCTAGAGTTGTCTCATTCCGAGCTTCCTCGTTCGAGTGGTCTCCTTCGAGTCTTTATAGACTCATCTTCGTCATCATCCTTTCGAGCTTCAGCTTCCGAGTATGAAGATTCACTTGGTTTTCCCTGTTCAAGCTCATCAAACACTACGTGGATACTTTCTTCCACTTTGTTAGTTCTCTTGTTGAATATACGATAAGCTTTGCTATGAGAAGAGTAACCTAGAAAAATTCCTTCGTCTCGACCGAGCATCAAACTTGGTCGATGATCCTTACCGTTGTTGTGGACAAAGCACTTACACCCGAAAGATCTCGAAATAGGAAATATTTGGCTTCCTTCCTTTGTAGAGCTCATAAGGTGTTTTCTTCGTAATGGGTCCGATGAGGCAGCGATTGAGAGTGTAGTTGGCCGTGTTTATCGCCTCTCGCCTGTAAATAGTAAGGCAGGTTGTGTTCAATCATCATCGTCCTTGCTATTTCTTCAAGGGTTCTGTTCTTTCTCTCAACTACTCCATTCTCGCCGAGGAGTTCTGGGTGCCGAGAAGTTGTGAGAAATTCCATTCTTGTCGCAAAACTCGAGAATTCTCGAGTAGTCGAACTCCCTTCCATGGTCGGCTCGAATCTTTTGAATCCGAGTCCGAGACTCAACTTGAATCTTTCTACAGAGCTTGCTGAATTCCTTGAAGGCCTCATTCTTATGCTTCGTAAAACACACCCAGGTAAATCTTGAAAAATCATCAATAATAACAAGTATGTAAGATTTACCTCCGAGACTCTTTACAGGGATTTCACCACATAAGTCCATGTGTAGTAATTCAAGCACGTTGGATGTGGAAACTGTCTTCAGAGATTTGAATGAAGATCTCGACTTGTTTCCCTTTGGTGCATGCTCCACATACTTTATCCTTCTCAAACGCACAGCTAGGTAATCCTCTAACCGGACTCAAGAGATGCAAGCTTTTTGATAGTATGCATGCTAATATGACCTAATCTACGATGCCAAATCCAAGAATCATCTTGAAGATATGCTTTTAAACAGATAAGTTCCGACTTGGGTCGAAAGAGGAATGATGTAGGTATTACCCGATCTCTTACCCGAGAGCTTTACCTCTTTGGTGGTCTCATCTCGTGATGTAGCACTTGGATTGAGTGAATTTTACCTCTTGACCTTTGTCACAAAGCTCGGGAGATGCTAAGTAAGTTGTACTTAAGTCCTTTGACAAGGTAGACCGGGCTCACCAGATTGTTTCCATTACCAATCTTCCTAATGCCCACTATCTTGCCCTTACTCGTCATCACCAAAGGTCACCCTTCCTCCTTTATATGACTCCAGCTCGTAAAAGAGTCCTTGGTCACCCGACATGTGTCGAGAACATCCGCTGTCCAGTACCGGTGTCCTTTGATCTTTTCCGAGTGACCCGCAAAACAGAGAAAATCTAACCCTTCTCACTTCCTCTAACGAACCCAAGTAACATTCCTTATCGTGGTCCTTTCTCGAGGAAGAAGGTGCTTCGGAACCCGCATTTGAATGACTTTGGGTTTAGTCCGAATCCGAGTCTCCTTCTTTTCGTAGAACCGAGTCCGTGTCTCTTTCCTTTTAAAAACCTTTCCTTTTGAAACAGAGGAAAATGGTTTCTTTTTGTAAATAGGTCTGGGTTTAGTCCTCCTTTCATTTTTGTGAATGGGACCATGCTCAGCCTTTTTGAACCTAACAGCTCTGGAATCCTTTTGAACAATTCCGAGTAAGAATTAGATTCTTCCTCTTTGTTGAAACCAAGACCTTCTTTTCGAAATGAGACACATTGTGATCCTAAGAGCATATCAAGGTTCTTCTGTCCTTGAGAAAACTTTAAAACCGGATCTTGAGACTCAATGAGCTTCTGTTTCGCTTGCTCATTTTCTTTTTCGAGTAACTCGGACTCGGCCTCATTAGTTTGAGCACTTGTCTTGAGTTCTCTCGAGTGTGAGTCTCAGCTTTTCCAATTCATTTTTAAAAAGGTGCTCTCAGTAGTGATTGACTCCAGTTGTTCCTTGAAATGAAAAGAATCGAATTGGACTTTTCTTCCAAAGTAAAGATGTATTTAGCTAAATCAACTTTGGAAAATTTGAGGAAATAATTTATTACCTCTTGAGGATCAGTTTCCTCATTATCTCGAGTCCGTGTCTCGAGTCCGACTCTTTTCGGCTTCCGAGTCGATGATTGCCATTAGACACTTTGAGTCATCCGATTCTTCGTCGTCTTCAAATGAGTCCTCGTCACTCCATGTTGCCATCATGGCCTTTTTCTTCTTCCTCGTCCCTTCTTCCTTTTGGACAGTCCTTGACTATGTGGTCTTTGCCGCCACATTCAAAACATCCAAGCATTCTTAGTCAAGGATGACTTTGAGGGTGAAGAAAACTTACCTTTTCTCGTCTCTCTTGTCCTTTTTGTAGAATTCTTCTTTTGGCCTTTTATCCCATCTTTTGTGCTTCATCATTCTCTTGAAGCCTCTTGCAATGAGTGCCATGGGATCATCTTCCGAGTCGAGGAGCTTGGACTTGCTTCTTTGGATTCCGAGGCTTTAAGCGCGATATTCCTTTTGGAAGTACCCTCAAGCATCTTCTTCTTCCGGATGTATCTCATGGGTCGAAGCTTTCCAATGAGCTCGTCCGGCTTCAAGAGTGAGAGGTTCCGAGCCTCTTCTATGGCAGCTTACCTTCGGACCCCATCGTTTCTTGGGTAGGCTTCGAGAATTTTCCAGCACATTTCTTCATGGGAGATTTTCTTTCCTAGAGATTTGAGATTGTTGGTGATCTCAGTGAAGCGTATGAACATCCGAGTAATGTTCTCTTCCGGCTCCATTTTGAAAAGCTCATATTTGTGAAGATACCGG
Source organism: Talinum fruticosum (assembly GCA_021018815.1). NCBI lineage: Eukaryota > Viridiplantae > Streptophyta > Magnoliopsida > Caryophyllales > Talinaceae > Talinum > Talinum fruticosum. The sequence continues at coordinate 11,638,251 of JAITYX010000006.1, read as the reverse complement.
CTGATCTTCGCTTGTCTCACCTGGCTTGTACCTTCGTAGGTGTTGACCGGAGTGTCCCACACCTCTTTAGCAGAGTCACAGGCAGAGACTCGATTATATTCTTCCGAGCTTATGGCGCACATGAGGATGTTCATGGCTTTGAAGTTCTTTCGAACTTCTCGCTTCGCTGGAGTGAACTCAGCCTTTGTCTTTGGAAGGATTCTGAATTCATCTGTCTTCGTTGGGATGTAGTTTCCTTGTTGTATGATTTCCCATACTTCTTCGTCGTGATCCATAAGGAAACATTCCATCGCCTTCTTCCAAGTGACCGAAATTTGAACCTTTGAATTTTGGTGGCCTCGTTGGAAGATCTACCTTCGTCGAACTCTCCGGTGTTCCGAGCCATCCGATCTTTAAACCTTTGGACCGTTAGATCCTTTCTGAAAGGCTAGGCTCGATACCAATTGAAGGTTTGCTCGGGAGAGTTAGAGTCACCCTAGAGGGGGGTGAATAGGGTGATGAAAAATTCTTTCTAAAAGCGCACACCTTTTCGACAGAGAAGAGACAAAGACAGATTCCGAGTCTAAGCAAGGGGTCGAAAATAATGGACTCGTAATGTAATGAATCGGAGTAAACACGTTCAGCAGGGATGTCCGAGTCTAGAATGAACTCGGAAAGTGAACACGGAGATTTTACGTGGAAACCCTCCCGGGGCAGAAAACCACGGCCCGTGTCAATCCAGACACGAAGTCAAATCCACTATTTTGAGTCCACAAAATACCGTGAACTTGATCGAACCCGAGTTGCTCCCTTAGACAACTCTATACAAGTTTTCCTAGACTCGAAATTCCCTTATCTCGATCTAGTACTTCCTAGCTGAGATAACCCTTACAGCTTAGGGACAACTAAGCTGAGTTAACCCTTACAGCTTAGTCAAGGGACCTTACAAAGAATGTAAGAAGTGTTTGTAATCGAGTACAAGACCTTACAACTCGAAAGTAATGAATTACAGAGTGGGAGTTGTAAGTTGAAGATTGAAAGTAAATACAATAACTTTGATCAAGTTGGTGTATTGACAATATGTTCCGCTGTCTTCAAGTCTTGTGAAGTGGCTTCTATTTATAGATAACCAGGCAGAGTAGCCGTTATCTTCATCTCGCTGACCGAGAGTCCTCTCGTGACCGTTGATAAGGGCTTTCGAGTCACTCGAAAGTATCCGTTGAAATATGGACGTTGGAGAACGGTTCAACTCTCTTGGAAGTCCCAAAACCATCGGTTGTGTCTTGAAAAGTGTGGTGAAAACCATCGTTAAGCTTGACCTTCCAGCTTTTCCGGATATGGAAGCGCATGGCTTCGACACAATCTTCCGGGACTCGGAGCAGGAAGGTTGAAAAGCTATATCTCGCTGGTGATTTGACGTTCGAAGCCGGCTACTTTTGTAGTTTGAAAAGATATCCTCGATTGAATAACCTACAAAAGTAAAACATCTTCGGTTCTCAAAGTATAAAATACTTTGGTCCAAGGTTAGACACGGATAATAATATAATCATGATAATTAACCAATAGATTATCTCGAGTTAGAGAAGAAATGGAACTTTCCGAGTCTAATATCCATGATACTCGGAATTCCATAAGACTTAGTCTCGAAGCAAAGAATCAAGTTCCATAACGAATATCGAGTGGGAAATACTTGATGTAGACTAAGCACGACAAGAACTACGAATGCCGACTTTGCAAACAAGTAGAGTAAATAATCACAAGTCGATTCCGAGTGGGAGTGGACTCGGAATAAAGAACCGCTTTTCGAGTCACTAACCGAAAAGCGATTAAATAGATAAGTGAAGGCCGAAACGCATAGAAAAGATACTATTTCACTCAAGTAATTTTCTAAGACACAGAGAATGCCTTGGAATCAAAACACTATATAAATGACATCGTTATACTCGATTCCTTTTACATGACTCGAAAAGATATATAACAATGATACCGAGTCTTCATGCCGGACTTATGGCATGTTTTATTTGTGTCTTGTTGTAAAGATATTTGTAAAGACCGGTTGTACTCGGAACTTAAGTTTGATTATGAATGTAAAAGCCCTATGTGAATACTCCGAGCGTGTGGCTCGTTGAGTTGTGTTGTGTTTCTCCGAGCGTGTGGCTCGTTGAGTTTTAGATTGTGTTTCGTGCGGGGTTAAGGCTTTAAGCCTATGGGTTTAGCCGGTTACGAGAGGAAACTCTGCCGAAATTTCCGTAAAACCCTTTGAAAACCTAGAATTACGCTTCCGCCAATCCAAGAAAGGGTTATTAACCCCAAGTTGAGATCTTAAGCAGCCTTAGGGGTTCCTCTCGGGAACCCCGGCATGTAATACTCCTAGGGTGGGCCTAGGGGTGTTACACTTAGACTCTCCAAGAGTTAACGTTCAATTGGTATCGAGGCTAGCCTTTCAAGAAGATCTTACTATCCAAAGGTCTAAAGATCGGATGGCTCGGAACAATGGAGAGTTTGATGAAGGAAGATCATCCACTAAATCACCAAAGTTCAAAGGGTCAAACTTTGCACATTGGAAGAAAATGATGGAGTGCTTTCGATGGACAACGATGAGGATGTTTGGAACATCATCCAAGGAGGCATCCACATCCCAATGAAGATGGAGAGTGGAACTATTGTGCCTAAATCCAAATCCGAGTAAACTATCGAAGAGACCGACAAGTTCATAAAGAACTTCAAAGTTATGAACACACTAATGTGTGCCATTAGCACGGAAGAATACACTAAAGTAAAGCTGCTAATTATCATCGGACAAAATCGGACGCCAAATCAGCAAAATCCGACGCCGATCGTGTTTAGCGTCGGATTAGTGTCGGATAAAAATATGACGCAGAAGACCTCGACGATAAAATATTTCGCGTCCAATTTATTATCCGACGCTAATTAGCGTCGGATTCATCAGAAGACACTAATAGCGTGGGATTATTTGTTTTAGCGTCGGACGGATCCGACGCTAACAAAGTCGAATTTTGTGTCCGACGCTAATTTGCTTCGGTTTTTTAGCTACTTCTTCATTTTAGAGTCAGATTGTTGAGTTTAGCGTCGGATATTTTGACTCAAATAGCGTCAAATTACTAATGGACGCTAAAATCCGACGCTAAATTTTTGCTTATTTTGTCTGGAGCTTCTTTTACTTTTGATATTCCCTTTTTACATATATTTCCTGCAAAACATTTACATAAATTCCGACTTCTTCTCTACACAGTCATCTACGAATACACAAATAATACATTGTGACTCATTCTTTGCACAATCATCCCTAAACCACCAACTATTCATAAAGACAACCAACATTTGCAATTAAGTTATAAGTTATACAATAAGTTTATCAAACAAATTAATTCAAAGTTCCACCTATAAACCATGCTAAAAAACTAGTCTTGAGTTCTCTCGAGTGTGAGTCTCGGCTTTTCCCACTCATTTTTTAAATAGATGCTCTCAGAGGAAATTGACTCAAGTTGTTCTTTAAAGTGAGAAGAATCAGAATTGGACTTTTCTTCCAAAGTGAAAATATACTTAGCTAAATCAACTTTGGAGAGTTTGAGAAAGTACTCAATTACCTTTTGAGGATTAGCTTCCTCATTATCCGATTGATCCGAGTCCGACTTTGTTTCGCTTCGAGTCGAAAGTGCCATCGGACACTTTGAGTCATCTAAGTCCTCATCATCTTCCGATGAGTCCTCGTCACTCCATGTGGCCATCATAGCCTTTTTCTTCTTTCTGTCCCGTTTTCTCTTTGGACAATCTTTGACTATGTGTTCCTTGCTGCCACATTCAAAGCATTTAGAGTTCTTAGTCAAAGATAACTTTGAAGGAGAAGAGTATTTACCTTTTCTATCCTTCTTGTCTTTCTTATAGAACTCTTCTTTTGGCTTCTTATCCCATCTCTTGTGTTTTATCATTCTCTTGAAGCCTCTAGCAATAAGTGCTATGAGATCCTCTTCGAGTCGAAGAACTCAAATCTGCTTCTCTGGTTTCGAGGCTTTCAGCTGCAATGTTCTTTTTGGTGCCGACCTCTGCATCCTCCTCCTCTAGGTGGATCTCATGGGTGAGAAGCTTCCCAATGAGTTCGTCCGGCTTCGGTAGAGATAAGTTACTGAGCCTCTTCGATAGCTGTCACCTTGGGACCCCATCTTTTCTTGGGTAGGCTTCGAGTATCTTTCCGCACATTTCCTCGTGGGAGATCTTTTTACCCAGAGATTTGAGATTATTGGTAATCTCTGTAAATCGAATAAACATCCGAGTGATGTTTTCTTCGGTTCCATCTTGAATAACTCATATTTATGAAGATATTGGCTTATCTTTACTTGTCTAACCTAGCTTGTACCTTCGTAAGTGTTGACTAGGGTGTCCTACACTTCTTTGGTCGTATCACGAGCGGACACTTGGTTGTATTCTTCCGAGCCGATGGCGCACATAAGAATGTTCATAGCCTTGAAGTTCTTTCTAAACTTTTCAACTTCATCACTGTGAACTCAGCCTTTGTTTTGGCACAATTCTTGTTTCTTCTGTCTTCATGGGAAGGTAATTTCCTTCTTGTATGATGTTCCAAACATCTTCATCATGATCCAGGAGGAAACATTCCATGAGTTTCTTCCGAGTGCACAAAGTTAGATCCTTTGAACTTTATGGTCTACTTGGAAGATCTTCATTCATCAAACTCTCCATTGTTCCGAGCCATTTGATCTTTAAACCTTTGGATGGTTAGATCCTTTACGAAAGGCTAGGCTCGATACCAATTGAAAGTTAGCTCTTGGAGAGACTAAGTCACCCTAGAGGGGGTGAATAGGGTGATGATGAAATTTGCTTCGATTAAAGAATAAATTCGTCCGAGTAGAGTTGGGGTCACGGATCAACTCGGAAAAGACCCGACTTAGAAATCGGTAAAGAATATAGAAGCAGAATAGACTGAACAAGTAAACAATATGAGTCTAGAATGTACTCAAAAACTGGTAACACGGAAAGTACATGGAAACCCTCCTGGGGCAGAAAACCACGAATCGTGCTAATCCAAGCACGAAGTCAAATCCACTATTTTGAATCCACAAAATACAATAGATCGACTCAACCCGAGTTGCTCCCTTAGACAACTCCTTACAAGTTTTTCCTAGACTCGAAATTCCCTTATCTCGATCTAGTACTTCCTAGCTGAGATAACCCTTACAGCTAGGGACGAGCGAGCTGAGTTAACATGTACAGCTCGGTCAAGGGACCTTACGTAGAGAGTAAGAAGAGAGTTTGTAATCGAGTACAAGACCTTACAACTCGGAATATAATGAAATATGGAATTGGAGTTGTAAGTAGAAGATTGAGAATGAATACAATGACATTTGATCAAGTATGTATTTTTACAATTGGTTCAGCAATCTTCAAGTCTTGAGATTTGGCTTCTATTTATGGATGACCAAGCAGCTTAGCCGTTGTGTCCGTCTTCTGACTGGAAGTTCCTTTATGACCGTTATGTAGGATTTTCTGGGTCACTAAGAAAATATCCGTTGATATATGAACGTTAGACAACGGCTCTTGGCTCCCTTGGAAGTGCCTAAAACCATTGGCGGTGTCTTCAAAAGTAAGGTGGAAACCACCGATGAGCTTAGTGTTGCATATTTCCATTTCGGAAACAGACAACCCCGACACGGTGTCCGGGGCTAGGTCGAGGTGGAAAAGCCTTGTCTGCTGGTGATTTGACATTTTGAAGCCGGTTACTTTTGTAATTCAAATTTAGGATAGCCTCGTTTGAATCACCTACAAAAGTAAATCAATTTGGTTCTCAAAGTATAAAATACTTTGGTCCAAGATTAGACACGAGATAATAATATAATTAAGATAATTAAGTGACTAATTATACTGGGTCGGAAAAGGAATAGAATTTTCTAAGTCTAATATTCATGATACTCAAAATTCCATCTGAGTCGGTTTAAATGAGAATCAAGTTAACTAAAGAATATCGGAGGGAATAAACTTGATATAGACCGAGCAAGATTCAAACTAGAAGCGCCGACTCTTACAGAATAAGACCTGTAATATGAAGTCGATCCCGAGTACGGTTATACGAATACTAGCGTTTGAACATACGATAATTCTAAGTGATGAGTGACTCGAACCGAGTGTAACATAGTAAGTGCGGATATGCTTTACGAGTCATACGAGTCATGCATAAATACATGAAATAATATCTATAATGCTTAGAGAAAATACTATATCACTCGAGAAAAGTTTCTAAGCCACAGGGAATGACTTGAAATCAAAACTTTATAAGTGAGAAAATCTTATACCCGATTCCCTTGGTAGAACTCGGAAAAGTGAGGTGTAAAGTCCGAGTCTTCAATCACCGAGTGGATTGGGACATCCCGAGGAGTCAAGAGTCATTGCACAACGTTCACAACTCAACAGATCTTTTCGAGCGACTTAGAAAAACCGTTACAACGGTCACAGAGGACTTCTAATCGAAGCTAGACACAACGGCTAAGCTGCTTGGCCATCTATAAATAGAAGCCAACTCTCGGGACTTGAAGATTACCGGAACCATTGTCAATACACATGCTTAAGCAAAAGTCTTTGTATTCATTTTCATTCTTCTACTTACAACTCCAACTCTGTACTTAACATCTTTCTAAGTTGTAAGGTCTTGTAATCTGTCACAACTTCTCTTCTTACTTTCCGAGTAAGGTCCCTTGACTGAGTTGTAAGGGTTAACTCAACTTAGTTGTCCTTAGCTATAAAGGTTACCTCGGTTAGGAATTACTAATTCGAGATAAGGGAATTTCTGAGTCTAGGAAAACTCGGAAGGAATTGTTTAAGGGAGCAATTCTGGTTGAGTCGGTCTGCTGAATTTTGTGGATTCAAAATAGTGCATTTGACTTCGTGCTTAGACTAGCACTCGTCCGTGGTTTTCTACCCCATGAGGGTTTCCACGTAACACCGAGTTTATACTTTTCTGTCCAATCTAGACTCGGATTGTCTTGTTCATTCCTTTCAAGCTTAAAGTTTCTAAGTTTGCTAAAATTTCCTCATCACTCTATTCATCCCCCTCTAGGGTGACTACAACTCTCCAAGAGTAAACCTTGAATTGGTTTCGAGCCTAGCCTTTCGGAAAGGATCTAACAATCTAAAGTTCTAAAGATCAGATGGCTTAGAATAATAGAGAGTTAAATGAAGGAAGATCTTCCAACAGACCACCTAAGTTCAAAGCATCAAATTTCGTACACTCGTAAGAAGCTAATAGAATGATTTCTGCTGGACAACGATGAGGATATTTGGAACATCATACAAGAAGGTAATTACATTCCAATGAAGATGGATAATATAAGACCCGTGCCTAAAGCAAAGTTCGAGTACACTAATGAAGAGTCAGAAAAGTTTAGGAAGAACTTCAAAGCGATGAACATTTGATGTGTGCTATCAGCTCGTAAAAGTACAACAGAGTGTCGACTTGTGACACGGCTAAAGATGTGTGGGACACTCTTATGAACCCATATATAGGAACAAGGAAAGTGAGACAAGCGAAGATAAGTCAATATCTTTACAAATATGAATTATTCAAGATGGAGCTAAAAGAAAACATCACTCGGATGTTCATACGCTTCGCTGAGATTACAAACAATCTCAAATCTCTGGGTAGAAAGATTTCGCATGAAGAAATGTGCAGAAAAATTTTAAGAAGTCTACCAAAGAGAAGATGGGTTCCCAAGGTGACAACTATCGAGAAAGCTCAGGAGAAAGTCCGATTTCCTCATCTTTTTCACTCTATATATGTGGGCACTGATATCTATGAGGGTTCACCCACCCCGCTTACGAGCATTCTTTTCTATTGCGCCTAAAATTTTGATTTCCGCTAATATTTTACGTGTTTTTATTTATATTCTATTTCCATGCTGAAAGGTGTTTCCATACCTGAATTGATATATGGGGACGTGAACTAAAGCGGCAGGCAGCCCTCGCTCCTCGAAGGTGTGTCCCATGGGGTGGGACTACGGCTATCGAGGAAGCTCAGGAGAAAGTCCGATTTCCTCATACTCGAAGAAGATCCTATGGCACTCATTGCTCGAGGCTTCAAAAGGATGATGAAGCACAAGAAGTGGGAGAAAAGGCCAAAGGAAGAGTTCTACAAGAAAGATAAGAAGGACAGAAAAGGTAAATACACCTCTCCTTCAAAGTTATCTTTGACTAAGAACTCTAGCTATTTTGAATGTGGAAGCAAAGATCATATAGTCAAAGACTGTCCAAGAAGAAAGAGGGATAGAAAGAAGAAGAAGGCTATGATGGCCACATGGAGTGATGAAGACTCATCGAAGAAGATGAGGATTCAAATGACTCAAACTGTCCGATGGCACTAACGGACTCGGAAGGTGAATCCGAGTCGGATTCTAACAACTCAAACACCGAGGAAACAAATCCTCAAGAGGTAGTTGAATACTTTCTTAAGTTCTCCAAAGTTGATTTAGTAAAATATATTTATACTTTGGAAGAAAAGTCCAATTCCGATTCTTCGCAATTCAAAGAACAACTTGAGTCTCTTACTTCGAGACCGTTGGTTTGAAAAATGACTTGGAAAAACTAAGACTTACTCTAAGAGAACTCAAGACTAGTACTCAAGCTAATGAGACTAATTTTGAGTTACTTAGAAGAGAAAATGAGCATCCGAAACAAAAGCTCAAAGAGTCTCATGAGATTGTTTTGAAATTTAGTCAAGGTTAGAAAAACCTTAACTTGCTCTTAGGCTCTTAGTGTGTCTCCTTCAGGAAAGGACTTGGTTTTAACAAAGAGGAGGAATCTAATTCCTACTCAAATCTTTTCAAAAGGATTCCAGAACCGTGAAGTTCAGGAAGGCTAAGCACGGTCCTATTCATTAAAATGAAGGGAGTTACTCGGGTTTGTTAGAGGAAGTGAGAAGGGTTAGTATGTTTCTAACTTGTAGGTAACTCGAAAAGGACAAAAGTTCATTGGTACTTAGATAGTGGATGCTCACGCCATATGTCGGGAGATTCAAGACTATTTTCTAAGTTAGAAGATTACAAAGGAGGCAAAGTCACTTTTGGAGATGACGAGTAACGGCAAGATAGTTGGAATAGGCAAGAGTGGGAAAGGAGATAAGCTGGTCGGCCCAGTCTATCTTGTCAAGGGATTAAACTAAAATCTACTCAAGCATCTCTCAATAATGTAACAAAGGTCAAGAGGTAAGGTTCACTCGGACAAATTACTATATTTCGATACAACCACTAAAGAGACTAAGCTCTCGGGTAAGAGATCGAGATAATACCTACACTATTACTCTTTATGATCCAAGTCGAGCTTATCTTGTTTAAAAGCATCTCTGCATGACGAGTCTTGGACATGGTATCGTAGACTACGTTATGTTAGCATGCATACTATTAAAAAACTTGCATCTCATGGTTTAGTTAGAGGTTTACCTAACTGTGCATTTAAGAAAGATAAAATCCGTGAAGCATGCACAAAAGCGAAACAGTCGGATCATCCTCCAAATCTCTCAAATCTCTCAAAACTCTCAAAACCATTGCACCGGTTGCTAGGATTGAAGTAATTAGAATCCTATTGGCATTTGCATCAAGCATGAATATTAAATTGTATGAAATGGATGTCAAATGTGCTTTTCTAAATGGTCTCATTCAAGAGGAAGTCTATGTCGAGCAACCCTCTAGATTTGAAACTCAGAATTTCCAAATCATGTTTTCAAGTTGTAAAAGGCTCTTTATGGTCTTAAACAAGCTCCCGGAGCTTGGTATGAAAGACTGAGCAGTTTCTTGGTTGAAAATGATTTCAAAAGAGCTCAGATTGACAAAACTCTTTTCATAAAAACCAAAGGGAAAGACTTTCTTATTGTTCGATTTATGTTGATGATATAATTTTTGGAGCTACTAATGAAAATCTATGTCGAGATTTTTCCGAGTTAATGAGACAGAATTCAAAACGAGTATTATGGGAGAGCTCATTTTCTTTCTTGGTCTACAAATCAAATAAGATAAAGATGGCATCTATGTCCATCTATCTAAGTATACCAAGGAGTTGTTGAAGAAGTGCAAGCTCCAAGATGCAAAACATGCAACAACACCAATGAGTAGCGAGCATGAAACTGGACTAGATGAAAAAGGTAAAGCATATACTGGCAATCGGGTCATTCGGTTCGGGTTAACTTGGGATCGATCTTATTCGGGTTCGGTTCGGTTTCGGGTTCGGGTCAACTTCGGTTTGGGTCAACTTCGAGTAGATCTCGTTCGGGTTTGTTCTGTTTCGGTTCGAGTCAACTTCGGTTCGGTTCAACTTTAGGTCAATCTCGTTCGAGTTTGATTCGTGTTAATTTCGGATCAAGTCGTAATTGGGTCACTTTTTGGGTCGAATCGATTCAAAATTGTACCACTATAGGCACAAAAGTCCATCCTAAAAAAATGTGGGTTGGGTCACTTTTATTTGGGTTAAATCGATTCGGGTCCGATTCGATTCGGGTTATTTTGGGTTTGGTTTCGTTTCCGTTCGGGTCATTTTGATTCGGGTTAGACTCGGGTTCATTAGATTTCGGGTCGGTTCGATTTGGGTCGGTTTATTTCGATTTTCGGGTCAAAATCGGTTCAATTGTTTTAGATGTCGGTTCGGTTTGGGTTTCGGATCGTTCGGGTTGACCCGTTCGGTTCAGGTCGGTTTGCCGAGTCTAGTAAAGCGAGTAGATCGAAACTCTATCGAGGTATGATTGGATCTCTACTATATCTTACATCCAAGTAGACCGGACATTATGTTTAGTGTATGTTTGCGTGCAAGATTCCAAGCTAATCCAAAAGAATCACATCTCACTGCGGTGAAGAGAATTTTCGGATATCTTGTAGGGAATCAAAATCTAGGTCTATGGTTCTCAAGAGACTTAGAACTAATCCTTACTGGATACTCGGATGCCGACTATGCTGGATACAAGGTTGATAAAAATAGCACATTAGGAGCATGCCGGTTTCGGGTCAATCTCTTATATTTTGGCACTCAAAGAAGCGTAACTCGCTTGTCTGTATTAACTGCTGAAACCGAGTACATCGCAACTGGAGCATGCTCGTGCTCAAATGCTATGGACTAAGCAACACTTGAAAGATCTTGGACTTTCATTCAAATCAATTCCAATCAAGTGTGACAATCGAGTGTAATCAGCATCACTAAGAATCTAGTTTAGCATTAAAAAACAAAGCATATTGAGGTTAGGTATCATTTTCCGAGAGATCATTATGAAAAAGGTGATATTGAACTTCAATTCATTCCTACGAAATTTTAGTTAGTTGATATCTTCACTAAGCTACTTGGTGAAGATCAGTTTTGTTTTATTAGGAATGCGCTTGGCATGATTAATACATGATTATGTGATTTTCTAAGTGAAATTGTCTTGCATGATTATGTGATATATGTTTCCTTTGTCTCAATGGACTTCAAACTTCGAAATTGTCTAGATTAGTGGAGAATTTCATAAATTTCATTTAAAATTTCTTTTTTTCTCTCTCTCTCTACCGCACGCATTGATAAATGAACTAGCCGTTGGGAGAAAGACACTGGAATTCTAACTGTTGGAGACAGAACCGTCACACTCGTCCGAGGCAACCGTTGGAGGTTTAGGTCGAACGAATACGACGGACATTCCTTTCGCTATAAATAGCATCTGTTTTCCTTCATTTTGCTACTTTACTCTATGCTAACCTAATCTCTCGCATACTCACTCTCGCATCGAAAGTTCTCAGCACTTTCAGTACTCTCTCTCTCTGTCTCATTTCTTTAAAGCTCACTCTCTTTCACCTCAAAATCTTTAGCCATGCCTAAAAGAGGTTCAGCTCAAGACTTTCTACGGTATCCAACCAAGATATCTAGAACCAAGCAAACCCAAGATTGTCCTTCTAACCCCTCCAAAATCTTTGTCACCTAACATCTCACGTTGCATGACAAGTTCTTTCCAACCACTTCCTTTTCGTGGTTGAAGCACATCAAAACCACTCGGATTCTATAACTTCCTATGCTTCGGTGAGTTTATTTACCCGGAACTCTTTGCTGAGTTCTACTCAAATCTTTCTTGCTCCGAGGGTGTCATCACCTCCCGAGTTTACAGACATCGTTATTCGCATAAATCTGTCTCTCCTCTATCGTCTTTTCAAAGTTTCATCTATCTTTCTCAACTGCAATCCTATTCCCTTCAATGAGATTGTAGATGAATTCTTCAACAAATATGCCAAGAAAGTCCCCGAGTCACGGAAGAATTTCTTTATGACTCGGATGAAGACTAAGGCCAGACTTCTCTATTTCCTTTTGATGAGAACTTTGTTCTCTCATCATTCCAAGAAAGAGAATCCAAACTCAAAGATTCTCAAAGCTCTTTTGATATACTTGAGGGCTACGATGTAGACCTCTTTCCAGCTATTATCGAGGAGAAGGCCACCGTGCCAGCTCGGTCAAAGAAATCCACCCCTCTTCCCTTCGGAGCCCTTCCGACCTTAAATTTTCAAACAATTTAAGGTTCCCCTCCCTTAGACCCGAATGTCGTGTCTAGATCCACTGGTTAGAACCGAGGCAACCTTTACCCATGCGTTAGACTCGGACTCACCTTTCACTCCCTCCTCCACCTGGTGGTGTTTCCACCTCAGGTCCTCCTCCTCAAGCCTCTGCAGCTTTGTCTACAACACCGCTAGACAAGCTCACCTCTATTTCGTGGAATTTTGGGGCACTCTCCGCTCCTTCAAAACCATCCTTCGAACATGACCATCAATCAAAAGATGGTCGGTCCAATCCAGCATTTGAGAGCAACAGGATGTGCTCCTCGAAATAAAGAATCTGGTCGGGGAGCAACAAGAGCAACTTGAGCTCCTCGGAGAAAGGCGCACCAAAGTCTGCTCAGGTCTTCGAGAGCTCGGATACATCCGAAGAGTCCTCGAGCCCTACTAAGTCTCCCTTCGGAGAGGCGGAAGAAGGAGAAGAAGTTGCGGCTGAAGCAACTATTTCGAGGAGAAAGTTGAAGAGAAGGAGGAAGAGAAGGAGGAAGAAGAGGAAGAGAAGAAGAAGAAAGAAGAACGAGAAGAAGGAAGAAGCCTAGGGACAAGGTGCTCGAAGTTGCTTAACTCGAATCGATCGGCTTAGACAGCGATGCCGGGTGGGTCGAAGACCTCGCGGAAATAGGTTAGTCCACAGCGGTCAATCCAGAATAAGCACCCCGCTCTGTCACTTTCCAAGAGGATGAGCTCGCGGATGACTTAGTTCTAGGTCAGCCACTTAGAGCCGAGCCATTACCGGAGATCCTAGTGCCGCGCCGCCCGGATCTTCAACGTCCTCGCAAGCATACCAGTGCGAGCGCACAGCACGCTTATCCACCTCAACACAAACTGCCCCAAGCACCACCATCTTAATTGTTTTTGTTGTTTTTCTTTTTTTTTTGTCCGGACATCAATTTTATCAACTTGATACGTTCTTCCCTGTTTTTGTTTTTTTTTTTTTTTTGCGGAAAGACAAGGGGGAGAATATTGGAAAAATTGTTGTCTTATTTAGGGGAGTTTTCTCACCCTCTCTCTTTATATTTTTCTTTTGTTGTTTTGTGAATATATGAATTAAGTTTTTATTTTAGAGCATAATTATTTCGGAGTTCACTCTTTCGAGTTTGATTGTCTTATTCTTTATTCTTGCTCCGATATATCTACTCTCATTATTTATTTTGTTTTGCTGTGATATATACGTTCACTTTATGTTCTTTCTTTTTCTAAGAAGTGATACTATCTCGAAATGTTCTAAGTATCAATCGCTTCATTCACTACTTCGTACTCGATGTGTTCTACTCAGTAAGAATGAAAACTCATGACTTTCACTAACAAAGTATCGAATGCGTTTCATAAAAAAGGGCAGATTGAAGACTCGGACTCGAGACTAGTTCATTCCGAGTATCACATAAAGACTCGAGTACAAACCTCATCCCTCCTAAGTTTTGATTACAAGTCATTACGAGTGTTATAGAAACTTCGTATAAGTTTTCATTCGATTCGACTCGACTCAAAAATACATTCTTGTTTATCTTCTCACATTGATGTTTCGAGTCACTCAAACATCACTCGGATTCATCACATGTTCAAATAATCTCTCTAACACTTCTTATCCGAGTTCGATTGCATATTTCAAAGCAAAGTGAATTACAATGTTAATTCCTATTTCTATGTCAGTATGTTTGTTTAAGAATTATTTATCCGGATCAAGTCCATATACTCGATATTGTCACTCTTATAACTTGATCTTTCTTACGATCGATTCTCGATGGAATTTAGGTATAATGAATATTAGACTTAGAAAATTCCACTCTTCTAGGCCTAAAATAATTATGTACTTAATTATCTTAATTAAATTATCATCCGTGCCTAATCTTGGACCCAGTTGGTAGATTTAGAGCCTTAATTTTATACCCCTGTGAAGGTTTGCTCTTGGAGAAGTTAAGTCACCCTAAAGGGAGGTGAATAGGCTGATGGAAGATTTTGAGAAAATCAAACTCTTTTGCACTGAGAATAGAGATAGAAACAGATTCCGAGTCTAGATTGGACTCGGAAAAGTGTAAGCTCGGATATACGTGGAAACCCTCCCGGGCGAAAAACCACGGACGGTGTCAATCCGGACACCAAGTCAAATCCACTAATTAAATCCTTGATTACAATGAATATGACTACCCAAATTTGTTCCCAAACAAATCTATTAAAATTTTCCCGAGCTCGAATTTACCCGATCCGACCGACCTAGTACTTCCAAGTTGAAGTTATCTTATCAACATGGGATCCTCCAATTTTTCCCAAGGTTAGAAGTTCCCTTATCTAACCTGGTACTTCCAAAATGAGGTAACCTTTACAGTTTGGGAGAACTGAGTTGAGGTAACCTTTACTACTCGATCAGAGAGAAAGAGTAGAAGAGTAGGAAGAATTGTAATACAATCGACTCAGAAAAATACAACTCGGAATATTAGAATTATAGTTTGGGAGTTGTATGCTAGAGAAGATGTTCAATATGGTCTTTCTCTTTTTCCATTCATCTCGTTGAAATTTTTGCTAAGGCTTCTATAAATAGTCCGCCTTGAAAAGATAGCCGTTGAGCCTCCAACGTCTTTCTCGTTGAAGCTGCTCGAGTCAACTAGCCGTTATAACGGATAGTCCGAGCCACTCAGATTTCTGGACCACCTAGAAATAGCCGTTGTGCCTTGGTCCTAGGTTCCAACAACTCTTTTTCCAGCTTTTGTAAACTAAAAAGCAGAACGAAAAGACCGTTAGACTCGAAATAAAATATTACCCAAAACAATAACAGACAAGGTCGTCGGTAAGTTCCGAGCTTTTCTAGAAATTCTAGCTTTTTGTCCGGCAGGTCTTTGTAATGGTCGAAGCCATTTGTTTTTGCTTTTTCTTCGGATAATTGACATTAGAAAAACCCGCAAAAACATTAAGCACAATGGTTCTCAAAGTATAAATATACTTTGGTCCATAATTAGATAAGGATTAGTCTAAATAAAGCATTTAATGACTAATTAGCTTAATCTATTAATCTGGAATATTTCAAGTCTAATATTCAATATACTCATATTCCGGATATGCCAAAACTCGTAAATAAATTATTCAATCTTAATGGGCACAAGAGTTATATAGACATTTTACAATTATGCATGATTAAACAAATAATATTGTAGGCAAACTAAATGTCCGAGTCCGACTAAGTGGGTCGGAATCCGAGTGGGTCGAATATGGTTCCGAGTGGATCGATTTGAGTCCGAGTTCCGAATGGGTCGGATATGAGTCCGAGTTCTAAGTGGGTCTTCCGAGTAGGTCGGATCTAAGTGGGTCGGACTTACTCATTCTCGTCATAACTAACTCGGATTCTACTTTCTAAGTCCGAGTCCGACTTAGTGGGTCGGACTTAGTCGGATAATCTTAATATGCTTAAGTCCGAGTTCGATCAAGAATAAGTCATATTGAAATGATGAATTATAAAGCATATGACTTAGTTAAATGAATTTGTTTTAGGATGCTTCTTGCTTTATCCTAAATTTAGATGAATGCATGAAATCAAAAACATTCAAGGGGTTAGTCGATCATACTTGAGTCTTCACCCCGCATTTAGGAAACATCCGGGATGCGGATTTAATGAGAGTAAAGCATAAAATAAAGGGAGTCGCCAGTCAATTTTTCAGGAAAGAAAACTAACAAAAACAAAAGCTTAATCTTTCAATCTTAGTATGGGAAACTTAGACTAAAAGGGGCTAAAAAAACTCCATCGGTCTTTGAATCGAGAATCGATTTGGGGGCGAGGGTACGAAACATAGGGAAAACGCTTCCGTTCCGCCCTTCCGAAGACGACCATTACTAATTCCAATAGTGGATCGAAATGATGTAAAACAAACAAGTAAGCGATATATTATGACGACAAATAAAAGCAACCAAACGTACTAAAGAAAGCGGTAAAGAAAGCAATAAAGAAAAGAAAAGCGAAACCGAAAGAATTACATCGAGCGAGGAGGAACTAAAAAGAGTGATTACATCTCTTAAACAACAATATAGAAAGTAGTAAAAAGCATGAAAATAAATAAACCGTTTAAAGGCTGAATAATTGCCCTTAAGTTGTCCCACATTGTTGATCTAGATCTCCACACTCGGATCTCTTGATGCAACGACAACAAACAAAGGAAAAAGAGCTTGTTTTTGTGAGATATGTGTGTAGGGTACAAGTAACGATAAGTTGAATAAGTGCCTAGAGATCGGAATAATCGCATATTCTTTAACTCTTTGCATGAATTCAACGGCGGTGAATAAAGAGAAGGTGAGAGGTGAGTAATGATTTTGGCACGGTGATGTTTAGGTATCGATACTAAGGATATCGTTCGCAGCGTGATGCTAAGGCGTAAAGATATATGGGAATGAGAGCCAAGGCTCTCTATTTATAGGAGAGGACCTAGGTCATAACCGACCTAGGGTTTGCCTCCATTCTGCCGTCCAAACAACGAAAAAAAAAAATTCGAGCCAATTCCTAAGAGATTGAACTAGATAGGGAAGATAAAATCGGATAGAATCTGGGGTGGCGGTGTCGGCCACAAAGGTTCTCCTAGGGTTTCGTGCCTAAGCATGTATCCAAGGGATGCTCCAAGCAAAAACGTAGTGTTCCACTTAATGCTTCCGGAAGGCGAGCACTTGCCACGACGTCGTTTTAAGGGGAAAAGCTCCTAGTCTTGTGTGGACTGTCTTGTGGAGCTTAAATGCAACACTTTGATGCTCATGATCATGAAATGCAACACTTTAACACCATTATCGGGTCTTCGACTCCTTGTCCGATACGACAAAAGTAAAATGTAGTATTTTGAATTTGAAATTTCCCAGAGACACAACTCGGACTCCATTGTCTCTAAAGGCCCGGCCTGGTTCTTCAATCGTCGGAAAGGGCGATTTGTGGACCCACCCAAGCTAAAGGCTTTTTATTTGGTGCTCGGGGATTTTATGTGGTTTACCGGCTTATGTTGCACCAATTGATCACAATTCAAGATCGAAATCCTCAAACAGGACACGAGATTTCATCATCGGGTCTACAAATAAAAATTGAGAAACAAAGAGATAAGGGACGACACTTTTTAGATGTCTACAGTTAGCCCCCAATTTAACCGAGTCTAAAAAGACGAAGGGTCAAAGTAGACACTAAATGATACTTACCTCAGCTTTTGATATTAGGTATTGTGTGATGCTTGGAATTGGTTATAATCAAATCCGAACTCCAAAATGGAACCTGAATTTGGTCGTAATGTGTCCGCTCCGATGTTCGGTAAGAGGATCCTAAGCTTGGCTTGTTCGGAGCTTAAAGCTTGGTGTATTTTGATGCTGAAACTTCGATCGTTCTTTGATTTGAAGCTTGGATAAATAATTTGTTATACTAACTTGTTAGTGTATAATTGAATTGACAAAGTTAAGTGTTTAACAATAGTAATTCGATTGAAAATAGACTGGTAAAATCGTTCTTAAAAAGCCGATTAGTGCGCCCGAAACTCCCACCTACATGCACAAGGAGACAAACGTCACATGCCTCGGTGGCACAAAGCCGCATAGGCTAGGGAAGTGGGCTAGGCTACAAAGGCATTCGCCGATTAGACCTCTCGGATCCTCGAGGTCGGCGCCGGCCGACCTTTAGTAGGAGTGGCCCCGGTATGCCCTGCCGGATTCTCCGGGTTCCCCACTAGTTGCTTGACTTTTGTCTTATGTGGTTGGATGTCTTGACCAAATTTCCCTATAAAAAGAGGTGTAACATGTGTTTCATTTTGCACACTTACTCTTCTTCTTGCATGTGCTATCCTCTTGTGTTTTCTTGCTTTGCTCTTTCTTGAAAACTAGTTGGTTCTCAAAATTCTCTTATCTTCAAAATTTCTAGAAGAAAAGCTCATCCTGTTGGAAGAACAAGAGCGGAGAAGCTTACTCAAGACTTTTGACTCGAGTGAGAATGGCGTCCCCAAAGTGAATGGAATACAAGTGAGCTTTTAGTTGAGGCTGAAAATCACATTTCCTTATTGGCTATTTCCCTTCGGTAAGCTAATTGGCTTAAACTTCTTCATTTGCTCATGTAGAGTAACCAAAATCTTGTTGGATTTGGTCTTGCAGAAAGGCTCAATCCGAAGTAGTGGAGCCATTCCCAAGTTCATGGAGACATGCGGGAGGATGAACTTTCCTGTTGAGGATGTCATGTATAATGCCAGGTTTGGACCTCTTTACCTTTCTTTATATTATCTCACCGATAAAAGGGAGAGGGATCCTATTAGGGGCATTAGTGAGCACTTTTGGGATACCACCAAGCACGTTTCACCTTGCTTTTGGTGAGATGACCATAACTCCTTTCGATTTTGCTATTTTATCCAGTTTGGGCTTTTTGGGAGAACCTCTAGCCTATGACCGGAATTTGTACAAAACCGTGACTACCTCTGTCACCTCTTTAGTCCTCGTATCCGATAAATTTCCTCATATTAATCACTTTATGTATACCATCCTTTTTGAGACTTTTGAGGACGTTATTTTTTAGCCTCATCATTCTCCCTAACAACAAGTCCGGATCGTCCTTGCTCTTCTTTTGAGTACAATCCTCTTTTCTGGTCAGGCTTCGAGGTTCATGTTCACTAATTGGTGAACTTTGTAGATCATGATAAGATAAAGGAGCTCCATTGGGGTGCTCTCGTATACACTTGCCTCAATAGGGGCCTCCGTGCGGGTGTGCGTCATACAAAGCCGAGTCGGACTCCGCCAATTATCTACCTTTGAATGGCTTATGAAATATTTTTAAGTATGCTCAAATTCTCCTTTTCTCTAATATATATACACTTTTCATCTTGTGTGGATAAAAAATCTTGATTTATCAAAATGTTGCCGTAGTTGTACAAATATTTTCCACATCTCTCTCCCGGTTCAACAAATCGACTCGTATTTTTGACAACCGTATCATGGGCTAGAGTCTAGCTTCAATGTCCTAAGATCCATGGAAGAGGCTTCCTGAGATCAGCCCTCAACCGTGTAGACTCGGTATGCTGCTTCCATACTCAAAATTTGCTTCAAGCTATGGCCTCGTGAGGCCGCCCGTGGTGGACTCCAGCTTTGAATCTTCACTGTTTTCATCCATTTTCTTGTTGCCTTTCATTCTTGCTAGCTGATTTATTGATAATTCTTTGATATAGGCCAACTTAAATCCTTGCGCCCAACTCCAACTTCCCGAAAGTGTCCTTGTGGCACGAGAATTGAGCAAAAGAAGGATTTTGTTGGAGGGCCCTTTTGGGTTTTGCTGGTATCTTGGGAGAGAGTCACTCCCAAAATTTAAGTCAACACGTGGCCTCCACTTGTTCCAGCTTGATCCACCTCCGAGCATGTTCTACTTTCGTTCCTCCATCCCAATTATCAAGCAGTGGCTATAGTGGGATATCCATTTACATCCTTTTTAAATTTTAACATATCCTATGCCCATCATGCGACAGGAATCATGACGCAATTATTGAGTTCTCAACTTTCTCCTTATACCTTGAATTTGCGTGAAAATTTCTAATCTTCATTCTTCGGCAGCTCACTTCTAAGGGTATCCATATCGCAAGTCTTGATGTGGATGTTACTTTTTCAAGGGGACCTCCTCGTTTTGTAAGGATTCCCGAAATCTCGGAAGAGGAATGTGTTGGGCATCCCTTCCCTAGGAATTGGCGAGGGTAGGAGTTATATGCTCTTTTTTAGTTGCATGCTAAAAGTATCCTTCTTGCTGATATCGCTGAATAAACTTTGTAGTACAACCGAGAGCATTCTAGAGTTATGTCCATCAAATTTCAATCGGCTTTCGGGGAATCCAAAAATTCTTGACTAGGAGATCTTTCCCTACTTTTTAGGTAAGTTCTTGATTAGTGCAGTGCTAATTTCATTGAGCTTTTTAGTGATTTGCTAATTGCTCCTTTGATCTTGTAGAGGCACCGATCTAGATCCCCTTCCTCTTGCAATGTACATGGTGTACCCGAGACATAATCTCATGCTCTCGATCAACAAACACCTTCTAGTAGTAATGCTAGAACCGTGGCCAGCACCGTCCATTTGCAAATCGCAGGGGTTTGTGCTTGCACGGTGATTGAGTTGCAGGAGACTCTAAGAACTCGAGGAAAAACTCCTATAAATAAGATCAACGTGTGGCGCAAAAAGAGACACAAACACGTAAAAGCCTTTAGCAAACCAAGCTAAGAGCATACTATATCCGTTTCCTCCACTCAAAATAAAGCGATGAATTTCATGACCGAGGTAACACGGTGGATGCATGAGATGAGTAACATAGATAGATTTGGGCTAACCAATTATGGGCTGAATGTCCTATTCGGCATTCGCCATGTGAAGGTCTATTGGACCTTTTTAAGTGCTGCTTGTGGCCTACTCGGGATCCTCACTACCATGTCTTTAGGTTTAGGAATAAAGAATTGTGCCCCCAACGATGCGGAGTTCAATGCCATATTAGGCAATTTTAGGTGAACAAAACTAGCTTTACCCAAATCCTTAGAAAACCTTCACGAGAAATATAAACACCTGTAGAAACTAAGCAACAAGAATCTAGGGTGGATCCTTATTAGAAACGAGGTGAGTTTGACCAACCTAATGAAACATTGTCGAAATATGTTCGCCTATGCCGAATCCATTATCATCTAGAGGCCGAGAGCTATAATCTCTTGCATGATATGCGGATTCTTGCTAATAGGAGGCCATGAGGATTTGGCACCAGTGGCCTTACCGAGTCCGAGTGGAACAGTTCGAGGATTATTGCTCTTAAACTCCTCTCATAGTAGATGAAACAATCATCGGTTTAGACCAGGTTGAAGCAAATGTTGAGCGGAATGCATGTAAGCACAAAATCAATGAACAAAAGCAAACGACACGCACCAGTCGCTGGCGCCGACCATAAGGCGACCGTCCGACGCCACCGACGCCGAGACGCCTTCGGTTCCCGCCTAAAAATTTCTAACCTTCCGATTATGTCCATGTATCGCTATTTTTTATATTTTCGATTTTGCTCCTATTGGGCCTAAAAGATTGGACCTTGACCATGCAAGACACTAATATTTGATTTTGCATCCGTGATGTGTAGATCTCGTTAATGGAGCATCTAAAAGTGGATACATATTTAGAGATTCACTTACGCAGCGAAAGTGGAGAGCGGTAGTAGTTGATCACCTAGCCTCATGGTGGGAGGAATACCTTAAAAACCACAATAATGATCTTTTTTGGTATGTTAAACACTAGAAGGTGTCCCGATTCAAAACATATAACTCGTAGCTCCTGTCTATTCGTTTACTTGGCTCGGAAAGCAGCATGTATTACTTCCCTAGATGTGTGTTGTGGCGGATGGGGAGAGAGCAAGTAATACCTCTATTGGATCGTATCCGGCCTGCTACCTTTGATTTGTTTGAAGGGTATGGTAACTCTAAACGGACTAGGTCATGGCCCGAATATTGGAGAGATATGCCGAAGCTGTTGACACCTACGGACTTGCCGACACTCGAAGGTATACCAACAATGTTGTTTCTCTCTATTATCTAGAGTGGATAATAGAAGTAGATCCTCAACGGTGGAAGGCACTGAGACTCAAAGAGATGAATCTTGAAGAAGTTGTCCCCACTCGCTGCCCCCTTCAAATTTGCGAAATAAACCCTCGGATGGCTGAACGCGCTCGTCGAAGAGAAACGAAGTGGAAGAAGTTAAAGAATGGAGGGCCCCCGAATTCAAGAGCTGAAGGAATGCACCGGGACGAAGAAGGCTGAGTCTAGCGATCCTACGGGAAAGAAAGTTAAGATAGACTAGGACTCATACTCTTAGGATAGAAGTTGGGATAGAATAAAAGAAAGGGAGATTTTAGTTTTGCCTCTTAAGAACAAGTGTTTTTTATTTTTTACAAGTAGTATGCTTGTAATTATTTTCCTTTTATTAGTTATATTTAAGTAAGTTGTAGGCTTACCTTTTATTAAATAAAAGTAAGTATTATGCTATACTTTTATATTTTTATCGCTCACTTGTCGAGGTAAAAATGGATAAATTTAACCGCCTAATTGGACCGCCCATAAAATAAAAGACACTCATGGATCTGCGTAATTGGGCCATCCAATAAATTCGTAAGGGAATTAGATAATCGGAGGGAAAATCGTGGCCCGAACGAGCCTACCGCTGTCCGGGTGGTGGTCGGCATCGGCCATGGCCTAGCCTCGGTTAGGCTGGGCTCGGCCTACTCCGTAGGGCATGCTAGACGTAGTACTTCTTCAATCGATCTAAGTTGGTGTATTAGAAAATCCCTTTTCCATCCAAATCAGTTCATTTGACTCGCTCCGCCGTGTAAGATTTGACTAAGTATAAACGGGCCTTGCCAATGGGGACTAAATTTCCGTCGTGGGTCTTGAATTGGTGCTCTTATCTCCTTAAGGACCAAATCCCCAATTTGCAAATTTTGAGACTTAATATTCTTATTAAATGCCCTAGATATGTGAGCCTGGTATATTTGGACATTATGTAAGGCGTTAATGAGGAATTTGGCTCAACTCCTCATAACGTGCTTTGGCCCATTACTGCCTTTGGAATTTAGCTCTTCGCAATTATCCTTAATGAGGAATGACAATCTCAATTTGAAGGACTCGCTTCCATGCCATAAACATGGGAGTAAGGCATTACTCTCGTAGAAGCCCTAACGAAGTTCTATAACCCCACAAAGCAAAAGGCAATTTGTCGGGCCAATCCTTCTAGGTGACTGCCATTTTCTCCAATATTTTATGAATATTCATATTAGTGGCTTCAACTGCTCCATTGGTCCGAGGGCGATATGGGGAAGATTTGCGATGTTGGATTTTGTACTTATCCAATAAATCTGCTACTTCCTTCTTAGACTCGGCTCCCATGGTCACTTATTAACTCGTGAGGCACCCCATAACGACAGATAGTATTCTGCGTAATGAATTTGGCTACCTGTTTCGACGTCAAGGTTGCATAGGAAGCTACCTCGACCCATTTGGTGAAATAGTCGATTTCTACTAATACAAATTCATGACCACCTATTCCTTTAGGAGTCACCCCGCCAATAATGTCTACTCTCTAAACTGAAAATGGCTAGGGTGAAGCTAATGTTGTGAGAAATGACGGTGGTTAATGTTGTAAATTTGCATACACTTGACATTTATTGCATCTTCCATCAAAATCACAATAGTCCGACGTCATGGTTGACTAGTAATAACCGAGCCTTTGAACCTTGTGAACCAACATCCTACCATTCATGTGAGGTCCGCGCTCCACACTATGATTCTCCTTCATAATGCTCTTTGCTTCATGTTGATTGACACAAAGTAAGTTAATCCCATAATTGTTTTTCTTGAACAATTGCCCTCGATTGATGAAAAATTGAGTGGCTAACATCCCGATGGCTCGTTTGGCTCTAGGTGTGGAGTCCAAGGGATTTTCTTGCTTTTCAAAATGTTGATGAATATTATGATACCAATTAGTATGGTCAATATTAGACACTTCTAATGTATAGATGTGTGCCGAATGACTCCATAGCTCAATGTGAACAGTATTAAATGAATGCTAGTAGGGATATTTATCATGGATGCTAACTTAGCTAGTGCATTCATGAATTGATTATCATCCCTTGGAAGGTAAGTGAAAGAGATGTTTGTAAACGGTTTAGACAATTCTCGTCAAGTATGCTTGGTAGGGTGCCAAGGCTTCACTACGTACCTTCCACCTTTATGAAGTCCGATTGATTATCAAACTGCAGTCACCGAAAACCTTGATATTCTTGACCCCAATCTCTGTAATAGCTTCAAGTCTTGTGATACAAGCTTCATACTATGTAGCGTTATTGGTGACTTCGAAGTCTAGTTTGACTCGAAATGGGAGTATGTGCTCCCTGCGGTGAGACTAAAAGAATTACTACTCCAAAGCCCTTCGATTAGAAGCGTCATCGAAGTACATTCTCCAAACGTCCACCTCGACGTGCGAATACCCTATCTGGAAAATCAAGGTGTTCGGGATGTGATTCAGCACAGTGCAAATCAACTAAGAATTCCGATACTATCCTTCCTTTGATCGCTTTTGAGGGACGAACTTGAGTTCGAATTCTAATAACATGACGATCCATCGTGCTATCTTACTACCGATAGTCGGTTGCTCAAGTATGTACTTAATAGGATCCATGGGTTCCACTACATGTACCGTATGGGCTAACATGTAATGCCCGAGCTTCTTGGTTGCCCACACTAATGCCAATGATGTCTTCTCGTAATGGCGTGTATCTAGTCTCATAATCTGGAAAATTTTTACTTATTAGATCGCGCATTCTTCTTTCCTAAAAATTTTGGCAAAATTTTGTTTGAAACACTGGCCTAACCATTAGGCTAAAAGCCTTAAAAACCTGTATAAAATCCCTAATAAAACTCAACGAGCCACACGCTCGGAGTACACAACTCAACGGTCACACGTCGGACTATATTTACAACCACAAAAACCAAGTTTCAAACTGGTATGCAAACCAACAATCTCGTCAATATTCTCATTTCCTTGTGCTCATGAACCTTTCGATTTTTTATCAAGACAAGAACCCTCATACATATATATTTATAGCTAAGGCTTCGGTTAAGCAATTTAATCATAAAAATCCCGATTATCGGGAGATGGCTCCGTACAATTAATTCCTTTATGAGTAGTACCAATAATCGGTTAATGAGTTAGTGGGTCGTAGACAAAATAGTGAAACTCATTAATATTTTAACAGGTTAACATTTAAATATTTTGAAAAGTACAAATAGTAACGTACTCGAGGTAGTTGTTCGTTTTCCTTTAAATATCGTTTTCGTTATTTTCTTCGAACATGTCGTTTCCGTCGGTTTTCTGTTTTCGGAAATAATTTGATTCGATAAGTTAGGTCTCTATTTAGATTGTCATACTACTTTTTCTTTTTCTTTCTTTTGTAAACTCTTACGTTCGGTTTCTTTTAATTTCTCACTTGTCGCTCAAAATTCGTTTAAACTTAAAACTCTCGGAATTTTATAAAGATCTATTCTTCCTCCCCGCTCAACTCGATTCAACATTCCGAATTCCTTTTCAATCCTACTCTCTCTTTCGATAATATCCCAAACCTTCTTTAAGATCATTCTTCACTTAGTCATGCATGTTTCATTATAATGTAAGCAGTTATGGTCTTATTTTTCACCTCATCCCAACTTACTTCAACAAGATCTCTGTTAATTCCAATAAAACTTTCAACTTTATCGGCTAATTTACATTTGTTTCATATTTTCAATCCAAAACTTAGCATACCCAATTTTCATTTAATTAACACACATTAATGTACCTCTATACTCTTATCAAATTTCCGCTTTCGAATCGATTCACTCTTGCTTGACTACACCAATATTCAATCACACTAATTTGCTCAAGTTTAGCATGTATACACAAATAAATTCAATCTTCCATCAATCTCTAATTACACATCCTTGAAAGCAACTCACAACATTATATATATGTTCATATTTCAATCATCCTCAATATCTTTCTTCCAATTCTTCCACAACCAAATAACTCATTCCTAATCATATAAAAATCAAACAAGCACTTTTACAATTATGAAGAAACGCCCAATTAATTTCCAATTCCATATCAACACATAATAATCCCTAAATCCAATTTCATTTTCTCCCACAATTCCTTCAATTCCACCATAATCAATTCACAATTCGCATATATTTGTCTAATTATTCAATAATAACATAAATTTGTGATCAAATTAGCTTAAAAATTAAGGATTGGAGATATACCTCAAATTAGGTTAGATGTGAAATTGGATGGCAAGTGGCTCGATGGTGGACATCCGACCGCGTGAGAGGTTGGTTGGCAGCGTGAGGCGCCAGCAGAGGACAGGGCGGCGGCGAGCCGGTGGCTAGCCACACTTGGCAGCAGCAACAACAGCAGGGGTTGTTCCGCCTCTGCTGGCGAGACACAACGGGAGGAGGAGAGAGAAGGATTGGCGGCAGCAAGGTGGCAGCCGGGGACTCCGGCGACAACTTTTGGTGGCGGCCACGGGCGTCGGCGACAGCTTGGTGGTGGTGGCAAGGGGCGATGTTTCAGGGGAAGTGGAGGAGAGGTGAGAGAGAGATGAAGGTGAAATGTGTATTTGCTTGTTTTATAAGCCCCAATTCACTAATATAATCTCGAGACTTCTAGAAGTAGTAGCCCCTCATATCCTTTTTTTTTTTTTTGTCTAAAAAAATCTTAATATCTTCCTCTCGATTTTATTTTTGATTTTACCACATGTTTAAATGTTTAATCACATATTTTCGATTCTCTCTTTTTTATTTATTTATTATTTTTTTATTTACTTATTATTTAATTATAAATAAACCGTATTTCAAGACACAATTTTACATTATTCGAAATGTGAATTTGTACAATTTACCCATTATTATTTCCGATTATCAAATTTGTTTGCATATTTTATTTCGGTTTCGTATTCTGCACGGCTCACTTGCTCTTAAACAATATTAATACGATAAAATATAAATTTAAAATAATTGATTACGATTACGTTTCGAGGTGTTACGAGTCCAGGAAGGTTTCCACATATTTTCCGAGTTAACACTTTTCCGAGTCCAATCTAGACTCGGATCTGTTTCAAATTCGGCTTTAGAATTTAATCTTCCAATCTTTGATCAAATTTCCTCATCACTCTATTCATCCCCCCTTTAGGGTAACTTAGTATCTCCAAGAGCAAACCTTCGGCGTTTGCCTTTTGAATGCTTTCTTAGTTAAATTGAGGCCATATTTGTCACTTGCTTTTCATTTTTGTCTGTTGCATTGTCTTCTCTTTCTTCCTTTACTTCTATTTCGCTATATTTTTGGAGAACTTACATCAGTTAATTTGTTAACTTTACCACATTTTTATTTTGTTTTAGGGTTTAGGGTTTAGGGTTAGGGTATGGGGTTTAGGGTTTAGGGTTTAAGGTTAGGGTATCGGATTTAGGGTTTAGAATTATGGGATTTAGGGCTAGGGTATGGGATATAGAGTTTAGGGTTAGGGTTAGAGTTTTGGGGGATTTAGGGTTTAGGGTTATGGTTTATTTTCCTTGGAAAATATATTATTTTCCTTCCTACCAAACAAAGGAAAATGTGGGCGAGAAAAAATTTTCTTAGGAAATTTATTTTCCCATGAAAAATAATTTTCCGAGAAAATATTTTCCCCCAACCAAACACACCCTTATATTTTCATCTAATTGTTTAATAATTTATTTTCATCTAATTGTTTGATAAAGATCTTCATATCTCCGAGCTTTATTATTTTATTGATTATCTTACCTGTGGTTTTATCAAAGAAAAGATTTTCTGAAGTTTATAACTTTGTTTAAACCTTTATTAAATTAGTACTATTGTTTTTACTAAAATTATTATTTTTGAGTATTGGGTTAAGTAGTTAGTTCGGATTCCTCTTTCTCTATCGAAGGAGGGGAAGACCGCACATGTACAAATTGAACTAGTGCAGTGGGGACGTTTCTACTTTTAGAATAGCGCCTAGCGTACTCCAACCCAATTAGGCTATCTTTTAACTTTATTCTCTTTATTTCCATTGTTGTAATTTTATGAATGTTATGGTACATTGATTATATGTAACCTTAACCTTCGTAAATTGTATTTTGTGAGTTTATTAATAATATCAGTTTTAGGTATTATTTCATATTAATTTTTCTAACAGAACCGAACCTTACTCTAAACATTTTCTTCAAAGTCTTTTTATTTCCTTTTCCCAAAACTAATTGAATTAAAACGTCAACAACCAAAAATCAATTTGTATTGAAATAACCAAACTGGAACTCAAATATGACCAAAATCTCATCGAGCAAACATAAATTAACACAAATCAATTCAATTTAGATCCTAATCGAGTGACACATTTGTGAAGTCTATTCAATGCTGCAACGACTAGTATAATTTACCGAATCCTAGTTTTCAAGTTCATGTCCTTATCTAATGCTAACCCAGATATATTGAGCTTGTATCAAATTTAGTCTATTTTAGGTCTGAGTTGTGTGTAGTTTCTGGACATTTGAATGAGTAATACATTAGGATAAGTTCTTGCCATCTCTCACTATGATAAATAACGAAAATCTTATTAAGGCCACATCAACTCTACAGAATATTGCAAGGACAATTTCCTAAAGGAAAAGAAAAAGAGGAAAAATAGGGGCTAACCGTAAAGCGCTCCTACAGCATAGCAAGAACTAAAAACAAAAGGTAAATTAAGGTGTAAAAAGTTCCTCAAGATGGAGCAAACCAGTAATTAAGCTGTGTAAGTGAAAGCACTGTAAACTCTGCAAGATAGCAAATACAACTGTCCATCAGTGTATGGAAACTATTCTTCAGTATCTATTTCACCAGAATATCTGGGAGGAACTAAAACTGACTGACCGAAAAACAGACTCAGTCCTCAATGGACAACTGTGCCTTAATAATGGCCTCACTCATGCTGCTGGCATACGGGAACATGTGCCCAGCCCCGGTTAGCTCATGGTATCGAACCCAAGGTAGCTTCTGAGCTATGTAATGCTGCAATGTGACGGGCACAAGTATGTCTTCATCACCTTGCCATAGGTGAACTGTCATCTGATCGCTGTTTGGGAATGGGTTATGCAATTCAGTAGGATCGAATTCCCATTTTCCAAATCCAATTATTAAATCGCGGTGGAGTGACTCGAACTCTCCTTGTTGTCTCACCGTCGCCTAATCCAATCAACACAATAGTAAGGAAGAGAGAAGTTAGGCTATATAAGCAACAAGCATGATTCAGGATGCTGCATAATTTTCCTACTATCTAGAACTTGAGCTATGTGTGGATATTATGGGTACATATCATGTTTACTTCTGAATTCTTAAAAATCATTCATATTTACATGAAAGATTTCCAAGTTATGCAACTACTCAAATTATTTAATTTGTTGGTCACTGAAAGGGCATAGTAACATGTTGTGAGGGAAGGGGTTGCCAAAAAAAAAAAAAAATCAGCAAGTTGTATTGAAGTAAGTGATGTACCCCATTTTCCTTCCCGGCAAATTGTGCAACAAGTTCTTTGTCCTGGCGAGAGAAGATTTCAGGGAGGTGCTCAATCACACTTAAACACGGAAATTGTTTTTGTGTATTCCACCAATAAGTTAACCACGGAGCATAGTGAGCCACACGCAATGCCCATATATCTCGAACAAGTGGCTGGCTGTTGAATGCTTGGCTGGATAGGTTAGCAGGTAAACTTGACCACCAGTAGTTGACAACTGGGGCTAATAATGTTGCTCCTGCTAGCCTAAATACACAAAAGGCATCTGCGTTGAGATTAACTCACAAAACAAGAGAACATTTGTTCAACACTAAAAACCAGCTCCTTATACACATAAAAGTAACTGAACCAGAGTAATACCTATGTGGGATATACTTGAGGCAGCTCCAAATAACCTGACCACCCATGGAGAAACCAATCACATAAAATTTTTGTCCTAGTCCCAGCTTGTCCGCAAGTTCTTCTATGTCCAATGCGATACTTTTTACTGTTCGATTTGGATCGGGATCACTTTCTCCATACCCAGGTCGGTCAAGTGACACAATATATATTCCTAATTTTTCAATAATTTCCTATAAATTAAGAAAATGTACAGAAGAATTAAATCATATGTAGTATCTTACAACATAGAGAACGTAAAAAGTGAGGCAATGGACATACTGGAGAGAGTAAATTGGCAACAACAGCATGATTTCTACAAGAGTCAAATCCGTGAACATAAATAAATTTGTACTTTGCTGTGTCTTTGGGCACACCATGCTCTTTGTAGGCCAAATGCCTTCCATCCCTGAGCTTGATTCTTGGGGCTGTAATGGGAGGACCATCCGGAGTTCCACAAATTTTTGGGGGAGGTGGACGGATGGCCTGATAAGCCCATGCTAAGAGTCCGGCAAGGGTGACTATAACGAGTTTCTTATACAAGCCTGAAAATTATGATCTCTTGTCAATAATTCAAGACTAGAGATCTATTGAAAGATGCAAACAACCATGAATTCCATTCTACTATTTCAACAAAGCTAAAAGAATCAGAACTACACAAGTTTTGGTTTTGGATTGTAAGATTGGACTATATCACTAGAGCATAAGCCTTCTAAAAGAATAGGTCTTGACCACAGTAACTAGTTATACAAGCCTTTTACTACGATTGTCTCGGAGAATCACAGTAATAGCTAAATTTTTATTAA
Organism: Talinum fruticosum; assembly: GCA_021018815.1. Taxonomy (NCBI): domain Eukaryota; kingdom Viridiplantae; phylum Streptophyta; class Magnoliopsida; order Caryophyllales; family Talinaceae; genus Talinum; species Talinum fruticosum. Next base: position 11,607,454 of record JAITYX010000006.1, on the reverse strand, counting down.
TTTTTATAATTTTTTAAGTAATATATTCAATTAAATAATTTTTTAGTTAATATATTCAATTATTAATAAAATCTAAATAAATATAATACAATTGAATTCATAAAACCATATTGAATATGTTAAAGAAAAAATATTACAAAATTATTAAAAAACTAACCTATTAAATAATTTTTTTATTAACATATTCAATTAATAACTTATTAACATATTCAATTAATAACTTGAGAGTTGCTCCCATTAGCACAATCAATAATTAGGTAATCAGCCAAACAATGAACCAAATCATCCAAAATGCTACCCCCGCCCCCCAAAATGCTTGAGTAGGACTTCAAGCTGAAGAAGCAGACATAATTTCGAAATTATTTTGGAAATCGAGTATGGCTCTGATTTAAAAAGAAGCACAAATTAATTTCCCAATTGCTTTCATAATTTGATTTCTAGGGTTCCAAATTTCTCTCTCTCCAACATTTGAAAATTACCTTTGAAATTACAAGAACTCCCCTTTATCCTTCATTTTTTTTTTTGTTTTTTTCTTTCGTGCTTTATGCTTGAAAAATGAATCAGAATTTACAAAAGTACACTTCACCGGGTGTTAGTGGCATACTAATTCGTTTTAATGTAAATCAGTGACACTATTAGATAAAAAATAGTTTATACATAAATTTAAATAAAGTTTAAAATTTAAAAATTTTTTTACCTAAGACCTTTTTTTATTCTAAGGGTATCAATTTAAAGGGCAAATCATTTTTTTTATAAAAAAAGGAAAAAAACAATGTACTGCCTTGGGCCTGTGAGCATACAACATTACCCCTTCCCTTCCAAACACTGTCTGTCCTCTTTGTCTTTTTTCCTTTCTCTCTCTCTCTTTCTCTCTAGTCCAACAACATTAACTCCTCTTCCAATAAATATATGATAGTGATTAAAACACCTAATTAGATGGTTTAAATCTAAAAAAAATAATACTTTTTAAATACAAATCTCATATAATTATTTCACATATTCTCCTTCCTTTCATTTTAAGCTTTATCTCTCTCTCTATCTCCCTAGCGTTCACCCTCCCTCTCTTTAGCTCTTCCATTCTCTTTTTCCAAAATGCATTGATTTTGATTTCCAATCACTGAATTGTTTTCTTTTTCGATGTACATCCAATTTCGTTCAAGTTTCATCACATTTGATTTCAATTTCACTAAATTTGACTCGATTTATTATTCTACTTCTCAATTACGATCGATGTTGAGGATATGTGGTTTGATTTGATAATATTTTTTAAATTTATTCTTTAATTTTGATTTTCAATCATTTTATATATGTTAAACTTTTTATTCGAGATTGCACCAAAAGAAAAAATTTCAATTCGAGATTATTGAAGATTTAAAACGGTAAACAAATAATATGCACAACGCTTTTAGGTTGAATTGGTCCACAATGATAAATATATTTTTATGATTAATTTGTCTTCTATATATTGACAAATTTGAGTTTTTTTTAAGTTCGATGTACTCTATATTAATGAATATGATATTTTTCTTTGATAAATTTGCCATTTATATTGATGAATATTGATGTTTTCTTTGATAAATTTATCTAGTATATTAATGAATTTGTGTTTTTTATGTTTGATATACTCTTTATTGATGAATATGATATTTTGGTTGATCAATCTGTCTTTTGATCGATGAATGTGTAGTTTTTTAGGACTCGTTTGAACTCACATACAAAACACACATAAACATAAATAGAAATAGAAACGAATATAAATGAACGTAAATGAGCAAAAAAAAAATAGAGATGATAACGTAAATAAACAATAATGAGTTTTTAAGGATATTATTTGATAATATCGAATATTTCGTGAATAATAAATATTTAAAAATTATTACTTATAATATTTTAAAATATTTTATTTTATTTTTATAAGAAAAATAGTTTTTATTATAATATTTCTGAAATATAGAAATTTTTTATTATAATGTTTCTGAAATATAAGAAAAATAATTTTATCTAGTTTGAGAAAAAGACAAAAAATATAAAATTAAAATATTGTAAAAACCTCGAATAAAAAATTAAAAAATCTCAATAATACTTTTCCCTTTTATCCTTTTTAATTAAAATTAATAACAAAAATACTATCCACAAAAATCTTCAAAAATCCCAATTCTAATTTCCCTTCTCGTACATTTACTACTCTCAACTACCATTTGTTGTTTCCCTTTGCTCCACTGTCATTCTCTCTCTCTCTCTCTCTCACAGCTTGACGCTTCTCTCTCTCAGTCTGGATGCATAAAAATGGGATACCAATTTCCCTTAGGCCTAATATTGTGTATGAAGGACCACTTATAGAATTATCGCACAATCCTTGTAACGAGACAAATAATAAATACCATTAGGGATGAAATAACTTATATAATTAGTGGTGTATTTAGGGATATTCCCAATAATTTGTACGTTTGTACCTATTAATAGTATATTAGTAAGTTATGTGGACGTTTATGATATCCACAATTTTAACACTTCACATATGATTATTTTAGTGACCCGTTTCATGAAAATAATAACAATCACATTGTAATTATTTTATTATCATTATTATTATTATATTATAAATTTTTTAAAAATAATATTATAATTTTTTGATGATGATAATAATAATAATAATAATAATAATAATAATAATAATAATAATAATAATAATAATAATAATAATGACAAAAACAGAAATGGATAGAAACGAATAGAAACAAACATAAACGAACGTAAAAGAATAAAAACAAACATAAACAAACATAAACAAATAGAAAACAAAAATAGATGATGGTTTTTATGTAAGTTGAACAAGCCCTTAATAATATGGATTATCAATTGTTAGATATGTCATTTAAAAAAGTAGATTATATTGAATACAAATATTATTTATGAATATATGAATTTTTGTAATGAATATGTTAATTATTACTTATGAATATTTACTTTTTATTGATAAATTTATCTTATGTTCAAAAATACATTTATTGCAAGGATCTTTTAATAAATTTACTAATTTACTGATGAATATTTGTTCATTTTGATATATTTGAACAGTTTCATATTAATTGTGCATTTTTTATATGAAAAATATATGAATTTTAGTGATTAACATGCTAATCATTTTCGATGAATATTTGCTTACTATTAATAAATTTATGTTGAAAACAAAGTAGAAAAAGTTAGCACAAATATTGGAGAAAAAAATGATGAATAAGGAGAAAAAGATGATGAATATTAACAAGTGTAGACATTTTTTGACAATTCATTAATATTGTTGTAAAATTTATTATTATCGTGTAAAATTCATTGATTTGTACAAATTTATCTCTAAATTTTATGTATGCGATTATTTATTTGTATACTTTTTACATAAATGAATAAATATTTAAATTCATAAGAAATTTTAAAAAATTAGAGATACATATATTTAATTAAAATATTAATTATATTTATATTCAATTTATCATATACATTGATCATAATCTTGAGTCAAATGAAAATAAAAAGGATAATTAAGTTATTAAACTTTTAGTTAATAATATTATTTTTGCAAAAAGAAGCATATATATGCACATAAATTCCTCAACATTATTATAAAATTTATTAAAACAAAAAAAGTTATCGAGTGTGTTAAAAAAATTCATCAAATTTAAAAAAATTTATCACTTTATTGTAAAAATTCATCACATGATAAATTGGATTCATAAATGCACATGTGTAACTCAATTCAACCACTAAGTTTGAAAAACATAAAAGTTCATCAATACATTATAAAATTCATCAAATTTGAAAAATTCATCACTTATTATAAAAATTCATCACATTAAATCAGCATCGAAATTATACATATGAAACTAACTTCAACCACTCACTAGGTAGTTGAGTTACCTCTTTTGGTTCCCCTTCTTATCCCCCCTTTTTACAAAGGCATGACCCCTCTATTTCAATTAACAAATTCTTATATGAGACCGTCTCCCGTAAGTGTTTTGTGAGACGAACTTCGTTAAAAATGACTGTTTGAATGTTTTAGTATAACTAATAACTTATAATAGAGTGATTTTTAATTCGAGAGTAAGTAATAATTCATTAAGAGATAAATTTTATTAGAATTACCCTAAATGAATAATTAATGACCTTCTATGTAATTAAAGTCGACATAAAAATCTTCGTCTCATATTAACTTTTAAATCGGACGGTTCACACAAAACTTACTACTTTAAATTACAGAATTCATGTCAAGTCTTATCTATTCACCTCAAAATTCACATTCATCTACCCGTAAAGGAAATCGTAACAAATTATGATAGATTTTCTTTCACTTGAAAGAGCCCCAAGATTTGGATAGAAGACGACCGGCAAATAGTAGTGTATAAAAATCTTGATCTTCCGTACCTCCGAGTGTGGGATGATAGGTCACAAGAAAGAACAATGCCCGACTAACTTGGCTTGTTGCTCATCCATGGAGACTGGTAGCAATAGTAAAAGAAAAGACAAAAAGATGACATTAGAGGTGTCTCGGGAATCCAACACTCGGAAATGTGGAAATGATGGATTTGGAGAGGGGATCGAGAGAACTTGGTCGACAAGGAAAAACAAAATGATGGGATGACCATCATGGGAGGAAGAACATGCAAAGACAAAAGTGTCGATTAGGAAACTTGGACTGTGGTTTTGACTAGGAAAAATAAAGGAAAGAGATGGAATCCACACAATGGAACTAATCTTATGGCCCGACCCATCACTAAGTACAAGGATAAGACAAACTCGGGATGGGCTTTTGCCCAAGGCATCAAAGAGGAACCCATAAGCAATTTTGCCTACCTACCAACATCGGGAACAAATGAGGCATGCATAATAAGGCATTATAAACTGATAACCCTATTGGAGAAAGAATGAATGATGATTACTATAGCACCAATCCGGATCGGGAAAGAATCAAAGGAATAAATTTGGTTAATGATGAAAATCGACGCTGGTGGTTGGCCATGCGTAAGAACGTAATATCCCTTCGACTTGCCCCTTTATGGAAGCTGCAACATCCATTCCCGAGATATTAAATACTCCCTCCCTCCCTCCTCCCCTAATTTTGCTCCCTCGTCATTGACTCAGTCCGGCTTGCCTTCGGTGAGTACAATGAATTCAATTAGTGTCCTCACGATTTTGAATGCACCACAAAAGACCTTCAAAGCGATGCCCCGTAACTTCGGTTGAATCGTTCACCTTTCCCTCCACCTCTCGATCACCGCACGGAAAGTCTAGCACAAATGAGCTCGAGTCGAGCAATCCGCCTTCCCCCAAACCCTATTCAGGCCTATAGCTCGTCGACCGGATCTAGAACTTCCTCTGTTCCCAACCTTTTCAACACCCGGCCTCTAGACCATCCCGAATCCGCCTTCATCCTAAAACTTCATCAACATTCAGGAGGAAGCCAAGAAATCTCGACCGAAAGCCACGCAAAACAGTCGAAACTAGGAGGAACACCCCGGGAAACCCATCTTCAATTCCAACCTCGTTTTCTCCCCCACCACGGATTTCGTCAAGATTGATCGGAAGGGTAGGGGTAGAAGTCAACATGTCACGATTAGACTAGTTGATCATGGCATTCAACCAATTAGAAAGGTTCAAAACCTAAGAATAACAGGAAAGTTCACTTTCAACCATATGATCGTACAGGATGTCAAGATTACCCTCAAACTCCAATGGATAGACTCGGTGTACCAAATCCGGCTGAACTCTCCATCGGTGAACTCGTCACTGCACCTCCTAGAGTCAACCTCCGACTTACCGAGAGGAAGAGAAAGATCAAACAATTCCCCCTTCCCCTCCTATTCGACCATGGTTGTTCCAACTAATATGAAAACAATAGTTTGGAATGTTAGGAGGGCGTCTGTCGAAACTCGTATATTTTAATTATGGACATGATTTACCAAGTATAATCCCGTCATTCTCATCCTTCTAGAGTCTCCCTCTTTAGGTCAATGTGCGTACACTCGTTAGGGCTAAATTTGGCTTTCAGGAATACCGGTACTTCCCTCACATGGGTAACCGTGGTGGCATTGCCATATTCCGGAAATCCTCGGTCATCGTTCTCGACGTGGTGAACCCTAGGCCGGAGTACTTCTATTGTCTTGCTAAGTTTGACACGGATGAGTCGAAGATCGTCCTGACCGGGATGCATGCTCCTAGCAATAAAGCCGCTCGACGTAACTTTTAGGAGCAACTTACGTCCGACTTTCCTCCTTCGACTGTCCCTGGTTTGAGTGTTGGTGATTTTAATACCATTACCAATCAAAATGAGAAATTTGGAAGTAAGAAGTTCCATCTTTCTCGAGCCTCTTCTTTTATCAATTGGATGGATATCTCGGTCCCTTATTGACGTAGGTTTTAATGGTCCAAATTTTACATGGACTAATGAGCGTGATAGGGAATATTGTATTCAAGAAAGGTCGGATTAGGCCCTCCTCAACCCCGCTTGGCTGCAAGTCTACCCGGAAACTAAGGTAACTCACTTGTCTCGTGTTTTTTCTAACAATTGTCCCATCTTGATTGAAACTAGGCCTATATGTTTGTTTACTAAACATCCTTTTCGTACTCTTATAGCCTGGCACCACCACCCTCAATTCAAACCGTTTCTTAATAAGATCCGGAACCCATGAGTTCTTTCATTGATAACCTCCATTCTTTTAAGAAGAATACTCCTAGGTTGAGCCATAATGTCTTTGGAAATGTTAGGATGCACATTAATAGAACTAAAGTTAGAATTTTACGTGTCCAAAGGGCGTTAGCTATCAACCCTAATTCGTTTCTTTTTAGACTTGAAAGGGAGTTGCGTGATTATTGCTGCTTGTTGCTTGATATGGAAAAAAGCATCTGGGGTTGAAGAGCTAAAATCTGTAATCACTTGTTCAAGGACCTCAATACCGAATATTTCCATATGCTTCGGTGAAGGTGGGACAAAATAAGAGAGCTATTCAAACTCTTAAGACAAGCTATGGGGATTGGGTATGCGGGGATGATCTAACTAAGGCTATCTTTAGCCATTTTTCGAAGATTTTCCAAACTACCAATTATCAATGAAAAAGAAATAGGGATGACACTTCCAGTAGCATTCCTATTGACGACTTACCCTTCGGAAGTGGAAATTAAGAATGCTCTATCTCAACCGAACCCTACCAAAGCTCCAGGGCCAAATGGGGTTCATGCCTTCTTTGGAAGAAATATTGGGATATTGTTGGTAAAGGGATAGTTGACCTTATTAGGGAATGTTTGAGTAAGTCGGAGAAAATCGGTGAAATCAACGAGACCTTTCTCCGTCCGATACCGAAAAAACCTAAGGTGGAGTGTATAAGTGACTTGCGTCCCATTAGCTTGTGTAACTCATCCTACAAGATTTTGTCCAAATTACTGGTTGATAGGATCAAGCCTCTTTTAACCAAGTTAGTTAATCCGGCCCAATCTAGTTTTGTGTCGAGTCGTAAGATAACGAACAATATTTTGCTAGTCAAAGAACTTGCATTTCACATTAATAAATGCAAAACTAGTAAAAAGTATGCGGTTCTCAAAGTCGACTTGTCCAAAGCTTATGACACTCTTGAATGGGATTTTATCCAGGACACTTTACATTTTTCCACTTCCCTCCTAAGCCGATCGTAGTCATCATGAGCTGCATTTCTTCTAGCAGATATTCGTATCCTATGAAATGGTTCTTCGGGGAACCAGTGAACACCTACTAGAGGTATTCGTCAAGGTGACCCCTTGTCCCCCTATACTTTTGTCTTGTGTCTTGAAAGATTATCCAGAATGATTGAATTGAAGGTGGATGAAAAGGTTTAGAAACTGTTATAATTAAAGGATTGGCTTTCTCACACATCTTCTATGCGGATGATGTTGTTTTATTTGGACAAGCTAACTTTGATGCCCTTAGGGTTATGATGGAAGTACTTGATAATTTTAGCTAGTTGTCTAGCTTGAAAGTTAATCGATCTAAATCCAGGATCCTGTTCCCCAAGTCATTGCATCACGGACATCGTAGGATCTTGGCTGCCTCCATTAGATGTCCGACTTCTACCTCCTTTGGAAAGTATTTAGGTGTGCCCATTTCATATTTCCTTCCTAAACATTCTAATTTTCTGGATAAGTTGAATAAATTCAAAGTCAATCTTGCTCACTGTGCAGACGAAATATATCAATCTCGCTGGTAGAGTTACTTTGATCAAATCCGTCCTTTCCTTATTGCCGGTGTACCACATGCAAACTTCACTCATCCCTCAACGCACTATTGAGGATATGCACAGAATGATTAGGAAATTCCTTTGGAATAAGGTTGATTCAACTCACTATATCCCTAGGGTTCCTTAGGCTAATGTGGTGGGAAGTAAAACTAATAATGGAGGCCTTGGAATTGGCTTAATAGAACAAATGTTTTTTGGCTAGGCACCTCCGGAGAGTTATCACCGATGATCAATCTCTTTGTACCAAACTCTTTAGGAAGAAATATCTCCCTTATGAAAATCTTGAGTTCACGTGAACCTAAGGCCTTTTATTCCCCAACCTAGCTTAGTATCCGTAAACCAAACATCTCGTAAGTGAGCATTCGATTGTTAAGATCTCCTCCGGCGGGGATACCTTGTTGTGGTTTGACAATTGGGTCTATGAGGGCCCTCTTGTCCAGAGAGAAAGGGTTATTATTCCTCAAAACTTGGAACAAATTAGGGTTCATACTATCATTAATAATGGTGGCTGGAATTGCACTAGAATTAATAGTTGGCTCCCCACCTAATATAAGAAGGCTTATTAAAAGCTCTCGCCCCTTCTACTTCTGGAGGCACCGACAAACTCACCTGGGCTCTTACGTCCGATGGTAATTACACCCTCCGGAGACTTTATAAGGCCTTACTACCAGCCTACAAAGCACCTTTGGTGTCGTGGAAAAAGCTATGGAAAAGTAAGGTGCCTTACAAAATGAAGACTCTGTTGTGGTGTGCTGGTTTTGAGGGTATTCCTATGGCTAGTAGGATGGCCAAATAGATCCCGGAACTCAACCCTAGGTGTCCCAACTGCTGGTTCAACTCCGAATCTCACCTCCATCTCTTCCGAGATGGCCCTATTGCTTGCTAGTACATGGGTTAAGTTCATGCACAATGATAATTCCGCTCTAGTGGTTGACTTTTTCTTTACTACCTGGATTGAATGGTTGCAGTTGAATCTCAAACAGGAACTTCGATGGTGAAATAAGTTCATCATCATCTGTTGGGAATTATGGAATTACATAAATAAATGGTGAAATAAGTTCGGAGGACTCAATCTCAAACAAGGACCTAGCTTCCTCAAAAGCACTCCTATGATTTTATGGTCACCTCCAATTAAAGCCCCCTTTAAGCTGAATATGGGATATCACCGGCACAAGGAGAAAAATAGATTCATAGCAGCAGGAGTGCTTCGTACGTAGAGTAACATGTGGTTCTTTGGGATCACTATGGTGGTTTACAGACAATGATAAAGTCATGGCTATGCTTGAAGGTTTAAAAGAGTCATTGATGAAGGCTGCAAAATTCAAAATTCCTAACATTGAGGTTGATCTTGAGATTGAGGTCATTCAAAGAATTGAGAAGGAGGGCAAATCCAGTAGTCCCAATCCCATTGACTATGTGGTGGTTAAAGTGAGGGACTTATTGCAAAAACCATGGGAAATTACCATGAATCATGTTATAAAACAAGTTAATCTTTTTGCTTTTGTGCTGGCCAAGATCAACGAGGATCGGATGGAACCATTAAGGGTGCATACAATTCCACCACCTTAGGCAAAGTGGATTCCGGAAGTCGAAGTCGAAGCTTTGAAGATGTACGAATGCCTGCAGCGGGACTCTGCTGGAAACGATTCATGAATGAATTTTTCGGCCTTCGTTTGATCCTACCTTAGTGCCGTGTTGATGTTGATTCTAGGTTTGTTCCAACCCCTTTGCAGTAACTAAGTAGGCTCTTGTTTGTGTTTTACATACGCTTAGTGGAGTTTTTGATTTTGCTTGTCTCTTGCTAGACGTGTAATCTGTCTGAACTATGGTTTCTTTGGTTGATTTCTCAATATATTGCCTTTCTTAAAAAAAAAAAAAGAAAGAGCACCAACACAAAGAACTTCCCTGTTATGATCCCTTGTTTTTAGATCTATGATTCAATTTTTGCAACCCTCTAACAACAAATTTACTTTTGTCAAATAGAAAGATTGAAGAAGGAGCCATAAAAGTTTCTTGCAAAAAGCGTCTTGAAGGAGTGAACTTTGAAGGAGTCATAAAATTGAATTAGTTGAGGGCATATATAGTTGCGCTCATCATCCCCTCATAATTCAAAGTTCATTGTATCTGTCTTTCTCTTTCTCTCTCTAATCTTATCTCCCTACTTCCACCATTGCTCATCTCCAAGTCCTTTAACAAAAATGTCGAGCCAGCCTAACAAAAAAAGTCTTGATTCACTATCAAATACAAATGAAAATCAAAATTAAAAGATCAAATTTGCGCTAAAGAAAGAAACATTCTTCTGCACTAATCTAAAAGTTTCGAATGAAGAGAAAGACAGATTAGAGGCAAGGTAGAACCGTAGAAACAATTTATTTCGTTGGAAATAATATGTGCAATCTTGACTATGAGTTTTTGCTCATATAAACATTTAACCCCTTGGATTAAACAATGGACACATGGCAAAACACCATGTAAATGGGTTGCTAGATGGCAGTTTTTTTTGTGAACTACAGGTGAGCCGCTCCCACTCAAAAGAACACAATTATCCAATTGGTCCAAACTCCAAACTCCAACGTCATCTGAACTGATTGGACAAAAAGTCGAAGCCATGTCTGTCCAATAAACAGTTATATTCACTACCGCAAATCTCACTATTTTCAGGGTTCCAACATCTAACTATGCGTCGTACGATCTAGAAAAGTATGATCCGGACAATCAATCATAATGGCAAAAACAATTCATGATTTACGCTCCAAACTCAACATCTAAAGAAGACACAGTATATTTAAATGTAATTGAAGGGAGCCACAACTGGGCAAGTAAAGTTTAATAGATACGGAGAGAGACAACAGATAGGGAGAGAGAGAGAGAGACCTGAAGAGGAAGAATATTGATTGGATTTGCGAGTGTGGGTTCTTGCGGAGGCGGCTGAGATCTTCTTGTTGTTGACTGCTCCTGCCGCCATTGTCGACAGGGAGCTGATGACTTTCCAAATTCAGAGAGAGAGAGAGAGAGAAGAGAGAGAGAGAGAATAGCTGGTGAACTGCTGCCCGCCAACTAGTGTTGATTGGCACGCACTTGAGCAGTTAGCCCTCCAAGTAAAACCTGTAAGATTCGTGTTTTTTAGTTTTCTAGTTCTCAGTTGAAGTTTCTTTTTCTCGATCTTGTTTGCTTTATAACTCACAAACCGTTAACTGTTTTGTATAATTAAGAAAGTTATGTCAGCAAAAATTTTATTATTATTAGAAAAGTAGTAGTTCGTTACAATTAGTAGTATAATTAGTTAATTTCTTACAATTAGAAAATTTAGTTGGAGATAAACTTAATTTGAGACCAAGAGGTTGTCTAGACTCCTCCTCTACTATGTATATATATCACAAAAGTGACACAACGAATCATACAGAAATAACAAAAGAAAAGAGTTTTCTTCTCTCAAACCAATCTTTCTTTCGAAAATTCACCACAAATATGTCGTTTAGTTTGAAAACGGGTCAGATCGGGAGAGTTTTGAATCAGGTTATATTTGAATTAACGATATTTTTAGTACTCGGGGTAGATTTTAGGTTTTAGACATTTTTATTCGAACTAATTTAACTTTGTATAAAATTTTGGATTAATACAATTCATTTAAATTTAAGTTTTAAATTTACTTTTAAACAAACATGTTAGATTATAAGTCGAACATAAAAACAAATAGTTCACTTCTAACGTTGAATTAGCTATCGGTTTGTATAAGGTATAATTTGGTTAGGTGAGAATCAGATATAAGGTAGATACCAACCACCTACCCATCCAACAATAAGTTTATTAATAGCACGCGATTATCATCATTCATTCATTAATTTGAATTTTCTTCTTTTTTATGTTATTATAATGATCATTAATTAGTTTTTTTATGTAGTGCATGTTTCTGCCCGTATTAGTTTTTCCAACTGTGATGCACCGATAACGCCTTAAAGTGTATTTTGTTCATCCAAAAGCTAACGGTATACTTTCCGTTTTAAAATATATGTCGTTTTAAAATTATAACAAAATATCAAAGTAACATAAAATTGATGATAAAATTTGTGTTAAAAAAACCAAATTATCATAAGATTTTATTGGAAATGAAGAAAAATAATAAAAAATAAAAAAATAAAACAATTGATAAAAATAAATTAGTAAACTAGTTATTAATACTTCGTTGGAATTGTAAAGTTATAGATATTTTAAAACAAAAAAATTAATTAAATCGACATGTATTATAAAACAGAGAAAGTACATTATACAATAACTATAATTATGCAAGTCTTTTTTTTTTTTTTTTGAAAAGCATAAGTACAAAAACTAGTAGGTTGTTCTTCTCTCAAGGGTTCTGCTTATGTTGTCCTCCATTAAAATGGAGAGAAAGAAAGTAGAAGGGAAAGAAAACCAAATTAAAGTAGAAGAAATACAAAGGCCAAAGTTGACTACCCAATTAGTGGCTCGATTCCCTTCTCTCGTACATATGATGGATAAAAACATGATCACACCTTCGGAGGAGACAACACGTATCTTGAATAAGGGTTTTGATTTCTCATGGCACCTAGATTTCTCCTTTGATAGGCTCAATGACCGTTTTGGTTATCTCCTTCAAAGATAATAAACCGAAACCACGCTTACACTTGCCGCTTTGACGCAATTTCTCATAATGAAGCTTCGCTATTAGCACCGAAGTAGGACCCAAATTTGTCGTCTCGGCTTGAATAAATCTACCATCCTAGCCTCCGATCACAAAACTCCCCACCGCTTTTGAAGAGGACTTTGATCCATTAAAATTGATTTTGACGAATCGTCCAAGTGGTTTGCTCCAACTAATAAAATGGGGAGAAATAGTAGAACTAGATGAGTTGGAAGAAGAGTATGAGTTGGAGAGATGATCCGATCTGTTTTTAGATTGCCACTCAGCCCAGGAAGATTTGGCTCAGTAAAATCGTAGCAATAGAATTCTAAGATCTATTGCTAAAAACTGTCTCATTCTTGCTTTTCCACATACTCCAAAATAAGTGAACTATTCTAATCATTTGAGATGGTTTTTCAACATCCTTAGCATATTGAAAAAGTCAATAAGTGAGGGATTCTGTAGTTGGCTTAAATTCACATCCAACTACTTGTGGCGATAAGCTTTATCCCATGTATTTGTTACACAAGTACATCATGAAAAATATGATTAATTGATCATGATGAACTTAACATAGCAGACAAGTAGTATCAATATTCAATCATCTTCCGGAAAGATTTATCTTGTGTGGCTAAAGCATTGTGATCTAATTGCCGTAAAAACACTTTTGACTTAGGCATCAAGTCCATATTTTAAATTCAAGCAAATTCCAACGTAGGGGAACTAAGGGGGATATTATGTGCACTTCAAGTGGTAGACTTAATCATAAACTTTCCACGGTTAGACAAACCCCTGCAAATAGCATTCTCAATGTTATGAATGGGAAGCGGAATAGTCTTAATATGATTTCAAACATCATTTGGTAGGAAGGTATTAGAACGTACCAAATCACACTCTTTCTCCGGCGTGATGCATTCGCTAACTGTGGCCTCCAAGGAGGAAATATTCTAATGACTACTATCATAATGATCCATTAAATTAAGATTCCCGCACCATGCACCCTTCTAGAATTTTGTCGTTTTGCCATCGCCAATTATCTACCTTAATCCTATTTTAAAAAGATCCTTGTCCTTCATCAAGCATTTTCAAGTCCAAGAATTTGATGTTTTGACTTTCCTTGAGAAAAAGTCCACGGATAATGGATACTTGGATCTCATAATTTTCCCCCAAAACTTATCTTAAAAAAAAAAAATATTTCCGGACAAGCTTACAAAAGAAACGTTGGTTGATTGCTTCGGACTTTCTAAAAACCATCCAATTTCTTAGGGGCACATACTTTGTCCCACGCCATTATCGGTAACCTTTGGCATCTTGAGACTTCTTCCAAAGAAAATCACGATTAATGCTATCCAAAGACCTAGTAGTACTCTTTGAAAACTTAAAGCTTTGCATCATATGAGCAGGTAAGACTCAAGATTAGGCTGGATAAGTATAACCCTTCCAACTTTTAAAAGCGAGTAGGCTTTCCAATTCGTAACTTATTATCTACTTTCTTTAAGATATCGTCAAATAAGGAGCTATTAGCCCTTCCTCTAAAAGCAGGACATCCAAGACACTTCCCTAGAGAATTAGTGTGAGGCATGTTAAAGACCTAGGGAACAGAGTTCTTAATGGCGGACATAGCATTTTTAGAAAAAACTAGAGCTGACTTATGAAAATTAATAAGTCGCCCTAACTGATTACAAAAATTATTCAAAATATTATGAAGTTTGAAGAACGTCTCATAGTTAGCCTTATAAAAAGAAGAATATCATCAGCAAAAAGTAGGCAACGGATTATTTGTGCTTGTGGACATACTTTTATACCAATCCCTAATTTTGGCTGCATAGCAGCAAACTGTAATCTATATGCGAAAACATCCATACCTAAAATAAAAAAATATAAGGAGACAAGGAGTCTCCTTGCCTAAGATCTCACGAAGGCCGAAATAAATCACAAGATTCATCATTAATGACAATTGAATATGTAACTGTCATTATACATTCACGTATTCAATTAATCCAAACTCGATGAATATCTCAATCAATTATGTGATAAGTCTTTTTTATATCCAATTTAAGTCCTACATAAGCTTGCTTTCCTTTAACGTTATTAAAGTTATTGATAAATTCATGTGCCAATAGTATATTATCATGAATATCCCTACCGCCACTGTGGCACCCGAAATTTCGAATGACTAGAGTCACCACGTAGTTATGACCCAAACAAGGACGGACTTTTCATAAAATAGATTTAAAATCATATTTTTTTTTTGAAAAGAGAAAAAAAAGTTGACTCTTGTGCCCAAAAGGAAAAAATAATATAAAAGACTGATCCGAGAAGCTAAAATGTTGGGTTCGAGATTTTGGTTAGGAAGCACGAACGCCAAGGCCTCGCCACTTCCTCTATTCTATGAACATGCTCCTACTAATATATTGTATCCCTTTTTCTTTAGACATCCTAAATATTGATTAACATATTTACATAAAATAAAAGCATAAAAAACCCGCATTATTATAAACGTAAGCATGCACATGCAAGCACATGAATGGAAAACTTAGGGCAATAGATTCGTTGATGTATGGTGGGTTTGCATTCGGATGAGATCCAAATTGCTCCACGTATCGATCATCGTAGGATTTAAATCTACTCTCGGATCAAAACCCGACATAGTTCTAGCAAGGATTCCGCCATAACTCTTGTGAGTTCCATTAGAGATAGTTAGGGATCATTTCCTTGTCTAATGGTTATGTTAAAAGACTTTAGAGATGACTCATTCCTATGGCCGAGTCAATCCGTTTGAGAATAGAGAGAGTTACTTAGGGTCTCAACTCCATTACTCAAGGCGATAAGTGACAGGATGGGTAGATCGATTCAAGTCTAGGCATGAGTATAAGAATTAGACTTTTTAACATTCCCATTTTGACTGAGAAAATAATTTTTGGGGTATGAAGTAGGATGAATTTTTGTAGAGTTAGTGGGTTGGTGTTTTATGGCTAATGGTTCTCAAAGACTTTAGACAGAATCCCCGCCGATGGCCTGTCGCCAAGTAAGAGAATACCATAAGCAATTCGAGTTATATCCGATATGAACAAAATCCACTAGAATAATGGTGCAATTGTGAAGGTCTGTTTGAATTGAAGTGGATGTGGATCATCCTAAAGAAAAGTTATGAACGAATTACTAATTAAGACCTCAAGTTGGATAAAAGGTCACAACCATACATCAAAGAATATGTCGGCTCTAAGGACAAGCTTGCAAATATATACAAAAACGCACGGTCGTGGCTCATGATTAAGGTCAAGATGATCACAAAGGGACATTTATGATTACAGTCGTCCCTTATTCATGGGTCATACTTTAATTTTGGCAACAACACTAATTAGCGATCTTAGACGATTCATTTTATTGATCGAGTTGATTATATTGTGATGAACGGGATAAGACATGCTTAAAACAAAAATTATTATTATTTCCACTTTGGAGGTAGTGGTTTTATAAGTACCAGATTATTATAATGTAATCAACAAAATGAAATATAGAAGGTTTTCCTAAATACAAGAAATCTAAAAAGAACGTAAATAAAATTCTCCAACACCATGGAGATGAGAAGTCTTCATGAATTAACTTTTTGATGGATCCTTAGCTCACATTATGATGAACAATGCATCTTGATTGACCAAACAAAGTCCCGAGTATTTGTTTTATTGAAAGGTATAATCGGTTGATTTTTAAAACCATTTACGAAAGAGAAATCCAGAAACTAAGTAAGATGAGTTTAAAAATGTGAAGAAAATTTATATAGTTTAAAGACTCTATAAGAAGCTCAATTAAAAAATTTTGTATTTTTGGAAGCTTCCAAATTGATTTAATAAAATCATAAAGTGACATTTCTTACACCTCACTAGTCATATTTACTCGCTGGTTTTAAAAAATTATAACTTTTTCAAGAAAGATCCTATTGAGGTGATTATAGCTTCTAGACTTTTATATTTGACTCTAATTTCAATGGTAACAATATCAAAAATAAATTCCTTAACATGTAAAACCGATAAGCTAAAACTTTACGTGACATCCCGATCTATACTTGTTATGAATAGTGGGGTATTCATTTATTTATTACAAATAAAATAAACCCTATTTGTGAAACTGTATAAATTGGATTAACTAGACATGATAAGGAACTAGTGTGATTATTTGTATAATTTTAAAAGTACTTTAAGATATTTTAACAGATTTTTCAATATATATATTCCGATCCAGGCACTGCAGAAATTACAGTTTATTGATGTCGACTTTAATAAATTATATCTCTCTAACTATAAAGAGTTAGGAGATAAAATTTACCAACTTAGAAATATCATAAAGTTTATTTAATTTCTTCTAAAGGACATTTATTTAGAAAAAATCATTTACTTCATGAAAAAGTAGGAAAACAAGTAAGGATGTCATTTTTCTAGACTAGTTAAACCGTCCATTGAAAAATATATATTATAAATAGCTCAGGACTCGAATTTGGGTGAGTGACCAATTGCTCAAAAGCTTTTTCATCGCTTCATCTAATGACATGAAAATAATAGAATGGAAATGGTTCCACTAAAGTGGCCTAGAAATAACATAGAACCTTCCGATTTAAACCACTCTACTCCAAGTTACCATCCATTATGTTCAATCATGACTTAGCTCATTCTTTTTCAATTTTTCATGTATTATAAGTAGAAAAATAAAGGTGAGGAAGATGAGAAAGAGAAAATAACACAGAATTTTACAATCAACTCTTGTATCCCACCGCTCACTCCCGAAAAAGAAAACTAGTGTTCCACCCAAATAGGGGAATGGCCACGCGAGCCCTAAAGGGACGAATAGTAAAACTCGGGAGCCAAAACCATTCCGAGACCGGCCTAGCCCAAAAATAGAGACAAGTAAACAAGAAAATGTTAAAAGTAACAAATAATGTAAGACCAGTAAATTTGGGTTAGATAGTTATAGGAGTTAAGTTAATTATTTAGTTTTAATTAAATAGAGTAGGTCGGATGACTAATATATGTACATGGATATATATATATTCGTGAAATTATTTGGGCAAATTATTATTAATTGGCGTAACTATTATTAGTGAAGCGTATTAATTTCTTCCTCTTAATTTTCCCCGTCCGGCTTATGCTACGTATGTGGGTTAAATTATTATTATGTTAGCAATAGAAAAGGGAAAAAGGAGATGGGGGAGGGGGATGAGTGGGGCCCAATAGGGGTGGAGGACCGACAATTAGGTGGTGGAGAGAGGGGAAGCAAAGAGGAAAGGCTCGGAGGCCCGAGCGGAACAAATGAAAGGGAAAAGCGAAAGGAAGAGCACGAGAGAGAGAGGGAGCGATTGTGATGGCTAAAGAGAGAGGAAGAGGAGGCGGACGGCACACCCGAACGGCGGCGACCAGCGAGCGAAAGTGAATGGAGGACGAGAGCGAGAGATCGACGAAAGTGGGAGATCGAGGACCAAAACACAAACACAGAGAGGGAGAGAAAGACTCGATGAGACGGGAGGGAAGAAGGAGGGCGAGCGAGAGGAAGAGGAGGCTGGTGGCTCGCTCGAATGGTGAGAGCAGCAGACCAGCGAGGCCAAGAGGAAAGAAAAGGGGGAGCGAGAAGAAGAACAGAGGAGCGAACAGGGAACGACGAAGGGGATGCGGCCCGCGAGCGAGGGGCAACGAAGACCGGCGAGACTCGACCTGGCAGAGTGGGGCACGAGGGAGAGAGGATGAGATGGACTGAGGCTAAGGAGGACCGAAGCAGCGAAACGGTGGGAGCACAAGATAGAGGGAGTCGAGACGAGAATGAGAAAGCAAGAGACTAAGCAAGGACCGGCAAAAGGGAGACCGAGACCGAGAGGAACAAAGCAGCGAAAGCACGGACGAGAGAGAGGCGAATGAAAGAAGGGGGAAGGCAGGGGACCAACTCGGACCCATTCAACCAATTGCTCAATCCCTAATTCAAGGTGGGTAGTCCTACACTCTAAACTATTAGTAACAATAGCAATAATAATGATAAGGTTAGTAACAATAATAATAATGATAAGGTTAGTAGTAATAAAAACAATAACATTAATAATAATAAAGTTATTAGTAATAATGATAATAAATGAAAGTAAATAAACAATGACAATAATAATGGAAAAGTTAGTAGTTAAACAAAAAAAGAATAACAAGAATACATAAATAAATGGATAGGCAAAAAACATAAAAAGAAAGTAAGAAAGAAAAAATTTATTATGTATGTGCATGGTTAATCATCATGAAATGAAAGAAGATAAGAGTAGAGAGGAAAAAGTAAAAAAGAAAAAGAAAATGATGTTATGTAATCTCATTGAACTTAAAAAGTGATAATAAGAAAAATTAGCCTCTTGTTTCTTGAGATGAAGAAAATATTTTGGCTAACTTGAAAAAACGCTTGATTTGTTCAAGATTAAAAAAGATTAGAAAAATTAACTGCACTTTAATCAACTTCCAAATATAGTTAATTTTTAGTTAATCAAACCACCTCTTAGAATATTAAAGAAGGGGAGAGAATTTTTAAAAAGATAGAGATTTTTCCAAAAATCAAGTACCTCCACTAGGAAGTGAAGGAGGGGTATTTATAGAACAAATGGAAGAAAGGAATCCTAAACCTTAATAGCCTCCTTCTTTTTTTTAAAAATAATAATAATTGGGTGATAAAAATTCAAAAATCAAAAATTAAATAAAAAAATTAAAATTAATGGGAAAGAGATAAAAAAATGCGAGCATGAAGGAGTGGGGCACCACCATTGTGCAGCAATAGAACTAGTTAAAGAAAATGGGGTTAAGGTATAAAAGGACAAAAATAATTAAATCCTTTTTTTCTCTTTTTAAAATTTTTTAATTATCTTGGTGAGGGGTGGGGGTGTGGCCAGCAACCATGTCCCCAAGAGGTTTTTTTCTTTTTAACTCTTTTTGCTTTTTTCTTTTTCTTTTAGTTTGGATTATACATTTTAGGGTTTTTTTGTGATAATTTAATTATTACTTTTGCATGCTTGGTATATTTTTTTCTAATAAAAAATATTGATATTAATAATAAAAATCTTAAATATATATGAGTCAAACTTTGATGTATACAGATTGGCCCTCGTTGATCGAACTTTGAAAAAGTGATGATCAACGTCATAAGAGACAAACAAATTTTTGCTCATTAGTTAAATTTAGATGAAGAGAGAAAGAATGTGGTAGATCAAATCATTTAATGTTGCAACATAAAATCAGATTGGATAAATGTGGTTAATATAGCTCTAAATTGATTAGGTATAATTCAAGGTCACAAAATAACTTTGGGTTGATTAGAATAAGGCATTAGGTCATCATAACCTTGGGTTAAATAAATACGACTCAAGGTTAAAATAATTCTAGGTTAGTCAAATACAAATTAGAGTAAAAAATATAATTCTAAATTACGTTTACCTTAAGGTTAAAGAATAACTGTGGGTTAATTAAACATGACTTAGGGTCAAAATAACTCTATATTACGTTTGAATCGGAGTCAAAAATAACTCAGGTTAATTAAATATGATTTAGGGTCAAAATAATTTTGGGTTAATCAAATACGACTCAAGATAAAAAATATAACTCTACATTACGTTTAACTCAAGGTTAAAGAATAACTCTAGGTTAATTAAATATGACTCAGGGTCAAAATAACTCTAGATTATGTTTGACTCGGGGTAAAAAATAACTCGGGTTAATTAAATATGACTCGGGGTAAAAAATAACTTTGGATTATGTTTGACTCAAGGTTAAAGAATAACTCGGGTTAATTAAATATTACTCATGGTCAAAATAATTTTGGGTTAATATGACTTAGGGTCAAAATAACTTTGAGTTAATTAGATACGACTCGGGGCCAAAATAACTGCGGGTTAATCAAACACGACTCACGGTCAAAATAATACTCGGGATGATTAAAATAAGACTAGGGGTAAGTGTAACTTTTGGTCAAATAGATTCGACTCAAGGTCAAAATAGCTTTGGGTTAATCAAACACGACTTAGGCTCAAAATAACTATAGGTTGATTAGATATGACTCCGGGTAAAAAAGATTCTCAATTAATTAAATATGACTAAGGGTCAATTATGAGTTAATATGACCTAGGGTCAAAGTTACTTTGGGTTAATTAGATATGACTTTGGGTCAAAATAACTCTAGGTTAATTACATTCGACTCGGGGTCAAAAATAACTACGGGTTAATATATTTGACTCGGGGTGAAAAATAACTCTAGGTTAAATAGATATGACTTAGGTTCGAAATAACTCCGGTTAATCATGTATGATTCAGGGTAAAAAAATAACTCTGGATTAAATAGATAAGACTCGGGGTTGAAATAAGTTTGGGTTAATTACATTTGACTCGGGGTCAAAAATAACTCTAGGTTAATCATGTATGACTCCGGGTAAAAATAATTTTGAGTTAATCAAATACGACTCGAGGTCAAACTAACTTTGGGTTAATTATATTTGATTCAGGGTAAAAAATACCTCCGGGTTAATCATGTATGACTCGGGGTAAAAAATAACTTTAGGTTAATCATGTATGACTCGGGGTTACAAACTATGCATGATGATGGTGAAATTATGAAATTCGGTTTAAAATCATGACGCTCGGATGTAATAAATATTGAGATTAGGAATGACTCGGGGTCAAATAATTAAGCTTTGGCTTAGGAGACTTGGGGTCAATTATTTGAGGTTTCGAAAATGACTTAGGGTTAAAAATTTGAGGTTTGGATAACTAAAGGTCGGGGTCAAATAGTTAAGGTCAATCACTTTATAGTTGATAGTGACTCGAGGGCAATTGACTCGGGATCCAATAACTTAAGGTTTTGGTGACTCTAGGTCGGTAATGACTTCGATCAATCAAGGTTTTGCCGACTTTAGGGTAAGCGATTTAGAATTTAGAGGACTTAGGTCGGGTAACTTAAGGTTAGAAACGACTCAAGGTTGAATGATTCAACCTAAGTTCAAAAGACTCGGGTCAAATAACTTAAGGTTTTTGTGACTCGGGTTCAAGGTTTGATTAACATTAGCTTAAGAGATTTAGGATTTGAAAGATCAAAAGGTCCATCACTTAAAGTTAGTTTGAACAACTTAGGGTCCGGTAATTGAGGTATGGGCTACTTAAGGTCAAATATTTTAGGTTTAGGAATGACTTAGGGTCTAAGTAGTCAAGGTGTGGCAACTCATAAGTAACATAAGATGGGATGACTTATGGTCAAATAGCTTGATGAATAAGGGGAAAAATTGGATGGAGATGCTCCTAGATAAGAAAATGTTTGTGTATAATGTATATGGAAAAATGCCCCTAGAAAACATATGCTAAATGCACGGAGATGATCTTACCAAGTGGATGATATAGTAAGATTCCCTAGAGATCTAAGATGAATATTAGGACACACTCCTAGATAAAAGAAAAATGTTCTTAACATTTGTCCGATGAATGAATACATGATGAATGTAAGAAAATTTCCTAAACTAATGCATATAATGTGTGGAAGTGTCATTGGATGAATAAGGGAGAAATGTAGGGGCTTCATCCCTAGGAATATAAAGAAATCTCTCCCGAGTTCGGACACGTGGAATAGGTAAGTAAGACCATCATATTGAGAAGTCCTTTATGAATAGGTGTATAGACTTAAATTAAGTTTTAAATCGTCATAATTTCTGGATAGAAAGAATGTGTGGTACCTCTTATGGAGAGTGTTGTCCACAAGTCCTTGGGAAAGTTGCCTATTCGGATGTCATGAACATGAACCGCACGAGAAAAGAATGAGTTATTAAAACATCAAGTCGAGAGCTTGAGAGCCACTAGGAAAATTAATCCCTATTGATGTATGCGAAGGAATTGGATGGCATGATGTGGGAAAATTGATTTATTAAGTTCTTAAGAGAGATGTATCGGAAAGCTTTATTTTGCCCCAATGTTTGGGGAGGGTGTGAAATCAAATAAAAATGGAGGATCAAATACTAGACATACTTTGAATATATGCCTACAATATGTCATATCATAAAATGTCCTTTGTAGAGTATGTGTAAGTATAAAAAGGGTCGGTGGTCGTGGGGCTTGACAATAGAGGAAGAAAAATAAAAAAATTAGTTTTGGAATATGGCATGTGTTAGAAGTGGGTGGTTGGAGGGCTTCAGAAATAATGGCAAGATAGGAAGGTATTAATACGAGATAGGGTAAATATGGTCAAGCCATGAAAGAATGGGTCAAAGGCATGCCAAGGTGAGGAATAAATTTATGTCATCACTTCGCGAGTTTCTTGCACTCATTGTGAAGAAGCTCTCGTGCCTTGAGTGTGATTTAGGCACTATCCTTAATGTAAATATTATGATGGATGATCACAAGGTCCGCTTGATTCCATGATGAATGACAAATTGGCATGATTTGGGCGGTTATTCATCTTACTTTCATGTACTTTGTTTGGAATGTGTGACAGCTTACCCCTTGGCTGGGTGAATAAGATGAATGAACAATGGATAAAATTAACAAAGATATGTAAAGGGTTCTTTTATGTTAGGTATATATAAAAATGAAAGTTATAAATGAGAAAACAAAGAAAATAGAGAGAGAAAATATAAAAGGACTATCCCTTTCCCAAATAACACGGCAAGGGAAGCACCCACGAATCTGTATAAATGAATTTTATTTTGCCCTAATTTTTGCTATAATTCCTTTTAAAGTTTCTATTCTACAGGTTTCTCTCACCTCTTGCTCAGGTCGTCTTGTTTTGGTTTTCAACACGACTACTCTTTCTTTTGCATTTCCCCTTTTTATTTTGAGTCCTAACTTTTTTATGATGTCTCTTTTGGATGCATTAGACTAGGCAGGGTTTTTATTTTTTTCGTATACTAATTGAATATGTACATGTCCGGCTAGACTCGGGGTTGTCTACGCATCCATATAATAAGTACGAAAAATTAGGCCATAAGTAGTTCGAGGAATATAAAATAATGACTTTTTTTCTTTTTGTTTTATGCAACAAAACATGATGATGGAGATAACCGAGCCCTACGTAGACTACCTATGTATCCTTGTTGATAATGATTAGACCTTACGTAGTTCTTATTGAAAGAAATAGGATGGAGACGATTTGATGATAGAGTTTGGCAAAAAGGAACTATTTTAGGCTTTTCTTGATCCGGTACTTTCTTTCGGTGAATATTTTTTCCAAAAATGTGGACTTAATAAGGGCAAAGTCTTTGGAAAGATGGTGACACAAGGAGTTTTTGCCAACAATGAGATTGTGGCTTATTCTTTGAACACAGGTCTTATGTTTTTTATTATTAGGATCATGATTTCTAGTAGAAGACTAGTCACGAAGATTCATAAGAGTGCTTACAAATTGGAAAACTGATTGGATAAGTTATTTTTTAAAGTAGGAAGTTGGAGTGATAAAGGGGTTGCCCCTTGAGTCAAAGTTGAAGTCATTGGGAATGTAATAGAAAAAGGGGAAATTGTTGGAATGCTATGGGTTGACTATGCAAAAAGACAAGTCTACGTATGATGCCTAAGACAATAATTCAAGTATTTCATATGCCAATAATAGTACACTTGAGGTGGGCTTATTAATAAAGGTTTTTTCAAGGAAATATGCCTGGTGAGAAATAGAATCCTTAGGCTCATTACACATAATTATATAAAGACCACTCGTCCATTGTGACACTTTTACACTCCATGACTTTGAAAATATCAAAAGTTATTTTTTATGCTATTTATATCCACATATAAGAGAAAATGACTTTTCATAGGAATCAGAAAATTTCCAAGGGATGTGAGACAAGTCTTATTGGAAACACCTTAAAAGAAAAGATTTCGATAAAGGGTAAATTGTAAGTATAGTGATGGCCTCAATAAAACGACAAGATATGAGATATATGAGGGGAATTATTAGGGATGACATATGACTACATGGGTGACCATGTATTGGGATAAAACATTTGGTTAAAAATAAAAGATATGATATGTATGTGCCTAATATGGATGTGGAGATGTGCCTAATATGGATGTGGAGATGTACCGGAATAAGTATATAGAATAGTGAATGAATATGTGTACAAGGTAAAGAAAAGTAAGTATATGTGAAGATTATGTATGTGTAAACAAGTATGACTTATATTTCACAAGACAGAAACATATAAGTGTAAAAGACAAACAATACACCCGTATAAAAAAAAAAAGAAGAATATCAATGATAACTCGTGGCTTAATATGTGCACATGTATGGATATAAGAGTGATTCATAGATATAAATGATTGGTGTAGGCTAAGAATGATAATGGTTATATATATATATGTAGATAATGTGAAAATTTTATGTGAGACGAAATCCTATCAAACTAGCTCTGTATCCCGATAGTTCAAAAGGTAAAAGGGATATGATATGGTAGATATACATACATCTGGATCATGTGAATGGTTCATGTAATGTTGATAAAGTCTTGGTGGATTTCTCCGACGTATTCCTATGAAAGGGAATGAATTCAACCATAGTTCAACGTGCATATGATAGATGATGATGGATGTTAAAAGTATACATCCGGGAAGACTATGTATATTAGGAAAAAGAATGTGCATATCTATAGGGAGCTATAACTGTGGAAATAGTGGACATTGAATAGAGATAGATACATGAGTTGGATGAACTTATAAGGAAATGATTGATGGGAGCTCGGAAGGAGTGGTTGAGAAAGTGCCGACAGATATGGGGCGAGATTAGCCAAGGTACTGCGACCATATGGGTAAGGAGGTTATATACATTGTTAAAAATAGTATACCTATATCCATGAGGTGACATGCGGTTTAAAAAGTAATAGACCTCGGCCGGATAAAGACATTGGTGACAAAGGGAAGACGAGTAAAGATTGACAAAACTCACATAGGATAGATGAGAAACTAGGGATATAAACTATAGAAGAATATTCAAGCATGTGATGGTCCATGTGTTCTTAGGGGGTTAACTAAAAGGTGATTCATTAACTTTTTAATTATGTTTAAGTGGCCCCCAAGTAAAGAATACAATGGGGCGAGTGCGCATCCAAAGCTAGTTCCTAAATAAATAGTGGAGTACATTGAGGCACCCTTATTATTTTATTGTTATCTATTCATGATCTTCACTAAGTAAGATCAGAGTTATGCCTAAAATGAAGCTTAAGAAGTGTTGTGTGTGCGGACCGGATTCAAACAGGCACTCAAACATATATAGCACAAATATGTACATAATATATATATATATATATATATATATATATGAAAAAAGCATATGACCAACGTTCAGGATGTCCAAAAATAAGGATACAACATAAGTTCAGGTTAAAACCACTTAGAGATGGATAAAAAACCATCTAACTATCCCCAGTGGAATCGCCGAGTATGTGACGCCCGAAATTTAGAATGACTAGAGCCGCCACCTTGTTATGACCCAAACAAGGATGAGGTTTTCGAAAACAGATTTTAAAATCTTATTTTTTTGAAAAGAGAAAAAAAGGTTTGACTCCTGTGCCCAAAAGGCAAAAACAATATAAAAGACTGATATGAGAACGTAAGATGTTGGGTTTGGGGTTTTGGTTAGAAAGCACGAACGTCAAGGGCTCGCCACTACCTCCATTCTAAGAACATGCTCCTACTAATATATTGTATCCCTTTATTTTAGACATCCTGAATGGTGCTTAACATATTTATATAAAATTAAAGCATAAAATAAAAAATGCATCATTATACATGTAAGCATACACATATACAAGCACACGAATTGAAAACTTAGGGCCAACAGATTTGTTGATGTATCGCGGGTTTGCATTCGGATGAGAGCCAAATTGCTCCACGTACCGATCATCGTAGGATTTGAATCTACTCTCGGATCAAAACCCGACGTAGTTCTCATAAGGATTCCACCATAACTTTTGTGAGTTCCATTGGATATAGTTAGGGATCGTTTCCTGTCTAATGGTCATGTTAAAAGGCTATAAAGATGACTCATTCCTATAGTCGAGTCAATCCGGTTGAGAATAGAGGAGTTACTCGGGGTCTCAACTCTATTATTCAAGGCAATAAGTGACGGGATGGGTGGATCGACTCAAGTCTAGGCATGAGTATAAGGATTATACCTTTTAACATTCCCATTTCGACTATGAAAGTAATTCCTTATGGTATCAAGTGGGATGTATTTTTGTAGAGTTAGTAGGTTGGTGTTTCATGGCTAATAGTTCTCAAAGATTTTAGATGGAATCCCGCCAATGGCCTGTCGCCAAGCAAGAGGATACGATCACCGACTCGATCATATCTCGATATAAAATAATCCATTAGGATAATGGTGCAATTTTTAAGGCTATTTGAATTGAAGTGGATGTGGATCATCCTAAAGATAAGATATGAACGAATTTATGATTAAGACCTTAAGTTTGATGAAAGATAACGACCATACATCTTTGAGAGAGCACGAGTACCCCGAAGTTCTTTGGACACGGAGGAGAGTTTGTCTATCAAAACAATGAGACAAAGCGGCAGATTGCTTGCAGAAGGTGGTTTAGAAGTGGATGGACCACCCGATGGAGGCGAGTCTAAGTGCGCCATTCCACATTGGACGGGCGACTTCCTAAAGCGTGCGTGAGCTTGGCGCTTAGCGCCTCTTGCTAGGCATGCCCGGCACCGAGTGTTGGCTTCTAGTGGGTTCATGGCATATTGTATTCGGAGAAGTTAAAAAGCACAATCCATTGTCGTCCGAAGCATAAAATTGACTTATTTGTATGGTGAATAGATCTCTCAAGTACACAAACTTGGATCAATTAAATAAGTATTACATTTACCACGATCCTAAATAGCGAGGCCAAGCCGAGCCCAACCAGGTCGCGCTATGACAGACGTCGGCCACAAAGTCAAGCGAAAACTTAATCATTTTGGGGTATTTTTTACTAAGTATAAGGTGGAAGATTAGATGTATGAAGTGGTTGATTTTAATTAGAGGTCAATTACAAAGTATTTGATTATTTCGTCTTGCAAAAAGCAAGGAAGGGAAGAGAACAAAGAATAAGAAAGTAGCGAGAAAATAACAGGAAAGTTGTGACTAGGAGGAAAAGGGTGTCCCAAACTAGCGAGTACAACATTAGATACGTGTCAAAGAGTTGCAAAGGAAGCAATCAACATCGGGAAAGTAGAATCCGAGTTAGTTCCGACAGAATGAGTTAGACCGACCTACTCGGATCTCATATTCCGACCTACTAAGTTAGAGTGAGACATTTAGTTTGCCTACGCTATTATTAGCGGATACGTAGGAAGCCCATGAGGTCCGGCCCCAATCCTAATCTTGATCCCAATTCCCATTTCCAAAATCAAAGCCACTTTGCCACACTCAAAGGAGTAGAAGTCGATCGGGAAGCATGCCATGCTGATTCGGCATCGAACTCTCAAGTCACGACGAAAATTTTCACTTCGTCATTAAACTAATAACGATGGGACTAATAATGACGGACGACAATGAACATTTTTTGGTCGTTAGAGCTTTTAACGACCATAAATTACTTTGTGGTAACCTTAGTGTGCATTCGATGCTTAGGAAGAAGGGGTATTTTCCGGGCCTTCGCTGCAGGCCGAAGGGCATACCACCCTATTTTTCTACCCCTCCTTCTTCCTCCTTTTCTTCTTCTTCCTTGTCTCCTTCTTCCTTCTCCTCGGAAGGAGCCGCTTCAGCCGCAACCTCCTCCTCTTCTTCTTCCGCCTCTCCGGATGGAGATTTGGCGAGGCAGGCTAAAAATTAAATAACCAACAAGCTTTAATACTAAACTTCACCCGGAGAGATAGTAGGAGGGTGAAATGCAAGCAGCAAGCACAAACACAAAGTCTACCATAGTAATAAAGGAGCACAAGTCCTAAGGACAAGCATGCAAACATATACAAGACACGCACGGTTGCGTCTAACAATCGCCATTTGGTATTTAGCCAAAAATTGTTATAGCTCATGATTAAGGTCAAACTGATCATAAAGGAGCAATTATGATTACTCGTTGTCCCTTATTCGTGGGTCATACTTCAATTTTGGCAACAACACTAATTAGTGATCTTAGACGATTCATTTTATTAATTTTGATTGAGTTGATTATATTGTGATGAATGGGTTAAGACATGCTTGAAACAAAAATTATTATTATTCACACTTTGGAGTTAGTGGTTTTACAAGTACCTGATTATTACAATGTAATAAAAAAATGAAATATACAAGGTTTTCCTAAATATAATATATCCAAAAAGAACGTAAATAAAATTCTCCAACACCATGGAGATGAGAAGTGTTTATGACTCAACTTTTTCATAGATCCTTGGCTCACATTATGATAAACAATGTGTCTTGGTTGACCAAACAAAGTTCCGATTATTTGTTTTATTGAAAGCCATAGTTAGTTGATTTTTAAAACCATTTACGAAAGAGAAATCCCGAAACTAAGTAAGATGAGTTTGAAAAATGTAAAGAAAATTTATATAGTTTAAAGATTCCATAAGAAGCTCAGTAAAAAAATGTTGTATTGTTGGAAGCTTCCAAATTGATTTAATAAAATTTTAAAAGGACACTTCTTGTATCTCACTAGCCATAGTTACTGTAGGTTTTAAAAAATTATAACTTTTTCAAGGAAGATCCTATTGAGGTGATTATAACGCACTGGAGTTTTACATTTAAGTTTAATTTTAACGGTAAAAATATCAAAAATAAATTTCTTAACATGTGAAACCGATAAGCCAAAAATTTAGGTAACATCCTGATCTATACTGTTCGGATAGTAGGGTATTCATTTATTTATTACCGATAAAATAAATCGATATTGTGAAACTGTATAAATTGGATTAACTAGACATGATAAGGAACTGGTGTAATTTTTGTGTAAATTTAAAAGTACTTTAAGATATTTTAACAAATTTTCCAATATATATATTCTAATCTGGGCACTATAGAAATTACAGTTTTGCAAATCTAACTTTAATAAATCATCTCTCTCTAATTATAAGGAGTTAGGAGACAAAATTCAGCAACTTAGATACATCGGAAAGTTTATTTTATTTCTTATGAAGGACATTTATTTAAAAAAATTATTTAGTTTATGAAAAAGTAGGAAAACGAGTGAGGATGTCATTTTTTAGGACTAGTTAAACCTTCCATCAAAAAATATATGTTATAAATAGCTCGGGACTCGGATTTAGGTGAGTGACGACTTGCTGGAAAACTTTTTCATCGCTCCGTCTAATGACATGAAAATGAAAAAATTTTTGGAATAGAAATGGTTCCACTAAAGTGGCCTAGAAATAACATAGAACCTTCCGGTTTAAACCACTCTACTCCAGGTTATCATCCTCTATGTTGAATCATGACTTAGCCCATTCTTCTTCATTTCTCATCTATTACAAGTAGAAAAATAAAGCCGAGGAAGATGAGAAAGAGAAAATAACACACTCGAAGGTTTGCTCTTGGAGAGTCTTAGTCACCCTAGAAGGGGGTGAATAGGGTGATGAGGAAATTTTAACAAACTTGGAAGATTAAAGCTTGAAAGCAATAAAAAGACTGTCCGAGTCTAGATTGGACTCGAAAAGTATGAACTCGCATTTACGTGGAAACTCTCCCGAGGCGGAAAACCACGGCCAGTGCTAGTCCAAGCACCAAATCAAATCCACTATTTCACAAAATACAGTAAATTAACTCAATCGGAATTGTTCCCTTAGACAAGTCCTTACAGAATTTTCTTAGACTAAGAAGTTCTCTTATCCGATCTAGTACTTCCTAACCGAGGTAACCTTTACAGCTAAAGACAACCGAGCTGAGTTAACCCTTACAGCTCGGTCAAGGACTTTACCCGGAAAGTAAGAAAGAGTGTGTGACTGATTACAAGACTTTACAACTCAACAATTATGAATTACAAGTTGGAAGTTGTAAGTAGAAGATTGAGTGTGTATACAAAGACTTTCGCTTAAGAAATGTGTATTGACAATCGCTCCAACAATCTTCAGGTCTTGAGAGGTGGCTTCTATTTATAGATGACCAAGCGGATTAGTCGTTGTGACTATCTTATGAATAGAAGTCCTTTGTGATCGTTGTAACGGTTCTTCGAGTCGCTCGAAAAGATCCGTTGAGTTGTGAACGTTGTGCAACGGCTCTTGACTCCTTAGGATGTCCCGATCCACTGGTGATGTCTCGAAAAGTAGGGTGGAAACCACCGTTGAGCTTAGCGTTGATGATTTCCAGTTTGGAAACAGACAACCCTAACATAGCGTCCGGGCCTAGTTCGAAGTAGAAAAACCTTGTCTGCTGGTGATTGACGACTTGAAGTCGATTACTTTTGTATTCCAAAAATAGGAAAACCTCGTTTAGATGACCTACAAATGTAAACAAATTTTGGTTCTTAAAGTATAGAATACTTTGGTCTAAGATTAGGCACATATAATAATTTTATTAAGGTAATTAAGTGCATAATTATTTAAGACCTAGAAGAGTGGAATTTTCGAGTCTAATATTCATTATGCTCAAATTCCATTTGAGTCGATCCGAGGAAAGATCAAGTTACAAAGAGAATATCGAGTATGAGTACTTGATCTAGACAAATACATTTCAAACAAATATGTTGACTTAGAAAGTTGAATTAACGCTGTAATTCACTTTATCTTGGAATATGAAGTTAGAACTTAGATAAAAATTGTTAGAGAGATTGTTTGAACATGCGATATATCTAAGTGGTGGTTGAGTGACTCGAAGCATCGGTGTGAGTTGTTGTCCAAGAAAGTGATTTATGAGTCGATCGAATCGAATAAAAACATATGCAATAGTTTCTATAACACTCGGAATGACTTGTAATCAAAACATAGGAGGGATGAGGTTTGTACCGAGTCATTGATAATACTCGGAATGATATAAATTCGAGTCCGAGTCTTCAATCTCCCCTTTTTAATGAAAGGCATTCCATACTCGAGATATAAACTTTGTTAGTGAAATAATCAAGAGTTTTCATTCTTAGTTGTTTGACAAAGAATATATCGAGCTTAGAATAAAATATCACGAGTAATAAAATAATGAATGAATTAATTCGGACTTAGAATATTTCTGCAGATAGCTCATTTGACGAAGAATTGTGAGTAGTTATATCGGAGCAAAGATAAATAAATGAGCTAATATATCGAGCAAAAATAAAATGAGAAATTTGAAGCTCGGAAAGAAGTAATACTAAGAAATCAATAAGCACGAAATCGAAACTTCATTCTTATATACATAAACACGGAAAATATATACATTAGAAAGGGTGAGAAAACTCCCCTAAACAAAACAAAAAATTTTCTAAAAATTATTCTCTCCCTTGCCTTTCAACAAAAAAATAAAATAAAATAAAATGGGGGAAGAATGTATCAAGTACATACAATTTGTTTGTCCGGAAAACACAAAAAAATGAAAACAGAAACAAAAAAAATTAAGAAGGTGGAGTAGGTGTAGTCCGAGTTGAAGCGGATGAACGTGTAGTGCGCCTTGCCGATATGAACGTAAAGACGTTGAACATCCGGGCGGGGCAATACGGGATCTCTTGAATGGGCTCGGCTTTAAGTGGCTGACCCGGAAGAAGATCATCTAGAGGTTCACCCTCTTGAAATTCCACGGAGGGTGGTGCTTCCTCTAGCTTGATCGTTGCTAACCGACTAGCATCGGCGAGGTCTTCGACTCACTCGGACTCGCTGTCTAAGCTAATCGGTTCCGGTTGAGGAGCGGGAGCACCTTGTCCCTCGGCTTCTTCCTTGTCTCCCCCTTCTTCCTCCTTTTCTTCTTCTTCCTTCTCCCTTCTTCATTCTCCTCGAAGGAGTGGCTTTAGCCGCAACCTTCTCTTCTTCTTTTTCGCCTCTGCGAGATGGAGATTTAGCAGGGCTCGACGACTCTTCGGATCCCGAGCTACTTTAGAGCGTCTTTCTATGAGGAGCTCGATCGGCTCCCGTTGCTCCTTAACCAAGGCCTTTATCTCGAGAAGCACATCTTGCTGCTCCCGAATTTGAGATTAGGCGGCCTTTTGGTTGATGGTCATAGACCGAAGGAATAGTCTTGAAGGAGGGGATGGTGTCATTGATTTCGGTGGACATCGAGGAGAGCTTGTCTATCATTGTGGTAGACAAAGCTGTAAGGACAGAAGGAAGGGGCACCTAAGGAGGAAGCACCGCTAGGTGGAGGAGGAAGTGAGAGAGGAGTCCGAGTCTAAGGCGGAGGAGAGGGTTGCCTCGGTTCGAGTCGTGGACCCGGATACCCGGTTAGGTTTCCTGGTATCCATAGACGAGAAGCTCTTTTCCGCCAACTACAATGGCGGCCTCGAAACCTCGTTAGGATATGAGGGGAGCAGGACCTTGAATTGTTTAAAAACAAAGGTGAGGAAAGCTCCGAAAGGGAGAAGAGTTGATTTCTTAGTCCGAGTAGGCACGAGAGGCCATCTGCTCGATAATTCGTTGGGAAGAGGTCTACATCATAGCCCTGGAGTATGTTAAATAAAGCCTTGGGAATCTTGGAGTTTGGGTTCTCTTTGCTTTGGAATGACGAGACAAAAAGGTCCTCATCGATAGGAAACGAGAGAAGACGAGCCTCGGTCTTCATCTCGGGTCATAGAGAAGTTTTTACGTGACTCGGGAACCTCTTTGGCATATTTTTCAAAGAATTCATCAGCAACCTCATCAAATGGAATGGGGTTGCTATTGAGGAAGAGAGATGAAACTTTGAATAAGTGGTGGGTGAGAGAGATGTTAATACGTACAACTTTGTCATGAACTCGGAGGTGAGAATCCCTCGAGCTAGAGAGGTTGGAGTAGAACTCAGCGACCGGTTCGGGTAGATGAATTCGCTGAAATAGAGGAAATTGTATACCCCTGTAGTTTTGATATGGTTCAACCACGAGAGTTTTGTGGTTGGGAAGAATTTTTCATCCAACATCAGGTGTTGAGTGACAAGGATCTTAGAGGGGTTAGAAGGACCCTCTTGACTTTTGGTTCTAGGTTTCTTAGTTACGGAACAAAGAAAATCGGAGCGGAACCTCTTTCGGCATGGTTATGTAATTTTTGAGAAGAAAGAGAAGCTTTTGAGAAGACGATGAGTTAGCTCGAAGAAGAGAGAGAGAGAGAGAGAGAGAGAGAGAGTACTGAGAGCTTAAAAGTGCTTAAGTGTACTGAGTTTACTTGAGAGCGAGAATACAAGAGTAAGTAAGCAAGAGTGTATGTGTGTGCGAGAGAGTAAAGTAGCGAAATGAAGGAAAATAGATGTTATTTATAGAGAAAGAAATGTCCTTCAATATGCGTTCGACCCAACTCTCCAACGTTCGCCTCAAACCGGTGTATCTATTCTACTCTCCAACGATTAGAATTTTAGTGTCTGTCTCCCAACGATTAGTTCTCCGATTGATAGGGAGAGAGAGAGAGAGAGAGAGAGAGAGAGAGAGAGAGAGAGAGAGAGAGAGAGATATTTTAAAAGAAATTTCTAAAATTCTACACTAATCTAGAAATGATTTCGAACTTTGATGTCCATTTTTGTCAAAAACTAAGTCTAACTTAGTAAAGTTTTTGAGTGACTCGAAACCGCAAAACGGATAATAACTTCTAGCTCGGTTTCACTAGGTCAACCGAAGTAATTGTTATTAAGACACGAGTAAGAAAACATATAACACATAATCATGCAAGATATTTTTCACAAAAAAAAAACATAATCATGCATTTATCATACCAAGTTCATTCATAATAAAGCAAAACAGATCCTCACTAAGAGGCTTAGTAAAGATATCAGCTAGTTGAAGTTTTGTAGGAATGAATTCAAGTTCAATATCACCTTTCTCAGAATGGCCTCTTAGAAAATGATACATGACCTCAATACGCTTTGTCTTTGAGTGCTGAATTGGATTCTTAGTGATGCCGATTACACTTGATTGTAACACTTGATTGGAATTGATTTGAATAAAAGACCAAGATCTCTCAAGTGTTGCTTGATCCATAGAATCCGAGCACAACATGCTCCAGCTGCATTGTACTTAGCTCCAGCGAGTTGATGGAGCTACCGAGTTCTGCTTCTTTGAGTGCCAAGATATCGTGGATTGACCCGAAATTGGCAGGCTCCTGAGGTGCTCTTTCTAGAAACCTTATATCCAAGTATAGTCAGCATCCGAGTATCCAATGAGGATCGGTTTTGAGTCTCTTGAGAACCATAGACCTAGATTCCGAGTCCCCGCAAGATATCTAAAGATTCTCACGATACGATTTCTAATCTACTCGCTTTACCTTTCTTGTCCGAGTCCAATTTTACGCTGCTACTCATTGGTGTTGCGACATGTTTTGCATCTTGAAGCTTGTACTTCTTCAACAACTCCTTGGTATACTTTGATTGATGGACATAGATGACATCTTTGTCTTACTTGATTTGTAGACCTAGGAAGAAATTGAGTTCTCCCATCATGCTCATTTGGAATTCCTGTCTCATTAACTCGGAAAAATCTCAACAAAGATTTTCATTAGTAGCTCTAAAAATTATATCATCAACATAGATCTAAGCAATAAGAAAGTCTTTCCCCTTGGTTTTTATGAAAAGAGTTTTGTCAATCCGACCTCTTTTAAAATCATTTTAAACCAAGAAGTCGCTCAGTCTTTCATGCCATGCTTTGGGAGCTTGTTTAAGACCATAAACAACTTTTTGCAATTTGAAAACTGAAGGTTTGCTTTTGGAGAGAGTTAGTCACCCTAGAGGGGGCGGTGAATAGGGTGATAAGGAAATTTAAGCAATAAATGAAAGAATAAAGTCTAGAACCGACTTTGATGCAATCCGAGTCTAGATTGGACTCGAAAACCGAGAACTCGAAATTACGTGGAAACCCTCCGGGGCGGAAAACCACGGCCAATGCTAATCCAAGCACCAAGTCAAATCCACTATTTTGAATTCACAAAATACGAGTAGACAGACTCAACCGAATTGCTCCCTTAGACAATTCCTTACAAGGTTTTCCTAAACTCGGAAATTCCCTTATCCGATATAGTACTTCCTAACTGGGGTAACCTTTACAGCTAGGGACAACTAAGCTGAGTTAACCCTTACAACTCAGTCAAGGGACCTTACTTAGAAAGTAAGAATGAAAGTTGTGACTGATTACAAGACCTTACAACTCGGAAAGATGTTAAGTGCGGAATTGAAGTTGTAAGTGGAAGATTGAATATGAATATAAAGACTTTTGCTTAAGTATGTGTAATGACAATTGTTTCAGCAATCTTCAAGTCTTGAGAGTTGGCTTCTATTTATAGATGACCAAGTAGATTAGCCGTTGTGACTATCTTCGATTAAAAGTCCTCTCGTGATCGTTGTAACGGTTCTTCTAAGTCACTCGAAAAGATCCGTTGAGTTGTGAACGTTGTGCAACAACTCTTGACTCCTGAGAATGTCCCTATCCACTGGTGGTGTCCGAAAAGTAAGGTGGAAACCACTATTGAGCTTAGCGTTGAATATTTCCAGTTTTGGAAACGGACAACCACGACACGGTTTTGTGCCTTAGTAAGAAGTAGAAAAAGCCTTGTTTGCTTGGTGATTTGACATCTTGAAGCCTGGTTACTTTTGTAGTTCAAAAGTAGGATAACCTCGTTTAAATAACCTACAAAAATGAATCAAATTTTGGTTCTCAAAGTACAAAATACTTTCATCCAAGATTAGACACAAATAATGATTTAATTAAGAAAACTAAGTGCATAATTATCGAGTTAGAAAGGAATGTAATTTTACGAGTCTAATATTCATTATACTCAAATTGCATCTGAGTCATGTCGGTGAACGATCAAGTTAGATATTGAATATCGAGTAAGAATACTTGAACTAGACGAGATAAGGTTCAAACAAAATAAGCTGATTAGAAGAGATGAACTAAAGTCGTAATTCACCCGAACTTGGAATGTGATGTTAGACCTGTGTTTAAACGTGTTAGAGCGAATGTTTGAACATGCGATATATCCGAGTGTTGTCCGAGTGACTCGGAACTACGAGATGTGAAAAGATGAGCAAGAGTATGCTTTACGAGTCACTTAGAACAAATGAAAAATTATGTAGTCGTTTACGTAATACTCGGAAAAGGTTACGTATCACTTAGAAAAGCTTCTATATCACTTAGAATGACTTGTAATCAAAACTTATAAGAGATGGAGTTTATACCGATTCCTTGACAATTACTCGGAATGTTATACATGCAAAGTCCGAGTCTTCAATCTCCCCTTTTTGATGAAAGGCATTCTTTACTCGGATAGAAACTTTTTAGTGTTAAAACCCCGAGTTTTCATTCTTTATCAAAGAATAAGTTAGAATAAAGAGATAGAATCGTATAACAAAGTTAAAGTGATTTAAACTTAGATTCTATTAGAGCAAATAAGCTTAGATTGCATTAGAGCAAAAGCCGAAGTATCGCATAGAAATGATGTGAATCGAGCTCGGAGCATTGCTTATATCGGAGCAAAAAAAAATGACTAAGTTGTTGTATCAAAGTAAGATGTACAAAAATAAATTTAAACTCGGAAAACAATAAGCACGAAATAAGAACTTCATTCATATTCACAAAAACATGTATATACAAAAAAAAAAAAAAAGAGAAACTCCCCTAAACAAGATAACAAATTTTTTAACTATTATCACTCTTGCCTTTCAGCGAAAAACAAAAGGAGGAAGAATGTATCAAGAAGATACAATTTGTATGTCCGGACAAAAACAAAGAAAAAGAAAATTAAAAATAGAAAAGAAAAATTCTAAGATGGAGGGAAGGGAGCGATCCGAGTCAAGGTGGGTGGACGAGCGAGTGTGCCTTCTCCGGTAAGATCGTGAAGAAGTTGAAGATCGAGGCGGGGGCAACACTGGTATCTCCGGGATGGGCTCGGCTCCGAGTGGTCGACCCGGAACCAAGTTATCCAAAGGTTATCCTCCCGAAACTTGACCGAGGGAGGTGCTTGCTCGGGTTGGACGAGTTGCTAACCGACCTTGGTCAACGAGGTCTTCTAACCCACTTAGACTACTTTACGAGCCGATCAATTCCGGTTGGAGTGCGGGAGCACCTTGGCCCTCTCGTTGCTCCGGCTCCTTCTTCTTCTTCATTCTCCCCTTCCCTTTTCTCCTCGGAAGGAGTTGCCTCAATCGTAGTCTTCTCTTCTTCTTCGTGTCTTCTTGCTCCCCGGAGGAATATTTTGCTTGGGTTCGAGGACTCTTCGGACGTGTCCGAGTCGACCGGGTCCTGAGCAGCCTTTGAGCGCCGTTCGCTGGAGGAGCTCTATCATCTCCTTCTGCTCCTTGACAAGTGCTTTCATCTCGAGAAGCATATCTTGCTGCTCTCTCGATTTGGGGCTCGAGTAGTCTTTTGATTGATGGTCATAGAGCGTAGGACGAGTCTTGAATGATCGGAGGGTGTCCTTGAGTTTAGTGGACACTGAGGAAATCTTGTCCATTATGGAAGTGGACAAGGCGAGAGGAGAGTACCCGAGAGACACTTAAGGTGGAGGCACCACCAGGTGGAGGAAGTAGAGAGAGAGGGGATTGTGTCTCGAGTCCGAGGCGGAGAAGGTTGCTAAGTTCCGAGCTATGGACTCGGACACCCGGTTGGGTCTCCTGGTATCCATAACCAAGAAGTTCTTTCTTGCCAATGACGATGGCAGCCTCGAAACCGCATTAGGATATGAGGGAAGAGGAACTTTGAATTGTTTGAAGATGAGGGTGAGAAGAGCCCCGAAAGGAAGTGGGGTTGAGTTCTTAATCTAAGTCCGACTCGCACAGCTGACCATCCGCTCGACTATGACAGGAATGAGGTCTACTTCGTAGCCCTCAAGGATATCATACTGAGCTTTGAGATGCTTAGAGTTGGGGTTCTCCTTGCTCGAATGCTGAGAGAAGAAGGTTCTCATCGGTAGAAAACACGAAGCCGGGCTTCGACTTTAGTTGAGTCACAGAGAAATTTTTGCATGACTCAAGAAATTCTTTAGCATACTTCTCAATGAATTCATCAGCAACCTTGTTGAAAGGTATAGGGTTGCTTGTTGAGGAAAAGAGAAGAAACTTTGAAAAGACGGTGGAGAAGAGAGACGTTGACTCGGACAATAATATTTTGAACTCCGGAGGTGAGTATACCCTCGAGCTAGACGAGGTTGGAGTAAAACTCGAAACGAGTTACGGGTAGATGAACTCGCCGAAACAGAGGAAATCGTAAACCCCTGTTGATTTGATGTGATTCAACCATGAAAACTTTGTGGTTGGGAAGAATTTGTCATCCAACGTTAGGTGTTGGGTGACAATGATTTTGGAGGGATTGGAGGGGCCCTCTTGGCTTTTTGTTTGGGGTTTCTTGGTTGCGGAACCAAGAAAGTGCAGGTGGGAACCTCTTTTCGGCATGTTTTGATAAGAAAAGAGAGAGGATGAACTTTGAGAAAGAGATAAAAAGCTCGAAGAGATGGAGTGAATAGAGAGCGAGAGAATAAAAGAAAATGAAAGAGTAAAAGAGAGTTTAGAGTAATCGGTGCTTACTTGAGACTTCTTTCACTTAGCATGAGAGTCGGTTCGTGCCTTGAAAACAGTGAGCTTGCTCGAGATATAGTACGAGAGAGAGAGAGTATGTTACGAGTAAAGTATCGAAATGAAGTTAAAAGGATGCTATTTATAGAGAAAGAATTATCCTTCGAATTCGTTCGACCTAACTCTCCAACGGTCGCCTCAAACAGGTATGACCCTTCGCTTCTTCAACGGTTCGAATTCCAGCAATTGTCTTCCAACAGCTAGTTCTCTAACCGATGCGCACAAGAGATAGAGAGAAAAGAGAGATTTTAACAGAAATTTATGAAATTCTCCACCGATCTAGAGATGATTTCGGAAGATTGGTGTCCATTTTTCTCAAAATCCGAATCGACTCGATAAAGTTTCCGAGTGACTCGAAACAGACTAGCGAGACAATAACTCATAGCTCGGTATCACCGGCTCAACTGAACTAATTGTTATTAAAACAACGTAATGAAACACTTAACACATAATCATGCAATGTAATTTCACTCGGAAAAGCATATAATTATGCATTAATCATACCAAGTTCATTCCTAATGAAACAAAGCTGATCCTCACTAAGTGGCTTAGTAAAGATATCAGCTAACCGAAGTTTGGTAGGAATGAATTCAAGTTCAATATCACCTTTCTCATAATGGTATCTTAGAAAATGATACCGACCTCAATATGTTTTGGTCTTTGAGTGCTTGAACTGGATTCTTGGTGATGATGATTGCACTTTGATTGTCACACTTGATTGGAATTGATTTGAATGAAAGTCCAAGATCTTTCAAGTGTTGCTTGATCTATAAAATCTCAAGCACAGACATGCTCCAACTGCAATATATTCAACTTCAGCAGTTGATAGGGCTACTAAGTTTTGCTTCATTGAGTGCCAGGATATAAGGGATTAACCTAGAAGCTGGAAGGCTCCTAAAGTGCTTTTTCTATCAACTTTGTACCTAGAATAGTCAGCATCTAAGTAACCTATGAGAGTCGGTTTTGAGTCTCTTGAGTACCATAGACCTAGATTACGGGTCCCTGCAAGATATCTTAAGCTTCTCTTCACCGCGAGTGAGATGTGGTTATTTTGGATTAGCTTAAAATCTTGCACACGGACATACACTAAACATTATGTCCGGTCTACGGGAAGTAAGATATAGCAGAGATCCAATCATACCTTGATAAAGTTTCGATCTACTACTTTACCTTTTTCGTCCGAGTCTAGTTTTATCTTCGTCGCTCATAGGGGTTACTACTGTTTTGCATCTTGAAGCTTATACTTCTTCAGCAGCTCCTTGGTATACTTTGATTGATGGACATAGATACTATCTTTGTCTTGCTTGATTTGTAGACCAAGGAAGAAATTGAGTTCTCCCATCATGCTCATTTGAAATTCCTTTCTCATCAACTCGGAAAAATTTCGACATAAAATTTCATTAGTGGCTCCAAAAATTATGTCATCAACATAGATCCGAGCAATAAGAAAGTCTTTCCCCTTGGTTTTTATAAAAAGAGTCTTGTCAATCTGACCTCTTCTAAAATCATTTTCAACTAAGAAATTGCTCGAGTCTTTCATACCAAGCTCCGGGAGCTTGTTTAAGACCATAAAGAGCTTTTTGCAACTTGAAAACATGATTTGGAAATTCCGAGTTTTCAAATCCAGGGGTTTCTCAACATAGACTTCCTCTTCAATGAAACCATTAAAAAAGCACATTTAACATCCATTTGATACAATTTGATATTCATGCTAGATGCAAATACTAATAGAATTCTAATAGCTTCAATTCAGCAACAGGTGCAAAGGTTTCCCCACAATCAATCCCTTCTTCTTGATTGTAACCTTGTGCCATAGGTCTAGCCTTATTTCTAACTACCAACCCACCTTCATCCAGTTTGTTCTTGAAAACCCATTTGGTTCCTATAATTGGGTGGTCGAAGGTCGTTTGGTCGAGTCCGGACTTGGTTTCTTTCAAATTGATTGAGTTCCTCTTGCATAGCCACGACCCATTCAGGTTCATTTAGGGCCTCTAGTGCATTTTTGGGTTCGGTTAATGAAATGAATGCAGTGAACGCACATAGGTTTTGTAGAGAGGAACGAGTCCTTACCCCACTGTTGATATCGGACAAGATGTTTTCGAGTGGGTGGCTCGAAGCATATTTGAATGCTCTACTTGTTCTCTCGGTTTACTAGATTTATAGGTTGAATTTGTTGGTCTTCGAAGTACTGTTACGATTGAGCTTGTTCATCCGATTGACCCTCGGCATTCTAAGTCTGGTTTTTAAGTCATTTCATTATGAGTCGAGGTTATTCGAGTCGCTTCGTTACGAGTGACTTTGATTTGACTCTTGTTGAGCTCATCTTCCATAAGATCATCATCTCTGTTGAGCTTCGGATCTAAGAATGTTGACTCACTTGGTTTTCCGTGTTCAATCTCATCAAAAACAAAGTGGATGCTTTCTTCCACTTTGTTAGTTCTTTTATTGAAAATGCGGTAAGCTTTACTATGAGATGAATAACCAAGAAAAATACCTTCATCCGACCGAGCATCAAACTTGGTCAGGTGATCCTTACCATTGTTATGGACATAACACTTACATCTAGAAGGCTTGAAGTATGAAATGTTGGGTTTCTTCCCTTTGTAGAGCTCGTATGGAGTTCTCTTGAGAATGGATCCGATGAGGCATCTATTCAATGTGTAGTTTCTTTGTGTTAGCCGGAAATAGTAAGGTAGATCATGTTCAATCATCATTGTCCTTCTTATTTCTTCAAGAGTACGATTCTTTCTCTTCACTACTCCATTTTGTTGAGGAGTTCTTGGTGCTTGAGAAGTTGTGCGAGATTCCATTCTTGTCACGGAACTCGGTAAATTCTAAGTAGTCGAACTCCCATCCATAGTCGGTTCGAATTCTTTTGATCCGAGTCCGAGACTCAACTTGAATTTTCCTGCAGAGCTTGCTGAATTCTTTGAATGCTTCATTTTTATGCTTAAGAAAACAAACCTAGGTAAATCATGAATAGTCATCAACAATTACAAGCACTTGCGAGACTCTTGACTGGATTTCACCATGAAGACTCGGACTTTTACTTACTCGTTTCGAGTTCCATCACGGAATCAGGTATAAGACTTCATCTCTTATAGGGTTTTGACTTCAAGTCATTCCATGCCTCTTAGAAACTTTTACGAGTGATATAACATTTCTTCGAGTGTTATAGAAACTATTATGCTATTTTCGCCGACTACGATTGACTCGGAAAGCATACTTCTATATGCTCCTTTTTACTCGGTTATGAGTCACTCAACACTCGAGATATATTGCATGATTCAAACACTATCTTTCCGCGCTCTAACTCGGAGTCGACTTCATGTTTCGAGACAATACATTGTTCCAAGTCGGCATATTTTAGTTTGAATTTCTGTTTAGTCTAGATCAAGTCTGTTTACTCGATATTCTTTATCGACTTGATTGCCTACTAGACTCGACTAAGATGGAATTTTGAGTTTCATGGATATTAGACTCGAGAAAATTCCTTTTCTTTTCGACCCGATGATATCTCTTAATTATCTTAATTATAATATTATACGTGTCTATTCTTGGACCAAAGTATTTTATACTTTGAGAACCAAATTGATTTACTTTTGTAGGTTATTCAAACGAGGCTATCCTAATTTGAAATACAAAAGTAGCCGAGCTTCAAAACATCAAATCACCAGCGAGACAAGGCTTTTTCGCATCGACCTAGCCCCGGACACTATGTCAAGGTTGTCCGTTTCCAAAGCTGGAAATCTGCAACACTAAGCTCAACGGTGGCTTCCACCTTATTTATCAAGACACCACCAGTGGTTTTAGGACTTCCAAAGGAGTCAAGAACCGTTGCCCAACGTTCATATCTCAACGGATATTTTACGAGTGACTCGGAAAATCATCTACAACGGTCTCAAAGGAATTCCAGTCGGAAGATGGACACAATGGCTATGCTTTGCTTGGTCATCTATAAATAGAAGCCAACTTTCAAGACTTGAAGATTGCTTGAACCTATTGTTAATATACATACTTGATCAAAAGTCATTGTATTCGTTCTCAATTTTCTACTTACAACTCCAACTCTGTATTTCTTAACTTTACGAGTTGTAAGGTCTTGTACTTAGTAACAAACACTCTCTTTCTTACTTTCTAAGTAAGGTCCCTCAACTGAGCTGTAAGGGTTAACTCAGCTCGGTTGTCCCTAACCATAAGGGTTATCTCGGTTAGGAAGTACTAGATCGAGATAAGGGAATTTCGAGTCTAGGAAAAACTCGTAAGAAGTTGTTTAAGGGAGCAACTTGGGTCAAGTCGGTCTATCGTATTTTACGGACTCAAAATAATGGATTTGACTTTGTGCTTGGATTAGCACGGTTTGTGGTTTTACGGCCCGGGAGGGTTTCCACGTACTTTACGTGTTATTATTTTTCTAAATGTATTCTAGACTCGAGACGGGTTCAAAGTTTACGTTTAATCTGTTTCTTGATTCTTCACTGAATTACTGTGTTAGTACATTTACGAGCTCATCCACGACTCTTACTCACCTCGGATTCACATCTATATTAAATTTCAAGCAAATTTCATCATCACCCTATTCACCCCCTCTAGGGTGACTTAGCCTCTCCCTGAGCAAACCTTCACACCACATAAGTCCATATGCAACATTTCAAGCACTTTGGATGTAGAAATAGTTTTGAGAGAT
Source organism: Talinum fruticosum (assembly GCA_021018815.1). Taxonomy (NCBI): domain Eukaryota; kingdom Viridiplantae; phylum Streptophyta; class Magnoliopsida; order Caryophyllales; family Talinaceae; genus Talinum; species Talinum fruticosum. Next base: position 11,563,284 of record JAITYX010000006.1, on the reverse strand, counting down.
TTGAAAGATGATCTCACTGTTTCCCTTTTATGCATGCTTCACAAATTTTATCTTTCTTAAATGCACGGTTAGGCAAGCCTCGACTAAACCATGAGAAACAAGCTTCTTAATGGTATGCATGCTAACATGACCTAGTCTACGATGCCGTCTAAGAATCATCATGTAACGATACTTTTAAACAAGATAGATTCGACTTGAGTCGAAAGGAGAATAGTGTAGGTATTACCCGATCTCTTACCCGAGAGCTTAGTCTCCTTGGTAGTTTCATCGAAATATAGCAATTGGTCCGAGTGAATCTTACCTCTTGACCTTTGTCACACGAGATGAGAGATGCTAAGTAGACTCTACTTCAATCCCTTAACCAGGTAAACAGGGTGACCAGATTGTCTCCTTTTCCAATCTTGCCTATCCCAATTATCTTGCCCTTGCTATGATCTCCAAATGTGACTTTGCCTCCCTTGTAATCTTCTAACTCGAGAAAAGAGTCTTGGATTTCCGACATGTGGCGTGAGTATCCACTATCCAGGTACCAATGTCCCTTTGTTCTTTTTGAGCCATTTGCAAGTCGAAACAAACTAACCTTTCTCGGTTCCTCTAATGAACCCAGTAACTCCCTTTACTATGGTCCTTTTCGAGGAAGAAGAATCTTGGGAACACGGATTTGAATAACTTTGGGTTAGGTCGATTACGAGTCTTTCTTTTAGAGAAGCTGCGTCTGTGTCTCTTTCTTTTGATAATCTTTTCTTTTATAAACCGGTGGAAAAGGTTTTCTCCGTAAGCTGGTGCGGGCTTAGTCCTCGTTTCATTCTTATGAATGGGACCATGCTTAGCCTTCACGAACTTCATAGTTACGGAATCATTTTTGAAAAGATCCGAGTAGGAATTGGATTCCTCCTCCTTGTTAAAACCAAGTCCTTCTTTTACGAAGGAGACACATTGAGAGCCTAAGAGCATGTCAAGGTTTTTCGACCTTGAGTAAATTTCAAAACAAGTTCTTGAGACTCATTGAGCTTTTGCTTGAGATGCTCATTTTCTCTTCGAGTAACTAAGACTCGGTCTCATTAGATTGAGTACTAGTCTTGAGTTCTCTTAGAGTAAGTCTCGGTTTTTCTAATTCATTTTTAAAGAAATACTCTCGGGAGTGATAGTCTCAAGTTGTTCTTTAAAGCGAGAAGAGTCGAATTGGACTTCTCTTCTAGAGTATAGATGTATTTAGCTAAATCAACTTTGGAAAACTTTAGGAAATATTCAATTACCTCCTGAGGATTAGTTTCCTCATTGTGCGAGTGATCGGAATCGACTCGGATTCAGCTTCTAAGTCTAATAGTGCCATCGGACACTTTGAGTCATCCGAGTCTTCATCTTCTTCGAGATGAATCTTCGTCACTCCATGTAGACATCATAACCTTCTTCTTCTTTCTCTCCCTTTTTCTTCTTGGACAGTCTTTGACTATATGATCCTTGCTTGCCACATTCAAAACAGACCGAGTTCTTAGTTAAAGATAATTTTGAAGAGGAAGAGAGTTTACCTTTTTATCCTTCTTGTCCTTTTTGTGGAACTCTTCTCTTGACCGTTTATCCCATCGTTTGTGCTTCGCCATTCTTTTGAAGCCTGTGGCAATAAGTGCCATGGGATCTTCTTACGAGTCCGATAAACTCAGATTTTCTTCTCTACTTTACGAGGCCTTCGATGCAATATTCTTTTTGGTGCTGACCTCGGTGTCCTCTTCTTCCGAGATGGAACTCATGGGTGAGTAGCTTCCCAATGAGTTCGTCCGGCATTAATAAAGAGAGGTTACGAGCTTTCTCGATAGCCGTCACCTTTGGACCCCATCTTCTCTTAGGCAGGCTTCTTAGTATCTTTACTGCACATTTCCTCATGGGAAATCTTTCGACCCAGAGATTTGAGATTGTCAGTAATCTCGGTGAAGCGGATGAACATTTGAGTGATGTTTTCTTCGGCTCCATCTTGATCAGCTCATACTTGTGAAGATATTGGCTTATCTTCGCTTGTCTAACTTAGCTTGTGCATTCATATGTGTTGACAATAGTGTCCCACACTTCTTTCGCTATGGCACAAGCTGATACTTTGTTGTATTCCTCGACTGATGGCGCACATCGGAATGTTCATGGCCTTGAAGTTCTTTACGAACTTTTACGGCTCTTCGATGGTGTACTCGACCTTTGCTTTAGGCACGAGTCTTGTTTCTTCCGTCTTCATTGGAATGTAGTTGCCTTCTTGTATGACGTTCCATACATCTTCATCGTGATCCGAGTAGAAAGCATTCCATGAGCTTCTTCCGAGTGTACAAAATTTGATCCTTTAAACTTTGGTGGTCTGCTAGAAGATGTTCCTTCATCAAACTCTCCATTGTTACGAGCTATTTGATCTTTAAACCTTTGGATGGTTGGATCCTTTCTAAAAGGCTAGGCTCGATACCAATTGAAGGTTTTCTCTTAGAGAGAGTTAGCCACCCTAGAGGGGGTGAATAGGGTGATGAGGAAATTTAAGAAATAAATGGAAGAATAAAGTCTAAAATTGACTTTGATGCAATCCGAGGTTAGATTGGACTCGGAAAAATGATAACTCGAAATTACGTGGAAACCATCCTGGGGCGGAAAACCACGGCCAGTGCTAATCCAAGCATCAAGTCAAATCCACTATTTTGAATCCACAAAATACAGTAGACAAACTTAACCAGAATTGCTCCCTTAGACAATTCCTTACAAGGTTTTCCTAGACTCAAAAATTCCATTATTCGATCTAATACTTCCTAACTAAGGTAACCTTTACAGTTAGGGACAATTGAGCTGAGTTAACCCTTACAGCTCAGTCAAGGGACCTTAGAAAGTAAGAATGAAAGTTGTGACTGATTACAAAACCTTGCAACTCGGAAAGATGTTTGAAGACTCGGGTATGAATGACTAACCCCTTGAATGTGTTTTGATTTCATGCATTCATCTAAATTTAGGATAAAGCAAGAAGCATCCTAAAAGAAATTCATTTAACTAAGTCATATGCTTTATAATTCATCATTTCAATATGACTTATTCTTGACTGAACTCGGACTTAAGCATTTTAAGTTTATCCGACTAAGTCGACCCACTATGTCGGACTCGGACTTAGAAAGTAGAATCCGAGTTAGTTATGACGGAATGAGTAAGTCGACCCACTCGGATCCGACCTACTCGGAAGACCCACCGAGATCCGATCCACTTAGAACTCGGACTCGGATCCGACCCACTATGAACTTGGACTCGGATCGACCCACTCGAACTCGGACTCGAGATCGACCCACTCGAACCAGATTCGACCCACTCGGATCTAACCCACTCGGAACTCATATTCGACCCACTTAGTCGAGACTCGGACATTTAGTTTGCCTACGCTATTATTTGTTTAATCATACGTAATTGTAAAATGTCTATATAACTCATGTGCCCATTAAGATTGAATAATTTATTTATGAGTTTTAGCATATCCGGAATCCGAGTATATTGAATATTAGGCTTGAAATATTCCATATTAATAGATTAAGGTAATTAGTCATTAAATGCTTTATTTATACTAATCCTTATCTAATTATGGACCAAAGTATATTTATACTTTGAGAATCATTGTGCTTAATGTTTTTGCGAGGTTTTTCTAACGTCAATTATCGAAGAAAAAGCAAAAGCAGAAGGCTTCGACCGTTAAAGCACTTGCCGGACAAAAAGCTGGAATTTCTTGAAAAGTTGGAATTTTGGGATTTTTGGTCTTTTTTTGACAATTTAGTTATTATTTTTGTACGCTTGGATATTTTTTATTTTTTGCTAGTAAAAATATTAATATTAACAATAAAAATCTTAAATATATATGAGTTAAAATTTGGTGTCTACACACACAAAGGTAGTTTGAAAAGGGCAAACAATTCTTTGCGGAACCGATCTCAACCTATTAACGAGAACCTTAAAGATGATCTTGTAAGGGCTATTGCACAAACTAATTGGTCCGAGCTGCGAAGTAAAGGAAGGACTTGAAACTTTCGAGATTAATGCAATAAAGTATAATTAACCTTTTTCAATAATTTGACATATTGAAAAAAGTCCATAATACAAAAAGTAATGTCATTTCCAATAGTATACCGATGACGAGTTTCTTTTAACCTTTTGTGAGTAATTACGGAAGACTTTACCGGCTCATAGGTTAAGTTTAGCTTTGACTTTCTTTAGTTTTCCGGCCACTTTAAACATACGTGTTTCGCGGGAACCTTCATTCCATTATTGCTGTATAATCTTATTGACTTCGAGTATAAATAGATAATTGGTTTTGAAATCTAAAATGCCAGTGATTATTCGACGGATTTTTGGATAACAAAATATAACTATGATCTAAACAAGAGAACGAGCAATGTGAAACAACATTATGTGAGTACAAATTCCTCCAATCCATTTAAACGATGGCTCTATCCAATCTTTCATAAATAAGATGGCCCTTTAAAAGTTTTTTCCATGTAAAAATTCTATCGAGTACAAGTAATACTCTCGCTTGAATTGCTTGAACAAAAAGCCCTCAATTTCGCATATTGCTAAGCGATAAATTTATTTCCACCAACTTTTTCACTTATGAAGGTTTGCTCTTGGAGAGTCTTAGTCACCCTAGAGGGGTGAATAGGGTGATGAGGAAATTTTAACAAACTTAGAAACTTTAAGCTTGAAAAGAATGAACAAGATAGTTTGAGTCTAGATTGGACTCGGAAAAGTGTGACTCAAAGATACGTGGAAACCCTCTTAGGGCAAAAAAACCACTCTGTTAGCTTATCGTGCGGATACAAATTAAACCACTACTTAAACTTATAATAAACAATATAATATAGGGAAGTAGGGATCGAATCCACGAGTAAAGATATGTAAGTTTAAATCTAATTAAATTTACTACTCTTTAAAACAAAACAGAAAATATAAATCAGAAAATTAATATCTATAAATCACGAGAAAATTATGCACTACTAAATAAATAATTTATACAGAATAGAAAAACTATAATAACACAAAAATATTTTTGTATATTTTTTTGAATAACTAAAACAAGCAAACTAAAGCACAAAATAAGCAAATTCTAAAACAGAAAATTAAATAAGTAAAATTCTGCACTAAATTAATTACGAAAATAAATACTAAAATTATCCAAAATATTAATCCTAATTTCATTGACCTAGCCAGACCCTAAAAATATAAAAATAAAATTTAAAACCGAAATTAAGAATTTATTTAGACTGAGAAAAATTATCAAATCACTTCCAAAAATTCTAAACCTTAATCACATCAAACTAGGACTCTATCTAAACCCTAAAAGAAGATAACACAGGAAAAATAATAAAAGAAAATATTTTAAAACTAATTTCTAACAAACTAACTCAAAAATAATAAAAATTAACAAAAAAATAAACTAAAAATGAAAATATATAAAGACTCAAAATTAAATTCAAATAAAATTCCTAGAACTAACCTAAAAGACTGTTATGTAAGAGGGGGGATAACGAAATTAATAATAAAATATTATAACTTTGTAAATAATAATTGACAACTAAGTAAAGTAAATAAAAAGCAAATAAATAATATCAAAGATATCAATTTTATAAAAAACACTTAGTATAATCTATATCCACCATGCAAATTATTATTTATCATTAATACACAAATTGATCTACCCATGAGCTAAACCGTAGAAGACAACCACTAGCGGGTCTTCCCCGTTTTTCCTTAGTTATTAGTTTAATTAGACCTATCCCTAATATAAAACCTACTTATATTTATAACCCTAACACTAGCACTAGAATTTAATCAAATTAGAGCATTAAGTATTAGAAAAACATCATCTAACACTTAATAACCAATCTACTAGCAATTGAATTAAAAAGGATCTATCATAATTTCCTAATTAAAAGAGATGCGTATGAGCCATCCATGGTTAACTAGGGTGATACTTATGTCTAAAATATCAAGCGATTATGTACTTAAACGCTTTAAACTATCATATAAATTTATATAAAACTAATTAGCGTGCATTCTAATTAATTAGACATAAAAACATAAACATTAAACACAAATTATCATAGAATCATGAATGAAATCAATAAGACAATAAAGATCAAAACTTTGTTTCAAAATAAATAATTTAACATGATTTTAAATAGATTATACTAAGTATAAAAATTACTCAAATATAATGTAATTTGAAACACGTAAACTAAATAAAAATAACATCTTGATATTAATCTAACAATAAAAATTCAATCTTTACTAGTAAAAAATTACAATACTAAATAGTACTACCGATATAAATTTCTTCGTCCTTGGAACGATGACGTTGATGATGGACCTCGGTGATGACGATAATATGGACGTTGCTTGACGATTGTAATGATGATTAGCGATGATATTCAGGGCTGAAAGTGGAATGAAAAGATGAGGGAGACAAGGAGGCTGGCGTGAGATAGGATAAAAGTGGCATGAGGTGGTGATGAGATTGATAGAAGCAAGTAGGGGGTGGCAAAGGGGAGAGATTGGAAGGTGATTGATGATGAAGCTGAGAGGGATGTGAGGCAGCGAGAGGAAGAGGTTTGGGATGGCGAGAGAGAGGGCCTCCCCATGAGAGGTTGCGTGACTATTAAATAGTCGTGAGGGTGCTTGGCTTGGTTCCTCTTTCTTCTCTTACGTGTTTCTTTCTTCTCATGCAACTCTAAGGAGGAATCCTAGTGGGTTTAGAAGTATGATTATCTTCACCCTCCTCTTCAAATTAAGACTTCATAAAATATAATATCATAAAATAAATATTTTATGACACATTATTTTTATAGATAAACTTCATATCTTTTCTTGAACGCTTGTTGTTAGCTAAAAATCCACTATTAACATCTTTTCTTTTCTTCCCCACTTATTTGATAATTACCTATAAATAGACAAAATAGGATAAATTAGATAAAATAAACTATATAATATAAACTAAATAAATATTAAAATACGTATAAAATGCAACTTAACAACCACGAGACAGTGCTAATCCAGGCACCAGTAAAATCCAGTATTTTGAATCCTCAAAATACAACATACTCGACTCAACCAGAATTGCTCCCTTAGACAATTCCTTACAAAGTTTTCCTAGACTAAGAAGTTCCCTTATCCGATCTAGTACTTCCTAAATGAGGTAACCTTTATAGCTAGGGACAAGCTGAGCTGAGTTAACCCTTACAACTCGGTCAAGAGATCTTACTCGAACGTAAGAAGAGTATGTAACTAATTACAAGACTTTACAACTCGGAAAGTATGAATTACAAGTCTGTGAATTGTAAGTAGAAGATTGAATATGAAAATAATGACTTTCGCTTAAGTAATATTTTTCAACAATGATTCCAGCAATCTCTAAGTCTTGTGAAGTGGATTCTATTTATAGATGATCAAGCAGATTAGTCGTTGTGTCCGGTTTCGAACAAAAGCCTTTCCCGACCATTGTAACGGTTCTTTTGAGTCGCTCGGAAAAGATCCGTTGAGATGTGAACGTTGTACAACGGCTCTTAGCTCCTAAAGGTGCTCCAGTCAACTGGTGTTGTCCGAAAAGTAAGGTGGAAACCACCATTGAGCTTAGTGTTGAAGTTTTCCGGTTTCGGAAACAGACAACCACGACACAACGTCCGAGCCTTGTTCAAAAGTAAAAAATCCTTGTCTGCTGGCAATTAAGAGCTTGAAGCCGGTTACTTTTGTAATTCAAAAATGAGATACCTCGTTTGGATAACCTACAAAAGTAAACCACTTTGGTTCTCAAAGTATAAAATACTTTGATCCAAGATTAGGCACGAGATAATAATTTAATTAAGACAATTAAGTGCATAATTATCTTTAGGCCTAGAAGGGTGGAATTTTCTGAGTCTAATATTTATTATACTTAAATTCCATCGAGTCGATAGTAAGAAAGATCAAATTAAGAGTAAAAACATCAGAGCATAAAAACTTGATCTCGACAAATAATTCTCAAACATGCAAACCGACTTAGAAAGATGAAATAACACTATAATTCACTTTGCTTTGAAATATGCGATCGAACTCGGATAAAAAGTGTTAGAGAGATTATTTGATCATGTGATAAGTCCGAGTGATGTCCGAGTGACTCAAAAACATCAATGTGAGAAGATAAACAAGAATGTGTTTTCTAAGTCGATCAGAAATGAATGAAAACTTTTATATGAGTTTTTATAATACTTAGAATGATTTGTAATCAAAACTTACAAGGGATGAGGTTTATATCCGAGTCTTTATGTAGTACTCAGAATGATCTAGATTCGGATTCCGAGTTATCAACTTAAGCATTCCATTTCATTAAAATCTCCAATGATACACCATGGAAAGTTAATAAGACTATTAAGTTCTTGAAACCGATTCCAAAACATAGGTTTATCAATAGTTAAAGGCGGACCATAAATTCCCATAACTAGACATTCTTTTTAGATGCTCTTATCAAAAATATACAAAGTGAATTGTTCGTGATCCTTGAGGATCACATTGGCCGTAATATTACTATTATTCCATAAGACCTACTACCCCCACTATGATTAAGTGGCGGAACATAGTCAAAATGTTCAAATCCCAAAGAGGATATAATTTTAGTAGCACTTTCTGCATTGGTCATTGTTTCACTTAGAAATAAAATATCCGGCCGTATAATTCGGTTCAAAATCAAAATTTCCTATTTGACTAGGTACTTTTTCGCACCTTGAACATTCCAGGCAACAATTTTCATAAATAGTCAATAGCAGCCCCCAACGATCGCGACCATTGAGGTGCACTTTAAAATCATTCCAGTCATAACAACTCATAAAATCAAGAAAAAGTTCATCTTGCGAGCAAGATTCATCCCCTTAAAGGGTTGGTTAGATAAAAAGTCTTGGGAATCCCGGTGAGAGCTGAGATCTCACTTGCCCATAAAACACAAACATTCCAAGTCGGAGAGTAAAGAAATTATAAAACAACAAAAACGCCATAAAAAATAATACAAAATAGAGAAAACAGACAATATATTGTCATATCCGCACCTTCTTGCACCTTGAACTCTTTACTCCAACCAATCCAGGTCATGGTCTGCTCAAAACACCGACAATGGAATTTATCAAAAATTAAGTCGAAGATATGCAAAATATCTCATCATCGACTTTCAAGTTACTAGGCGACGTAGCTAAAGCGGCTTCCAGCCTAGATAAGGGACAACACGAGTATAAAACCAGCACCACCATAAAAAACCAAGGTCTAGTGAAAATAAGAACTCATGAGGCAAGAAAGTAGTCAATCTGGCAAACTAATAAGTGCTCTTCATGGTAGCAATGATAAATGAAGGAGTGAGGCAAAAGTACAACCTCACTCCTCCAACACAATTCCTTAATAACCAACCAACCAAGCCAAAGCTTCGATCTTAACAAAAATAAGCAAAACCAAGGCTCCATCACTACTTCTTAGGAACCAAACAAGCTAGATAAAAGACTAATCTTGACAATCAAACCATAAATAAAACCAACGGTAAATAACAATTTCCAAAGATGATCAAAACAACGAGAAGACAATCCACTTGCAAAGCAAGATTCAAGTCCTTTTAAGGGTGGTTAGACATGTAGCCTTGGGACTTTTAGGTAAACCTAAAAGTCTTATCGCCCATAATAAACAATCCATAATATCCAATAAACAAAGACGAAAAGCAAAAACATCAATCAAAGCCATAACATAAAAAATCCAGCAAAAAAACAATCTAAGGAAATATACTTTAGTATGATTATAAACATCCCCATACATAAATTCAATAGGACAAAACTCAAAAGCTAAAAAATTGATAATCCAAATCAAAAAACCACTAACTGAAAGCTAGACAAACTATAATAGCAGGCCAGATGCAGAATCATATTAGAACAAAAGGTAAAAACATTGCTGAAAATTTATCATAGAAAGAAGCATGACCAAAGTAATCACCCAATACAATAAACGGGAAGGAAAGTATGAAAATGAAGGGGAGAGACATAGCCGTGAAACATACTTGAAGTGAAACCAACTGATCAATATCAATGAGAATAATATCTTGCTTGAGTGCGTAGACAGACAAAAATCGTTGAGCAGCAGCCAATAAGCACAGAAAGTAGCATTATTGAGCAGAAACCAAACGCAAAGATAAGTAGTACGACAAGCAGTCTTCTAGACATCAGGGTTCATTGAGAAGAGACCAGAAACAAGTGAAATTGGTAATTGAAAAGGAAGAAATCGATGAAGCCAAACACAGAAGTTAGTTAAAAAGAATGTTAGAAAATTATATGTAAAACTAATTATTTTTTTTAATTTTACCAACTTTAGTAATTGCATAAGATTGATGTCTCAATTTACTTTGATTAAACTCAAGTAATTTAAAAATAATTATTATATAATTAACTATAAGTGTAACAAACAAACTCTTAAGGGTGAAATGAATTTTAAAACAATTAAATATCTATTTATAAGTAATTAAATTTAGAAAATTTCATTTTTTAAATTTAAATAAACAATAGAATGCAAGAATATAAATTTGTAAAATATAAAATATCTAATTTTAAATAATTAACAAAAAATAATTAAATTTAAATAAATAACACAATGAAAAAACATAATTTTGAAATATTTCACTTTAAAAAATTAACTATGATTACATTATTCTATATTTATGCTTTCGTTTTGGTTACTTAGATGTTGAAATTAGAGAGCCGTCATTTTTTTTCAAAAAATACTATAGTTCTCAATAGTCGATTACATTTGTTTTTTAAATTTCATTTTTTTGTTATGTTTAGCGTATATGTTTTTGGTTTTTAATTATAAAATTCAATTTGTATGGAATTTTTAATTATTATTGATTCGAAATTATGAAAGTAAAACCTATTTGTTTCTTAAGCTTCCTTGACTAATTTAAAAGTTGGCTATAAGGTATATATGAGTGAGACATATGATGTTTATATAACAATAGCATTGAATATAATTGTTTAATTTATGTTTTTAAAAATTTACATAATTAGGCTAGGTAATTGAATTGTATTTTTGTTACTAATTTAATTATTAATATATAATTTTTATAATTTGTAGAAATTTTGCTTGGGTCTAAAATATTACGTTGGTAATATAAAAAAATTTATTCACTGCTAATTTAGTTTTGTTTATATCCATATTAGTATTTGATCCTTATGTTTCACAGCTAGTTTGTTTTGTTTATATGGAATTAAATCCAATTATTTTTAACTTTGGTTTCTAATTTATGTTAAAATTGAAAAAAATTAAAGATAAATAAAAACAAAGTCTGAAAAATACTATGTTGCAAGTAAAAAATGATATAAAATAGTTACGATGTAACTAAGTTTATAGGGAAGAAGCCATTTAATAAATATTAAGTTATTTTCTTAGACAGAAGTTAGTTAAAAGAGAATGTTAGAAAATATTTATATGTAAAACTAATTATTTTTATTCTTTTAATTTTACCAACTTCAGTAATTGCATAAGATCTTTTTCCACACACCGTTTTCGGATTAATGTCGGTATCGCTTGCCGAACTCCACATCAAGATCCTTCACTTGGTCATAAATTTGATGTCCTGTTAATAGAGTTGGAGCATAGTCCATCTCGATTTTACCATTGAAAGCCTTCTTTTTCTTATGATATTGATGGGAAAAGGTAATAAACTTTCGGTGTCCGAGATAGGTCGTCTTTTTCCGTGCTTAAGTTGATAAGAGCAAGTACCCTCTACATAAATGGGGCATGCCTTATGGTCTTTGATGGTGTATCTGGACAAGTTTCCGTATGCGGGAAATCATTGATTGTGGTGAAGATCATAGCTCGTAATGTAAATTGCTCTTGACGGTATGCATCATAAACCGAAACACCTTCATCTAACAACAACTTTAAATCTTCAAAAAAGGCACCAAGTATACATCTATATCATTTCCTAGTTGTTTAGGCGCAGAAATGAGCATTGACAACATAATGTACTTGTGCTTCATACACAATGACGATGGTAGGTTGTAGATAACCAAAAGAACGGGCCAAGCTACTTGTGCTTGCTACTAAGGTCACCATGGGGGTTTATTCCATTTGTATATAGACTCGGGCGTTGATTCCATGCCTCCCTACCAAATTCCGGGAACAATGAGTCAATCTTCTTTCACTAAGGAGAATCGGCGGGGTAACGTAACTTGTCATCACAAAGTCTTCCATCGGCATGGCATGCAAGTTCTTGGCACCAGTTGCACTTGAAAACAAGCACTTAAACCTTAGTATTATTAGCGAGTACCACAACACTTTTGCAGGAGGTCCCTTAACACTCTCTCCTTCGATGTTTTTCATTTTGTATTGAGGTACACCACATTTAGGACATTTGTGTCTATGTGCATGTTCTTTTCGATACAATATGCAATCATTGGGGTAAGCATGTATTTTCGCCTCATATGTACAGACTAGGAAGGATATTTCCTTATGGGAGTATATCTTTTAGCACACTCAACAAGTCCGTGAAACTTTTGTCACTCCAGCCATTAGCCATTTTCAAGTTTATAAACCTCATTAAAGATGATAAAGGAGTATATTTATCACACCCGGGTAAAGAGGCTTCTCCGAATCAGCTAGCGGTTGCTCCAGATACATGTGGTTGATCGACTTATTCATGTTCTACTCCACGAACAAGATTTTTAGGTCGATCTTCCAATTCCATATTGCTAGCTTTGTTTTCATCATATGCTTCCTCTTCTCCTAGGCCATTATTCACGAGACTCCTCTTCCCCATGCCATACCACACCTTATAAGTTGTGTGAAATCTGTCGGATATAGGTGATCTTTTATAACATTAAGGGGCAATCTTGAGGAGTTAAAACACCTTAAACACGGACAGAATATGGATTGTTCTTTGAATTTGGTTGCATGTTCGATGGCCATCTCTAGAATGCTTGTTAACACCATAACGATATTCTCCACTTCTCCTGTCACTATAAACGCATGGTCGATCTATACCTTACCTATAAACACGAAAAGAAATTCACCGGATATAGTTTGAAAAGTACGTACTTTCATCATTTAATTGCGCACAAATAATATGATATGAGCCTAAGATCCTTTTACGGGGATAGATGGTCCTAAACCCATTCAAGAATAATACGATCCTAGATCGTGTAGCAAAATTTTGTCATACATTTGACAAAATTCCGGTAGCATTTCCCTTAGTCCTTCAAGTATAACATACGAAAACGAAATGGCTAATGTGTATATCTTTACTTAATTGTATGGTAAGATAAGTAAAGATATACACATCAAACCCATCTTGTTGATCCGGATCTCCACATTGGATCTCTTGATGCAACGGTGACAAGCAAAAGAAAAAAAGGGTTTGTTTTTATGGATTATGTGAAAGGTGAATGTGTGATGAATTAGAACGATTAGTTGAATAGGTGCCTAGAGATCTGAACAATTGAATATTCTTTAACTCTTTGCATGGATTCAACGGCGGTGAGTGGAAAAATGAATGTTTGAAATTGGTTTCAACAGAGTAACGTTTAGGTATGAATGCCTTGGTTAGCTTTCTACAGCATTACGCATAGGAGAAAGCCAGTATAGGAATGAGAGCTAAGACTCTCTATTTATAAGAGAGGACCTAGGTCATAAATGACCTAGGGTTTGCCTCTTATCTCGTTGTCTAAACAACGGAAAATAAACCAGGACAATATCCTAAGAGATTGAATCGGACAAAGAAGTGATAAAATCGGATAGAACTCGGTTGGTAGGCGCCGGCCACCCGAGCTCCCCTAGGGTTTTGTGCCTAAATTGCATCTAAGGGATTTTCCAGGCCAAAATGCAGCATTTCACTTAAGTCTTTGGGATGGCGGGCGCCGACCACGACGTTGTTTTGAGGGGAAAAGCTTCTAGTCTCGTGTGGACCGTCTTGTGAAGCTTAAATGCAACACTTTGATGCTGATGATCATGAAATGTAACGCTTTAACGCCATCTTCGGGTCTTCAGCTCCTTGTCCGATTGGAAAAAAGTAAAATGTAGTATTTTGAACTTGGAATTTCCCGGCACATAGCACTGGACTCGTTGTCTCCGAAGGCTTTGCCCAGTTCTTGGATCGTCGGAAAGAAAGGGGTATTTGTGGACCAACCCAAGGCAAAAGACTGTTTATTTGGTGCTTGGGGTTCTTTGTGGTTTACCGGTTTATGTTGCATCACTCAATCACGGTTCGAGATCCAAATCCTTAAACAGGACTCATGATTTCATCATTGGGCCAATAGAATAAAATACGAAAAGAAAAAGATAAGGGACGATACTTTTAGGTGTCTACGATTAGCCACCACTTTGACCCAGCTTTAAAAAGACGAAGGTCAAAGTAGACACTAAAGGATACTTGCCTTGATTTTTTATCGGGTATTGTGTGACACTTGAAATTGGTTATAATCAAACCCGAACTCCAAAATGGAGCTCGAACTTGATCGCGATGCATGCGTTCTAAAGTCCTCTAAGAAGATCATAAGCTTGGCTTGATTAGAGCCTGAAGCTTGGTATATTTTGATGCTGAAACTTCGATCGTTCTTTGATTTAAAGCTTGGCTAAATAATATGCTATACTAACATACTTGTTAGTGCATAATCGAATTGACAAAAGTTTAGTGTTTTACCCGAGTAATTCGAGTTGAAAATAGACTGATAAAACTGTCCCCGAAAAGCTAATTAGTGGCCCGGGAACTCCCACATGCATATACAAGGGGTAAATATCACATGCCTCGGTTTGATAAAGCTTCATAAATTATGTGGGCAGGTTAGGCTGCAAAGGCTATTGCCGATGGGGCTAACCTTTGGCGAGTGTGGCCCCGGCGTGCTCTCACGGATTCTCTTGGTTCCCCACTAATTGCTTGACTCTTGTCTTGTGTGCTTGGCTTCCTTGACCGAATTTTCCAATAAAGGGTGGTGTATTATGTGTTTCATTTTGCACATTTACTCCTCTTCTTACTCGGCATTCCTCTTGTGGTTTCTCACTTTGCTCCTTCTTTGAAAACTAGTTTGTTCTCAAAATCTCTTGTCTTCAAAATGTCTAAGAGAAGAGCTCATCCTGCTCGAAGATCCAGAGAAGAGAAGCTTAATCAAAACTCCTTCCTTCAGCGAGAATGGTGCCCACAAAATGATTGGAATCCGAGTGATCTTTTAGTCGAGAATCACGTTTCTTCGTTGGCTATTTCAGTAAGCTTATTGGCTTAAACTTTTCAGTTGCTTATTTAGAGTAGTTCTTTGACTAAAATCTTGTTGGATTTTTGTCTTGCGAAAAGGCTTGATTTGGAGTAGTGGAGCCATCCCTAAATTCGTGGAGACATGTAGGTGGATGAACTTTCCTCTCGAGGAAATCATGCATAATGCCGGGTTTGGACCTCTCTACCTTACTTTATACCATCTTATTGATAAAAGGGAGAGGGATCCCATTAGGGCCATTACTTAGCGCTTTTGAGATACTACCAACACGTTTCACCTTCCTTTTGGTGAAATAACCATAACTCCTTCGATTTCACCGTTTTATCCGATTTGGGCTTCTTGGGAGAGCCTCTAGACTATGACTGGAACTTGTATAAAAACCATGACTATCTCGAGTCATCTCTTTGGTCCTGTGCCCGATAGATTTTCACATAATAACTTTTTTAAATATACTTGTCCTTTTTGAGGTTTTTGAGAATGTTAGGTTTTGGCCTCAACATTCTCCCCAACAAGTCCGGATCGTGCTTGCTCTTCTCTTGAGTACAATCCTCTTCTCGACCAGGATGCTATGGTTCATGTTCACTATTTGGTGAACTTGGTGGACCTCGATAAAATAAAGGAGCTCAACTGGGTGCTGCTACGTACACTTGCCTCATTAGGGGCCTCTGTGCCGGTGTGCGGCATACAAAGTCCGAGCCGATTCAACCAATTATCTTCCTTTGAATGGCTTGTAGAAGACTATTGAGGTATGCTTAAATTCTCGTTTTCTCCAATATATATAATTTTCATCTTGTGTGGATAAAAACATTGATTTTTCAAATGTAGTTGTGGTTGTATCAATATTTCCCACATCTCTCTTGGTTTAACGAATCATCTCGCATTTTCGGCCTCCATATTGTGGGCTAAGGTCTATCTTTAATGTCTTAAGATTCATGGGATAGACTTTTTGAGATCAACCCTCAAAAGTGTGACCTTGGTATACTTCTTCTATTCTCAAGATTTGCTTCCCAATGTGCTTTAGAAGAATTTTTACCACACTTTTAGCTCTCGCCCTCGCCCACGGCCTTTTCCACTGCCTATGAGGCCGACCGTGGTGCACTCCAGCCACTGAATATTCACTGTTTTTCATCCGTTTTCTTGTTGCCTTTTATTCTTGCTAGCTGATTTCTTGATAATTGAAACTCAAGTTTGTCCTTTAGAAAGCGATCAAAGGAAGGATAGTGTTAGAATTCTTAGCTTATCTACCTATGCCTGAATCACAACCCGAACACCTTGACTTTCCGGACAAGGATATTCTGCAAGTAGAGGTGGATGTTTGGACAATGTACTTTGATGGTGCTTCTAATAAAAAGAGCTTTGGAGTAGGAATTCTCTTAGTCTCGCCGGAGGGAGCACATGCTCCCATTTTAGTCAAACTAGGCTTCTAGGTCACCAATAACACTATAGAGTACGAGGCTTGTATCATAAGACTTGAGCCTGTAATAGAGACTAGGGTCTAGAATATCGGCGTTTTCAGTGATTCCAATTTGATCATCAACTAGATTTCGCAAAGGTGGAAGGTGTGTAGTGAAGCCTTGGTACCCTACCAAGCTTACTTGACTGAATTATCTAAACACTTTGAGAGCATCTCTTTCACTTACCTTCCTAGGGATGACAATCAATTTGTGGATGCATTATCTAAGTTAGGATCGATGATCAATATCCCTACCGGCATTCACTCAATGCTCATTCATATTGAGCGACAGAGTCATCCAGCACACATATGCACATTAGAAGTGTCTAATACTGACCATACCAGTTGGTATCATGATGTATATCAGTATTTGGATAAGCAAGAGTATCCCTTGTACTCCACATCTAGAGCCCAACAAGCCATCGGGATGTTGGCCGTTCAATTCTTCATCAATAAGGGGCAACTATTCAAGAAAACTAATTATGGGATTAACTTACTTTGTGTCAATCAACATGAAGCAAAGTGCATCATGGTAGGGAGTGTAGACCTCATATGAATGGTAGGATGTTGGTCCGGAAGGTTAAGAAGCTTGGTTATTACTGATCAACCATGGCATTAGACTGTCATGACTTTCTTAGAAGGTGCCATAATGTTAGGTGTATGCAAACTTACAACGCTAACCATCATCATTTCCTACAACGTTATCTTCACCCTGGCCATTTTCGGTTTGAGAAATAGACATTATCGGCAAGGTGACTCCTAAAGGAACAAGTGGTCACGAATTTGTGTTAATAGTAATCGGCTACTTTACCAAATGCGTAGAAGCAACTTCCTATGCAATTTTTACGTAAAACAGGTTGCCAAATTCATTACCCGGAATATTATTTATCGTTTTGGGGTGCCTCATGAGTTAATAAGTGATCATGGTAGCCATTTTAAGTAATAAGTAGCAAATTTGTTGGATATAACTATAAAATCCAGCATCACAAATCTTCCCCATATCACCCTCGGACCAACGGAGCAATTGAGGCCACCGACAAGAATATTCGAAAGATAGTGGAGAAAATGGGAGTTACCTTTAAGGATTGACCAGATAAATTACCTTTCGCCTTATGGGGATATAGAACATCCATTAGAACCTCTACGGGAGCAACGCTTTATTCTTTAGTTTGTGGCATGGAAGCGAGTCCTTCCAATTAAGATCGCGATTCCCTTGTTAAAGATGATTGCTGAGAGCCAAATTCCAAAAATAGAATGGGCCAAAGCACATTATGAGGAGTTAGTGTTATTGTATGAAAGACGTCTCAACGCCTTGCATAATGTTCAACTATGCCAGGCTCGCAGATCTAGGGCATTTAATAAGGAGGTTAACCCTCAAAAATTGCAAATTGAGGATTTGGTCCTTAAGGAGATAAGAGCACTAATTCAGGACTAGCGAGGAAAGTTTAAGCCCAAGCTGGCAAGGTCCGTTTATAATTAGTTAGATTTTACTCGACGGAGCGGTCAAATTAATTGATTTGGACGGAGAAAAGATTTTCCAATACACCAACTTAGATCAGTTGAAGAAATACTACGCCTAGCATACCCATAGGTAGTAGGCAACTAGGCTAGGCCAAGGCGGCGCCGGCAACCACCCGAACAACGGTAGGCTGGTCGGGCCACTGTTATCCCTCTTACTCTATTTTTTTCTTTAATTATCTATTTTATTTATTTGCTGGATGGCCTAATTAGGAAAACCATCAACATCTTTTATTTAAGAGGCAGTCCAATTCACCTATTTTTGTTTTTACCTCTATGTGAGCCATAAAAATATGATAATGTAGCATAATACTTACTTTTATTTAATAAAAGGTAAGCCTACTACTTATCTAACTACATAGCTAATAAAGGGAAAATAATTACAAGCATACTACTTGTAAAATAATAGTAACACTATTCTGAAGAAACAAAACTAAACCTCCCTTTATTTTATTCTATCCTAACTCCTAAGAGTCCGAGCCTTACTCTATCTTTACTTTCTTTCCCTTAAGATCGCTAGACTCAGCTTCTTCATCCCCGGTGTCTTCCTTTAGTTCTTGAATTCGGCGGGCCCTCATTTCTTCTATGTCTTTGGCATAAGTCTCTTTTGACGAGCGCATGTAGCCTTCCGAGGGTTAATTTCAAGAATTTACGAGAGGGCAGCAGCGAGGACAACTTCTTCGAGGATCTATCTCTCCGAGTCTCGGTGCCTTACGTCGTTCGGGATCTACTTCTATTTTCCATTCCGGATAATAGGGAGAAACAACAATGTTAGGTTTGCCTTCACGTTTCAGTAGAGCCGCTGGTGCCAAATCTTCGTGGCCTCCTATTAACAAGAATCCACCTATCATACAAGTGATGATAGCCCGCCGCCTTGGGATGATAATGGAATCAGCATAGGCATACGTGTTGCGGTAATGCTTCATCAGATTTGTCAAACTCACCTGGTTCCCAATAAGAATCCACCCTAGATTCTTATTGCTTAGTTTCGATAGGTATTTGTATTTCTCGTGAAGGTTTTACGAAGATTTAAGAAGAGCTAGTTTTGTTCGCCTAAAATGGCCTAGTATGGCAATCAAATTCTTCGAGCGGGGAAATAGTTCCTTATCTCGAAGCTAAAGACATGGTAGCGAGGATCGCAGTAGAGCCACAACAGCTCTTAGGAAGGGCCAATAGATCTCAACCTGGCGAATGCTAAATATGACATTCAGCCCATAATTTGTTAACCTGATTTATCCATGTTACACACCTCATGCATCCACCAGGTTAACTCAGTCATGTAATTGATGGTTTTGAACCGTAAGAAAGAGATATGATATGTTTTTAGTTTAGATTACTAAAGACCTTTTGCGTTCGTATTTCTTGTGCATCACGCTTACCCTATTTATAGGGGTTTTTTCTAGAGTTCTCAAAGTCATGCTGCAACTCAACCACCAAGCAATCCTAACTGTCCTAGGATTTGATGGTGGCAAGGGCCGACCACGGCTGCGGCCTCGCTCGTTTCACGGTTTTCTTTGGCCCAAGCAATCCTTGGACTATGTTTACCGTGGGTCATGGTGCATACTATGTTATTCTTTTGAACCATGAACTTGAGATTTCTTTTTTTCATTTTATTATTTTCTTTTAGGGGGAATGGGGGCTACTACATTTTTTCAAATTTGTCTTTGTAACATTTTTCCTAAGTTTTGTGCACCATGTTAAATAAAAGAATACATTTTTAGAATCGAGTCCCATATTTCATCCCTTTGCATAGGAGTCTTCATTACAAAGTAAATAATACATTAATAAACAAACACCCTACAAGGACTCATTAATCAGCAAGCAACGAAAGAGGCAAGGACTCTGCTACGCATCACCATCGGAGTCGTCATCGAAGATGTAATTCCCGAAGTCATCCAAGACGGATGTAGAGAATTGGCTACCTTCATCACCTTGATACGAGCCACCTCCTTGGTCCCAAGACTGTGAAGCCTCATGGGTTGGCCCGTTATAAGAAGATCGAGGTAAATAAAGAGGGTTATCGTGACGATCGAAGGCCTACAAAGGGAAGATGTTTAACCTCTCCCCAGAATAGCCAAGTCCTGCATCGAAGCATTAGGTCCGAAAGTGCTCGGTTCTACCTCGGAAGCACTCTTATGATAAGCACGCCGCAAAGAACGTTGTGAAGAACCTCGTCTACCATTAGTACTAGAAGGTGTTTGTTGATTGGGAGCATGAATCTCGGGTACACCATATAGACTGCTAGAGGGAGGTGCTTTACATCGACGCCTCTACAAAATCAAAGGAGTGATTAGCAAATCATTAGAAACCCAACAAAATTAGCACTACACCGATAAAGTATTAACCTGGAAAGTAGGGAAGGATCGCTCGGTGAAGAAATTTTGGATTCCTCGGAGAGCAGATTGAAAATCGATAGACATAGCTCTATAAAATTTATTCGATGACATCAGCAAGAAAAATACTTTTAGCATGCAACTAAAATAGAACAGCATATAAGTCTTACCCTCGCCAATTCCTAGGGAAGGGATGCCCAACACAGTCCTCTTCGGGATTTCGGGAATTCTTACGAAACGAGGAGATTCCTCGGGAAGAGTAACATCCACATCAAGACTTGGGATATGGATATCAGTAGGACTAAACTGTTAAAAAGATGAAGATTAATTTCCATGCCAGAAATTCATGTTATAAGGAAGAAATTGAGAACTCACCGGTTGTGTCACAATACGTACTGCATTATGGGCGTAAGAAGTGTTCAAATTTAAGAATGAGGTAAAAGGATAATCCATCGTAGCCGCCACTTGCTCATTCGGAGGGAGAGAAGGAAAGTAGAACATGGTGAGAGGCAGATCGGTCGGGACAAACTGAGGCCATGTGTTAAATCGAATTTGAGGAGTGACCCTCTCCCCAAGATATCAACAAAACCAAAAAGGACCTTCAAACAAGATCCTTCTTTCGCTCAACTCCCGTGCCACAAGGACACTTTGAGGAAGTTAAAGTTGGGCCGAAGGATGGAAGTTGGCTTATATACAAGAATTATCAAGGAATCAGCTAGCAAGGATGGAAAGCTACAAGAAAATGAGCAAAAAACAGTGAATATTCAGGGCTGGAGTCCATCACGGGCAGCCCCATAGGCGGTGGTACAGGCCGTGGGCAAGGTCAGAGGGCTAAAAATGTTGTAAAATCTTATCCTAAGCATGTTTTGGATTAAATTCTGAGGAGAAAAAGCATACCGAGTCCACACAATTGGGGGCTGACCTCAAGAAGTCTACTCCATGAATCTTTGGATGTTGAAGATAGACTTTACCCAATGATGTAGGTGCCGAAAATACGGGCCGATTTGTTAAACCGGAGAGAGATATGGGAAATATTCTTACAACCACGGCTACATTTTGACAACTTAAGGCTTTTATCCATACAAGATGAAAGAATAAATATTGGAGAAGAGGAGAACTTGAGTATACCTCAATAATCTTCCATATGTCATTTAAAGGAAGATAATTAGTGGAATCCGACTCCAGTTTTGTGTGCCGCACACCGGCATAGATGCCCATAATGAGGCCAGAAAATAATATCCTCAAAAGCCTAAAAAGAACAGTATACTTAAAGTGATTATTATGTGGAAATTTGTCGACTATAGAGCCAAAAAGGTGAAGGAGGTAGTCACGATTTTTGTAAAAATTTCGGTCATAGCCTAGAGGTTCTACCTAGAAGCCCAAACCAGACAAAATAAAAACTCGAAGGAGTTATTGTCATCTCATTGAATGGAAAATGGAACGTGTTGGTAGTATCCCAAAAGCGCAACTAATGCCTATAATAGGATCTCTCTCCCTCTTGTCGGTATGATGGTATAAAGCAATGTAAAGGGGTCCAAACCTGGCATTGTACATTACATTCTCAAGAGGAAAGTTCATCCTCCTGCATGTCTCCATTGAAGACTCGGACTCGGAAACTAGACCATTACGAGTACTACCAAAGAGAGGTACAAACCTCTTCCCTCCTATGTTTTGATTAGAACGTTAATTCAACTTTCTTAGTCAGCATATTTGTTTGAGAATTATTTGTCTTGATCAAGTACTTATGCTCTGATATTTTCACTCTTATAACTTGGTTTTTCTTAAGACAGGACTATGATGGAATTTAAGTATAATGAATATTATACTCAGAAAATTCCACTATTCTAGGCCTGAGATAATTATACACTTAATTATCTTAACTAAATTATTATTTGTGCCTAATCATGGACCAAAGTATTTTATACTTTGAGAACAAAAATGATTTACTTTTGTAGGTTATTCAAACGAGGTTATCTCATTTTTGAATTACAAAAGTAAGCGGCTTCAAGCTGTCAATCACCAGCAGACGGGGTTTTCTAATTCTGAACAAGGCCCGGGCGATGTGTCGGGGTTGTCTGTTTCCAAAACTGGAAAACTTCGACGCTAAGCTCAATGGTGATTTCTACCCTACTTTTCGGACATCACCGGTGGATTGGGACATCCTAAGGAGTCAAGAGCCGTTGCACAACGTTCACAACTCAACGGATCTTTTATGAGCGACTCGGAAGAACCGTTACAACGGTCACAAAGGACTTCTATTCATAAGATAGTCACAACAGCTAATCTGGTTGGTCATCTATAAATAGAAGCCACCTCTCAAGACTTGAAGATTGTTGGAACGATTGTCAATACACATTACTTAAGCGAATGTCTTTGTATACACACTCAATCTTCTACTTACAACTTCTAGCTTGTAATTCATAATTTCGAGTTGTAAAGTCTTGTAATCAATTACGTACTCTTTCTTACTTTTTGAGTAAGGTCCCTTGATTGAGTTGTAAGGGTTAACTCAGCCCAGTTGTCCCTAGCTATAAAGGTTATCTTAGTTAGGAAGTACTAAATCAGATAAGGGAATTTTTAAGTCTAGGAAAACTCTGTAAAGAATTGTTTAAGGGAGCAATTCGGTGGAGTCAATCTGCTATATTTTGTGGATTCAAAATAGTGGATTTGACTTGGTGCTTGGACTAGAACCGACCGTGGTTTTCTGCCCAGGAGGGTTTCCACGTATATCCGAGTTCATACTTTTCCGAGTCCAATCTAGACTCGGACTTTCTTGACTTTTCTTTTCAAGTGTAAATCTTCCAAGTTTGTTAAAATTGCCTCATTTATTCAACCCCCTCTAGAGTGACTGAGACTCTCCAAGAGCAAACATTCATCCATGAATTTGGGAATGGCTCCACTACTTCTTATCGAGCCTTTCTGCAAGATAAAATCCAATAACATTTTTTATTAGAGAGTTACTCCGAATGAGCAAACGAAGAAGTTTAAGCCAATTAGCTTACGGAAGAGGAAATAGGTAGCGAAGAAATATGGTTTTCAACCTCAACTAGAAGGTCACTTAGATTCCATTGACTTTGGGGATGCCATTCATGCTCAAGGAAAGAGTCTTGAGTAAGACTCACTGCTCTAGTTCTCCCGAGTAGGATGAGCTTTTCTTCTAGATGTTTTGAAGACAAGAAATGTTTGAGAGCCAACTAGTTTTCAAGAATCAGCAAAGCAAGAAAACTTAAGAGAATAGCAAGAGTAAGAAGAAAAGTCGAGTGAGCAAAATCAAACGCACCATACACCTCCTTTTATAGGAAAATTTGGTCAAGGCAACCACGCACATTAGACAAGAGTTAAGCAAATAGTGGGGAACGAGGGGAATCTGGCAAGACATGCCGGGGCCACACCTGCCAAAGGCTGGCCAACGACAGCCACAAGGTGCCGAAAGGTCCAATCGACGACAACCTTTGTAGCCTAGCCCACCTCTCTAGTCGATGCAACTTTGTCCAACCGAGACGTGTGATCTTTGTTCCGTTATGTATGCAAATGGGAGTTTTGAGGCCCACTAATTAGCTTTTTTGGAACAATTTTATCACTCTGTTTTCGACTTAATTACTCAGGTAAAACACTAAATTTTTGTCAATGTGATTATGCACTAACCAATGTGCTAGCACAGCAGATTAGTTAGCCAAGCTTCGGATCAAAGAATGACTGAAGTTTCAGCATCAAAATATACGAAGCTTCAAACTACGATCAAGAAAAGCTTAGGATCCTTTGACCCAACTTTAGAGCGTAAGCATCGCGATCAATTTCAGGTTCCATTTTGAAGTTCAAGTTTGATTACAACCAATTCCAAGTAACACATAATGCTTTACAAAAATCGAGGTAAGTATCCTTTAGTGTATACTTTGACCCTTCGTCTTTTAGACTCGGTTAATGTTGGGGTTAATTGTAGACACCTAAAAGTGTCATCCTTTATGTCCTTATTTCTGTATTTTTTTTTTTTTGCCCGGTGATGATAATCCCAAGACCTGTTCCAGGATCTGGATCTTAGATTGTGATCGATTGGTGCAACATAAGCCGATAAACCACGAAGCCCCCGAGCACCAAATAAACAGCCTTTTGCCTTAAGTCGGTCCACATATCCTCTTTCTTTCGAACCATCCAAGAACCGGGCGAAGCCTTTAGAGATTGTGAAGTCTGATGTTGTGTGCTGGGAAATTCACACTTTAAAGTACTACATTCTACTTTTTTGAATCGGATAAGGCGTTGAAGACTTGAAGTCGACGTTAAGCATTTCATTTCATGATCACGAGCATCAAAGTGTTGTGTTTAAGCTTCACAAGACAGCCCACACGAGGCTAAAAGCTTTTCTCCTCAAAACGACGTTGTGGCTAGCGCCTTCCTTCTACAAGCAACAAGTGGAATGCTGCGTCTTGGCTTAGGGATTCTTTTGGAGAGACAACTAGGGCACGAAACCCTAGGGTGCTCGGTGGCCGGGTGCTTGCCAACCGAATTCTATTTGGTTTTATCACCTTCTTATCCGGTTCAATCTCTTAGGATTTGGCCCGATTTATTTTCAGCTATTTAGATGGCTGAAAAGAGGCAAACCCTAAGTAATTTGTGACCTAGGTCCACTCCTATAAATAGAGAGCCTTGACTCTCATTCCCATACGGTTTCTCCTATGCCTAATGATGTAGAAAGCTAACTAGAGCATTTACACCTAAACGTTACTCTGTCAAAATCAATCTTAAGCATTCTTCTAATTATTGCTTACGGACGTTGAATCCATGCAAAGAGCTAAAGAATATTTAATTACTATGATCTCTAGGCACTTATTGAAGTCATCGTTACCATACCCTACGCACATACCTCACAAAAACTAGCCCTTTTTTTTTTGCTTGTCGCCGTTGCATCGAGAGATCCAGGGTGGGATCCAGATTATTGAGGTGGGACACGATGAGAGTAATTATCCAGCCTTCGAAAGATTTATTTAATTTCATGCTTTTTATCGTTATTCGTATTGTGGTTTAAGAGATGTAATCGCTCCTTTAAATTCCTCCCGACCTATGCTATTCTTTTATTTCTTGCTTTTCTTTTTTTATTTCTTTCTTTACTACTTTCTTTACTTGCTTTCTTTATTGTTTTCTTTACTATGTTTGGTTGCTTTTATTTCTTTTCGTAATATGCCACTTGGTTGTTTGGTTTACATCATTCTAATCCACTACTCAAATTAGTAATGGTCATCTTTGGACGGGGAAATGGAATGGTTTTCTCTATGTTTTGTACCCTCGCCCTCGAATCGATTCTCGATTCAAAGACCGATGGAGTCGTTTTTAAGCCTTATTTTTATCTTAGTTTTCCCACACTACAATCGGAAAAAGAAACTTTTTTTATTTTTGTTTTTGCTAGTTTTTCTTTCCTAAAAACCGACTGGCGACTTATCTATGTTATGCTTTGCTCTATTCAAATTTACATCTCGATGTTTTTCGGTTGCAGGAATGGTAAGATGATGTTCGGATCTGCCCACCGGGGCGAGCCCAAGGTTGACTCCATCAACCCCTGCCTCTCACCGGCGCCCACCACCGCCCGGCACAGCCAGCTGCACGTACCGAGTAATCGTCCGGTGAGGCTTCGGTCCAGATCCGGCCTTAAAGCCTCACGACGAGGATCAAAACCCTAATTTTATTTATTCCTTAATTAGAAAATAGGATCCAGAGAATTCTAAAAATAATTGTTAAAATAAAATAATTAATAAAGTCACCATTCAAACTTTAACTAATTAGATTTAATAAAACTCGAAAACTCTTAATAAAAGGTTCATCCCCAATTTCTTAAATGTATCGTCAAAAACCCTAAATCATTTCCTATCTTTTCTAAAACCCTTATGCCAAAAAGGCTGTCATACTGAAGCCCAGCCCGAGTCTCGGTGTGGGCCCAAGACCGTGGTTCCTACAATTGGTAAAGTCTATCTCGGGTTTAGTGTGTCGCACACCGGCACGAAGGCCCATAATAAGGCAAGTGTACGTGGGAGCACCCCAATTAAGCTCCTTTATTTTGTCAACGTCTGCTAAGTTCACCAAATAGTGAACATGAACCTTGGAGGCTCGGTCGAGAAAAGAGTATCGTGCTCAATAAGAGCGCAAGCATGATCCAAACTTATTGTTGTGGAGTATGTCGCGCCCAAAACCTAGCATCCTCAAAAGATCGGAAAAGGATGTTATATTTAAAGAATTTTTCCCGAGGAAACCTATTGGCCAAGGGATCGAAGAAATGACGAAGATAGCCATTATCTTTATACAAATTCCAATCACAAGCTAAAGGCTCCCCGAGAAGCACAAACCGGATCAAAAAGCAAAGTCGAAGGGAGTAATTGTCATTTCCCGAAAGGAAGGTGGAAACTATTAGTGGTATCCCAAAAGCACTCACTAAGGGCCCTAATTAGATCCCACTCTCTTTTATCACACAAATGGTTTAAAGCAATGAAGAAAGAACCAAACCTAGCATTATGCATGACATCTTTAAGAGGATAATGCATCTTCCTACGAGTGTCCATAAATTTCGGTATAGCCGCACTACTCCAAATGAAGCCCTTACGTAAGACAAAATCCAACAAGAATTTTAGTAGAAGAACTATTCTGAGTGAACAAATGTAGAAGTTTAAGCAAACTAGCACTACTATAGGAACCACTTTTAATAATGGGTCTTTAGTGACGGTTAAAAGGATAAACCCTCATGAAAAGTTGACCGGTGGCATTTTTGTAAATAACAGGAACTTTTGAACACATATGACGATAGTTCTAATGTAAGAACTGTCATCATAGGTTTTCGAAATAATTAACTACTGTTCTTTTAATAGAACCGTCATTAAATGCGACATATAACAATAGTTCTATGACAGAACCGTCGTCATATGTCTTTCAAATCGACTTAAAAACGCGATCTGCTGTTTCCACGCCCATTTACATCTCTCGGTCTTATCACTTTCCACGGTTTTCTCTTTTCACCTATCTCCTCATCATATCTCCTCATAAGGTTTTAGGGAAATAGAAAGATAATTTGAATATAGGTCATCCCCAAAATCCTTTTCATAAAGATAAATTTGTATCGAAATTTCTTTGTTTTGATGGGTGATGTTGGGATGAACTCATTTATCCAATTATTGAAATTGGTATCCGAATAATATGGTTAGAGTTTGGAGAAATAAAAATATTTATGGTTTAGGGTTTAAGGAAATAGAAAAATTTATGGTTATATATTTAAGGATCAATAGGAAGAAAATATAAATGTGAAAATGTAAAAAATTGAAAAGGTTTTTAGATATAGGGATCTCCCCAAATACTTGTCATAAAAATAAATTTGTTATCAAATTTATTTATTTTGATGAGTTGAAGTTGGGAGTGGACTAATTTATCCAATTATCTAAATTTTCGTTTTCTTTTTGGGTGCAAGTTTGTTGTATTATACATGATCGTAAACTAGAGGCCAAGATTTTTTGAAGATTATGTAATTCATAAGACAATAATGACATATAAATGAAATGTTAAGGCCACCCCTTTAATTTCCTTTAACGACGCAAGATATAACAGGAACCACAAATTAGGCCATTTCACCATTGTTTGCCCATCCTTCCTCACCCTCTTACTTATTATATTCATTTGCCCATTCATAAAATATCCCATCACAACACTTGTTTTTAAAATAATAATAATAATAATAATAATAATAATAATAATAATAATAATAATAATAATAATAATAATAATAATACATTAGTTAAAAAAATAATGCTCCTAAAATTTTGCGGACGTATATTCTTAATCTAAGAAGTAGGATAAATCTAAATAAATGTCTTTTGTATACTTTTAGTGTGTTTGAGTGTTAGTATCAGTATTAGTTGAGCAACTAATTTTTTTATTTAAAAATAACTAATGTTTAGAATGCATATTTTGACTATTTGACTGTATTAATGATATATATACGATTAATGAAACTATTATAAACCACACCAAAAAAAAAAAAAAAGAAACTATTATAAATGTTCATTAAAAATTTGACAAAGTTTATTTCAAAGGATGAAATTATTTTCTACTAATAAAATTTAGAATAAGTGTCAAAGAAAATGTTTGGAAAATGAGGTTTCGATATGAATATACCATCGAACTAATCTCATTATATGCTAAAAAAGAAGTGTTGTTTTTTACACTAAAGAGTTTATAACCTTTTCGGAGGCGGTTTTGTGGTTAAGATGTTTACCATATTATACTATTACAACAGAGTGTATAAGATTTTCTTTTTTGGGGGAGAGGGGGGACATTTGTTAAAAAATATTTTAAAAATATTTTATCTAGTTTTTACCATCTCTCGACCTATTGGCATGGCCTTTACCTATTGAAGTTCGTTTAGGGCCTATAATGCATCTATGGGTTCCGTTAATGATATTAATGCAGTGAATGCACATAGGCTTCGCGATGAAGAACGAGTTCTTACCCCATTGTTGATGTCGGACAGAATGTTCTCGAGTGGGTGGCTCGAAGCATACTTGAATGCTCTACTGTTCTCTAGTTCACCAAGTTTGTTGGTTGAACTGGCTAATTTTCAGTAGTTTGAGCTTCCCGAGTTTCCTTGCTTGTTCTTCGAGCATTCGAGCTGGCACTTGAGCTGGTTCGGTCTCGGTTATGATGTTTTTAGTCTGCTTCATTCCGAGTTGCTCTCTTCGACTCTTTCGAGCTCAGCTTCAACAAGATCATCTTCATCACGACTAAGTTCCAAATTTGAGAAGGTTCACTCACTTGTTTTTCCCTGATGAATCTCATCAAACACAACATGGATACTTTCTTCCACTTTGTTGGTTCTTTGATTAAAAACACGATAAGCTTTACTCGTGAGATGCGCAACCGAGAAAGATACCTTCATCCGACCGAGCATCAAACTTGGTCGAGTGATCCTTACCATTATTGTGAATGAAACACTTACATCCAAAGGGTCTAAAATATGAGATGTTGGGCTTCTTTCCCTTGTAAAGCTCGTACGGATGGGTGTGATGAGGCATATGTTCGAGTGTGTAGTTTGTCTGTGTTGATCTGCCTCGGCCTGAAATACTAAGGTAGATTATTTTTAATCATCATTGGCCTTCCTATTTCTTCAAGAGTTGGGTTCTTTCTCTCCACTACTCCATTCCGTTGAGGAGTTATGGGTGCTGAGAAGTTGTGAGAGATACCGTTCTTGTCACGGAACTCTACAAATTCCGAGTACTCGAACTCCCTTCCAAGGTCGGTTCGAATTCTTCTAATCTATGTCCGACACTCCAATTAAATTTTCCTGCAGCTTCTTGCCGAACTCTTTGAAAGCTTCATTTTTTCCTTGAGAAAACAAACCAAGGTAAATCGTGAATAATCATCAACAATCACAAGTACATATGATTGACCTCCGAGGCTTTTCACGGACATTTCAGCACATAAATCCATATAAAGCAATTCAAGCACTTTGGATATGGAAACAGTTTTGAGAGGTTTGAAAGATGATCTGACTTGTTTCCCTTTTGTGCATGCTTCACATATTTTATCTTTATTAAATGTATAATTAGGTAAACCCCTAACTAAACCATGAGACGCAAGCTTTTTGATAGTGTGCATGCTAACATGACCTAATCTGCAATGCCATGTCCAAGAATCATCATGCAATGATGCTTTTAAACCAGATAAATTCGACTTGGATAAGAAAGAGGAATAGTATAGGTATTACCCGACCTCTTATCTAAGAGCTTAGTCTCTTTGGTGGTTGCGTCGAAATATAGCAGTTGGTCTAAGTGAATCTTACCTCTTGACCTTTGTCACACAACTAAGAGATGTTGAGCGGATTGTACTTTAGTCCCTTAACAAGATAGACTGGGCTGACTAAGTTGTCTCCTTTCCTAATCTTGCCAATTCCAACTATCTTGCCTTTATTATCATCTCCAAAGGTGACTTTGCCTCCTTTAAAATCTTCTAACTCGGAAAAGAGTCTTGAATCTCCCGACATGTGGCATGAGCAACCATTGTCTAAGTAATAATTACCTTTCATCCTTTTTTGAGTTACCTGTAGGTCGAAACACACTAACCTTTCTCACTTCCTCTTACAAACCCGAGTAACTCCCTTTACTTGTGGTCCTTTTATGAGGAAGAAGACTCTTGGGAACCTAGATTTAAATAACTTTGGGTTTCGTCTGATTTTGAGTCTTCTTTCTACAAAACTAAGTCTGTGTCTCATTCTTTTGAAAATCTTTTCTTTTCTAAACAGGTGGAGAAGGCTTTCTCCTATAAAATGGTCTAGGCTCAATCCTTTATTCATTCTTATGAATAGGACCGTGCTCGACCTTCCTCAACTTCACGGTTCTAGAATCCTTTTTAAAAAGATTTGAATAGGAATTAGATTCCTCCTCTTTATTAAAACTAAGTCCTTCTTTCCTAAAGGAGATACACTAAGAGCCTAAAAGCATGTCAAGGTTTTTCCGACCTTGAGTAAACTTCAAAACAAGGTCTTCGGACTCATTGAGCTTTCTTTTGAGATGCTCATTTTCTCTTCGAGTGACTAAGACCCAGTCTCATTATCTTGAGTACTAGTCTTGAGTTCTTTTAGAGTTAGTCTCAGCTTTTCCAATTCATTTTTCAAACAATTGCTCTCGAAGTCGGAGACTCAAGTTGTTCTT
This sequence comes from Talinum fruticosum, assembly GCA_021018815.1. Classification (NCBI taxonomy): domain Eukaryota; kingdom Viridiplantae; phylum Streptophyta; class Magnoliopsida; order Caryophyllales; family Talinaceae; genus Talinum; species Talinum fruticosum. The sequence continues at coordinate 11,532,059 of JAITYX010000006.1, read as the reverse complement.
TGAATTGAGAAGAATCGAGATTGGACTTTTCTTCCAAAGTGTAGATATATTTAACTAAATCAACTTTGGACAACTTGAGAAAGTATTCAATTACCTGCTGAGGACTTGTCTCCTCTCGTGTCTAAGTTGTTAGAATCTAGCTCGGATTTAGCTTCGAATCTGTTAGTGCCATTAGACATTTATGGTCACCGGAATCATCATCTTCTTCGATTAGTCTTCATCGCTACATGTGGCCATCATAGCCTTCTTCTTCATTCTCTTTCGACGAGTCCTTCACTATGTGATCTTTTACGCCACATTCAAAACAACCAGAGTTCTTAGTTAAAGATAACTTTGAAGGGGAAGAATATTTACCTTTTTTGTCCTTATTATCTTTCTTGTGGAACTCTTCTTTTGGCCTCTTTTCCCATTTCCTATGCTTCATCATTCTTTTGAAGCCTCGAGCAATGAGTGTTATTGGATCCTCTTCGAGTCTAAGGAACTCGGACTTTCCCCTCTACTCTCCGAGGCCTTCGACTGCAATGTTCTTTTTTGTGTTGAGCTCGGCATCCTCTTCTTCCAGGTGAATTTCATGGGTAAGCGGCTTCCCAATCGGTTTGTCCGGCTTTAGTTGAGAGAGGTTCCGAGCTTCCTCGATCGCTTGTCACCTTGGGACCCCATCTTCTCTTTGGTAGACTTCTTAGAATTTTTCTACACATTTCTTCATGAGAAATCTTTCTACCCAGAGACTTGAGATTGTTTGTAATCTCAATGAAGCGAATAAACATCTAAGTGATGTTTTCTTCGGCTCCATCTTGAACGAGCTCATATTTGTGAAGATACTAACTTATCTTTTCCTGTTTCACTTGGCTTGTACCTTCATATGTGTTGACAAGAGTATCCTACACATCTTTGGCTGTGTCACGGTCGACACTCTGTTGTAATCTTATGAGCTGATAGCACACATCGGAATGTTCATTACTTGAAGTTCTTTCGAACTTATCGGACTCTTTATTGGTCTACTCGAATTTTTCTTTAGGAACCGATCTTGTTCCTTCCGTCTTCATTAGGATGTAGTTGCCTTCTTGGATGATGTACCAAACATCTTTATCGTTGTCCAATAGAAAACACTCCATTAGTTTCTGCCGAGTGCATAAAGGTTGACCCTTTAAACTTTGGTGGTCCGGTGGATGACCTTCCTTTATTGAACTCTCCATTGTTCCGAGCTCATCCAAGAAGAGGCTAGGCTAGGATCCGATACCAATTGAAGGTTTGCTCCTAGAGAGTCTAAGTCACGTTAGAGGGGGTGAATACTATGATGAGGGAAATTAAACAAATTTAGATAAATTTTGCTAAGCAAGTGATACTCAACTGAGTCTAAGTCTAGATTGAACTCAAAAAACCAAAAACTCTAAAATATGTGGAAACCCTCCTAAGGTAGAAAACCACGAGACAGTGCTAATCCAAGAATCAAGTTGAATCCACTATTTTGAATCCTCAAAATACAAAGGATCGACTCTACAAGAATTGCTGCCTTAGACAATTCCTTACAATGTTTTCCTAGGCTGAGAAGTTCCCTTATCCGATCTAGTACTTCTTAACTGAGATAACCTTTACAATTAGGGACAACTAAGCTTAGTTAACCCTTACAGCTCGGTTAAGGAACCTTACTTAGAAAGTAAGAGAAGTATGTAATTGATTACAAGACTTTACAACTCGGAAGAATATTAAGTACAAACTTGGAGTTGTAAGTAGAAGATTGAATGAGTAATGCACTCGAGAGAATTAGGTAGTGTATTGATCAATGGTTTCAGCAATCTTCAAGTCTTGTGAAGTGGCTTCTACTTAAAGATGACTAGGCAGAGTAGCCGTTGAGTCCGGTTCCTAGACTGAAATCTTCATTAACCGTTGGAAGGGCCTTTCTAAGTCACTCGGAAAAGATCCGTTGGAGTTTAAACTTTGGGCAACGGCTATTTGCTCCAAAAGGTGTTCCAATCAACTGGTGTTGTCTAAAAAGCAAGCCGAAAACCATCATTGATCCGAGCGTTGGATTTTTCCAGTTTTGGAAACAGACAACCCCGACACGGTGTCCGAGTCCTGTCCGGATTTGGCAAAAGCTGTCGCTAGTATTTCACGGCTAAAAGTCGGTTGCTTTTGAAATTCAAAAAGATATATTAGCTTTGTTTGAATAACCTACAAAATTGGTTCTCAAAGTATAGAATACTTTGCTCCAAGGTTAGGTATAGATAATAAATAAATTAGGATAATTAAATGCTTAATTATGTTTGGCCTAGAAGAGTGGAATATTCCGTGTCTAATATCAAATAGGTTCAAACTCAGCTCAGAATAACTCCTAGAAAGATCAAGTAGAAGAATATTCAAGCAGAAAAAGTGAACTTGATCTATCAAATAATCATTTAAGGAATAAGTTGACTTAGATGAACTCAGTAGAGAATAACTCGGTTCTAAGTTAGCAAACATAGTCAATACTTAGAAAAGATGCATTAACGAATTATTTGATCATGTGATGGTTCAAGTAGATTCCGAGTAGTTTAGAATACCTTAGTAGAGAAGATATAGAATAAAGTGATATCCGAGTCACTCGGAACAAAGATGACAACATAGATATGAGTTTATATGAAGCTCAGAATGACTTCCAATCAAAACTTAAGAGATATAGAAGTTTATACCTAAGTCTTTCATAAGATATTTAGAGTTAAAATCCTAGTCTTCATATGTTAAATACCAGCAGACAGAGATTAACCATTTCTTAACATGGTTCGGACACCGTGTCGGGGTTGTTTGTTTCCAAAGCTGGAAAATTTCAACTTTGAGTCTAACGAGATGTTTCCACCCAGATTTCAATCACCACTAGAGGGTTGGACTACTTTTGGAGCCAAGAATCGTTACACAGCGTTCACATCCCAACGGATCTTTTCCGGGTAACTCGGACTAGCCATTACAATGGTTACTGTAGTTCACCGAGTCTAGAACAAGTCATAATGATCATTCTTCCTGGGTGCTTATAAATAGAAGCCACTCCACAAGACTTGAAGATTGCTAGAACTCAACACATTCTATTCATAATCAATCTTCTAGCTTTTACAATCGGTAATCTGTAATCTCTTACTTTCTCTGTTGTAAAGAAAATCTTGTAATCGCTTCTACTCTTTAATTTCTTTCTAAGTCCCTTGACTGAGTTGTAAAGGCTAACTCGACTTAGTTGCTACTAACTTTAAGGGTTAACTCGATCAAGAAGTACTACATCACATAAGGGAACTTCGAGTCTAGAAAAACATGTAAAGGAATTGTTTAATGGAGCAATTCTGGTTTGAGTAAGTCCTTTGTAATTGAGGATTCAATTAATGGATTTGACTTGGTGCTTGGATTAGCACTATCTCGTGGTTTTCTGGCCCAAGAAGGTTTCCATGTATTTTTAGTGTTTAACTTTTTGAGTTCAATTTAGACACGTAATCCATTTCTTATCCTTTTTTGTGTAAAAGAGTTTGATTTTTCTCAAAAATCTTCCATAACCCTATTCACCCCCTCTAGGGTGACTTAACCACTCCAAGAGCGAACCTTCAATTAGTTTAAAAATTATAGTGAATCAACGCTAATTTACGGATAATATTATTAATGATTCAATTATAACATTAATTAAATTACAATTAATAACATACAATATTTTTCAACTATAACAACAACAATGGTTGGAGGGAGTATGATTTCAAAATGGAAAAGAAGCCAAAAATATTTTTGAAAATGAATATAACACAGCATTAATAAGTACCCATAAATCCGAAAAAATGCTACTGACTGATGAACTAAAATTATCTATGGTGTTATCGAAGGCATTACACGTGCTAAAAGATCAAACTAAATACCAACCATATTGATTCTTCTATGGCGTTGAATAAACTTATATAAAATAATATTTTATTGGTTTGGTATGTGTGGTATAATAGGTAGCGATATTCTCCCCAGGTGGCATCATCAAAATCAATTTCGATGACACCTTTTCTGCGGCAAGAGCAGCAATAGGTTATGTTTTACTCGATTGTAAAGGAGGTCTCACTTAAGCGGGTACTAAACTTATGTATATGACACCTATACTTATGTCTGAAGTCATGGCTATACAAGATGGTGTTAAAGTAGCACTAGAGGTAGGATTCACTCACATACAAGTGGAGGGCAATAAAAGTTGGTTATTCGGGCAATTTAGGGTCACCATTCATACCCCGTGGAGGATCGAGTCGCTAGTTCATGATATTAAATTTATGCTTTCAATGTTCTCATGTTATTCACTTAATCATGTTTTCAGGGAAGGAAAATATGGTAGTTTATTATATTACCAAATTAGGATGTGTCATAAGGATCTAGAATTACCTTTACATCCTCTCCTTCGCAGGAATTTTCCTGTTTACTTTCCGATGATTACATAGGTAGAACCCTTAATAGAAGGGCTACCTAATGTTCTTTGTACATACCATCCCAAAAAAATAATAGGTAGTAGCCTAGAATTTTTATCCGATGCCACTTCTAATGATAAGAGCAATCAATATGCAGTACTCCTAAGATGTTTAGGGTTTATAAAGAGTGTATGTAATTTTGAATGAGCTTAGTTTGCATCTTATTTTAGATTTGAAGAGTTTGATGTTAGTAAGACATTTTATCCGACTAGTTAGACGTACATATTTAGCCATTTTATCTGACTCTTATTTTGGTATAACGAATTTTAATCTGCGAGTTAATATTCAATTGGAGGAAATATACTAAAAATATCACTGATCTTATTCTCCTTAATCTAAGTTTATCCGATTTTATTTTAAGATATTGTTTCCTTATTTGGCGAAATCTTAATTCATATCTTTTAAGGAAAGATCTCAGCAGATTATAATCCCAAAAATTAGGGACATGTTGTAATTATATTTTGGCATAATTTTATTCTATAAAATCTTAATATTTCCATATATTACATTTAGTTTATTTGTGGAAAGAAATCGGTCATATCATGCTATTAAGGGTTGCAAAAGTAGAAGTGGCAATCACGGTTATCAAGTCGCTATTGAAATGTGTCAAGGTTGGAAAAACATAAGTGATGAACAAGCATTTCACAAGGAAGATAAAATTGGCAAGAATCAACAATTTAAGATAGTAGTTAAATTATGTGAAGATTGAGTTACGTAGTCCGACCGAGAGAATCAAATCACAATGGTAACTTCTCTTAATTACAACGGTCTTGGACATGAAGAGAAAGTTATAAAAGACAAAGCCAAGACCAGAAGTAGGCAAGCAAGAGAACACACTTTATATCTTATTGTACTCATCTCTTGTAATCTCAATTATATATTCTTCTTGCAGCAAAGTGTCTTAGGGTAGATACTTTGTGAGTGTAAGACGCAAACAGTCTTGGGAAATACTTGCTTTGTGAGTTGTAATACTTGCGTGAAGTGTGAGTGAAGGGTCTCCGAGTAAGGTACTTTAAAGATCAGTCATTAAGTTAAGTGAAGAGCTCATCTGCGAGTTAGATCAATAAGAGAAGTAGAAGATAATCATATGGTAGGAAACTTTAGGCGAGTCACTAACCTAGATATTTGGATAAGGGCCAAGATCGTCACAAACAAATGTATCTTGTCTACTTTACATTTTTGTTTGTTTGTTTATTTTCACATCTAACCACGCTACATAGTCGAGACACTTTAAAAAGTTAATATACCCTATTCATCCCTCCTTCCCCCTAAGGTATATCCGATGCTCTATGTATTTACAATTGGTATTAGAGCCGGGTTCCACGCTCTAAAAGAATTAACCTTCTTGTGGATCAACGATATTGTCGAGAAGCTCAGAGCCTAAAGCTTACAACTAACCACCCTTCTTTAATAGGTCAATCTTCGCCTATTGGAAGAGACTTATGGAGGGTATTTTTACAGTACCATGATTATGAAATATGGGAAATTGTTCGAGGTGGAAACTACACTCCCATGAATGATGTTGAAAGTTCTAGCACTTTGAAGCCTAGAGTTCAATTTAATCCTGCTGAAAAAATTCGAGTACTCAACGAAATTTCAAGCACTTAACATCGGTTTAAGCAGCCTAGACTCAAATGAATTCAATCGAATCTCTACTTGTGAGACAGAAAAACAAATATGGGACACATTAGTGATAACCGATGAAGGAACCAGTTAGGTCGGACGGTCTAACATCATTCAATATTTTCATAAATATGAAGTATTTAAGATGCTACCTAAAGAAGGAATCAAAGACATGTACATCATATTTTCTAATCGGCAAGCTCCTCAATCATGAGATCCATCTTCAAGACTAGTCAAAAGAGCCGAATCAGAAGAAAGGTGTTACCTTGAAGAGCATTGGTGAGGAAGGTTCCCTGTCGGACTCGTCTATGGATGATGAAGATGTTATAGAAATAGTTTGTATGTCCATTTTAGATGCTAACTACTTCTTCATGTGTTTTAACAGAATATGCAGTAGTGCAATCAAATCCTTCTATTTTATAAATATGATCTACATTAACCCTAGGTATAATCCAATTTATGAATTCATTAAGAGTAGGGGCCTTAATTAAAGCCCCAGTTCCGAGCTCATGAGAATTAATTGTATCTATATTCTTATAGTCAAGATTAAAATACACTAATCTTCTTAATTTAGACACCATAGTTTAATGCATCCTTACCATCTAAAATGAGTCTTATGAATAGTTTTTGATACCAATGGGACAATGTGCCAGGAACACGTCTTGGCTTACCAACGGCCTTACGGCTCACCAACGTCCGACCAATGAACCTATCTCTAACATGCAATCTAGATGTAAGTATGCAAATTTGCTATGATATCAGCTTAGTACGATTGTAGAAATGAAATTAAAAATTTAATAAATCTACCTCAATAAAATAAGAATAGATAAATGTCAAAGATAATATTAATAAATTTTGTAGTAAGAAAACTTACAAGATTTGTCAATACTAAAAGCTAATAGAAGAAAATTACAAACACCAAAATATTATCACTCTGTTTCTTTCACTTCTTCTTTTTCACTTTCTATTTTTTCGATGCTCCAGAAATGAATTGTTCATGGCTATTTATGGAGAGGATGAAAGGAATCTCTTTAATTTGTTTTCAAGAAGTCTTTTGTCTCATCATTCAAATGTTGAAGTCTTTTTCTTCATCATTTAAAAGTTGAAGCTTTTTTCTTCATCATTCAAATATGGATGTCATTTGTTTCATCATTTTAAGATGGAAGTCTTTTGTCTTAGCATTATAAATGAAGAAAAGGAAATCAAGTCCAAATAGTAGAAGGAATCTTGCAATACCTGCATAGCAATAAGGTAAGTAGAATGACCCTAGCTTTTGTCGGTGTAACTTGGATGCTCTTTCTATTTGTTTTTAAGTGGCAAATGGGTCCCGAGAACAAAGACCAGTAAATGAATCATGAGTAGATGATTTTGTAAATTCTACTTCATCATCCGACTCAGTCATGAGCCATTACAAATATTGTTTACAAAGCTCTGGCTCATCCTTGAGAGCAGCAAGTGTAATACCCATAGTTTTATTTTGAGTGAGTACATGAGTTAAATTAGTTAATTAGTGTTAATTAAATAATTAGGTTGATTAACAAAAATATACATAAGATAATGTTCGTAAGTTTATTTTTGGGAAATTATTGTGTGTTTCCTTAACCTTAGATGGTGAAATATATTATTTCTTCTATCTTGACTTTCCGCCTGAGCCTTAATAAGTAAAAGACTCGAGATGAATGCACGTTAAATTATACTACCTATTTTAATTTAACCTAAGACTATGCCTAAATAAGGGTTATTGGATGGAAATAATATAAACTTTGGGGGTGTTGGTCAAATTTAATACGAACAATTTCCTTGGGTACAAACCGAACCAACTTTGGGGCTATTTTCCAATATCAGAATGCCACCTGAGTTGTATGGGCGGCAACTCGTCGGGTACGTGACATGGCAATATTTTTGGACACGTGTATGGCAGAGTCAATTTTTTAAGTAGATTTATAAGATATAAGTACCAACTATGGAAGGAATATTTTTTAAAAGAAAATTCAAAATCCTTCTATCATTAACTCTATTATTCTCTCTCTCTCTCTCTTCCCTACTTTATCCCTCTTATGGTCTCTCTCTCTTATCTCTCTGTAAACCAAATCATCTAAACCCAAAAACGTTCTTCTCGCTCATCCTCCTCCTTGCTCTTGCTTTCACTCAAAATCAAAACGCATAAAACTCTCTCTCTCGTTCTCCTCCCTCTCTCTCGCTAATTAGTTCTCACTTGATACTCCAACAATGACGTTGAAAAAGCCTCGACCTTTGCATGACCTGCCTACTGCTTCTTCATTTGAGGAAGAAGAGGAGGGGGAGGTTCTATCAAAACCCCAATCTAAAAAATCGTTATTAAAAGAGAAAGAAGAATAATCGAAGAGGAGGAGGAAGAAGAAGAATTTGAGGAGGAGGATGAACAAGAGAAACAAAAGAAAACCCGAAGCATAATCAAGCTGCTTCACATATCTCCCCAATCCAAAGAAAAACCCACAACCTGAATTCGACGCTGAATCGATTCCCAGAAATCCCCACGAGCCCGAAATCCAAAGAAATTTGAGACCCCCATTTCAAAACCCTCGGTGAAAAGTCGGGTAGAGAATGGGAAGGAATCGAAGTCCAAAAAGACGAAGCCTTCAACCGAAACCACCACTAAAGAGGAGGAGGGAGGAGGTGGGACGGCCACTCCAGCGGAGAAGAGAGCGGCTATTAATAGGTTGTAGAGTGAGGAGGATTAGATTGCGATTCTCAAGGGTTTGATTGAGTTTCAAGGCAATTTTGGGAAGGACCCAATTATCCATCAACAAGAATTTCATGACTTTGTGAAGAAATCCCTCCATGTCAATGCTTGGAAGAGCCAAGTGACGAGATAAAGTGAGGAGATTGAGGAACAAGTTCAAGGGTTACGTGAAGAAATCCATTGATGGGTGAGGACCATGTTTTCTCTAAGCCTCATGAGTATAAATCTTTTCAATTGTCTAAGAAAATCTGGGAAGTTTGAATGGTGTTGACGATGTTGTTATGCAAGAAAAATCAAGTCTTCGTGAAAAGTCCGGAAAGTTATAGGAAGCGTGACAAGATTACTCATGTTGAAGCTCATACTAATACTAATACTATAATCACTAAACAGGAAGATTTGGTGAAGGGGAAGTCGAGAGAAAGTTGGATTGAATCAAGGGAAGGAGGAGGAGGACATTTCAATTGTCTAAGAAACTCATAATAATAATGATAACTTTAAGGGTGATTAATTGCATTTAAACATCATTAATTTAAGGGCAAATAAGCCTTTTGATTCAATTTGTTTTTATAAAAAAATTCCTTCCACACCTGGCACTTATATCTTATAAATCTAGCCAAAAACTTGACTCCGCTGTCCACGTATCAAAAAAATTACCACATCGAATTCCGACGAGTCGCCGCCCATAAAACTCGGTGGTGTTCCGATATTGGAAAATATCCGCAAAGTTGGTTATGTTCACTGCCAAGGAAATTGTTCAGTATTAAATATTGCTAACACCCCCAAAGTTTGTATTGTTCTCATCCAATATTCCCTAAATAAAATAAGAATAAAATAAAAAACTTGGGCTAGGTGTCAACAACAAAAAAAAAAAAAAAAAGGAAAGGGGATAAAGAGATGGAATTGCCTATGTTAAGTTACATGACAAGAAGATTAACTTGGGGGTCCAATTATAATTGGGCACAATACCCATTAAGCGGTGGAGAAAGAGAGGAAAATTAAAAATGGAGAGTAGAGGTCCTGGACTAGGAAGCGAAACGCAAAAGAGAACGAGAAGTAGAGACAAGAAACAGAGAGGGAGTAGATTGGAGATAGAGAACAAAAAGGAAGAAGAAGAGTCGAGGAAGAGGCGAAACCAAAGAGAAAACAAGGGAAGTGAGAGGAAGGCAGAGAACGAGGACAAGAGGGCAAGAGCAAAGAAGAGAAGGGAGAAGGTAAAGGAGGTCGGTGTGCTTGCCTTGGTGGTGAGCGGAAGAACGGCACTCGAAGACAAGAAAGCAAGTGGCCAGCAAAGGTGAAGGAATGAGTGAGACAAGAAAGAGCAAGAACTAGAGGCTCAAAGAGAGGAGTAGAGAGAAGCCGAGTGAGAGTAAGGACACGAAACATAACGAAGAAAGCGATAGGAAGCCCAAATCAATTTCTCAAACCCTAGAATTCGAGGTAGGTAATTTGTTAATGGAAATTAAAGCATGAATGGATTTGTTGTTAAATTACTTGATTTGGTTGATTTCATTTAAATTCTGAAAATTTATGGAAATATATATCATGTGGATAAAAGAGGAAGAAACTAAGTAAATTGAGGGTTTTATGGGTTTAAATATTTAATGTCAAGCCTGATGAATTTGAAGGTTTGAGTTGGTATTTATGAAATCAGAATGTTAAATTGAGGTATATAGCATGTGAATGAATTAGGAAGAATAAGTTAAATTGAGGATTTGTGGGTTTGTGGGTTTGAACGTTTAATGTTCACTTGTTACTTGCTTGTGAATTCGTAGGTTTGAGTTAGTGATAATGAAATCGGAATTGCTAAATTCGGATGTAGAGATTAACTTTGGGATAATAGTAGGTGGATCGAGAACTACTACCTGAGTATAGGTACTGAAATCATAAATAAAATTGGTTTGTTGAAACTAAATTAAAGCTAAAGATTATCCGAATTCTAGAAAAGGAGTCATATGGCTGAATATGTACACGAAATCCAATAGTGAATTGGGTATTAATATATATTCAAGGATTGAAGTTGTGAACTAAGAATTTTGAATGGCTAGCGTTGAAATAAGTTGGAAATGATACTTGTGATTTTGGGAAGAAAATAATTATTTTGTTGAGGTCAAACTCTATGTGTTCTGAAAGCTTGTGTTTGAGAATATAATGGCTTCAAGTGTGGAAGGGAATCGGAATTTATGAGAATTTAAGTTTTACTCAAGCACTAAAAGTAATAAATGACTAATATCGCATTTGGTGTAGAGTTATCTTTTAATTGAGGATTACTAGGACTCGAATGTGGATATGATAAAGGGAGTCGCCCTATAATAAATAGCGAAAACAGAGCCTGAAGTTGTGGGTTTTAGAAAATAAATGGGTTTGATCTACAATACCACAATTCAATGGTTTATGTGATTTAATTATGATTTGAATGCCTTGAAGGCAAATTAAGATGGTTTTGAATCTTTGAACGGTTATCCCTTGAAATGAGATTGAATTGAGCTCATTTTTGAGAAATCCGACTTTAAATGGGAATTTCCAAATGCGGTCTTTCCATATATCCTCTTTAAAGTAAGTGTATTGATGTTGAATGGCTTTGAGAACCAAGGAGACTAGCGCCACAAGATATCATGCGGTTCGGTACTCCTCATTGACCCGTGCGGTCGGTGTTGGTGTCCGGTACTAACGGAGGACTTGGTCATGCTATCCAACCTTAGTATACCGTGCGGTCTGGTCTTACTTGACAAGAGTTTCTCCTTGACTTTTAGTAGTTCCCGGGATTCGAAAAGGTCAAATTTGGGTTGCGATCACCCAAATGAAAAGGGTACTAGTGTCTATACAGAGTGATCTCATACTACGAGTATAATCTTTATTCAATTTGGGAATTGATTAATGGTTCACTTGTTTAAAAATGCGTTTATTCAATTAGAGAATTGAATAATTATTTGACGTTTGAAAATACCTTTATTCAGTTAGAGAATTGAATAATGGTTTACGAAATGATTTTGATTGGATTGCATTGGTGACAATGCGACTTTGAAAATCCAAAAGTTGAAAGACGACAAAAATTGTGTTTTGGTGTGGTTCGATTCATTTAGTCGTTTGTTTGGTGATACGAGAAATAGTTATTTAAGAAATATGTGAGTACATGAGGTTTTAGAACTAGAATTGAAAATAAGGACGGGAAGATATAATACGATTGAGGTTTGCTATTAAACTGTTAATACTCTATGGTTTGGATATAAAGTATAAATGTTGTGATTTTTAGAATAGGATTACCCATTGACCTTGTGGTTTGCTCACCCTGTATCTTTTTGGAGTTGCAAGTACTCCTTAAGGTGAATGACCTCATATCTTCAGCTACTTTAGACTTATGTGCGTGATGCTCGTTGCTAAATAACACAAGTTGCTGATGTATATTCTATATATTAATATTAGATGTAATTTGTAATTACGTTCATGTAGTTGTATAGGCATGTCCTGTACCAATTAGATTATTTAAGTTTTAAATACAAATTGGTTGGACTCCAGCATGTGACTCGTTGAGTTATATTGTAATTTTTACGTAGGGTTTAAGGCCTTAAGCTGAAAGGGTAAGCCATATTATTGGGTGAACTCTACCGAAATTTTCAGAAAAATTTCAATCCAAAATGTAAAATCACCTTTACATAATTGAGTTGAAGTTAGAAAACTAAATCGACACCTTAATTTGCCTTAGGGGTTCCTTTGAGGAACCCCGGCAACGTAATACTTCTAGGGTGGGGTTTGGGGTGATACAATAAGTATGTCGTTTTGTTCTTGTGAAAGACCTTGAGATTTTTATATCCCTTGGTGCTTGTTGAAATTTCTTGTCTATTTGGGGTAGTTGGAGCAACATATCAACTTCCAAGAATAACCATCTTTGGAAGTTGAAATGTGTGTAGATTATGAAGCGTGAATTTCTTGAAACCAGTTTGTCGAAATGTTAAACAATAAAGTAAATAGGTCCACAATAAATGTTAGTAGTAACCATGGCTAACAGAGAAGACTTATATTTCTTAAGTCTTTTATCTCTTAAGGCCACGTAAATAGGTGCATCAATACCTCTTCTAACACCAGGTTTAACTTCCACTTGAACTAATCCTATATGCATGAATCTATAATTAGCCTTTAGATGGCTATGTAAAGATTCGAGTGAAAATAACGAAAGCAATCCATTTTGGATGCTAACTACTTCTCCATGTTTTGTGACAGAACATGTAGTAGTGAAGTTAGATGTTCCTATTTTATAAATATCATCTACACTAACATTAGGTGTAATCCAATTTATAAATTCATGAGGAATAGCGGCCTTAATTATAACCCCAATTCTAAGCTCCTGAGAATTAACTCGTCTTTATATTCTTATGATAAGAATTAAAAGACAATAATCTTCTTATAATAAGAATTAAAAGACAATAATGTTCTTAATTTAGACACCATACTTTAATGCATCCTTACAATCTAAAATGAGTCATATGAATAGTTTCAACGACCAATGGAACCACCTGCCACGAACACCTCTTAGATTACCAATGACCTTACGTCCGACAACCTGTCTTACCAACGTTCGTATACCTAAGATCCCATGTAGCTGTACGTATGCAATAAGACTACGATGCCAACTTAGAAGGATCGTAGAAATTACATTAAAAATTTAATAAACATATCTTAGTAAAATAAGAATAAATAAATGTCAAACTTAAGATATATTAATAAATCTTGTAGTAAAAAAACTTCAAAGACTTGTCAACACTGAAAGATTTATTAGAAGAAAATTACAAAGACCAAAATAATATTACTCTCTTTCTTTCACTTCTTTTTCGCTCTATAATTTTTCTTATGCTCCACAAATGAAATATTCATGGCTATTTATATAGAGGATGAAAGGAATCTCTCTAATTTGTGTTCAAAAAGTCTTTTGTGTCATCATTCAAATGTAGAAGTCTATTGTATTATCATTTGAAGTCTTTTCCTTCATCATTTAAATGTCGAAGCCTTTTTCTTCATCATTTAAATGTGCAAGTCATTTGTTTCGTCATATGAAGATGGAAGTCTTTTGTCTTCTCATTCTAAATATAGAAAAACATATTAAGTTCAAATGTAGTAGGAAGGAATCCTCCAATACCTCTAAAACAATAAGGTAAGTTACATGACCCTAACTTTTGCCAAGTTCGATTTACGGGCTCTTTCTATTTTTTAAATGTCAAAAGAGTCCTAATAACGAGGACCCTTAAATGGATCATATATAGATGATTCTATAGATTCTACTCCGGATTATTAACTGTCTCTATGTTCTTATAATAAGAATTAAAATACAATAATCTTCTTAATTTAGACATCATAGTTTAATGCATCCTTAGTATCTAAAACGAGTCTTATGAATGCTTTTCGGGACAAATAAAACCACCTGCCGGGAACACCTCTTAGATTACCAATGACCTTCCAGGTGACAGTCGTCTTACCAACGTGCCTATCCCTAAGATGCCATCTAAATGTAAGCATGCAATCTGGGTCCGATGCCAACTTAGTAGAATCGTAGAAATTAAATTAAAAATTTCGTAAGAATAGCTTAGTAAAATAACAATAGATAAATTTCAAACTTAAGATATATTAATAAATTTTTTAGTTAGAAAACTTCCAATATTTTTCAATACTGAAAGCTTTAACGTGAAGAAAATTACAAAGACCTTAATATTGTCACTCTCTCTAGTAATATAACACTAGATAAATGTCAAAATTAAGATATATAAATAAATCTTGTAGGAAGAAAACTTCTAAGATTTGTCAATATTAAAATCTTTAACAGACCAAAATTACAATGACCAAAACAATATCCCTCTTTTTCTTTCACTTCTTCTTTTTCACTATATATTTTTTCTTATGATCCACAAATGAAACATTCATCACTATTTATGGAGAGAATGAAAGGAATCTCTTTCATTTGTCTTCAAGAAGTCTTTTGTGTCATCATTCAAATGTGGAAGTTTATTATATTATCATTCAAATGTTGAAGTCTTTTTCTTGATCATTTAAATATAGAAGCCTTTTTCTTCGTCATTTAAATGTGGAAGTCATTTGTTTCGTCATATGAAAATGGAAGTCTTTTGTCGTCTCATTGCAAATATAGAAAAACATATAAATTCCAAATGTAGTAGGAAGGAAGCCTCCAATACCTGCAAAGCAATAAGGCAAGTAGAATGGCCATAACTTTTTCCGGTGTGACCTGCGGGCTTTTTCTATTTTTTTAAATGTCAAAAGGGTCCCGATAATAGGGACCCCTAAATGGATCTTGAGTAGATGATTCTATAGATTCTACTTCATCATCTCACTCAACTATGAGCCATTACAAATATTATTTATGGAGCTCTTTCTCATCCTTGGCAGTAATAAGTATGTCCTTTTGTTCTTGTGAAAGAACACGAGATTTTTAAATCCCTTCGTGCCTATTGACGTTTCTTGTTTATTTGGGGTTGCTTGGTGAAACAGTTAAACTTCCATGGATAACCTTCTTAGGAAGTTTAAATTAGTGTTGATTATGAAGACTGAATTTCTTAATACCTTTTTGTAAGAAATGAAGGTTTGCTCTTGGAGAGGTTAAGACACCCTACAAGGGTGGTGAATAGAGTGATGGAAGCATATGACAAATTAGAAAGCTGTTTTGCACAAAACTAACTAAGAAACAAATTATGAGTCTAGATTGGACTCACAAAGTGAAATACACAAAGAAGTACGTGAAAACCCTCATGAGGCACAAAATCATGGATAGTGCTAATCCAAGCACCGGGTCAAATCCACTAATTGAATCCTCAATTACAAGGACTAACTCTTGACGGAATTACTCCCTTAGACAATTCCTTTACGGGTTTTTCTAGACACGAAGTTCCCTTATCGGATCTAATTCTTTCGACTAAGATACCCTTTACAGATCGGGGAGAGCTTATCTAAGTTAACCCTTACATCTCAATCAAGGGACTTGGAAGAAAGTACAAAGAGTATAAGTGGTTACGAGACTTTCTTTACAACTCGTAAAGTAACAAAATACATATTAGGAGTTGTAAGTTGAAGATTGAAAATGCACAAAGTAAGAAAATGCACGAAGTAAGTGTTAAGCAATGTGTTCAACAATCTTCAAGTCTTGTGGAGTGACTTCTATTTATAGGCATAAAGGCGGAATGAACGTTGAGACTTGTTCCGGAATTGTGAGCTTCATGAGCCGTTGTAATGGCTAGTCCGAGTCACTCGAGAAAAGATCTCGTTGAGATGTGATCGTTGTGTGGTGGTTATTGGCTCAAAATGTAGTCCATCCCTCTGGTGGTGATTGAAATCTAGGATAGAAACAACCGTTAGATTCAAAGTTGGAGTTTTCGAGATTTGGAAACAAACAACACCGACATGGTGTCTAAGCCATGTCAAGAAATGAGTGATTTATGTCTGTTGTTGTTTAATACCTAGAAACCGACGGCTTTTGTATTTCAAAAATAGATTAGGCTTCTTTAATCAGCCTACGAAAGCAAATCAAAGTGGTACTCAAAGTATAAAATACTTTGGTCCAAAATTAGGTAAAGATAATATTTAAGTCAAAGTAAATAAGTACTTAATTATCTTTAGCCTAAAAGAATGGAATTTTCTGAGTCTAATATTCATTAGGTTCAAATTCTATCTTGAGACAATCCTTAAAATGAATAAAATATCAGAATCCATAAACTTGATCAAGTAAATAATTCTCAATTAATAGACGGACTTAGAAATTAGAAATAATGTTGTATTTCATTTTCTCTTGAAACATGAAGTCGATACGCGGAATAAAATTGTTTGAGAAATTATGCACTCATACCATTGTTCCGAGTTTTGTCCGAGTGGGTCGAAACACATTTAAGAATGTTATGCTTGGTGACTGGTTTCTTAGTGGTTTGGAATAGGATGAAAACTTAGATATGTGTTTCTTAAAAGTTTAGAATGACTTAGAATCAAAACTCTAAAGAGATAGAGAGTTATACTTGAGTCTTCAATCGCCCCCTTTTTATGAAAGGCGTTCCATACTTAAGATAGAAATAATCGGTTCGGAGCGTTAAGTTTTCGTATAGAATTGGTCAAAGAAAATAATACTGATTAGAGCAAGAAAACAATAATGATGAGTACTTTTCGGTTCAACTCGGATCAAAACATAACTCAAAACATAAATAGAGCAAAATTGTTAAAGAGTAAGAAAGAATATATCGGAGAAAGTTTGAAACAAATACTCGAAACATAGGTGCTTAGAGACAAGGGATTTTCATTATTTAGCATCAAAATGTATAGAAATTTAAACAAACTAAGAAATGAAAAAACTACATAGAAACAACCAAGGGAAGAATTCCCCAATAAACATCTATGTTTCTATCTTTTCTCTCCCCTATTATTTAAGCAAAAATAATAAAATGAGGGAGGAAGGACCAAATAACTACATAAGATGTTAGACAAACAAGAAAATAAAAAAGAAAAACTGAGTTTGAAATCAAGAAGGAGGGGTAGTCTATCGAGAAGTTGAAGATTGAGTTGTTCGCCTATGCCTGTATGCTTGAGTGGTAGTAGCTGGGTGAGGTGGCATCATAATTGGTAGATCCGGTAGTGGAGAGATCCAGGTTTTGCGAACCAAATGTAGATCTTTCTCTTTTTCTTCTTCTTCCTCATCAAAGACTCGCTCCTGGCTGAGTTTATAAGGTAGGAGCCTTAGACTGGCCGACTTCACCGGCCTCATCCGAGGCACTCTCGGTGTGATTATAAGAGATCACCTCGGGTTCTTTGTTGCCTTAGTCCTCAAGTGGACCAGCTTCAGCCTCCTTTTCTCCTTCTTCTTCTCCTCCTTCAGCCTTCTCCTTGGCCTTCTTCTACTCGCTTCTTCATCATCTTCCAACTTAAACTCATAAGAGCTAGAGGACTCCTCGGATTCTTCGGAGGATTTTGACTCCTTGCTCGCCTTTGATCTTCTCTCCTAGAAGTGCCTGGATCCGATCACATTGTTGCTTGACCACCTCCTTCAGTTCAACAATCGGTGCTTCACTCTGTTGAAGTTGAGTCCGAGCCTAGCTTCACATCAAAGTCAGATTGGAGATGAAATCTTGGAGATAAAATCTTGGAAATGAAGACTCGGACTTTATACTTTTCCGAGTTCCATCCAGGAATTAGGTATAAGATCTCTTCCCTCATAGGGTTTTGATTACAAGTCATTCTATGTACCTTAGAAAGTTTTCTAAGTGATATAGCTTTTATTACGAGTGCTCTAGAAATTATGTCATATGTCTTTGTGTGACTCGACTAACTCGGAAAGCATACTTGTACTAACTTAATTCCGAGTTACTCAACACTCGGAATTATTGCATGTTCAAACACTCGTATTCACACACATAAATTGAGGTTTGACTTCATGTTCCAGGAATTATAGTGTTAATTTTTTATTCCAAGTCGGCTTGTGTTGTTTGAACTTTGTTTTAGTCTAGATCAAGTTCGTTCACTCGATATTCTTTATTGAAGGTTTGCTCGGGGAGAGTTTGAGTCACCCTAGAGGGGGTGAATAGGGTGAAGAAGGATTTTCGTAGAAATTCAAACTCTTTTGCCAAATAAAATATAGAGATGGATTCCGAGTCAAAAACAGAGTCGAAAGGTATGGACTCGAAATGCTGCTTAGAGTAAAGTGGCAAATTAAATAAAGACTTTAAGACAGTCCGAGTCTAGAATGAACTCGGAAAGTAAACACTAAAAGATTACGTGGAAACCCTCCCGGGCGAGAAAACCACGGACCGTGCTAATCCAAGCACAAAGTCAAATTCACTATTTGGAGTCTACAAAATACCGTGAACCGACTGAACCCAAGTTGTTCCCTTAGACAACTATTTACAAGTTTTCCTAGACTCGAAATTCCCTTATCCGATCTAGTACTTCCTAATCGAGATAACCTAACCGAGATAACCCTTACAGCTAGGGACAACTAAGCCGAGTTAACCTTTACAGCTTAGTCAAGGGACCTTACAGAGAAAGTAAGAAAGTGTTTGTAACTAAGTAGAAGACCTTACAACTCGAAAGTAATGAATTACAGAGTGGGAGTTGTAAGTAGAAGATTGAGAGTAAATACAATGACTTTGCTCAAGTACGTGTATTAACAATAATTTCGGCAATCTTCAAGTCTTGTGAGTTGGCTTCTATTTATAGATGACCAAGCAGAGTAGCCGTTATCTTCATCTGCTGACCGAGAGTTCTTTGTGACCATTGACAAAAGCTTTCGAGTCACTCGGAAAGTATCCGTTGTGATATGAACGTTGGACAACGATTTAACTCTCTTGGAAGTCCCAAAACCATTGGCGGTGTCTTGAAAGATAAGGTGGAAACCTCCGTTAAGCTTGGCGTTCCAGTTTTCCAGATTTGGAAACAGACAGCCCCGACACAATCTTCCGGGACTCGGAGCGAGAGAAGGTGAAAAGCCATGTCTCGCTGGTGAATTGACGTTACGAAGCCGGTTACTTTTGTAGTTTGAAAAGTGTATCCTCGTTTGAATAACCTACAAAAGTAAATCAATTTTGGTTCTCAAAGTATAAAATACTTTGGTCCAAGATTAGACACGAGATAATAAAATAATTACGATGATTGAGCAACTAATTATCCGAGTCGGAAAAGAAATGGAATTTTCCGAGTCTAATATCCATGTGACTCAAAATTCCATTTGACTTAGTCTAAGCGAAGAATCAAGTTACATGAAGAATATCGAGTGAAATAACTTGATATAGACTAAGCATGAATTAGACTAGAAGCACCGACTTCGAGCAAGATAGAACAAATAACATGAAGTCATATCCGAGCGGAAAACTAGTCTAAACATTGAACGATATATCTAAGCACCGAGGGACTCGGAACCGAGTGAGACACACATATACGTTTTACGAGTCACTCAAGAATAAGTAAGAAAATCATGAAGTAAGTGTCTGTATCACTTAGATAAGATACCATATCACTCAGAAAAGTTTCTAAGGTGCAAAGAATGCCTCGGAATCAAAACTCTATAAATAAGCAATTGTTATACCTGATTCCGTTCATACAACTCGGAAAGTGTTGTGCGGTGTCCGAGTCTTCATTTATCTAACTTGATTTTCTTTTAGACTCGACTCAGATGGAATTTTGAGTATCATGGATATTAGACTCGTAAAATTCCATTCCTTTCTCGACTCGGATAATTAGTCATTTAATTATCTTAATCATATCATTATCTCGTGTTTAATCTTGGACCATAGTATTTTATACTTTGAGAACCAAATTGATTTACTTTTGTAGGTTATTCAAACAAGGCTACCCTAATTTTGAACTGCAAAAGTAACCGGCTTCAAAACGTTAAATCACCGACAGAACAAGGCTTTTTCCACCTCCGACCTAGCCCCGGACACCGTGTCGGGGTTGTCTGTTTCCAAAATTGGAAATCTGCAACACCAAGCTCAACGGTGGTTTCCACCTTATTTTTAAAGACACTACAAGTGGTTTTGGGACTTCCAAAGGAGTAAAGAACCGTTGCTCAACGCTCATATCTCAACGGATATTTTCCGAGTGACTCGAAAATCCCTTACAACGATCACAAAGGACCTCCAATTAGAAGATGGATACAACGGCTAAGTCGCTTGTTCATCTATATATAGAAGCCAACTTTCAAGACTTGAAGATTTGCCGAATCTATTGTTAATATACATACTTGAGCAAAAAGTCATTGTAATCATTCTCAATCTTCTACTTACAACTCCAATTCCGTATTTGATAACTTTCCGAGTTGTAAGGTCTTGTACTCGATTCATGTACACTTTCTTTCTTACTCTCTAAGTAAGTTCCCTTGACCGAGCTGTAAGGGTTAACTCAGCTGAGTTGTCCCTAACTCGTAAGAGTGATCTTAGTTAGGAAGTACTAGATCGGATAAGAAAATTTCTAAGTCTAGGAAAAACGTGTAAGGAGTTGTCTCAAGGAGCAACTCAGGTTAAGTCGACCTACTGTATTTTGTGGACTTAAAATAGTGGAGCCGAAGAAAACATCACTCGGATGTTCATTCGATTCACCGAGATTACAAACAATCTCAAATCTCTAGGTAAAAAGATCTCCCACGAGGAAATGTGTAGAAAGATACTCGAATCCTACCTAAGAAAAGATGGGGTCCCAAAGTGACAGCTATCGAAGAGGCTCGGAACTTGTCTCTACTGAAGGCGAGACGAACTCATTGGGAAGCTTCACACCCATGAGATCCACCTAGAAGAGGAGGACGTAGAGGTCGGCACCAAAAAGAACATTACGCTGAAAGCCTCGAAACAAGAGAAGCGGATCCGAGTTCTTCGACTCGTAAGAGGATCCCATGGCACTTATTGCTAGAGGCTTCAAGAGAATGATGAAGCACAAGAGATGGGATAAGAAGCCAAAAGAAGAGTTCTACAAGAAGGACAAAAAGGATAGAAAAGGTAAATACTCTTCCGATTCAAAGTTATCTTTACCTAAAAACTCGGTCTGTTTTGAATGTGGCAGCAAGGAACATATAGTCAAAGACTGTCCAAAGAGAAAAGGGGACAGAAAGAAGAAAAAGGCTATGATGGCCACATGGAGTGACGAAGACTCATTAGAAGATAACGAGGACTCGGATGACTCAAAGTGTCTAATGGCACTTTCCGACTCGGAATCGAAACAAAGTCGGACTCGGATCAATCGGACAATAAGGAAGCAAATCCTCAAGAGGTAATTGAATACTTTCTTAAATTCTCCAAAGTTGATTTAGCTAAGTATATTTTTACTTTGGAAGAGAAGTCCAATTCGATTCTTCTCATTTTAGAGAACAACTTGATTCAATCTCTTCGACAGAGCATTTCTTTAAAAAATGAGTTGGAAAAACCGAGACTTTCACTCGAGAGAACTCAACGCTAGTGCTCAATCCAATGAGACCGAGTCCGAGTTACTCGGAAAAGAAAATGAGCAACTAAAGCAAAAGCTCAACGAGTCTCAAGATCTTGTTTTAAAGTTTGCTCAAGGTCGAAGAACCTTGATATGCTTTTGGGATCTCAATGTGTCTCCTTCGAAAAGGAAGGTCTTGGTTTTAACAAAGAGGAGGAATCAAATTCGTACTCAAAGCTTTTCAAAAAGAATTCCAGAACTATAAAGTTTAGAAAGGCTGAGCACGGTCCCAATGAAAGGAGGACCGAGCCTGGACCAGCTTATAAGAGAAAACCATCTCTTCCGGTTTATAGAAGAAAAGTTTTCCAAAAGAAAGAGACATAGACTCAGTTCTCTAAACCGAAGACTCGGAATCAGACTAAACCCAAAGTCATTTAAATCTAGGTTCCGAAAGACCTTCTTCTTTAGAAAAGGACCACAGTAAAGGGTGTTACTTGGGTTTGTTAGAGGAAGTGAGAAGGGTTAGTTTATTTTCTGTTTTGCAGGCCACTCGGAAAAGATCAAAAGGGCATGGTACCTGGACGGTGGATGCTCACGCCACATGTCAGGAGACTTAGGACTCTTTTCCGAGTTAGAAGAGTATAAAGGAGGAAAAGTCACATTTGGAGATGACAGAAAAGGCAAGATAATTGGGATAGGCAAGATTGAAAAGGAAGGCAATCTAGTCGGCCCAGTATACCTTGTCAAAGGATTAAACTATAATCTGCTTAGCATCTCTCAATTATGTGATAAAGGTCAAGAGGTAAGATTCACTCGGACCAACTGTTACATTTCGATGATACCACCAAGGAAATCAAGCTCTCAGGTAAGAGATCAGGTAACACTTACATTATTCCTCTTTCGACCCGAGTCGAATTTATCTTACTTAAAAGCATCACTTCATAATGACTCATGGACATGGCATCACAGATTAGGCCATGTTAGCATGCATACTATTAAGAAACTGACATTTCATGGTTTAGTCGGAGGATTTCCTAATTGTGCTTTTGAGAAAGATAAGATCTGTGAAGCTTGCACGAAGGGAAACAAGTGAGATCATCTTTCAAATCTCTGAAGACAGTTTCCACATCCAAGGTGCTTGAAATGCTACATATGGACTTATGTGGTGAAATCCTGTTAAAAGTCTTGGAGGTAAATCATATGTACTTGTTATTGTTGATGATTACTCACGATTTACCTGGGTGTGTTTTCTTAAGCACAAAAATGAAGCATTCAAAGAGTTCAGCAAGCTCTGCAGGAAAATCCAAGTTGAGTCTCGGACTCCGATTCAAAGAATTCGAACTGCCTATGGAAGGGAGTTCGACTACTCGGAATTTGCAGAGTTTCGTGACAAGAATAGCATCTCGCACAACTTCTCAGCACCAAGAACTCCTCAATAGAATGGAGTAGTGGAGAGAAAGAACAGAACTCTTGAAGAAATAGCTAGGACAATGATGATGAAACACAATCTACCCTACTATTTCTAGGTCGAGGCGAGTCAACACAGATCAACTACACTTTGAACAGATGCCTCATTAGACCTATTCGAAGAAAACACCGTTCGAGCTCTAAAAAGGGAAGAAACCCAATATTTCATACTTTAAACCCTTTGGATGTAAATGTTTTGTTCACAACAATGGTAAGGATAACCTGACCAAGTTTGATGCTCGGTCGAGATGAAGGTATTTTTCTAGGTTATTCTTCTCATAGCAAAGCTTATCACATTTTTAATAAGAGAACTAACAAAGTGAAAGAAAGCATCCACGTTGTGTTTGATGAGCTTGAACAGGATAAACCAAGTGAGTCAACATTCTCGGACCTAAAGCTCGGTAGAAATGATGATCATGATGAAAACAAGCCTATCGGGAATCAAACCCAACCAACTGAGAACGAAGTGACTTAGAATGAGACAATTCAAGAATCCGCTTAGAATGATGAAGGAGAATATGATGGACAAGTTCACTCAAAACAAGATTCGGAGGATCAAGCAATTCAGCCAACAGATCCGGTGAATCGGACAACAGGTAGAGCATTCAAGTATGCTTCTAGTCATCCACTAGAAAACATATTATCCGATATCAACGAGTGTGGTAAGAACTCGTTCCTCTCTTCAGAATTTATGTGCATTCACTGCATTCATTTCATTAACTAAACCTAAAAATGCACTAGAGGCCCTAAATGAACCTGAATGGGTAGAGGCCATGCAAGAGGAATTCAATCAATTAGAAAGAAACCAAGTCTGGACTCGAGTAAACGACCTTCGACCACCCGAGTCATAGGAATCAAGTGGGTTTTCAAGAACAAAGCTGGATGAAGGTGGATTGGGAGTCAGAAACAAGGCTAGACTTGTGGCTCAAGGTTACAACCAGGAAGAAGGGATTGATTGTGGGGAAACCTTTGCACCTGTAGCCAGAATAGAAGCCATTAGAATTCTGTTAGCATTTGCATCTAGCATGAATATCAAGTTATATCAAATGGATGTTAAGTGTGCTTTTCTCAATGGCTTTATCGAAGAGGAAGTCTATGTTGAGCAGCCCCTTGGATTTGAAAACTCATAATTTCCAAATCATGTTTTCAAACTTCAAAAAGCTCTTTATGGTCTTAAACAAGCTCCCGGAGCTTGGTATGAATGACTCGAGCAATTTCTTGGTTCAAAATGATTTTAAAATAGGTCGGATCGACAAGACTCTCTTTATAAAAACCAAGGGGAAAGATTTCCTTATCGCTTAGATATATGTTCATGACATAATTTTTGGAGCTACTAATAAAATTCCGTGTCGAGATTTTTCTGAGTTAATGAGACAGGAATTTCAAATGAGTATGATGGGAGAACTCAATTTCTTCCTTGGTCTATAAATCAAGCAAGACAAAAATGGAATTTATGTCCATCAATCAAAGTATACCAAGGAGCTACTGAAAAAGTATAAACTTCAAGATGCGAAGCATGCAGCAACACCTATGAGCAGTAGCTTGAAACCGAACTTAGACGAAAAAGTAAAGCAATAGATCGAAACTCTATCGAGCTATAATTGGATCTTTACTATATCTTACTTCCAGTAGACGAGATATAATTATAAGGGAACTCTTTTAGGGTACTTGTCCTAAAACAAGGAATGGGTTGTGATGGTGTAGTGCGCACCGAAGCTTGTCACACGGTTGTAGACCACATAGTAGAAATAAATGATGATGTCTTTGGAATCCTTGGTTAGACGTTCTAATCTTTTAGAGCTCGGGTTCGAAGATACTCGATTTCTATAGACTTCCCTATTCTGCACCCTAAAGGATGAGGTTTAGGACTGTGTAAGAGAATATCACTTTTATGAGGAAGGGACTCGAGCACAAGACCCAAAGAGACTAAGAATGCTTTTTATTTGGATGCACATAAAGAATGCCATGTGTAGACACCTAAAAGTGTCGTCCTTTATCTTTTTATTTGTGTATTTTGTTTTGTTGGCCCAATGATGATAATCTCGAGTCCTGTTTGTGGATTTGGATCTCGGACTAATCGATCGGTGCAATAAGCTAGTAAACCGCAAAGAACCGACAACACCACTTAAATAACCTTTGCGTTGGGTCGGTCCACAAATCCCTTTTCTTTCGGATTGTCCAAGAGTTGGATTGAGCCTTAATTGTGGAGTCCCATGATGTGTGTTGGGACTTTCCAAGTGCAAAATACTACATCTACTTTTGTTCAAGTCGGACAAGGAGCTGAAGACACGAAGACGACGTTGAAGCATTGCATTTAAATAATCGAAGCATCAAAGTGCTACGTCTTGAGCTTCATGAGACAACCCCTACGAGGCTAGAAGCCCTTTCTCCCAAACGACGTCGTGAGGTCGGCACCCGCCTTCTAGAAGATTGGTGGAATGCTGCGTTTTGGGCTTGGAGAGTCCTCGGAGATACAACTAGGGCACGGAACCCTAGGAGGGTCCGGCTGGCCGATGCCCGCACCCCTCTTTCAACCGCTTCTATCCGGTTTTATCACATACTAATCCGGTTATATCTCTTAAGGAATGGTCCTGTTTTCTTTCGGTTGTTTGGATGGCTGAATGGGGGCAAACCCTAGGTCATTTGTGACCTAGATCCTCTCCTATAAATAAAGACGTATGTCTCTCATTCCTATACGGCTTCCTGCCTTAATATTACGCTGTTGAGAACCAACTTGGATGCTCTCATCTAAATGTTACTCGCCAAATTTTCCATAAACATTTATCTTCCACCGTTGAATCCGTGCAAAGAGCTAAAGAATATTCATTTATTATGATCTCCGAGCACTCGTTCATCCGATCATTACCATACCCCGGACACAATTCACAAAACTAGCCATTTTCTTTGGATTGTCACCATTGCATCGAGAGATCCGATGAGGAGATCCATATCAGCAAGGTGGGACAACCCGAGGGCCCTATTTCAACGTTCAAACCGATTTATTTATTTCTGTTTTTATTGCTTTCTATATTGTGGTTTAAAGGATGTAATCACTTTAAATCGCTTTTCTTTCTTTTATCGCTTTCTTTATTGCTTTCCTTATTATGTTTTTGTTGTTTTAATTTTTCTTTGTATGATGTTGTTTCCTTGTTTGTTTACATTATTTTAAGCACACTATTCGAATTAGTAATGGTCGTCTTCGGACGGGCGGAACGAAAGGGTTGGTCCCTACGTTTGGTACCCTCGCCCCGAATCCGATTCTCGATTCAAGGTCGATGGAGTCATATTTTTAGTCTCTTCTTGTCTTAGCTTTCCCATACTAAGATCAAAAGAGTAAATTTTATTCATTTTGTTTTTTGTTAGTTTTTCTTTCCGAAAAACCGAGTTGCGACTTCGTAATTTTATGTTTTATTCTCATTAATCCGCTTCCTACTGTTTTATGATTTGCAGGATAAATTTTATTATGGTTTCGAGATCTGCCAATTGGGCGAGGCCGAAGCCGACTCTGTTAGCCCCTTCCTCTGCCCGGCAACCACCACCGCCAAGAATAGGCCACCGCCTATGCGTGGTGGTTGGCGAGTGAGGATTTGGTCCAGATTGGTGTTTTCATACCAATCTGTCCCTAAAGCCTCTCTGCGAACCCTAACCCTAATCTTGTTTATCCTATAATTAATAAATAATATCCTAGGCCTTCTAAAATAATTGTTAAAATAAAATAATTAATAAAAATGCCAATCAAATCTAATTTAATTCATTTCAACCTGATTTAATAAAACTCGAAAAATCTTAATAAAAGGTTCATCCCCACATTTCAAAATCGACATTCAAAAAGCATCATCAAAATCAATCTTCAAAAAGAGAGATCCGACACAAATGGGGAAGCTCGCCGCGGGCCTCCGGGTCAGCCATAGTTCATACAATGGCGACTCCATTAGGGATAAATCATTTATTAAGAGGGCGAAACTTGAAAATTTGAGTAGTGTGTTTTTAATAATGTGCGTGCATTAAGCAACCTCGCCTTTAGCAACCTTTGAGCTAGTTTAAATACTGTTTTGGACCACTAGGAAAACTTTATTGTACCCACTATTTAACCCTTTCTAGAGAGGCTCTCCCACTTGCGACCTTGGTGAGCCCAACTAGGCTTAGCTAGCAAAGGAACTGTACCTCCTCCCGTGCAACATGCCATCTTAGGCTAAATCTTTTGGTTCACCAAGAGGCACCGGAATTCTGGTTGATATCCCGAATCCATGTAACCCATGGGGGACCTAATTCTAGACTGTGTGTCACCATGTATCCATAGTTTTCAACTCTTGAGCCACGGAACTCTTGACTTCTAAGTTTCCCCTTATATTGCATTTGCATGCTTGGAAGAGTGTGTTTTTAGATTTAATCTATTGCTTGTGGGCCTTTAGGAATAGGTGAGGAGTGCTTGAGTAGAGCCTTGCATGGGTGAAAATAAAACACTTTAATAAACTTCATAGAGTCACTCCAATTATGTGCATTTAGCCAATGTCAAAAAGCCTTTTCCTAATAAGGTTGGTCCATCATTAGCATTTTTCCATGTCAGTCCAAAATTATCTTCCTAATAGGCTAAGTAGTTGCTATTTGTGAAAGGGTCTTACCGAAAGTTCCCTTCTCTTATTGTCTAGTCCTTTTTATTCTTTTGTATTTTTTTATATTTTCACCTTGCATAATCTCATATTAGTTGAGTCCACATGCATTAGCCAAATAAAATCATCTCATATTAGAGGAGTCCATATGCATTAGCCAAATAAAATAATGTCCTATTAGGTGAGTCCATATGCATTAGCCAAATAAAATCATCTCATATTAGCTAAGTCCATAGGCATTAGCTGAATAAAATCATCCTATATTAGAGGAGTCCATTTACATTAGCCAAATAAAATCATTTCATATCAGGATAGCTTAGTCCACCGTTCTCACATTTTTTTTTTTTGTATTTAGTTCTTCTCAAATAGGAAAATGCATTATCATATAGGAAGCATCTTTTCTTTAAGGATCATGTATCAATCAAATCATTTATCATATCATCATTTGCATTTTGTATATGCATCCAAATAAAAAGCATCCTTAGTCCCTTCGGGTCTTGCGCTTAAGCCCCTTCCTCTTAAAAGCAATCTTTTCTCACATAGTCCTAAACCTTATCCTTTGGGTTGCAAAATAGAGAAGTCAACCGAGTACTATCGGAATCCGAGCTCTAAGAGATTAGAACGTCTCGCCGAGGAGTCCAGGCACATCGTTATTCTTTTCTACTCCGCGGTCTATACCGCTGCGACAAGCTTTGGTGCATACTACACCATCATAATCCACTCCTTGCTCTAAGACGAGTACGTAAAAAGAGTTCCGTTCCAATGGATTCTAATCCCGAACAATATCTTAGCCTCAATATGCTTAATGAGAATGTAGCTAAAGTGGAAGCCCAGGTTAAATGATCAACGAGAACAGATATCCTCTATCTCAAGATATCTTAAAACTATCATAAGGGCTATGGAGGCTAGTAAGAGAGATGAGGAAGCTGAACATAGGAAAAGAGAAGAGGCCGCAGAGGCTGAGCGTATACAAAGAGAAATGGCCATGATTATCCCACCTCCACGAATCCATTCTTCTTCCGATAATCCTAAACCTGAATCTTCTAAGCCTGAATCCAAAACTCAGTTTGATTCTCATATAGATCAGATAGAGCGGATGTTGAGGGAGTCATCTATGTTCAGCAACCATTATTTCGATCATAAGGGATTCACTTCAATTGCTAAGGGTAAACTACCTCCTAAGTTTACCATGCCCGATATTAAGTTCAAAGGTTCCAAGAATCCCCATCATAACGTGCGCAACTTCTTGGGAGCAATGACTCTTAAGAACATTCCTGAAGACACTTACCAAATCATCTTCCACTTGGACGTTTCATACTGATGTCATGAAGTGGTATAACGTGGTTGACCTACGTAAGGTCGCCACTTGGAGAGATTTGTGTAAGGAGATCCTCCATCAATACTCCTATAACATAGATCTACCTGTTACTCTTAGATATTTGGAGCTAATCAAGCAAGGTGAAAAGGAGAGTTTCACTAATTTTCGACTAGATAGACAACAAAGGCGGCCCACATGGTTGACCGACCCTCCAAGAAAGATCAAGTCCGTATTATTGTAAAGAACCTTCAACCTAATTATAAGCAGCACCTCAAATTTCTACCCATGATGAACTTTTCAACTCTCGGAGATGCTGGTTTGCTTGATAGAAAAAGAACTCTCCACCGTGACCACAAAAGTCGCAACTAGATTTAGAGGTAATTATCATTCCAAAGATAAGAAAACCTCCAATATTGGAAATGCTACCAAGGGTGCGGATGTTAATGCCCTCAATAGGTATATTGACTACACTCCTATGGATACTACCTATACTCAAGCCCTTGATCGTCTCTTAGAGAAAGGGAAGATAGCGTTGCCACCTATTAGAGCGGAATCGAAACCACGAAACAGTCTAAGAATTGGAACACTGGAAAATTTTGCAAATACCATCGTGCACGAGGACACGATACTGAACGGTGTTGGACATTCAAGAAAAACTAGAGGACATGTTTCAAAATGGTCAATTACCCCTGCCTAAGGCTGCTCATTAACCAAGTAATAACAAAAATCCTTTTAGTGGCACTTTAGCTATCTTTACTGAACCCACACTAGGTCGAGTGGGATCCTTCTATCTTTATCCAAGATGTTAATGAATCACAATTTCTACTTAATCTACGAGTCATTGGATCCGGATGTCCAGGGGCTGTGGGTAAGTGATGAAGAAGATGTTTATGAAATGAGAGATGATGACAACAATAGTGATGACTTTCGGGGCACATCACCCTTAGAAGAAGACTTTTAGCGAAACATTAAAAGCCCCGCTATTCAATTTCTTACTAGATCGGGACAGCACAACGCGCCCTTGGGTCCATAACGGACTCAGGAAGCCCCAAAAGAACCCGAAACTACAAAGGAGGAAGACCCAATCCTTAAACAACTCTAGAAATTAAAAGCCGACATTTCTATCTAGCAATTGATATCTACGTCCCATAAACATAGACAAGTTGTAATCGATGCACTTAGTATGATTGAAATTTCTCTCGAAACCACACCAAAGGAAATAGTAGGATTGGTTAAAAATGGGGATGGAACCATTACCTTTGATCAAAAGGATCTCCCGGAAGAAGGCGTTGCACACAACAATGCCCTTTATTTGATCTGTAACTTGCATTAACAAGTTTGTTCCCTTAACCTTGGTAGACAATGGATCGGCGAGTTAATGTGTGTCCCTAGCTAACTACTAAGAGGTTAGGGATTAGGGAGCAACAACTCTCTAAGGATATTGTTCATCTCCGAGCATATGATAATTCTAGGAGAACAGTCTTAGGAACACCGACCTTACCAATCAATATAGGGCCGGTGGAGAAGAATATCGAATTCTAAGTCTTAGATATCCTAGCTACTTTCAATATGCTCCTAACACGCCCTTGGTTACACGATCATCGAGCACTGCCCTCTACACTGCATCGGAAAGTCAAAATGATTATTAAAGGCCAGGTCATAACGATCGATGGGGATAACCTTTGTGCTACTATCACTTCCAAAGAATCGTAGTGGAGACCGAGCATGCCGCTTATCATAAAGAATTGTACGGATTTGAAACCGTTGCTGCATTAGAAAGGGATGAAACACCTTTTACCTTTAACCCTTATGGCAACCCTAGTGTCCAATCGATGCTTAAGAAGAAGGGGTATTTTCCAGTGTCTTGCTACAGGATAAAGGGCATACCACCTTATTTTTCCACCCCTTGAACCCGCTAACAACTACAACTTTGGGCTAGGCTATAAACCTACCACTAAGGAAATAGCTCAAGCCAAGTGGCAAATTCAAGTGAAGAGGCCTGCACCACACACGAGTTCGCTCTATTAAGCCCTTTCCTTATACTCTAAATGGCCGGTTTCGAGAGAAAGGGATAATTTTCCTTATTATGGTTTTCCTGAGCCTTATTACATCAAGGAGAAGGGTATCTTAGTGCTTGGTCTAGAATTTTTTAATGATTGTTATATTCTGGAAGAGGAGGCACCTCACCTCCTCAAAAGGGACAATCCACATCGGATTGGACCAACCTCGCCGGAAACAATCTTTTCGGCCTTCTTTTCGGTCAAGGAAGTAATCTAGAAGGGAACTCTGTCTCAGTACTATCACCAGCTAGGTCGCATCCGCAGTTCGATCCATCTAGGTTCATCACCGATGCCGACGTAGAGGGTCCAAGCATATCCCTTGGATTGATCCCGAGGAGGGCCGAGAATTTGCTATTACCCTAGGAGCACACTCTCCTTCTAGGTCTAGTGTTAGGGCTTGTTCTTCTTCTTCTTTTGTTGTCTCTAGTTTTAATTCTATCATTTCCAATTCGCTTCGAGTCCGATCAACTCGTTTCTTTATTAAATAAAGTGAATCTTTCTACTTACTCCTTGCTTTCTCTTGCTCTTAATTGTTTTGCCTCTAATGATGAACAAGAAATTCCTCAAGAATTAATAAAAGCTATAGAAGATCATAAAAATCGATCACCAATGATAGAAGAAACAATAATAATCAATGTGGGGCAACCAATCATCCCCGGGAGGTTAACATTGGAAAATTTTGGATGCGGAAGAGCGAAGCAATTCACTTCACTCATCATCGAGTTCATCGATGTGTTTGCATGGTCCTACAAAGACATGTCGGGTATAGATCCGAGTATAGCGAGAACATAAGATTTTGCTTTATGAAGATGCTAACCTAGTTAAGCAAAAGTTGAGGAGGATGAAACCACAATGAGCTTTGAAGATTAAAGAAGAGGTTCGAAACGATTGGAGGCCGGGTTTATTAAGGTAGCTCACTATCCTCAATGGGTAGCAAATATACTACTCGTCCCGAAGAAAGACGGCAGAGTTCACATGTACATCGACTTCGGGGATTTAAACAAGGCTAGTCCCAAAAATGATTTCCCGTTACCTCATATCGATCTTACGGTAGATAGTAAAGCGAGTCACGCTCTACTCTCATTCATGAATGGTTACGCTGGGTATAATCAAGTGAAGATGGCTGAGGAAGACATGGAAAAGATGACCTTCATCACTCAATAAGGGACTTATTGCTATGTGGTGATGCCATTTGCACTCAAAAATGCAGACTGCAACGTATCGGAGGATAGCCACGACACTACTCGCATGATATGATCCATAAAGAAGCTCAAGTATACGTGGATGATATGATTATAAAATCCAAGGACAGGGCGGGGCACTTACCCAGACATGAGGAAATTCTTCCATAGACTCGGGAAGTACAACATGTGCCTTAATCCCCAAAAGTGTGCCTTTGGAGAAATTTCTAGCAAACTGTTAGGTTATATTGTCGGTCTTAGAGGAATTGAAGTTGATCCATCCAAGATCAAGGCTATTAAGGAACCTCCACCAAGTACGAGAGAAAGAGATAAGGGGTCATGCGGGACGTCGGTCGTTTCATATCAAAACCGACTATGGTCCGTGAACCCATTTTCAAGAAGTTAAAGAAAGGATCTTAGCCCATTTAGGATACCTAGTGCCAACAAGCATTCGAGAAGGTTAAGGAATACCTACCCAATCCTCCGAGTGTTAGTTTTGCCCCAACTAGGGAAACCTTTGCTTTTATATCTCACAATAATAGAGACAGACTATGGGAGCCATGTTAGCTCGATAGGACGGAAAAGAGGAACGCACGATCTATTATCCGAGTAAGAAATTCTTGAACTATGAGACTAGATATACACCGTTAGAGAAGACATCTTTGGCTTTAGTTTGGGCTACCAAGAAGCTCGGACACTACATGTTAGGCCACACGATACATGTGGTAGCACCCATGAATCCTATTAAGTACGTATTTAAGCAACCGACTGTAAGTAGAAAGATAGCAAGATGGACTGTCATGGTATTAGAATTCGAACTCAAGTTTATTCCTTAAAAAGCGATCAAAAGAAGAGTGGTATTATAATTCTCAGCATATCTACCCATTCTTGAATCACAACCCGAACACCTTGACTTCCAAGACAAGGAGTCGAAGACTTAATAACGATGTTGAAATGTTGCATTTCATGATCGGGAGTATCAAAGTGTTCCATTTTGAGCTTTATGAGACAGCCCACACAATATTAGAAGCTCTTTCTCCCAAAGGACGTCGTGAGGCCGGCGTTCGCCTTCTAGAAACTTGGTGGAATGCTGCGTTTCGGCTTAGAGACTCCTCGGAGATACAACTAGGGCACGAAGCCCTAGGAGAGTCCTGTTGGCCGGCACCCGCCACCCTCTTTTAATCGGTTTTATCCAGTTTTATCACATACTGATCTAGTTCTATCTTTCAAGGAATGGTCCGGTTTTCTTCCACCTATTTAGACGGCTGAATGGGGGCAAACCCTAGGTCATTTGTGACCTAGGTCCTCTCCTATAAATAGAGACGTATGGCTCTCATTCCCATACGGCTTCATGCCTTAGCATTACGTTGCTGAGAACCAACTTGGATACTCTTATCTAAGCTGTTACTCTGCCGAATTTTCCATTAACATTCATCTTCCACTTGTTGAATCCGTGCAAAGAGCTAAAGAATATTCATTTATTCCGATCTTTGGGCATTCATTCAACCGATCATTACCATACCCTAGACACAATTCACAAAAGTAGCTCTTTTCTCTAGATTGTCACCATTGCATCGAGAGATCCGAGAAGGAGATCAAGATTAGCAAGGTGGGACAACCTCAAGGCCCTATTTCAACCTTCAAAATGGTTTATTTATTTACTGTTTTTATCGCTTTCTTTATCGCTTTCCTTATTATGTTTTGGTTGTTTTAATTTCGCTTTGTATGATCTTGTTTGCTTGTTTGTTTACATTATTTTAAGCACACTATTCGAATTAGTAATGGTCATCTCCGGACGGGCGAACGAAAGAGTTTGTCCCTACATTGGGTACCATCGCCCCCGAATCCGATTCTCAATTCAAGGTCGATGGAGTCATCTTTTAGTCTCTTCTTGTCTTAGTTTTCCCATACTAAGATCGGAAGAGTAAATTTTATTCAATTTATTTTTGTTAGTTTTTCTTTTCCTAAAAACTAACTAGCGACTCCCTAATTTTATGTTTTATTCTCATTAATCGCTTCCCGACTATTTTCCGATTTGCGGGATAAATTTTATTATGGTTTCGAGATCGCAATTGGGCGGAGGCCGAGGCCGACTCTGTCGGCCCCGCCTCCCGGCTGGCACGTGCCACCCAGGAACAGGCTACCGTCCGTGCCTAGTGGTTGGTAGTTGAGGCTTCGGTCCAGATTGGTGTTTTCACACCAATCTGTCCCTAAACCCTCTCGTTAGAACCTTAACCCTAATCTTGTTTATCCTTTAATTAGTAAATAAAATCCGGGACTTCTAAAACAATTGTTAAAACAAAATAATTAATAAAAATGCCAATCAAATCTGATTTAATTCATTTCAACTTGATTTAATAAAACTCGGAAAATCTTGAAGACTCGGACTACGAAACTAGATCATTTTGAGTACTACCAAAGACTCGAGTACAAACTTCATCCCTCCTAAGTTTGATTAAAAGTCATTACGAGTGTTATAGAAACTACTGCATATGTTTTCATTTGATTCGACTAACTCGGAACCCCCACATTCTTGTTTATCTTCTCACATTGATGTTTCGAGTCACCCAAACACTATTCGATTTATCGTTGTTCAAATAATCTCTCTAACACTTCATATCCGAGTTCGACTAAATATCTTGAAGTAAAGTGAATTACGAGTGTTAATTCATCTTTCTAAGTCGAGCATGTTTATTTGAGAATTATTTGTCCAGGATCAAGTATGTATACTCGATGTTTTCACTCTTATAACTTGATCTTTCTTAAGACTAACTCGATGGAATTTGAGTATAATGAATATTAGACTTAGAAAATTCCACTCTTCTAAACCTAAAATAATTATGCACTTAATTATTTTAATCAAATTATTATCTATGCCTAATCTTGGACCAAAGTATTTTATACTTTGAAAACCAAAATGATTTACTTTTGTAGGTTATCTAAACGAGGTTATCTTATTTTTTAATTACAAAAGTAACCGAGCTTCAAGTTGTTAATCACCAGCAGACAAGGCTTTCCTACTTCGAACAAGGCTCGGACGCCGTGTCGGGGTTGTCTGTTTCCAAAATAGGAAAACTTTAACACTAAGCTCATCGGTGATTTCCACCTTACATTTCGAGACATCACCAGCTAATTGGAGCACCTTGAGGAGCCAAGAGCCGTTACATAACGTTCATATCTCAACGGATCTTTTATGAGCGACTCGGAAGAATTGTTACAACGGTCACAAAGGACTTCGTTAAGAAGTTAGTTATAATGGCTAATCTGCTTGGTCATCTATAAATAGAAGCCAGCTCTCAAGATTAGAAGATTGTTGGAACTATTGTTGAATCACATTACTTAAGAAAAAGTCATTGTATTCATACTCAATCTACTATTTACAACTCCCAGCTTGTAATTCATACTTTTTGAGTTGTAAAGTCTTGTAATCAGTCACATACTCTTCTTACTTTCTGAGTAAGGTCCCTTGACTGAGCTATAAGGGTAAACTCAGCTCGGTTGTCCCTAGTCTGTAAAGGTTACCTCGGTTAGGAAGTAATAGATCGGATAAGGGAATTTCTAAGTCTAGGAAAACTCTGTAAGGAATTATTTAAGGGAGCAATTCTAGTTTAGTCGATCTGCTGTATTTTGTGGATTCAAAATAGTGGATTTGACTTGGTGCTTGGACTAGCACTATCCATGGTTTTCTCGCCCCGGGAGGGTTTCCACGTATATCCGTGTTTACACCTTTACGTGTCCAATCTAGACTCGGATTGTCTTGATTACTCTTTTCAAGCTTAAATCTTCCAAGTTTGTTAAAATTTCCTCATCACCCTATTCACCTCCCCACCCTCTAGGGTGACTATGACTGTCCAAGGGCAAACCTTCAATTGGTATTAGAGCCTAACCTTTCGGAAAGGATCTAACAATCCAAAGGTCTAACGATCAGATGGCTCACAACAATGGAGAGTTCGATGAAGGAAGATCTTCCAGCGAGACCACCTAAGTTTAAAGGATCAAATTTCGTGCACTTGGAAGAAGCTAATAGAATGCTTTCTGTTGGACAACGATGAAGATGTCCGGAACATGATACAAGAAGGAAATTACATTCCA
This sequence comes from Talinum fruticosum, assembly GCA_021018815.1. Lineage (NCBI taxonomy): Eukaryota > Viridiplantae > Streptophyta > Magnoliopsida > Caryophyllales > Talinaceae > Talinum > Talinum fruticosum. Next base: position 11,495,656 of record JAITYX010000006.1, on the reverse strand, counting down.
ATGAAGATGGAAGATACAAGACTCGTGCCTAAAGCAAAGTTCGAGTACACCATTGAAGAGTCGAAAAGTTCGAAAGAACTTTAAAGCAATGAACATTATGATGTAAGCCATCAACTAAGAAGAATAAAATAGAGTGTCAGCTTGTGACACAGCTAAAGATGTGTGGGACACTCTTGTCAACACATATGAAGGAACAAGCCAATTGAGACAAGCGAAGATAAGTCAATATATTCACAAATATGAGCTGTTCCGAGATGGAGCCGGAAGAAAACATCACTCAGATGTTTATACCCTTCATTGAGATTACAAACAATCTCAAATCTCTAGGTAGAAAGATTTCCCATGAAGAAATGTGTAGAAAAATTCTAAGAAGTCTACCCAAGAGAAGATGGGGTCCTAAGGTGACAGCCACGAGGAAGCTCGAAACTCTCTCTACCAAAGCCGGACAAACTAAGCTGGGAAACTACTTACCCATGAAATCCATCCGGAAGAACAGGATGCCGAGGTCGGCACCTAAAAGAACATTGCGCTGAAAGCCTCGGAAAGCAAAGGAGAAAATCTAAGTTCCTCAGATTCGAGAGGAAGATCCCATGGCACTTATTACTCGAGGCTTCAAAAAATGATGAAGCATAAGAAATGGGAGAAGAGGCCAAGGGAAGAGTTCTACAAGAAAGATAAGAAGGACAATAAAGGTAAACATTCCTCCCCTTCAAAGTTATCTTTAACTAAGAACTCCGGCTGTTTTGAATGTGGCAATAAATATTACATAGTCAAAGACGCCCAAGGAGAGAGAGGACGAGAAAGAAGAAGAAGGCCATGTGGAGCGATGAATACTCGTCTGAAGAAGATGAAGATTCTAATGACTCAAAGTGTCTTATGGCACTAACAAACTCGGAAGCTGGATCCGAGTCGGACTCAGACAATTCAAACAATGAAGAGACAAATACTCGGGAGGTAATTAAATACTTCCTCAAGTTCTCCAAAGTTGACTTAGCTAATTATATTTACACTTTGGAAGAAAAGTCCAATTCGATTCTTCTCAATTCAAAGAATAACTTGAGTCTCTCACTTCGAGAGCATTGGTTTGAAAAATTAATTGGAAAAACTGAGACTTACTTTTAGAGAACTCAAGACTAGTACTCAAGCTAATGAGACTAGCGTGTGAGACACTCATAAGAGAAAATGAGCATCCGAAACAAAAACTCAATCGAGTCTCAAGAGCTTGTTTTGAAATTTACTCAAGGTCGGAAAAACCTTGACATGCTATTAGGCTCTCAATGTGTCTTCTTCATAAAGGAAGGACTTAGTTTTAACGAAGAGGACGAATCTAATTCCTACTCAAATCTTTTCAAAAAGGATTCCAAAGCTGTGAAATTCAAGAAGGTTGAGCATGGTCCTATTCATAAAAATGAAAGGAGGACTAAACCCGGATCGGTTTATAGGAAAAAACCTTCTCCACCTGTTTACAAAAGAAAAGATTTTCAAATGAAAGAGACATAGACTCATCTTCCCAAAAAGAAGACTCGAGAATGAGACCAAACCCAAAGTCATTCAAATCTAGGTTTCCAAGAGTCTTCGTCCTCGAAAAGGACCACGATAAAGGGAGTTACTGGGTTCGCTAGAGGAAGTGAGAAGGATTAGTGTGATTCTAACTTGCGAGTAACTCCGAAAAAGACAAAAGGTCATTCGTACCTAGACAGTGGATGATCACGCCACATGTCGGGAGATTCAAGACTCTTTTACGAGTTAGAAGATTACAAAGAAGGCAAAGTAACTTTTAGAGATGACGAGTAAGGGCAAGATAGTTGGAATAAGCAAGATTGGAAAAGGAGATAACCTGGTCAGCCCAATCTATCTTGTGAAGGGATTAAAGTACAATCTACTCAACATCTCTCAACCGTGTGACAAAGGTCAAGAGGTAAGGTTCACTCGGACAAATTGTTATATTTCGATGCAACTACCAAAGGGACTAAGCTCTCGGGTAAGAGATCGGGTAATATCTACACTATTCCTCTTTCCGATCCAAGTCAAAACTTATCTTGTTTAAAAGCATCTCTGCATGACAACTCTTGGACATGGCATCGTAGACTAGGTCATGTTAGCATTCATACAATAAAAAAGCTTGCATCTCATAGTTTCGTCGAGGTTTACCTAACTGTGCTTTTAAGAAAGATAAAATTTGTGAAGCATGCATAAAAGGGAAACAGATCGGATCATCTTTCAAATCTCTCAAAACTATTTCCACATCTAAAGTACTTGAAATGTTGCATATGGATTTATGTGATGAAATCCCTATAAAGAGCCTCGGAGGTAAATCTTATGTACTTGTGATTGTTGATGACTCCTCATGATTTACCTAGGTGTGTTTTCTTAAGCACAAAAATGAAGCTTTCAAAGAGTTCAAGCAAGCTCTGCGAGAAAATTCAAGTAGAGTCTCGGACTCGGATCGGAAGAATTCGAACCGACCATGGAAGGGAGTTCAATTACTTAGAATTTGCGGAGTTCCGAGATAAGAATGGTATCTCTCACAACTTCTCGGGACCTAGAACTCCTCAACAGAATGGGGTAGTGGAGAGAAAGAGCATAACTCTTAAAGAAATAGAAAGGACAATGATGATTGAACACGATCTGCGTAACTATTTACGGGCTGAGGCGATCAACACAGACAAACTACACACTAAACAGATGCCTCATCGGACTCATTTTAAAGAAAACTCAGTATGAACTCAACAAGGGAAAGAAACCAAACATCTCATACTTCAAACCCTTCGGATGTAAGTGCTATATTCACAATAATGGTAAGGATCACCTAACCAAGTTTGATGCTCGGTCAGATGAAGGTATCTTTCTTAGTTATTCATCTCATAGTAAAGCATATCGCATGTTCAATAAAAGAACTAACAAAGTGGAAGAAAGCATCCACGTTGTGTTTGATGAGATTGATCGGGGAAAACCAAGTGAGTCAACGTTCTAAGATCCGAAACTCGGTCGCGATGAAGATGATCTTACTAAATCCGAGCTTAGACGAGTCAAAGGAAAGTAGCTCGGAATGAGGCGAGTTCAAAATATCATGACTCGGGTCGAACCAGCTCAAGAGTCAGCTCATAATGCGGAAGGTCAAATAGATGAGCAAGCTCGATCGGAACAGGACCATCGAAGATCAACCAATTCAACCCACAAATCTGGTGAATCGGAGAATAGGTAGAGCATTCAAATATGTTTCGAGCCACCCACTCGAGAACATCTTGTCCGACATCAACAGTGGGGTAAGAACTCGCTCTTGTTTGTAAAATCTATGCGTATTCACTGCATTCATATCATTAAATGAACCTAGAAATGCACTAGAGGCCTTAAATGAACCTGAATGGGTAGAGGCCATGCAAGAGGAACTTAATCATTTTGAGAGAAACCAAGTCCGGACTTTGACCAAATGACCTTCGACCACCCAGTCATAGGAACTAAATGGGTTTTTAAGAACAAACTTGATGAGGATGGGTTGATAGTCGAAATAAGGCTAGACTTGTGGCTCAAGGCTACAATCAAGGAGAAGAAATTGATTGTGGGGAAACCTTTGCACCGGTTGCCGGGATTGAAGCAATTAGAATCCTATTGGAATTTGCATCAAGCATAAATATTAAATTGTATCAAATGGATGTCAAATATGCTTTTCGGAATGGTTTCATTCAAGAAGAAGTCTACGTTGAGCAACCCCTGGATTTGAAAACTCAAAATTTTCAAATCATGTTTTGAAGTTGCAAAAGGCTCTTTATGGTCTTAAACAAGCTCCCGGAGCTTGGTATGAAAAGACTGAGCGGTTTCTTAGTCAAAAATGATTTTAAAAGAGGTCAGATTGACAAAACTCTTTTCATAAAAACCGAGAGGAAAGACTTTCTTATTGTTCAGATTTATGTTGATGATATAATTTTTGGAGCTACTAATGAAAATCTCTGTCGAGATTTTTACGAGTTAATAAGACAGGAATTCCAAATGAGCATGATCGGATGGCTCAATTTCTTTCTTGGTTTACAAATCAAACAATAAAAGGATGGTATCTATGTCCATCAATCTAAGTATACCAAGGAATTGCTGAAGAAGTACAACCTTTAAGATGCAAAACATGCAGCAACACCAATGAGTAACAGACATAAAAGCTGGACTCATACGAAAAAGGTAAAGTAGTAGATCGAAACTCTATCGAGGTATGATTGGATCTCTGTTATATCTTACTTCCGAGTATTCCGGACATTATGTTTAGTGTATGTTTATGTGCAAGATTCCAAGCTAATCTAAAAGAATCACATCTCATTGCGGTGAAGAGAATTTTTAGATATCTTGGAGGAACTCAATGTTTAGGTCTATGGTTCTCAAAAGACTCGAACCGACCCTCACTTGGATACTCATATGCTGACTATACTTGGATACAAGGTTGATAGAAAGAGCAACTCAAGAGCATGTCGGTTTCGGGTCAATCCCTTATATCTTGGCACTTAAAGAAGCGAGAAATCGATTCTCTGTATCAACAGCTGAAGCTGAGTACATTGCGTACTGGAGTATGTTGTGCTCGGATTCTATGGATAAAGCAACACTTGAAAGACCTTGGACTTTCATTCAAATTAATTCCAATCAAGTGTGACAATCGAGTGCAATCAGCATCACTAAGAATCCGATCCGAGCACTCAAAGACAAAGTTTATTGAGGTTAGGTATCATTTTACGAGAGACCATTCGAGAAAGGTGATATTGAACTTGAATTCATTCCTACAAAATTTCAACTAGCTAATATCTTTACTAAGCCACTTACTGAGGATCGGTTTTGTTTTATTAGGAATGAACTTGGCATGATAAATGCATGATTATGTGTTCTTCTAAGTGAAATTACCGGAAATCTCATGCATCCAACGAGATAAATCATTCATGAAATTCATTTAGTGAAATTAGTGGGAATATTGCAGGCACTTGGAGAAATTTTTGTTAGGATCTATTTTTCTACGAGAATTGCGTCAAAACGTTAAGAAGGCATAATTTTCGGTCATCGGCAAGGGTTAATTTATAGCAATTTCCAGGCATAAGAGTCCTACTGCACCAACACCACCTGCATTTGCTAGCGACTGCGTCTTCTTAGGTGGCGGGCGCCTGCCACGACCTTGGACCGGCCAATTCACCTTATTTCTTTTGGCCCGAGCACTCCTTCGGCCATTATCTATTTTTTCCCAGCCCATTTTTGCATAAGCCATATTTATTTTTGGACCTTGCACTTAAGAATTCCCATTTTTATTTTTATTATTTCCTTTTGGGGGAATGAGGGCTAGTGAATTTTTTTTTTTTTTAGAAAGCATTTTTAGAATCGAGTCTTTGCATTCAATCTCATTGCATAAGAGTCACAATCTTACAAAATATTAAGCATTAACAACAAAAGCACCCTACAATGGATTCACTAATCATCGCCATCGAAGCGTCATTAAAGATATAGTTCTCAAAGTCCTCCAAGACGAACGTGGAAAATCGACCGTCTCCACCACCTCGAGAAGAGCTAGGTTTGTATTCCTAAGATTAAGATGCTTCATGAGAAGGTCCACTATAAGTAGTCGGTGGAAGTAAGGCAAGTTCCCATGATAATCAAATGCTTGAAGGGCGAGAATGTTCGGACTCTCTTCAACAAAGTTAGGCCTCGCATTAGAAAAATTATGCCCGGATGTGCTAGGCCCCGCTTTAGAAGTACTGCAGCGATGCGCACGTCATGAGGTACCTGCTCTAGATGTACCACCTGAAGTTGCTTGTTGGCTAGACTAATGTGTTGGATTCCTTGAGGCACCAAAGAAACCTCTTGATGAAGACGCTCTAGAGCGACGCCTCTACAAAAATAACAGAGCGATTAGCACAACAACTAAAAGCACAAAACAGTTAGCACTTCACTAACCAAAGACTTACTTGGAAAGTTGGGAAAGTCCTTCCGAGTAAAGAAGTCTCGGATGCCCCTAAGAGCATATTAATGTCCGATGGACATGGTTTAAGATTGCTTCGATCGTACTACAAAATTTATTCAATGGTATTAGTACAAAACTTTTAGCATGAAACTAAAAATAAAGAGCATGAAACTCTTACCCCTCGCCAGTTTCTAGGAAAAGGATGCCCAACACATTCTTCCTCGGGGATTTCGAAATTCTTACATAACGGGGAGATTCCCTAAGTTGAGAAACATCCACATCAAGACTTAGAGTGTGGATATCCTCCGGAGTAAGCTACAAATGATGAACTTAATTTCCATACAAGAAATTCAACTACACGAAGAGAGAAAGAAGTGGAAACTCAACAACCGAGCCATAATCCACCCCGTATGATGTGCATAGGACATGTATAAATTCAAGAATTCGGTATAAGGATACCGGTGGTCGTTTCCACTTGCTCTTGTTGGGAAAGAGAGCGGAAATAGAACATGGTTGGCGGTGGATCAAGAGGAACAAATGGAGGGCATTTATTGTCATGAATTTGTGGTGTCACTCTCTCACCAAGGTACCAATAGAACCCAAAAGGACCCTCAAATAGGATCCTCCTTTTACTCGGCTCTCGAGTAATAATTACACTTGAAGGGAGTTGGAGTTGGGCCGAAGGATAAAAGTTGTCCTGCACATACAAGATTCATAAAGACATAAGTAAGAAAAAGTGAAAAACAACAAGAAAATGGGCATAGAACACGCATAACCAAGGCTAGCGCTGGCCATCGCCGAGCCCACAACGTCTACCACGAGCGGTGGGCAGGGGTACCAAGACCTTAGTGAAGCAAATGTTTTTTTCGGGCATATTTTGAGGTAATTTAGAGCTTAAAATCTACGTACGGAAGCTACACGGTTGAAGGTGGAACTCAAGAAGCCGATGTCATGGATCTTGGGCCGTTAAAGATGGATTCTCGCCCGAAAACGTTGAACGATTTGTTGAGTCGGGCAAAAGGTGCGGGAAATATTCATACAACCATGGCTACATTTTTCCAAAACAAGTAAGATTTTTATCCACACAAGATGAAAATACATTGGAAATAAAAGAGGAACTAGAGCAAAGCTCAATGATTTTCCACAATCCGCATAGTGGAAGATATTAGGTCAAGTCTATCTCGTGTGTCGCACATCGGCGCAGAGGCCCCTTATGAGGCAAGTGTACGCGGGTGCCCCCGGTTAAGCTCCTTTATTTTATCAAGGTCCGCCAAGTTCACCAAATAGTGAACGTGAACTTTAGAGGCTTGGTCGAGAAAAGAGTATCGTGCTCAATAAGAGAGCAAGCATGATTCGGACCTGTTGTTGTGGAGAATGTCGGGCCCAAAACCTAAGATGCTCAAAAGCCTCAACAATAATCATATACTTAAAGAAGTTTTTCGAGAAAACCTACTAGCCACAGGACCAAAGAGATGACGAAGATAGCCATGATCTTTGTACAAATTCCGGTTGTAGACTAGAGGCTTCTCCGAGAAGCCCAAACCGGATAAAACGGCAAAGTCAAAAGGAGTAATAGTCATTTTTCCGAAGGGAAGATGGAAGGTATTAGTGGTATCCAAAAATGCTCACTAATGGCCCTAATGGGATCTCATTAACTTTTGTCACAAAGGTAATTTAAAGTAAGGAAGAGGGAACCAAACCCAACATTGTGCCCGACATCTTCTTAAGGGTAGTGCATCTTTCTACGAGTCTCCATGAATTTGGGTATGTTTCCACTACTTCAAATTGAGCCTTTCAGTAAGGTAAAAATCCAACAAGAGTTTTTAGTCAAAGTACTACTCTAAGTGAGCAAAAGTAGAACTTTAAGCCAACTAGCTTACTTGAAGGAGTAATGGCAAGTGTAGAAACATGATTCTCGACCTCCGCTAAGAGGTCATTTGGATTCCACTTGTTGTAAGGACACCATTCCTATTCCAAGAAGTTATCTTGGACTAACTTCTCATCCCTTGTCCTCCCGATAGGTTGAGTCTTTCCTGTAGACATCTTTGAAGATAATATTTTTAAAAACCAACTAGTTTTCAATAAGAGAAAAGCAAGAATACTTAAGAGCAAGCACGAAGAAGCAAAGGAAATGAGTAAGTGAAGTGTGCAAATGAACACACTAAACTCCCATCTTATAGACCCATTCGGTCAAGCCAAGCCAAGCATACAAGACAAGAGTCAAAAAGACAAGGGAGACCAAGGGAATCCGGCAGAAGCATGCCATGCCCGGGCTCGCCAAAGGCTGGCCAGCACCGACCACGAGGAGAGGTTGTATCCCGTTATGGCAACCTTGCGGTCCTAACTGATGGGGTAGCTTGTTAAGTCTCATCAAGCATAGTAAGTGGATATTAGGCACCTTATGCATGCAAGTGGGAGCTCTTGGACCTACCGAACCTGCTTTTGCATATCAAATTTTTAGTTTATTTTTGACTGAATTATTCGGGTAAAACACTGAACTTTCGTCAATATGATTCTTCACTAACAAGCATGGTAGTACAGCAAATTATCAAACCAAGCTTCGGATAAAAGCGATCAAAGTTTCCGCATCAAAATTTACCAAACTTCGAGGATCTAATCAAGCCAAGCTTAGGACCCTCTTCTCGAACTTCGAACAATGTGTAACGTCCCAAACTATAATCACTCTTATCACTAATTTATAACCAAAGTAAATTTATGCAGCATATTACAGCGGAAGCTAAAACCAAGTTAGGGTGTTACCGCCGTCTCTTGTAGTTAAAGATAAGGCTTGTATTCATAAACATTCCACCTCCCATTGAACGTGCCATATAAAGATTTACACCACCTTCTAAAAGGGTCTCTACATCATACACTTAACACTTTAACGGTTTAAAAGTCCACACAATTCTTAAACACATAACTCAAAACATTTTGCAATATAAATCAATATAAAACTTCTAAACAAGTCACTGCCCGATGCCAACCCTTTGAGATTCTTTTACCTTAACTTCTTTCTTTCTCCTCCTGCAACTCCTGTTTAAATTCTGGTTGCTTCTCTTTCCCTAAAACAATTTAAAACAAACAACATAAAGCGAGCGACCGGCTCAATATGTTACCCTTGTACTTGTAAAACAATTTCGAAGAGTCGATCAGCGCGTGCGATTTTAAATTCATTTAAAAATTCAACATTTAAAAAAGATGCTCAATTTTTGTTTCTTATAAACTTTTCAATTTTTTCATTTCAATTTCCTACCAACACTAGGACCCCAGTTTATATGCAATTACAACAATTACTTTGATTAAACGATTTGATTAAAGTTCCCGTTTGCCAAGAAGGCCCAATACATGGCCCCGATTAAGCGATTCAATTAAAGTTCCCGATTACCGAAAAGGGCCCAATATGATTAGTTCTGCTAGCAGACATTTATGAACGATTCACGATTCACGATTCACGATTCATTAGGTCCTAAAGAGTTGTAGGCTGAATATCCTACTAATTTATCCTCATAATTTCCCATAGAAATGTTACGATACCACTTACGTAACGCCCCAAACTATAATCATTCTTATCACTAATTTATAACCAAAGTAAATTGATGCAGCATATTACGACGGAAGCTAAAACCAAGTTGGGGTGTTATGGCCGTCTCTTGTAGATAGAGAAGAGGCTTGTATTCATAAACATTCCACCTCGCATTGAATGTGCCATATAAAGATTTACACCACCTTCTAAAAGGGTCTCTACATCGTACACTTAACACTTTAACGAGTTTAAAAGTTCACACAATTCTTAAACACATAACTCAAAACAGTTCGCAATATAAATCCATCTAAAACTTCTCAACAAGCCACTTGCCCGATGTCGGCCCTTTCGATTCTTTTACCTTAACTTCTTTCTTTCTCCTCCTGCAATTCTGTTTAAATTTTGGTTGCTTCTCTTTTCCTAAAACAAATTAAAACATAAAACATAAAGTGAGCGAGTGGCTCAATACGTTACCCTTGTACTTGTAGAAGAACTTCAAAGAGTCGGTGAGCGCGGGCGATTTTAAATTCATTTAAAAATTCAACATTTAAAAAAGATGCTCAATTTACTGTTTCTTGTAAACTTTTTAATTTTTACATTTCAATTTCCTGCCAACACTAAGACCCCAGTTTATATACAATTACAGCCATGACTTCGATTAAACGATTTGGTTAAAGCTCCCGTTTGTCAGGAAAGCCCAATACATGGCCTCGATTAAGCGATTCAATTAAAGTTCCCGATTACGGAAAGGGCCCAATACGATTAGTTCCGCTAGCAAACATTTATGAACGATTAATGATTCACGATTCACGATTCATGATTCATGATTCATGATTCATTGGGTCCTAATGAGTTGTAGGCCGAAATAAAAACAAACATAGTGACATTTTATATAACAATAAAAATTTAACTATTTTGGAAGAGTACAAGCGATAACGTACCTTGGTCAATCGTTTCCTTTTTTAATTTCTATTTTCTTTCCTTCCCTGAATGGTCACTCCGATTGATTTTCTGTTTTCAAACAGAAATTTAATCTTTCCATTAATAAACGTATTAGCCTTTCTTGTACCTATTTTTTATGAGTGTTTTCATTCGTATTCTATTACTCCTCATGTGTGATCTAATTAAGCTTCAATGTCTAATGAACTATTCTATTTACTATAAAACTTGACCAAACTCAATTGTCTAAGTCATTAACGGGTTTAAAGCTCCAATTTCCTCCTTAAATAAATTCTCGTTAAAACTTTTACACTTTTAATTATATATACCTCCTAACCACTTACTTATTTATCATCTTCCAAATTACAAATTTCAACTCCACAAAAACCACTTCCAATTCCAATAAAACTTCCAAATGTATTTTCATCCATCTTTTTTTTTTTCAATGATTAACATAACCCAATTTTTTATTAATTCACCTACCTAGCATGCTTTTACAACTTCAACAATCTTCACACAACCAAGTAATCCATTCATACTCATATAGACAATTAAACAGGTACATTCACAATTATAACTAATCCTAAAATAATTTTTAATACCAATTTAACACATAAGAAACCCTAAATCCAATTTCACATATCCATATTTCAATTACTCCCCAAAGTTCATCCAATTCCACCACAACCAATTCAAAACTCACATTTATTTGTCTACTTATTCAATTACAACATGAGTTTGTACTAAGATTTGCTTAGAAATTAAGGATTGGAGATATACCTCAAAATGGGTTAGAGATGGAATTGAATGGTGGTGGCTCGGTGGTGGTGACCTGGTGGCTCAAGCGGCGGCAATGGGCATAGGTCAGCGGCGTCACGCATCGCGGAGTAGCCGGGGCGGCACCAACCCCGGCCAGGCTGCGGCAGAGGCACTACCTCTGCCTGTTCCGCCTTGCTGTCGCGAATAGAGGAAAATGGAGAGAGAAAGAGGTTGTCGGCGGCAGCATGGGTGGCGGCCGGGGGCTAGCGGCGGAGGCTGGCCCGTGAAGGCTGTTGGTGGTGGCAAGGGGCAGCAGTGAAGGAAGAAGAAGAGGTGAAGGAGATGGAAGATGAGAAGTGTTAGCTTGCTTTGCAATCCCTCTACTTTATCGATATATTTTGGACGATGCTTCTAGCAACTCCTTTCTTTTCCTGTTTTTTTATTTTTTTAATTTTTTTCTTCTAAATTCTAATATCTCCACATCTTCTTACTATTGATTTTACCACATGGTTAAACTCCCAATCACCCATTTGGCCCATTTTTGTTTGCTCATAAATATTTTCTAACTTTTGTCTGTTTTTTTTTGCTTACCATTTATTTATAAATAAACCGTGTTTGATACACAATTTGCATTATTCGAGGGTATATGCATTTCTTCGCACAAATGTAAATTTGTACGAATTATCCATTATTATTTTCGATTATCAAATTGTTCGAACCTTTTATTTCGATTTCGAATTTTTGCACGACTCACTTGCTCTTAAACAATATTAAGACGATAAAATATAAATTTAAAGTAGTTAATTACGATTAAGTTTTGGGGTGTTACAACATGCATCACGATCAAGTCTAGGCCCCATATTAGAGTTCGAGGTTCGACAACAACCAATTCCGGACATTACACAATAATTAATATTAAAATTATCACACGGAATTGAGGTAAGTATCATTTAGTATCTACTTTGACCCTTCATCTTTCGGACTCGGTCAAAGTGGGGGCTAATTGTAGATACCCAAAATGTGTTGCCCCTTATCTCCATTAATTACGTATTTTATATTATTGGTCCGATGATGAAATCTCGAGTCGTGTCTCGAGGATTTCGATCATCGACTGAATTTGATTAGTGCGACGGAAGTTAGTAAACCACAAAGAACCCCCAACACTAAATAAATAGCCTTTTGCCTTGGGTCAGTCCAAAAACCCTTTTTTGTTTGGATGGTCCAAGCCCGAATCAATCCTCCGAGTCAACGGAGTCCAGTGCCGCGTGCATCGGAAAATTCCACGCTCATAATTTTGAATTCCACTTTTGTCCAATAAGACACGGAGTCGAAGACCTCAAGATGGCGTTAAACATTGCATTTCATGATCACGAATATCAAAGTGTCGCGTTTAAACTCCAAGACAGTCTGCCCGAGATTAGGAGCTTCCTCCTTTAAAACGTCACCATATGGCCAATGCCCCTACCTAGATTTGTGAAGTGAAACGCCGCGTTTTGACACTGGAGACTCCCTTTTCGAGCATCGAAGAGCACAAAACCCTGGGCATCCCCGGGTGGCCGGCGCCCCGATCGAGATTCTATTCGGTTCAATCTTGTGCTTTTTGGCCTGGTGTAGGAACCACGACCAACAAGAGCAGAGCGAGCTTCCCCACGTGTGTCGAGTCTCTTTTTTAATGAATGGTTTTTGAAGATGGTTTTTTAAAAGTAGATTGTGGAATGTGGGATGAACCTTTTATTAAGATTTCCGAATTTTATTAAATATGATTTAAAGCGAATTAGGCCAAGTTTGAATCGTGATTTTATCAATCATTTTATTTTATCAATTATTTTTAGAAGGCCCGGGACATTGTTTCTTAACCGAACAAAATAAAAAGCTAGGGTTTTGAATCTGTCGTGAGGCTTGAGGACCGGACCAGTGGGAAAACACCAATCGGACCGAAACCAGCACTTAGGGGTTGGCGACGACGTCCATGGGGCCATGGCTTAAGAGATCGGCCTCGGCCTCGGCCTAGTTGGCGGATCAGGTGCCTTAGAACTTTACATGTCTGTCGAAACAGTAGAGATGCAATTTGAATATAAATAAAGCAAAAATAGGAGTCGTCGGTCGGTTTTCAGGAGAGAAAAATTAACAAAAACAAAATAAAGTTTACTTTGTCAATCTTAGTATCGAAGAAACTAGGACTAAAAAATATGAAAAATGAATCCGTTGGTCTTTGAATCGAGAATCGGATTCGGGCGAGGGTACGAAACATAAGGATAAACCCTTTCGTTCCGCCCGTCCGAAGACAACCATTACTAGTTTGAGTAGTAAATTAGAATAACGTAAAACAAGCAAGCAAGCAACATGCGAAACGAAAGTTAAAGCAACCAAAACATAATTAAGAAAGTGGTCAAGGCAAAATATGAAAAGCGATAAACGAAAGCGAAAGCAAAAAGAAAATAAAAGTGGAAAAGAAAATAAAAGGCAGAAATTAAAAGGCGTACATCGGGCGGGGAGGATATTAATGCGATACAATTCTTCTCCACAATACGAAAAGTGATAAAGAAAACATAAATAAACAAGTAAACTATTGAAGATCGAATCCATGCCCTCGGGTTATCCCACTCGTCGATCCGGATCTCGAATCGGGTGATGTGATGATGGTGAATTGAATGGATTTTTATAAATTTTCGTGGAGATAAGTAGGTATATGAATGAATGATAGAGTTTATGGGTTTAGATGTGGTGAGATTGGAGAGTAGAATGAAAGTAGGCTGAAAAGAGACTAAGGGATCATAATAGAGATGAGAGTATTCATTAGCTCTTAATCGATTTCAAGACGTGACATTGAGGGATGAGCCATTGCCGAAATGAGAGCCTAAGCTCTCTATTTATAGTGAGAGGTTAGGTCAAGGAATGACCTAGGTTTAGCTCTTGGCCAGCCGTCCGTAATTAGTTGCAAAACCGGGTCGGGGTAATGTGAAGATTAAACTGGATAGAACCGATATAAAACCGAGATAAAACTAGGTAGGGGGTGCCGGCCACAAGAGTGCTACCTAGGGTTTCATGCCCTTCTGTGCTATCCGAGGAGTCTTCGAGCCAAAACACAGATGTTTTGAGGCGAAATAAGTGGTATGTGGCGCCAACCATGCAAAGCTTTTCTAAGGTTTCGTACCCTTTCCATGCTTGCAACAGGATCTTGGCCAAAACACAGCGTTTTGAGTAAAAAAAATATTGGTAGGGCGGCCACAATAGCTTTCTAAAAATATAAAGTTTTCATTTTTGACAGGTTTCCATTTTTGGCACATTTCTATTTTGGCAAGATTTATTTTTGGTGCGGGTTTGGGTTCTTTGTGGTTTACTAGTTTCCGTCACACCAATCAACTTCGAGTATGTGATCCAAATCCTCAAACAGGACTTAGGATCTCATCATCGGGTCCACAAATAAATAAAATAGAAAAGACATGACACTTTTAGGTGCCTACACCCGGTTTTCTCAGCTGCTTACGAGCGGCTGGTCGAGAGCAAACCTTAGGTCTTTTTGACCTAGCTTTCTCTCCCTATAAATAGATAGCCTTGGCTCTCATTTTAGAACCCCTATGCATTATGCTTTGCAGAAAGCTAACCGGAAGGTTTATTCCTGAATTTTATGCTGTTGAAATTCGTCTAAGGGCTACTAAATAAACTTTTACGTATTTTGATCTCTTGGCTCCTTTTTAGCTTATTCCCACTCTATTCTTCATCCTCACCACATCCGAACTAGAATACTCCATCATCAATCTTCTTACCTACACTCAAAACTCACAAAAAGGCCCTTTCCGATTTACCACCGTTGCGTCACCGGATCCGATGACGGAGATCCAAAACGGCAAGTGGGATAACCTAAGGGTACCGATTCGGACAACAAACGTTTATTTATTTTATGCTTTTTATCGTTTTTCATATTGTGGAGAAGAATTGTATTGCTTTTATTTTCTCACGCCCGATGTAATCCTTTAAATTTCTTGCATTTTTTTCTTTTGCTTTTACTTTCTTTACCACTTTCTATCATGTTTTGGTTGCTTTAAATTTCTGTTTAGCATATTGTGTTTAGTACGTTATTTAGATTCACTACTCAAACTAGTAATGGTCATCTTTAGACGGACGGAACGGAAGGGTTTATCCCAACGTTTCGTACCCTAGCCCCCGAATCCGATTCTCGGTTCTAAAGCCGATGGAGTCATTCTTATCCTTTTTCGAGTCTTAGTTTTCGCATACAAAGATTAAAAGAGCAAATTTTATTTTTTATGTTTTTGTTAGTTTTCTCTCCTAAAAACTAACCGGCGACTCCTCTTTTACTTTATCTCTATTCAAATTGCATCTCGGCTTTTTCTAACTATAGGTAAAAATTTAGGGCTTCGAACCAGCCCGCCGGGCCAAAGGCCGAGGCTGATTTCTTTAGCCATGGCCTATGCCCAGCGCCCCTAACGAAGCCTGACACCGAGTGGTCGGTGGTCTTGGCTTAGGTCCAAACTAGTGTTTTCACACCAGTTTGGCTCTAAAGTCTCATGGCGGATCTGAAACCCTAATTTTATTTATTTTGTTCGGTTAAGAAATAATATCCCAAGATTTCAGAAAATAATTTCTAAAATAAAATTGTTAATAAAACCGCCAATCAATCTCATTTAATTCATCTTTAGCTTAATTTAATAAAGTTCGGAAATCTAAATAAGAGGTTAATCCCCACTTTCAAAAATCAATCTTCAAAACCTTAAAATCATTTCAAACCCCTTTAATATCAAAAATCCAACTCCAACCTGTGAGGAAGCTCGGTCGGCCCATCGGCCGTAGTTCCTACAATATCTTATAAATTTTATTGTGTCGTCTACAAAGTAGGAACTATAACTTGTCTTGAGATTCTCTCATATGATGAAGCTTGTTCATTTAGAATGTATTCATTTTAGTGTTTGTAGTTAGTAGTTAGTAGTTAGAGTTTAATGATTACGAACGACTATGATTAACGACC
Source organism: Talinum fruticosum (assembly GCA_021018815.1). NCBI lineage: Eukaryota > Viridiplantae > Streptophyta > Magnoliopsida > Caryophyllales > Talinaceae > Talinum > Talinum fruticosum. The sequence goes on along the minus strand of JAITYX010000006.1, from coordinate 11,479,528 downwards.
AATTTTTTTATAGCAGAATTTATGATTAGCGATTAGCGATTATCATCAATTCAATATTTACCAATGAGAAACTAGCGATTACGGTTAGTGATTATTATCGATTACTAACGTTTACTAGTGGCTAGTAGCTACCAAAATTTATTAGCAATTAGCGATTATAAACACTAGCATAAAAGTTGAAATGAATAGATCATTATTTTTTTCGAACTTTGTAATTTAGTATCTTTTATATATTCAAAGTATTTTTGTGCGTGAAAAAATCGACTAACCTATTTGAAAATCCCATTACTTTCTATTTGAACTATAGGAAGACAATTGATGTACATAATTGATTAATTATCCAAATGATAAAGTTCAGGCTCATCTTCCAATTCTGTGAGTAGGGGTGTGCATCACACATAAGGCATTTTACCTTCTTCGGCAATTTCAAATTAAAAATTGATATTTACAGTGGTTTTGAAAGGATGGAAAAAGGTCAATATAGTACAAAATTTAAGTGTAAATTCGTGATACTATGTCATAAAAAGATATCTATCCCTGTCCTAAAATAATTGTCATAATATGGGATTAGGCTCAATTTGATTCTAAGAAAATATGTTAAAAAGAAAATTTAAATGGAAAAAAAGTTCATGGGAAAAAAAGTTAAGAGGAAATTGAATTTTTTTCTTGTATTTGGTTCAAGGAAAAATTGAGGGAAAAAATTATAATTATTTTCCAACCTTTTACCCATCTACTACACATTATCATGAGAGAGAGAGAAAATACTCAATGGCATAGAATAATTGAGAGGAGAGAGAAAATTCTTAATGACCTTTCTTAATAGAAGTCTCTATCTTTTTTTCATTTCTATCTCTTTGTAAATTTTCTTCCATTTTCCTCTCAATTTTGGAAGGAAAATATGATTGACCAAATTGATAAAATTTTTCATGAGTTTTTCCATTAAATTTTTTTCCTACTTTTTCTTCAATTCAAACAAGGGAAAGAAATTCAATTTTCACATTTTTCTTTCCTTCTAATTTTCTTAGAATCAAATGGAGCCTAAGTGCTTACTTTTTATGCAACTTCAATAAAACTCTTATTTTTAAGTAGGATTCTTATTTTCACACTCATAAAATAATATTCAAGAAAAAAATTTCATTTAGTAAAAAATAAGTGTATTTATAAGTAAATTGAATTCCATGCTTGTTTTTTTAAAAAATATTAGGGATTCCGTTCAATCATAAACAATTATGTGACATAATAAAAATTAAAATCAACAAAATAAAATTAACAAAGTATCACAAAATTTTTCCATCTACCCAATAATATGTTTTGAAAAACTTTTGTGCAGAAAGGTACAAATAATAATACTAGTGATACAAAATTCTATAAAAACAATAATAATAATAATTATACAAAAAGAAATGGAAGCATATGTTTTGGATGGAAAAAGCTTAAAATTGAGGACAACAATAATATATTTTCCATCTCAGTCCTTACTCATTAGTGTTTAAGTTAAGATTTTATTGGTGGACAACCAATAGAATTCTAATAACCAACATATTTGAACATTAAATAAGACCCTAACACCCCCCAAAAAAAAAGCCCTTAAAATAAGATAAGACACAAATTCATTTGATTGGAAAATGTTCTTACAACCAAGATGCCCTGGGCATGGACCACAACAAATAAAACCCTCCAACTTGCAATAATCGGACAACTCTACTCTCCCCCTCTCTCTGGTAGACTCGTACTGCTTTACAACCCACAAAATTATGCAAATTTCTTTTTATTTCCAATTTTTTTGCCATTTTTTCGCTTCCACCGTCAGTAAACAGTGTTCTCAGCCAAATTGGCTTCTGGGTTTTTACTGAGAAGTGTCAATCAAGGAGGAAAGGAAATTGTGGGTAGTTTACCTTTTGGAAGATATTCAATTTGGGGCTGGTTGGCATACATGATTTGGTGGGTAGGAGTAAATTGTCACTAATAACGGCTAACACAACAAAACCAAAACCTCCCCGATGAATTTATAGAAAAGCTTTTGATCGAGAGAGGAGGGGAGGGAGACGGGGGAGAGGGAGAGAGACAGAGACAGAGAGACAGAGAGAGATTGTGGTTTGTTTTGTGTGTGGTGGGTGTGTCGGCGCAGGGGTCACTTCCCTGCGACATTGTCTTGTATCCAACGAGAAGGGCATTCTTTGAAAATTAATTTAATCCTAAGCGCAACTTGATGAAGTGGATTGATTAGCTGCCATTACCAACATCTCTCTCTAGTTTTGTTCATTCGGCGCTGGGTCTGATTCTGGGCTTTTCTTTCCCTTTTTTCAGTCTGGAATTTAAGCGCTGCACTTGATTAAAAAAGAACGGGCATTATGATTTTGCATTCAATGCCAAGAGCCACTTCTTATATTCGCTAATTGGAGGAATTTGCGCATTCAATGTGGGAAAAATTGAGGGTGAACTGATGATGGTATATCTTAGATTCGAAGATCGATGTAACTTGACCGCGGGGGACTGCAGCGAGTGTTTCTGAGAGATGCCTATTTGATTATATTTGTGTAGTTCCAGGTTTGGAGATTGCTGCAATTGTTACAATTTTGATAGTTGTGTTTTTATTAAATTTCTGTAATATTTTTTATTCTGCTGCAATGTATCATTGTTCATCAATCGTCTTCATTCATTAAAGAAACTTGTTGGTTGCATGCATTGACATTGTAATGTCTAGTCTAGCTCCAAAAGAAAAAAAACTTTTTTAGGGGGTGGGGGAGGAGGGAGGAGAAAATCAACGTTGTATTTTCCGTGAGGTGATATTTAGAAGGCAAACCCTCTTCCAACTGGGTCTTGCTCTGTGACTATGATTACATTAAACGACTAGATGAGAATGCACATTATGCTTGATTATGAAATGATCAAATCAAGAAGATGGTCTTTCAGAACTCCATCAAATTATCACCTGTGTCAACTTGTTTCTTTTTCTACTTTGGGGAGCTAGGATGATACTCATTTAGTTATTCTATTCCAGCTTTAGCTCCACATATTTGAGAATTAGCTTCCATGTTGACTTGCAGGTAGAAGTTCTTAGTCAAATGCCTTTGATGTGTATGTCTTATCAGCGGCAGCCCATTCATGTATTATTGGTAAATTTATTGCATATATGTCATTTCAGGTTCAATGAATGATAGTGACTACCACAATTTGTAGCTGAAGTGGTACTTCGACCAGATGTCAAGGCCTCTTGCAGCCTTAGTAGGTGGTGCTGCAGGAGCCGTGGCGTTGGTGGGGATAATAGTTGTTCTTGTGTGGTTTTGCCTGCTCCATAAAAGAGGCATTTCGAGAGCTTCTGAGACAGGCTCTTCTGATCCCTCTTTCCAAGGTAACTTTGATTTTTACATGTCATTATATGGTCTTATCTGACTATCTTCACTTAGCTCATTCTAATGCCTTTTGGATTAAAAAATAGTAGGAAAAGCTGGTGGTATTGAGCTGCCTTTCCGAGAAGCAAAGCGTTTTGATTGGGAAGAATTATCTTCAGCTACTAAAAACTTCAGTGATCAAAGCCTGATTGGTGTTGGAAAGTTCGGAGAGGTCTACAAGGGTTTGCTTGCAGATGGCATGCTGGTAGCCATCAAAAAGCGATCTGGGGCACCTACTCAGGAGTTTGTTGAAGAGGTAATATAATATGTTACATATAGTGTAGTGGTGTTAAGCAGCTGTCCTTTTATGTGTTGTTTTCTAGTTGTACTCATATGCCTATTAGATTCTGCTTCATGCATCATCCTTTTACCTTTTTGTATTGGTTATTCATTAAGTATATTCTGCCTGAGATAGAGGAACTTACTCCATCCATAGTCTGGCATCTAACTGAGAGAAATTGAATGCAGCAATCTCACTGTAGTTCTGTCTCTCGCTTAACAAGTGTCTTGCTCTGGTTTTAGAGTCATGCGATTTAGGAGAGTGTTATATCAGTGATCTTTTGTTTTCTATCTATCCATCCATGCAGTTAAAATATTTGTCATAGCTTTTATGAAACAATTCTTTATCTACATTTTATGTATCTAATTACTACCATAAGTTCATATTAATTCCATCTGTTTAGATTTGCATTAGAATTATGTATCTAATAATTTTTTTATCTCCGTATCTTGAGATGAACGTGTTACAGTGCAGCCATTGAAAAATGTCTCACTTTGAACATGGTTCTGAATCTGACCATTTCTTTGGAGGTTATGATGTTTTCACTAACATAGTCTTGCCTATTTCTTGGTGCTTTGGTGAGGAAGAATCGACGTAGTATTTCAGGGTAAAGTCATCGTTATAACCCTGACTTTTAGACCTTATATCTCTTTGGCTTCTGTTAGGACATGCATTGTAATTTCAGATGGTGTTCATCTGATTGACTTGGCAAAATTTACCATACAATTGCTTCTCTATTGGAATAATCCATTATGTGTTTCTTGTTTTTGAAATTTATTTGATTCTTCATCATTCCTATCTTGTTGGGAGCCTTCCATGCTGGCTTCCATCGTTTCAGGAAGGAGGGGGGATCATAAAGTGATTTGACTTTGAGCAATCATTACTTGGGACATGTACCTTGGTAAATGAGATATTTTTCTTGGGTGGAGGCACTTCCTTTTGTCCATAAATGGAGCCTTCAAGATGATTAGTATTTGTCTTTCCTGGAACTTCAGTTTTATTTTCTAGCCTTTTTCTTCTTCCCATATATTAGAATAAAATTATAATCACAATCCTGTTCTTGGAATGGATATTTCTACTTTTCAGTCTCTTCATCAAAGAACTTGGCATATTAGCCATTGTTTCTCAATGAGATTTGGGGGTTATGATCACAATTTTCTTAATTTGGGGTCTGTTCTCTCTGTTTGGATCTTGCATTGTTTTTGTTTGAATGACATAAGAGGGGGCGGGGGAATAGTGCAATTGGATGCATTGGTCTGAATTTTGGGGGTTTGGACTGGAATAACTTGCAATTCAATAGTAGCAACTTGCATTTCATTCTACTTCTATTGCCCAAAAATGATGTATCTAACTGGTATTAATGGTTGACAGAGAACATTAGGTTAAGTGGTATCCAGTTCACTTCCCATGGTGGAGAATAGGGTTCGAATCCTGGGACCTGTAATTCCTTGTTTGGAAATTGGAGCTTCGTTTGTTATGGGCAGGGCTGACTCCTTATCCGTCACCCCCTATAGTAAACGTTACTCGGCTGCGTTGTCATATGGGCCACTGGGGGCGGGGGCGGGGAGGAGCTGTACTCGCAAGAAAGTAGTTTTAGTTGCTGTTTTAGTGATCCAGTTATTTACATAAGACAAGTAGTTCTAAATCTCTTGCTTTTGGTGGAAAAATTGGTCTGTAACTGAGTGCAATATGAAGAAACTAACAGCACCATAGTTGGGTATGCTGCATAGGGAGTAGCAATTTTGATGTTTATATTATTGCAGTCAGAATCCTCCCCAAGTTCAGGTAATGGTGTCTAAGTCCCCACTCCCCCTCAACAACAAAAAAAAAAAAAAAAAAGAAGGGTCTACAATTTGAAATTTATGTGAATCTATATAAACAAATGAAGATTATGGGCACATAGCTTGTTAAATTTGGATGTGAAATGTGGACAAATCCGGAGCGTGGATAGATCATAGATGTGATTTACAGAACCTAAGTTAAACAGGACAGGGATCTAAATCATTGGAAATGCCTCTACAGTCTTTGTATATTCTGTTCCTCTCCAGTTAGCTGGACACATGTTGGGATTAAATTAGTGGACAATACAGCAGTGCTGTTAGCTAGTAGTTTCCATGATTTCATGTGAAGTTAGTGTCATTTCAAGACCTAAGTGCTACTAAAGATCATATGTATGAACTAGGCAATTTTGTTTTGGCTGAAATGACATCATCTTAAATTCTGTCTAGGAGTTTACTTCTCTTATTCTGTCTTTACTCTGTATTGACTATTTGACTTTGAAATCAAGCTTTCTCAATCTTCCTTTATATATGTTCATGAATCATGACTAACAAAGGGTCTTTGTCTCCTACTGTTGCTAGAGTGCAGAGTTTTATTTCTAACTTCAATATTTGTTATCTGCCTTATTGTTTTGTTTTGTTGAACTTAATTTCCTATCAGGTACGTTACCTTTCATCTATTCACCATCGGAACATCGTTACTCTTCTGGGTTACTGCCAAGAAAACTACCAACAAATTCTTGTGTATGAGTACATACCTAATGGGAGTGTTTCCACTCATTTATACGGTAAATTTGAAGTGTTTTGAGTTTGCTTCTTAGGTATCCTTTCTAAACTCGCTGTGACTTACTGGTTAGGGGCTTTACAGGAGCTGGTCAAGGCTCACAGGAGAAACTGGAATTCAAGCACCGTCTTTCAATAGCTTTAGGGGCGGCTAAAGGTGATCCTCTGCCAAATCAGTCAGCATTTGTGGCTTTCCGGGTATTAGTTTTTCTTTTTATTGTGTCCCCAAATAAACAAAAATGAAGAAACAAAATAAAAGCATGCAAATGCAAGAATCTCAGTACCTGAATTGGTCCTAAAAAATTCTCTTAGAAGCTTTTGTAAGGTTGTGATTCACCTTCTTTTTTAGCCGGGTGGGAGGGTGCGGGGGTGGGGGGGAAGGGAGTCTGTAGTTCATTTGGTTTTCCATACGTTTGAGAAATCTATCTGAATGACAGTCTGGAGATTTAAAAAGTAAGTTAGTAATAACATTGATCAACTTTGCTTTATATAACTTATCTTTTGTTTTAATGCTGTCCTACAAATTGGCTTTTCGAAACTACAAGTGCACCAAATGGAATATCTCCCCCCAGAAAAGAAAAGGAAGAAAATTTCCCTTTTTGATGGTGTTTGGGCTGTAAGCATGCCATAGTTTCTTTTCACTAGCTAGAGTCATTGTTTCCTACATGATGTGCAGGTTTGGCTCATCTTCACTCCCTTAGTCCCCGTTTGTTACACAAGGACTTCAAAACCTCCAATGTGCTTGTTGATGAAAATTTCATTGCCAAAGTTGCGGATGCAGGGATTCGGAATTTTCTGGGAAGATTTGATGTGGCAGGCCCATCTTCTCAAGTTGAAGCAGATGAGATTTTTCTTGCTCCAGAGTAAGACTCGTAACTTTATGTCCTACCACATCTTGCTGTACGTGTTGGTAGCAATATTATTGCCCTCTATTTCCTTGTCCTTGTAGGGTGAAGGAGTTCAAACAGTTTTCAGAAAAAGCGATGTGTACAGTTTTGGGGTTTTTCTTCTCGAGTTGGTTAGTGGACATGAAGCAAGGGAACCGCCAGAATCCAACCAAACGTTGGTTGAATGGGTAAGAATCTTTTCACCTACTGCGAATGCTCTGGTAGTTTAAGAAAATGTCTTTTCTCTTTCTAAACAACAATCTTATGGCATTGTCACTTTCATCAAAGCCAAAACATATCCACACTGGGGAAATTGCATCTTTTGGGTAAGAGATGCAAAAGAAAGAAAATATCATGGTACTGACTACAGGTCCTTGTTGATGGTAGATTTATGGTTGTGGTTTGTGGGAGATCCTGTAACAATTGTCAGTTTAGAACATAAGGTGCAAAGTTACCGTGGCACTTTATTGTAGACTGAAAATGCGGGAAATTTCAAAGAGATGCACCTGGCCCGTACTGCTAGTTATATTCACGTTTGGGTTTTTCTTTCGGTTGTGATAACATATGCTCTTTGCTTTCAACCATAAGGTGCGAAGTTACCATGACTTCAACACCATCTCCACCATCATTGACCAACGATTGGGGGTCGGTTCACCATGGAAGGAATGGAAGAGTTTATACAGCTGATCATCCGTTGTATAGACCCATCTAGTGAGCTTCGACCAGTCATGAGCTATGTGGTTTCTGAACTTGATCGAATATTGGAGAAAGAGATGAGCTTGACCACAGGTATGGGGGAAGAAACCCCGATAGTGACACTTGGAAGCCAGCTTTTAGGGCTTCAAAATAATGGGCATCTTGGATATACAGAGCCTGAAATTGTGTCTGTTAGCGTGATTCTTGAACTTGGTTACTGGTTCCTCATTCATCTGTGCATCCTTATTCTATATCTTTATTTATTCAAGGAGAGAAACAAAAAGATCAAAAAGACATGCAGCTGTTTGATAATTGTATAAAAAGTAGCTGTGATATTTTTTAATTTTTTCCCCTCTGAAAATATGTGTGCCCAGTCAATGTTGTAAACTGCTATTTGTTTGTTAATATATGTGAAGACTGGGGGTGATGTGATTTTTGAAATGTTTTATTGTGCTTTGGTTCCTTTTTTTCTTTTTCTTTTTTTTTTGGGAAATGGTATCCTCATATTGCTTTGAAATAAACAGATTCCTAGTGATAACTTCTTTTTTCTTTTTCTGACACAAGGTGAGTAGCTTTCCATTAACCAAAAACCATATGTACAAGATTACTTTGGGCATACCAAAGGAATTACAAAAAGTTATCTACGGCCTTGATACCCAAGCTTTGAATGTGATCTTCCTGTCAACCAGAGTAGTTCTAAGTACCCACCTAAGTTGCTTCACAATTTGCTTAGCTGTTCTAGTCACTCCTTGGAAGCTGCTTGCATTTCTCTTTTGCCAAACTGAAATGTGACTGCAGTAATCATCATAGTGGAAGGACCGCAAACTTGGCTTGGGCAATATAAGCTCCTCCTGGATGATTATTCCAGTCCTATCTCCAATCTGAATCAGAACCTGTGATAGTTGAGCCCTATAATATTTGCTGGGAAAATGGACACTGCAAAAGCGAGTCCCACGATACTCTTCATTTCATCACAGAAGGTGCATTTCTCCTCCAGCAGAGGCTGCCATTTCTTAAGCCTATGTCTTGTTAATGCTCTTCTCTTTAACACCATCTATAGACAAAATGTATGTTTTGGCGAATTACTTATGTTCAAGAATCAACTCAACCAAAAGCTTAAACTAATGGTTGAAGGCTCAGAAATAGGTTATAATCTAACATGCCCCTTCACGCGAATGCTCTTTAGGTTTAAAGCGTGGATGTAACAAAGGTTACTCCTTACTTTGTGCAATAATCAATATGAGGGTTGCTGAGATTCGAACATAAGACCTCTTACTTAGAGGTTCAAGAATAGGTTTATATTCTAGCATACTTTAAACAAGTTTCCACCAACCCATTTCCTGATTAAGCTCTTAAAGTTTCTCATAATCATGTTAAGCACTAAACTTCCCACCTTTAATCATTGCCCATTGATTTGATTGATCATCATACCCGCCCCACCCCCCTCCAAAAAATAAAATCCATTTCTTAACTCCCATCTGCTTCTTAAAATGCCAGCTCCAGTCAGCTTTACATTGCACTTGTCTCCAAGTGAGTCTATTTTACCCATAAGCACTCTAGATTTTCCATGATCAACCAAAGATGGTTTGCAAGTAATGCCTTATTCCAATCACCACTTTTTCTGATACCTAGTCCTCCCTCCCTTTTGGGTTTACAGATATCCTCCCACCCTCTTCCCCACCCCAGAGATAACTTCTATAATCCTCTCCACTTTCTTGATGGCTTTCTGTTTACAAATATCCTCCCAAGCCGCTGGTATATGCTTCCTCTTCCCATCATCCCCTCCCCACAGATAAACTTCATAATCCTCTCCGCTTTCTTGATGGCTTTCTATGGAAGTGTAAATATGGAGCTACAATAATTATGCATACTGACCAAACCAGTGTTTACTGGGTATATTTTTTCCTATGTAGCTGAGGTGTTTTGAACCCCAGCTCCTAATTCTCCCAGTGATCTTAGCAGACAACTTTTGACATTCATCTCACAATCATCTCCATTCGACCTTCTAGGTTTTAAAGGAACTTCCAGATATCTCATAGGCAATTTACTCATATCAAACCTTGTCATCTCTAGTAATTCCTCTTCCAACTCCTCACTAACACCTTGCTAATTTTTTAATGTTAGCTTCCAAACCCTGAAACTTCAACAAATCCATTAAGAAAGATATAGAAACTGGGTTCTAACTTTACAGAACACCAACAAATAATTAGCAAAAATCAGATGATTCAATTTTGAATCCTTACAGCCAGGGTTAAACTTAAATCTATCATCCTTAGCCACGTGTGTAAGCTATCTAAACAAATATTTCATGCCAAGAACGGACAACAATGGTGATATTGGATGACCTTGTCTTTATCCTCTTTCACTGTGAAAAGGACCATGAAGACCACTATTATAATTGAGTGAACAAGAGGTAGAAGATATGCACTCTAATCCATTCACAAACTAACTAGGTAGGCCAATTCCCAGCATCCTCTCCTTTAGGAAACTCAAATCAATTGTGCAAACTCTTTTTTCCCCCTTAAAAAGAACCATAGCTAACTCGACTTGCTTTGGAGGAGAGTGTGGGAGGAGTTGAGACAAATTAGCAAGTTGTTAAGAAGCTTCTTCTTAAGATCTTATTCGGGAGTAGGAATGGAAACAGTGCGTTCAGGTCAGGTGGAGCCATACCCACATCCATACCCATTTTAAAATGTCGTATCCACACCCATAGCCACACGTGCTGGGTTTTGAAAACCTATACCGTACCCACACCCATAAGGTTTTTTTAGGGTTGCAGGTTTTATTTAGGTTTGAATAATGGAGGCAAAATTCTTAGGTGTTGAGTTGCTGGAAAGCTTCTAACTGAGCGTGTGAGAGAGACGATAGAGCAAGAGAGACAAAGACAACTAAGCAAGAGGATGAGAGAACGGCAAGAGGCCAACTGAGCGAGAGGAGCAGAGAGCGAGATTTGAGAGAGGAGCAACTCTACGAGAGAGACGGAGAGAGAGACTACAACAAAAGGAGGGAGAGAGAGAATGGAGGAGAGGCAGCGAAAGAGGAAAGAGAAGGGAGAGGGAAGCGAAGATTTGGTATTAAAATATCCTCACCTTAATTTAAATCGAGATTGGCCGCTTGGGCCATTTCACAATCAAGTTGAGATTGCTGTTGGCTGCCAAAAAATAAATAATATCACATTAAACAATCAGGTGCAGGTCGGGTTCGGGTGTGGGGCAGTTAACCTTGTACCCGATCCGAATCCAAACCCAAACTCGATTTTTTACCCGACTCATATCCGAAGTTTTATAATTTTTCATGCCCACACCCGAATAAAAACGAGTCAATTTTAGGTGAAATTTTCATCCCTAGTCGGGAGTAGGGAGTGAGCAGCAAGGGAGTAAGCAAGAGTTACTATTCTCTCTTACAGTGTGAGAAATATTCTGTTTGTCCCTCCGTAATCAATTGTTATATCACATACAAACGATTGTACAAGATAATCAAAGAACCGAATTTCGGCTGGCTAAAAATACGGAATGACAACTAAAATCTGCTTTTGTACACTCAACTTCCATAAAATATTGTCCAATAATATTGAATATACGACTGATCTGATTTTCATCTAATCTTTTTCTAGCCAAGTAACATAAAAAGAAAGAATAATGCAATAGTGGATGTAAAATCTGGAGCTAAGGAGAAACTTTCTCTGATGGCTACTCCCAAGGCCATGACTTTCGTATCCAAGAGGTTCAAATACATAAGATTTCCGAAACTTGCTCGGGTAAAAGAAAAGCAAGTATTTACAACTTCCTAATATGATAAGAATTAGAAAACCATCCTAATATAAGATAAAATTATACCTAGAATATAGGATATGAAAATATCCTAATACTCCCCCTCAAGTTGGAATGTGAAGATGCAAAAAGCCGAACATGCCAAGATGTTGAAACAGAAGATGACCTAAAGCTTTGGTGAGAGTGTCAACCAGCTTGCTTAGTGGTAGGAACATACTTGGTGATTACCTCCCTAGAGATGAATCTTTTTGTATGAAGTGATAATCAATCTCAATATGCTTGATGCGCTCATTAAAAATTGTTGAAGACAGAAAGCCAAAAACCCGACATAACTCATATTTGGCTGATAAGCCTATCTCGTTGTCATTTTGGGTAATGTTTTATTTCGAGTCTCATAAGTTTTTCTACCTCATGTTTTAATTTCGTGGAGTTGGTGGAACAACTTTTTGGAAAATAGGACCTAGGCTCAACGACTATTTCAACATTGAGTTCTCAAAGTATCCATTGTAACGACTAGTCGACTCAATTCCTCTAACCGAAGACTCAAAGAATTTCTTTCAAGACAAACTATTTAAAGAAGCTTTAGCATAAGATTCTCACCAACGAAAAACAACAACTAAATTGATGACACATATCTAGTTTACAACTCCTACATTGTATTCTAACTCTTTTCGAGTTAACTCTTAGTGGGAAAAATCATGTAACTACACTTTACTTATCGAACACTTTTCTCTTTTCCCTTGACCGAGTTGATAACGTAACTTCAACTCGGTTGTCCCAAGTAGATAAGAGAACTTCAACTTTGAATAATAGGTCGGATAAGGGAATTTCTAGGCTCTGTAAAAATTATAATATATTTATTGAAGGGAATAAATTTGGGTAGTCATATTCATTGTAGTGGAGGATTTAATTAGTGGATTTGACTTGGTATTTTGATTAGCACTCGCTTGAGGTTTTCTCGCTCCCGGAAGGTTCCCTCGAAATATCTCTTGCCAATCTTTTCACCTCCTGTCCGAGTCACAGCTTGTGTTTCGAAAGCTCGACTTATCTAAACTTCATTTTTTGCAAAAATCCTTCTACATCATATTCAACCCCTCTAGGGCGATTTACTTCTCTAATTAAACTTTCAATTAATATCGAGCCTAGCCTTCTCCCAAGGAACTAATACTCCGAAGGTCTAAAGATCATGACTCATAAAAATGGAGAATTGCATGAAAGAAGGTCTTTCACAAGGCCACTAAAGTTTAGGAGCTCCAACTTCGCCCATTAGAAGAAACTAATGCAATGCTTCATACAAGACCAAGATGATGAAGTCCGGGACGTCATCACTTATGAGAACTATGTCCCAATGAAGTAAATTGGCAATAAAACAAGTGTTAAACCGAAGACAGAGTTCACAATAGACGAAAAAGAATGACACAAGAAGAGTAATAGAGTTATCATCTTAATGTGCGCATTAGACTCATATGAGTTTAATAGGGTCTCAACCTACGACTTAGCCAGAGAAGTATATGATACTTTTGTGACAACCTCGTGAAGGAATAAGCCGGTCAAGCGGACTAAAATCAGCCGAGTAGCTCCACAAGTACGAGCTATTTAAAATGGAGGTTGATGAAAGTATTAGTGAGATGTATGTAAGGTTCACCGAGGCAGTAAACAACTTAAAATACCTCGGTAAGAAGATGTCGAAGTGGTCGAAAACTTCTAAGATGTCTTTTCAAGAAGAAATGGCGTCCAAGGGTGATAATTATTGAAGAAGTTTGGGATTTCAACAAATTTAAACTTGATGAGCTCATTAGGAAATTTCGACCCATGAGCTACATTTTTAAGAGGAGGAAATTGAGGTCAGTCGGAGAAGGAAAGTTGCCGTGAAAACCTCAAAAGAACCTAGACCAAGTCCTAGCGGCTCTTATTTAGAAAAGGACCCAATGGTACTTCTCTCCGGAGGCTTCCAAATGATGATAAAGCACACAAAGTGGCGTAAAAAGCCAAGAAATGAAGTCTTCTAAAAAGATAGGAAAGGTAAAACATCTTTCCACTACAAAAAAACTTTGAAATAGCGACGGGTATTCCGACAGAATTTTGACGAAATCCGAGTAATTTCAACGAGTTTTCCTACGGATTATGGATGTCGGAATTCCGCTCATCGGTAAGGCCCGTACGATGGGCTTGTCGAATAAGGGAGTTCGATGGGATGTTTAACGGCCATGTGCCCATCGTACAATCAGGTCCAACGGATACCTAAAGGGTGTCCGATGGACAAAAATTATACGTGCGTCCCGGATATCCGACGGGTTTTCTAACGGGTATTCTGTTGGAGACCCGTCGATCTGTTATTTTAAAAAAAAATTTTAAAAATATTAAATATCCTAGCTAAAAAATGAAATACATTTACTAATATATACATATCTAAGTATTGGTAATTAATTAAAAAAATATTATGTACTAAATATTAATACTAAACATAAACACTCGTATAATCACACGAGTGTTTGTTAAAGTTCAAATAAAATAGTTGAAATTCATGAATTTAGATGAGTGAAATAACAAAATATGAAAGTCACAATAGTAGGCTACTCAAGCATCGCACGAGTCGGGGTGTCATTATCATCTTCAAGGTCATCATCACCTTCAAATTCATAAACTTCGTGGCTCGGGTCAACTTGTTTAGATGAACTTGCTCTCATTACGTACTTCCAAAGTTTGTTTACCCTGTTGTTCGGTTTTTTATTGGAATCCTCAATCATAGAGAGACAATTGTCGGCCAATACTTTCATCGAAGAATTAAGCTTGTTCACGAGGGTCAAAGTGCTCATCACAAGAATGCCGAGGTGTTTTGAGAGTCGGCTAGATGTCTTCAACTTCACCCCTTCAAGCCCAAAACCATACACACGACCCTTTCTGTCGAGATTATGTCCGACCCATAACTCCTCTTGAGTAAGAGGTCATTGCTTGGAAGCCCTCACTGTAGAAGCTTGAACCCTCCGGTACTCCTTCCACTTCTTATCATGGTCCTCTTGTAAATGTAATTGATATTATAAATTAGTATAATGAAATTGCTACGATGATAATTTACTATAATATTTTAGAAGTCTTACCATCTTTTTTTGAGATTTCTTATCAATGAACACTTTATTTTTCAAATCAAAGTATCCATCCATAAACATCTCCTTTATAGTGGGCTCTCCGTTAAAAATGCCCTTCTCGCAGAATAAAGAAATACATATTATATAAAACATAATTATACATACATGCATTAATTGTGCATAGGATTTTAAATACTTCCCAAGTGTCTCCTCCTTTTAGTTCTCAGGTATTGACCCACATGTGTGTTTTGATGTTCCAAGACCTTTGGGGTTACTCATCCGATTTTTCTTATTTTGCTCACTCATCTTCTTCAATGAGTCTATCTCTCGCGCAATGTTTACACAAGGCTTCCTAGTTATTTAGAAGAAGCCAAGCCGATCTTTTTTCGCCCTCCTATGATAATTAAGTGTGTCTCGTGAGTCGATTTTAGCTCAAATCTCAAAGATACAACTAATTTGGCTTTCATTGTGAGGGTCCCACCGATACTACATGAAAACAAATATTAGTAATTCTAATTATTATATATTAATTGAATCAAATATAATAATAATTTATTAAAAATTACCTTAAATTCTTTAAACCATAAGTCTCACTATGACGTTAGGAATGCTCCTCAAGTTGGCCATAGTTGAGGATATTGACTTTTGAAGATTTACCTAATTTTGGCTATTATACTCGGTCATAAGGAGAAAAACTACAAAAAAGCCAAAGCATTAGTGTAATTTAATGAATGAAATGTGTAATAATAATAAAATCTTTTAAACTTACGTGTCACCATCCGACTCCAGGTAAATCTTGTTCCTACCAACATCACTTTCCGAGGTAGCATCGCTCATTTGAGGCTGAGTTGGTCGGAGGAGTATGAGGTTGAGGTTGAGTTTCGGGTTGAGAAGTACCAATGTTTATTCCCAAAGAAAATCCTCCATATTAATTATATACATTTGGAATGCTCGCCGTGGAAATTTGGTTGATATGTCCCTTGGAAATTGGGTTGATAACAAAATAATGATGTGAAGGATTCTTGGTCACCACTTCGATTACTTGATGTAAAATGTTCATCGGTGCATTTGCGGGGTCATGATGTTGACGTCCCCTACGTCTTCCACGTCCACCACGAGATGTAACGCTCCAAACCCGTAATCACCGGTTTTAGATTAAGCAGCCGCTAGCCGATGATTAGCGCAGCGAAAGTAGGTCACGGGCATTACCGCCGCTTACCAGAGGAAAGGGCAATGCTATATATAGATATAGCATTGCCCTTTCCTCTAGTAAGGGCGGCGGTAATGCCCTCGACCTACTTTCCGCTGCGCTAATCATCGGCTAGCGGCTTGCTTAGTTTAAACCGGTGATTACGGTTTGAGGCGTTACGAGAGGCACCCTTATGACGCCCATCTATTCCGGACATTTTTATATGCACAATGCATCGAAGAGATTAACGCAACACAAAATATTAGAGAAAAATGTCGAAGTTACACATATCATGACAATAAAGTTTGAAATCATAAATCACAAAATGGCGTTGAGTATATTAAATGATGAATACAATTTATTCCCATTGAAAGTTGACCTAGTCGTCATCCTCATCAGTATGTAACATCATCTCTCCTTTATCAATATCGGTGTCTTTCTCCAAATCCTCCCACTCATCCTCCTCGGGGTCATCATCATTATTATTATCAGTCTCCTCTTCATCTTCATCCTATTCCTCATCTTCTGCATGGAAAGTAGAGCGTATGGGGACTTCAACAACTTCAGGTGCAATTGTGTCATCTACTAACGATGTGACAATGACCTCATTAACATTCATCTTGGTCATTGTATCCGCTATGGGCGATGGATAATTCTTCTTCAATCTCAGGTGCACCATAAGGTTTGTTATGTAAGGTAATCCACCAATTCATTTTACCCGAAATTGTTTTGGGTAATTAAGGTACACCACTTAAGTTATAGTATCTCGTGAATATGAATGGATCATACTTTTGTATTGCCTACTACAATTCACCTCGGGATAATAAGATAGTTTTGGATATCGTAACCCCTAAGGAATGGTTAGGTCAAACCACGTACAATTAAACAAAAGGCATCTTTTGATCAATTCTTTGGGGTATTTAATTCGAAGAACCTCTTGAAGGGTGTCGTAATAATCTCCACCGAGGTGTTCGCCTTCCCCACTTCCTTCAACACAAATGCCACAATTATACACTTTCTTACCTTCATTTCTAACCTATATCCCGAAGAAACATCTAAGTAGTTTATAATTCCAGCGACCAAGTCGATCAAATAAGATTGCTTCTCATCGATAGGGAATCTTGTAACCTACCAAGCAATCGGATGGGCGATGTGATACCCGTCGACCGTCCGTCGGTCTCCTAACTCGTCGGACATTTTTGTCGCTATTTCATTGCATATTTGTAGAATTCTCTCCAAATTCTTCTTCTGCTAAAAACTTTGAGTGTTTTGTGTGGAGATAAAGAACACATTGTCAACGATTGCCCAAAGAGGAAGACTACATGGAATGAAGATGAATCAAAAGATGAGGAATACACCGAGGATGAATCCATGTGTTTGATGGCAATGACTCGATTTAGACACAAAAACTAAGTCCCAACAAAACTCTTTTGATTATGAGGGGACTAATCCTTAATAGGTAATTGACTACTTTCTCAAGTTCTCTAAGAAAATCTCGGTAAGTACATTTTTACTTTAGACGAAAAATTCAATTTTGATTCTTCGCTTTTTAAGAAAAAGTTGAGACTTTAGAAATTGGGAACACTGTTTCAAGAAAAATTGAGACTCGTATTAAGGTACTCAAGAGCAACTCAAAAGAAAATGAGATTGAGTATAACGGAAATCCGAAAATGAGCTTTTGAAGTAAAATCTGGGAAAGTCTTAGAACTTGGTTATAAAAGTCACTCAAAGTTAGAAAAACATTGATCTACTTCAGGATTCTCAATGTGTTTCTTTTAGAAAAAGAAGGGTCCGGTTTTAACTCGAACATGAGGATAACTCCTATAAGAGTCTTTTCAAGTAGGGATCTAGAAAAATCAATTTTAGAAAAACTTTGCATAGTCCCACTTAATCGGTGAGAAAGAGGACTAAGCTAAGAAAGGTTTATTAGAAAAGGTCTCCACAAACTTCTTACAAAACAAAAGATTTTTAACAAAATTGAGACTCAATTTTCGAAGAACAAGGGTTAGAATCAAACTAGACCTAAGATTATTCAAATTTTGGGTTTCCAAGAGTGCCCTTTATCCAAAACCGATCTTAATAAGGAGAATTACTAAGTTTGTTAGAGGAAGTGAGAAAAGTTAGTGTATTTCTCTTTAGCAGGAATGTCACAAAGAGAAGAAAGACCACCGATACCTAGATAGTGGACGTTCTAGATACATAACCGGGAATACAAGACTTTTACTGAGTAGGAGAAGATGAGTAGTGGTAAAGTCACTTTTGGAGATAACAGGATAGGTAGAATCGTTAGGATTAAGAGAGTTGGATATGGAGACAACTCGATCCATCCAATCTACCTTGTTAAAGGACTCAAATACAACCTTCTAAGCATATCACAAGTATGCAACATAGGTCAATAGGTAATGTCACTCGGACTAACTATTTCATCTTAGATGCAACAACTCATGAAATCAAACTTTCCGGTATAAGGTTAGGTAACTCTTATACTATTTCGTAAACAATTCCTCTCAAAATCTTTCTTGTCTTAAAGCTGAAGTGATTGATGATTCATGGACATGACATCGTAGATTAGGTCATATTAGCATGCGTATTATCAAGAAATTATCTTCACATGGATTGGTCCGAGGTCTCCCTAAATGTGCATTTAACAAAGATAAAAATTGTGATGGTTTTGTAAAAGGGGAACAAGTTAGGTCATCATTTAGACCACTTACTGTTTCAACATCAAGAGTGCTCGAACTAATTTATATGGATTCATATGGGGAAATTCCTATTAAGAGCTTAGGAGGTAAATCTTATGTTCTTATCATTACTGATGATTATTTGTGATTTACCTACGTGTGTTTTCTTAAGAATAAAAACGAAGCATTCAAGGAGTTCTCCCGAGTTTGCAGACAGATACAACCGAATCTAGGACAGATTATAAGGGTCGAACGGACCATGAAAGAGAATTTGACTACTACGAATTTGCAGATTTCGTGACAAATCTAGGATCTTTGATTACTTCTCTTTTCAATAACTCATCAACAAACGAAGTTGCAGAAAGAAAGAGCATAACCCTTGAGGAGATTGGTAGAAGAATGATGATCCCAAACTACTTATGGGCTGAGGTAGCCGACACCGCCAAACTACACATTGAACCGGTTTCTCATTCGCCTAGTCCTTAAGAAAACACCCTATGAGCTCTACGAAGATCTCAATCTCAGCTGGAATGATGATAACTTGATTTAAACCGAGCTCGAACGTTGAAAAAAATAATTCAGCCCCGAGTTGATCCAATTTCAAGGCTTACTCTCGGAGAAACTAAGTCACCCTAGAGGGGGTGAATAGGGTGATGAGGAAATTCACTCGAGTCAAACACTTGATATGATTCTGAGGAGAGTGTGAGTCAAGAATGAACTCAAAAATAAGTGGAAGATGAAGATACAGATTGGACGGAACTTTAAATCAGTCCGAGTGTAGATTGGACTCGTAAAAGTATCAACTCGTAAATTATGTGGAAACCCTCCTGGGGTAGAAAACCACTGGACCGTGCTAATCCAAGCACGAAGTCAAATCCACTATTTTGAATCCATAAAATACAGTAGAATGACTCAACCTAGGTTGCTCCCTTTGACAACTCCTTACGAGTTTTTCCTAAACTCGAAATTCCCTTATTTGATCTAGTACTTCCTAACCGAGATAACCTTTACAGCTAGGGACAATTGAGTTGAGATAACCCTTACAGCTCAGTCAAGGGACCTTACTCGAAAGTAAGAATAAGTGTTTGTAACCGATTATAAGACCTTACAACTCGAGAGAATATTAATTACAGAGTTGGAGTTGTAAGTAGAAGATTGAATATGAATACAAAGACTTTTGCTCAAGTATGTGTATTGACAGTTGGTTAAGCAATCTTCAAGTCTTAAGAGTTGGCCTCTATTTATAGATGACCAAGTAGACTAGCCGTTGTGACCATCTTCCGACTGGAAGTCCTTTGTGACCATTGTAGCAGATTTTCCGAGTCACTCGGAAAATATCCGTTGATGTAAGGGCAACGGCTCTTAACTCCTTCGGAAGTCCTAAAACCACTGGCGGTGTCTTGAAAAGTAAGGTGGAAACCACTGTTAAGCTTAACATTGTAGATTTCAGTTTTGGAAATAGACAACCCCGACACGATGTACTGGGGCTAGGTCGTAGATGGAAAAAGCTTTGTCTGCTGGTGATTTGACATTTTGAAGCCGGTTACTTTTGTAATCTAAAAATAGGATAGCCTCGATTGAATAACCTACAAAAGTAAATCAATTTGGTTCTCAAAGTATAAAATACTTTGGTCCAAGATTAGACATAGATAATAAATTAATTAAGATAATTAAGTGCATAATTATCTCGAGTCGGAAAAATGAATGGAGTTTTCCGAGTCTAATAACCATGAGACTCAAAATCCATCCGAGTCGAGTCTAAGAGAGAATCAAGTCAAATAAAGAATATCGGACTTGACTTAAACAAAGCAAAGTTCAAACAAAATATGCTGACTTAGAAGAATGAATTATTAATGTAATTATTCTGGAACATGAAGTCGGATCTGCGGTTATGCAAAATAGAACAAGTGTTTGAACATGCGATTAATCCGAGTGTTGTTTGAGTGACTCGAACGAGTGTGTGAATAGAGTATGCTTTCTAAGTCGGTCGAATCAAGTGAGAATATATGCAATGGTTTCGTAAAACTCGGATAAGATGATCTATCATTCAGAAAAGTTTCTAAGGCACATAGAATGACTTGAAATCAAAACCTTATGAGAGCTGAAGTCTTATACCCGATTCTTTGATGGAAGTCGGATGATGTATATGTAAAGTCCGAGTCTTCGATCTCCCCTTTTTATGAAAGGCATTCCATACTTAGACAAAACTTTGTCAATGATAAAGATCTCGGTGTTTTAATCTTGCTCGTAAAATAAGTTAGTAAGATGTGCTAAAATTTAGTTCTATCGGAGCATATTTATCTATTATAGTAGATAGATTGAGATTGTACAGTAAGAACTAAAGTATCGAGCAAGGAAAAAAAAACTTGTAGACAGAACAATGATTGGCCATTGATAGCAGGATTATTAATGAGATTCATTTATTCATTTAAGGAAAAGAGAATAACCGAGTATTAGAGCAATGATAGATATAGTTGACATACTGAGCAAGAAATGGAAACTCGTAAATAATTCCATTAAGCATTAAACTCGAAATTATTAATGAAATGCATTAATTCATTAAAGATAAGAAAAATTACACAAAAGAGAGGGTGAGAGAAACTCCCCTAAACAAGACAACAAATTTTTCTAGCTATTCTCCCCTTGCCTTTCAAAGAAAAACAAAAAGAGGAAGAATGTATCAAGTAGATACAAATTTGATGTCCGGACAAAAAAAAAAATTGAAAAACAAGAGAAGAAAACTAAGAGGGAGGAGATGGAGCAGTCTAGGTTGAAGATGAAGGACGAGTAGTGCGCCTACGGTGATAAGATCGAGAAGATGTAGTTGAACGCGGCGGGGCAGCGACTGGGATTTTGGTATCGGCTCGCTTCGAGTGGTTGACCCGTAACGAGGTTGTCCGGAGGCTCATCCTCCCGGAACTCGACTCGCTGGAGGGTGCGCTCGCCCGACCGGCCGCCGACCGACCTTGGTCAGCAGGGTCTTCCGACCCACTCGGACTACCGTCCGAGCCGATCATCTCCGGTTGTGGTTTTGGAGCACTTGGACCCTCGACTTCGCTCCTTACTCGTCTCTTCTTTCTCCCTTTCCTCGGACGGAGCCGCCTCACCTGCAGGCTCCGCCGCTTCTTCTTCCTCTTATGAGGAAGATTTGGCCGGACTTAAGGATTCCTCGAAGTGTCCGAGTCGACAGGTTCCCGAGCCGCCTTGGATCGCCTCTCTTGAAGGAGCTCGTTCAGCTCCTCTCGCTCCCTAACCAGAGCCTTCATCTCGAGTAGCACATCCAGCTGCTCTCGGATTTGGGATTGGGCTATTTTCCGGTTAATGGTCATAGACCGAAGGACAATCTTGAATGACCGGAGGGTGTCCTTGAACTCAGTGGACATCGAGGAGAGCTTGTCCATGAAAGCAAGTGGACAAGGCGTAAGAGAGAACTCGAGAAACACCTGAGGTGGAGGCACCACCAGGTGGAGGAGGTAAAGAGAGAGGAGTTTTAGTCCGAGTCCGAGGTGGAGAAGGTGGCCTCGGTTCGAGCTATGGACCCGGACACCTGGTTGGGTTTCCTGGTATCCATACCTAAGAAGTTCCTTTTGCCAACGACTATGGCAGCCTCAAAACTGCGTTAGGATCCGAGGGAAGAGGAACTTTGAATTGTTCGAAAACGAGGGTGAGAAAAGCCCCGAAAGGAAGAGAGGTGGTCTTCTTGTTCCGAGTCCGAGCCAGCACAGCTGCCATTTGCTCAATGATAGCAGGAAGAGGTCTACTTTGTAGCCCTCTAGAATATCGAATAGAGCTTTGAGATGCTTGGAGTTGGGGTTCTCCTTGCTAGAATGCTGTGAGAAGAAGGTTCTCATCAAGCAAGAAACACGTAAGACGAGCTTCGACTTTACTTGGGTCACAGAGAAGTTTTTGCGTGACCCAGGGAATTCTTTAGCGTATTTCTCAAAGAAGTCGTCAGCAACCTCGTTGAAAGGTATGGGGTTGCTGTTTAAGACAAGAGAAGATACTTTGAAAAGTCAATGGAGGAGGAAAGTATTGATGCGAACGGTGATGTTCCGAACTCGTGAGGTGAGGATACCCTCGAGCTAGAAAGATGAGTGTAAAACTCGGAGAGGAGTTCGGGATAAATAAACTAGCTGAAACAAAGAAAATTGTAGACCCCAATGGATTGGATGTGAGGCAACCACGAAAACTTTGTGGTTGGAAAGAATTTATCATCCAAGCACGAGATGTTGGGTGACAGGAGGTTTGGAAGGAGTAGAGGGACCTTCCCGGCTTTTGTGCAAGGCTTCTTGGCGGCGAGAACCAAGAAAATCAGGGTGAGAACCTCTTTTCGGCATTTTGGTGTAGAAAAGAGAAAGAGAATGATCTTTCGAGAGAGATAGAGAGAGAAGGCTCGAAGAAAATAAAAGAGTAGAAGAAGACAGAACTGAGAGCAACAAAGCTTACTTGAGATGTTCTTCACGAAGCTTGAGATCACCGAACATTGCTTTGATAGTAGAGAGCTTGTTCACGAAGATTTAATTGCGACGAGAGAAAGTAAGCGAATGGTAAAGTAACGAAATGAATGAAAATAAGCGCTATTTATAGAGAAGTAAGCGTCCTTTAGTATCCGTTCGACTTAGCTCTTCAGCGGTCACCTCTGACCGGTGTGACTGTTCTCTCTTCCAACGGTTAGAATTCCAGCAGTTGTCTCCTAACGACTAGTTGTTCGATCTCGAGCGCGAGAGTGAGAGAGAAAAACAAAAGATTTTGAAAATAAATTCCGAAATTCTCCACTTGTCTGGAGATGATTCCGTAAGTTTGATGTCCATGTTTTCCTTAAAATCCGAGTCCGACTCAGCTAAGTTTTTGAGTGACTCGAAACCGCAAGCAAATAATAACTCTTAATTCAGTATCATTGGTTCAATCGAACTAATAACTTATTAAAGAAAGTATTCACGCAACACATAATCATGCATAAAATTTTCGCACAAAAAAAGCATAATGATGCGTTTAACATACCTAGCTCATTCCTAATAAAGCAAAACTGATCCTCACTAAGTGGCTTAGTAAAGATATTAGCTAATTGAAGATTGATAGGAATGAATTCGAGTTCAATATCACCTTTCTTAGAATGGTCTCTTAAGAAATGATACCCGACCTCAATATGTTTTGTCTTTGAGTGCTCGAACTGGATTCTTGGTGATGCTGATTGCACTCGATTATCACACTTGATTGGAATTGATTTGAATGTTAGTCCAAGATCTCTCAAGTGTTTCTTTGTCCATAAAATCTGAGCACAGACATGCCCCAACCGAAATATACTCAGCTTCGGCAGCTGATAGAGCTACCGAGTTTTACTTCTTTGAGTGCCAAGATATCGGGATTGACCCGAAACTGGCGGTGCTCCTGAGGTGCTTTTCCTATCAACTTTGTACCCAGCATAATCAGCATCCGAGTATCCAGTGAGAGTCGGTTCCGAGTCTCCGGAGTACCATAGACCTAAATTCTAAGTCCCTGCAAGATATCTCGAAAATTCTCTTCACCGCAGATGAGATGTGATTCTTTTGGATTAGCTTGAAATCTTGCACATAGACATGACACTAAACATTATGTCCGGCCTATTGGAAGTAAGATATAGCACAGATCCAATCATACCTCGATAGATTTTCCGATCTACTGCTTTACCGTTTTCAGTCTCGAGTCCAGTTTTATGCCGCTACTCATGGGGGTTGCTGCATGCTTTGCATCTTGAAGTTTGTACTTCTTTAGCAGCTCCTTGGTGTACTTTGATTGATGGACATATATTCCATCTCTGTCTTGCTTGATTTGTAGGCTAAGGAAGAAATTGAGTTCTCTCATCATACTCATTTGAAATTCCTATCTCATTAACTCGTAAAATTCTCGACATAGAATTTCATTAGTAGCTCCAAAAATTATGTCATCAACATATATCCGAGCAATTAGAAAGTCTTTCCCCTTGGTTTTTATAAAGAGAGTCTCGTCAATCTGACCTCTCCTAAAATCATTTTGAACCAAGAAATTTCTTAGTTTTTCATACCAAGCTCCGGGAGCTTGTTTAAGACCATAGAGAGCTTTTTGCAATTTGAAAACATGATTTAGAAATTCAGAGTTTTCAAATCCAGGGGGTTGCTCAACATCTACTTCCTCTTCAATAAAACCATTGAGAAATGCACATTTCACATCCATTTGATACAATTTGATATTCATGCTAGATGCAAATGCCAATAAAATTCTAATGGCTTCAATTCTGGCTACAGGTGCAGAGGTTTCCCCACAATCAATCCCTTCTTCTTGATTGTAACCTTGAGCCACAAGTCTAGCCTTATTTCGACTACCAACCCACCTTCATCCAGTTTGTTCTTGAAAACCCATTTGGTTCCTATGATTGGGTGGTTAGAAGGTCGTTTGGTCAGAGTCCAGCACTTGGTTTCTTTCAAATTGATTGAGTTCCTCTTGCATGGCCTTTACCCATTTAAGTTCATTAAGGGCCTTTAGTGCATTTCTGGGTTCAGTTAATGATATGAATGCTGTGAATGCACATAGATTTTGAAGAGAGGAACAAGTTCTTACCCCACTGTTGATGTCGGATATGATGTTTTCTAGTGGGTGGCTAGTAAGCATACTTGAAAGCTCTACCTGTTCTTTGGTTCACCAGATCTGTAGGTTGAATTGGTTGATCCGCAAAAGTTTGTTCCGAGTAAGCTTGTTCATCGATTGTCCTTCAACATTCTCGAGCTGGTTCTTGAGTTGTCTCATTCCGAGTCACTTCGTTATGAGTGACTTCATTCCGAGTGTCATGGATTTGATACTTGATGAGCTCATTTTCATCACGATCATCATCAACTCTGCTGAGCTTTAGGTCCGAGAATGATGACTCACTTGGTTTTTCCTGTATCAATCTCATCAAACACAACGTGTATGCTTTCTTCCACTTTGTTAGTTCTTTTATTGAAAATGCGATAAGCTTTGCTATGAGATGAATAACCAAGAAAAATACCTTCATCTCGACCGAGCATCAAACTTGGTCAGGTGATCCTTACCATTGTTGTGAACAAAGCACTTATATCCAAAGGGTCCGAAGTATGAAATATTGGGTTTCTTCCCTTTGTAGAGCTCGTATGGAGTTTTCTTCAGGATGGGTCCGATGAGGCATCTGTTCAAAGTGTAGTTAGTCTGTGTTGATCGCCTCAGCCTAGAAATAATAGGGTAGGTTATGTTCAATCATTATAGTCCTTGCTATTTCTTCAAGAGTTCTATTCTTTCTCTCCACCACTCCATTTTGTTGAGGAGTTCTTGGTGCTGAGAAGTTATGAGAGATGTCATTCTTGTCACAAAACTCTGCAAACTCCGAGTAGTCGAATTCCCTTCCATGGTCGGTTCAAATTCTCTGGATCCGAGTCTCGAGACTCAACTTGGATTTTCCTGCAGAGCTTGCTGAACTCTTTGAAGGCTTCATTTTTATGCTTAAGAAAATATACTCAAGTAAATCGTGAGTAATCATCAACAATAACAAGCACATATGATTTACCTCCAAGACTCTTAACAGGGATTTCACCACATAAATCCATATACAACATTTCAAGCACCTTGGATGTGGAAACAATTATCGTGGATTTGAAGGATGATCTCGACTTGTTTCCTTTTGCGCATGCTTCACAAATTTTATCTTTCTTAAATGCATAATTAGGCAATCCTTTGACTAAACCATGTGATGCAAGTTTCTTAAAAGTGTGCATGCTAACATGACCTAGTCTATGATGAAATGCCCATGAATCATCATGAAGAGAAGCTTTTAAACATGATAAATTCTAACTCGGGTCGAAAGGGGAATAGTGTAAGTGTTACCCGATATCTTTGGTAGTGAAGGTTTGCTCGGGGAGAGTCCGAGTCACCCTAAAGGGGGTGAATAGGGTGATAGAAGTTTTTGTGGAAACTTCAGCTCTTCCGTCAAAACAAGACAGAGACAGATTCTAAGTCTATCAACAGGGTCGAAAAGATTGGACTCGAAGGCTATTAAGCGGAATGAGCAAGAGCAAGAAAGCTGTCCGAGTCTAGAATGAACTCGGAAAGATAACACTTAGAGATTACGTGGAAACCCTCCTGGGCGGAAAACCACGGGCCGTGTCAATCCGGACACGAAGTCAAATTCACTATTTTGAGTCCACAAAATACCGTGAACTCGACTAAACCCGAGTTGTTCCCTTAGACAACTCTATACAAGTTTTCCTAGACTCGTAAATTCCCTTATCTCGATCTAGTACTTCCTAGCTGAGATAACCCTTACAGCTAGGGGCAACTAAGTTGAGTTAACCCTTACAGCTTAGTCAAGGGACCTTACAGAGAATGTAAGAAAGAGTTTTTAACCGAGTACAAGACCTTACAACTCGTAAAGTAATGAATTACAGAGTGGGAGTTGTAAGTTGAAGATTGAAAGTAAATACAATAACTTTGAGCAAGTATGTGTAATAGCAATGTGTTCGGCTATCTTCAAGTCTTGTGAGATGGCTTCTATTTATAGATGACCAGTGCCGAGTAGCCGTTATCTTCATCTCGCTGACCGAGAGTCCTCTCGTGACCGTTGATAAAAGCTTTCGAGTCACTCGTAAAGTATCCGTTGTAATGTGAACGTTGGATAACGGTTTAACCCTCTTGAAAGTCCCAAAACCATTAGCGGTGTCTTGAAAGATAAGGTGGAGACCACCGTTAAGCTTGGCGTTCCAGCTTTTCCAGATTTGGAAACAGACATGCCCCGACACAATCTACTGGGACCTGGAGCAGAGAAGGTGAAGAGCCATGTCTGCGCTGGTGATTTGACGTTCGAAGCTCAGGCTACTTTTGTAGTTTGAAAAGTGTATCCTCGATTGAATAACCTACAAAAGTAAATCAATTTTGGTTCTCAAAGTGTAAAATACTTTGGCCCAAGATTAGACACAGATAATAAAATAATTACAATAAATAAAGCAACCGATTATTTGAGTCGAAACGAAATGAAATTTTCTCGAGTCCAATATCCATGATACTCGGAATTCCATCCGACTTAGTCTAAGTGAAGAATCAAGTTTAGTAAAGAATATCGGAGAGAATTAACTTGATATAGACTAAGTATGAAACAAGCTAAAAATACCGACTATAACAAAATAGGACTTATAACCACAAGTCGATTCTAAGTGAGAAAACACGAAATACTAGTCTATTCAATCTACGATAAATCGAGTGATGTTGGACTCGTAACAAAGAACCAATTTTCTCGAGTCGCTTATAGATAAGCAAGAAATATAATGAGTAAGAGCTGTATCACTTAGAAAAGATACTATTTTACTCAAAGACGTTTCGAGATACGAGAGAATGCCTTGGAATCAAAACTCTATAGGTATGAGATGGTTACATCCGAATCCTTTTCTGAGCGAGTGTTTGAGTCTTCAATCTCCCCTTTTTGATGAAAGGCATTCCATACTTAAACAAAAACTTTGTTAGAATAAAAATTGATTATGAGTGGTTGCGCATAAGATGAGATGAGTAAGGCATACTCAATGTATCGGAGCAATACTTAATGTATCGAGCAAAAAGTAAAGTATGCTATATTAAGTAATTAACATTAACTCGTAAAAGAAAATATGCTAGCAATAATGAACTCGAAATTAATAATGAAATGCATTAGTCCATTAAAAATCAAGAGGGCGGAAAAACTCCCCTAAACAAGACAACATGTTTTTCGACTCTATTTCTCTATTTCTCCCCTTGCCTTTCAAAGAAAAAAAAAAAAAAAACAACAAGAAAAAGAAGGGAAGAAAAGAGCAAGTAGTACAACTTAGATGTCTGGACAAAAAAAAAATTTCGAAAGAAGAAGACTCGCGGATCGAGGAATTATGACTCGGTGCATGGCGCCTATGAGGGAGAGGGAGATTTCGAGTGGAGGCGGAGGGAGCGGAGGTGTAACACCCCAAAACCCACCCTAGGAGTATTACACCGCCGGAGTTCCTCAAAGGAACTCCCAAGGCTCGCTCCGATGTTGACTTAGCTATCTTAATCCAACTTAAGGATACGAATCGAAATTCTCCCCAAAGGTTAGAAGTTTCCTAAAAAATTCGGCAGAGTTCCGTTTGAACTATGGTCCAATCCCATAGGCTAAAAGCCTTAAAACCCGCATAAAATTCACAATAAAACTCAACGAGCCACACGCTCGGAGTACGCAGCTCAACGGCCACACGCCGGAGTATATTCACAACCACAAAGCTTACATTACGAACTAGTTTACAACCCAAGTCATGAATTCAGCAAAAACCGCTTTACAACCACTTAAGATCAAAATTGCCGGAGAAAGAAATCTCCGGCTTGTCGAGCTACTAGTTCGGTCTCCATACATACGTCTAACTTACTATACATTACTGTCTATTACATAAGTAGCCGAATAGATACAATATGCTAAACATGAAACACATAGACTTGACTCGCAACCATAATCGCCACCAAAGACAAGCCATCCGCCCATTCGCCTCGGGGGTACTCGCAACTAGGAGGGAGCGGGGCAATTTGTGGGGGTGAGCAATAAACTACGGGCTCACCGGAGTCATACACCCTTAAAAAGGAAATTCTTTATACATAATACACATAATAATTAAATTGGCGAAAACATAATAATGTGATACAAATCTATATACTTTCAATGAAATCTCTTGCAGAGGAAAGATCGAACTCTTTTAGACACTTAAAAGCACAATTTCACATACAGGAACAATTCTTTTTGGGGTTGAATCAACATTCTAGGCCTTCGAGGACTCGAACTAGCACTTCTTTAATTCGTGGCGCGACCCCGACAAAAAGGGTCCTGGACCATTCTTCTAGGAAGTCTCGGAGCGGGCATCCTGTCTCTCCAGGACCCCTATTAGAACCCTTCCCTCGAAGTCTCTAGCCGGGCGTTCCCGGCTCGAACCCTTCGGTATGCTAAACGATCCGTAGCCGGTCGATTCAAAACAATTTGCACATATTCACATTCATCACATTCACTTCACAACTTTCTCAATCGATTTAGTATCAAGGAAGGCATGACACCATGTGTCACCCTTATAAATTCATTTTCTCAAATCAGATTTGCTTCTTTAGAATAGAATCACGTTTGAAAGACATTTCATAGGAAATCACATTCAAGGGTCATTTCACGTAAAACACAAAACTTCTTTCGAAACTACTTGTGAGCATCACATAAAGCAAACACATAGCACGAACAGTCACCATTCAATGCAAGCAATCATTCCCAACTCTTTTCCAACTCGTGCCTTTCTCAATTCATCGGTTAATACAATTATTTCCATTTTCCGGGCCACAATAACCACAAGTACATATCACTCAATTCAACATTCTTACTTTTCATTGCCTTTTTGCCTCACTTGCTCATTTTACGCTTCTACTTTATAACTCAACTTCCTCTACCCGTATTCAGCCACCCGACTCTTGCTCTCACTTTATCGCTTAAGTCCCTTTCGCTGTGCTTAACTTCAAACTTAATTTCATCCCAAAGACCGAGGTACGTTCTAAACTCGTTTTAACCTTAGAATTCCCAACTCGCTATTTCTCTACCTCAATTATGCCTTAATCAAGATGAAGTCATGTCCCTCCTTTATACTTAAATCATTACTTCCCAATACGCATCGTTATATTCCAGTGCAAGAACTTAGAAAGTCTCCATGGTTTATCCGAAGCATCGACTCGCAATTTACTCCCAATTTACCACTTCTTGTCCCTAAGTGCCATTTGAGATCGTCACCATATTCTTTATACCTAAACGACCTAATATTTTCAAAGCATCTCATCTCAGCTCTAACTAACTACTAAGTTCCTTCCAGTTTATGTTCCAAACTCAACAATTCCATTCGATTTACTCATAATCCGATTCGGTTCTAACAGTTCCTAGCTTCGTTCCGTCACATAAATATTCAATAATCACAACAAACTCATTTGGGTTTCGAAATTACTAATAGTTTAGAGTGTAAGGCTACCCACCTCGATTCGGGGATTGCAGTGTCCGAGATTCGAGCTCCCTCGGTTCCCTTCCTTCTTTCGTTCCTTTTCCCGCTCGCTAGCCCCGGGTTCCGCCGCCCTCCTCTCGCGCTCGGCACCGTCGCCGGTCGCGGTCCCGCGCTCACCGGCCGCCTCCTCGCCTTCGCGTTCGCTTCCTCTTTCTTGGCCTCGGTTTCGCCCTCTTTCGCGCCTGGCCGTTTCTTCGCACTCGCCGGCCGCTCCATTGCCGCTCGCCGGTCCCCGCCTCTCTCCTCGCCTTTGCTCTCGCTCGCCCTCTCGGCCTCGCTCTAGCTCTCCCGCTCGGCCTCTCCCTCTCCCTCTCGGTTCCCGATTCTCGCTCGGTCCCCCTCCCCTTCTTTCCTTTTCCTCTCCTCTTTTCTTTCTCTTTTTCGGTGGCTACATCAGTGCAGCCAAGCACTGCTGTACTCGAGTACACTAATCCTCCCCACAATTAAACTTCCTTTTTTTTTTTTTGACATAAGACTCGCCCGGATTCTATCTCTAATAGCGACGAACGAGCAAATACTTTTCTTAATTAAGCTATATAACACACAAGCACATAACAAGCACATAAAATAAATTACGCAAAAATACTAAGCTTAATTTAACTATTAAATCAATCTACTCAAAATTTCGGATCTCACAGAGGTTCGCCGCGCCGATATGATCTTCGACGATGTGCTTGAGCACGGCGAAGGGAGAATCGGGAGTATCGTCGTGGGCTCGCCTCGAGTGGCCGACCCGGAGTGAGTGGATCGAGGGGTTCTTCCTTGGAACCTCGCAGCTCGGAGGGGCCGCTCCGTCTCGATCCGCCGGGTAGCGAGGTCTTCCGACCCACTCGGATTGCTGTCCGAGCCGAGTACCGCTATTTGAGCTTGTGGAGCAGCTCGACCCTCGCCAGCTTCCCACCGCTTCTTCTTGGTGTTCCTTCCCTTGCCCGGATGGACTCGCCTCACCCGCAGGGTTCTCGGCGTCGCCGCTTCGCATCCGCAGCCTTCTTCTTCTTCATCCCCGCCGTCCGAGGAGGTCGACTCGGGCTCGAAGACGCTTCGCACGCGTCTCGAGTCATCATGGTCCCGAGCCGCCTTGGACCGTCTCTCTCCGAGGAGCTCGACCAACTCCTTCTGCTCCTTTACCAGCTTCCTCATCTCAAGAACTAGAGACTGCCGCTCTCGAATTTGGGATTGACTCGAGTCTTGTGATTGATGGTCGATTTTGGAGAACAGATTTGAAAGATCGAAGCATGTCTCCGAAATCGAAGAGACGGAGTTGATCTTGTCCATAAAAACAGGGACAAGAGAGCAAAGAGAGATTTTGAGGCACCCGAGGTGGAAGCACCACCAGTTGGAGAAGGGAGAGAGAGAGGAGTTGATTTTTGAGTCTCGAGGCGGAGAAGGGGGCCTCAGCTCCGAGTTATGCACCCGCACACCGAGTTCGGCTTCCGGTATCCGTACTCCTGCAGCTTCCTTCTTGTCGACCACAACGGCAGCCTCTGCATACGCCGTTTGGGTCCGAGGGGAGAGGAACTTGGAATTGTTTGAAGACAAGGGTTAGAAGAGCACCGAAAGGAAGGGAGGTGTTCTTCTTGGATTGGAGTTGAGCCGGCACAGCGGCCATCCGCTCAATGATGGAGGGGAAGAGGTCTACTTCGTATCCCTCAAGGATGTCAAAGAGAGCTTTGAGATGCTTGGAGTTGGGGTTCTCCTTGCTGGAATGCCGTGAGAAAAAGGTTCTCATCGCTAGAAGCACGTAAGGCGAGCTTCGATTTCAACCGAGTCACAGTAAAGTTTTTCCGGACTCGGGGAACTCTTTGGCGTATTTTTCAAAGAAGTCGTCGGCGACTTCAATGAAAGTAATCGGGTTGCTATTCAAGAAGAGAGAGGAGACTTTGAACAAGCGGTGGAGGAGAGAGGTGTTTAGACGAACAGCTATGTTCGAACCCTAGAGGTTAGAACATTTTCGGAGTGGGTGAGGTGAGTGTAGAACTCGAAACGAGTTTGGGATAGATGAACTCGCCGAAGCACATGAAGTTGTATGCTCCAAGTGGTTTGAATGTGGGACAACCAAGAAAATTTGGTCGTAGGAAAGAACTTGTCGTCCAAGCACAAGGTGCTAGGTGACAATGGGATTGGAAGGGGTGGAGCTTTCGGAGTTTTGGTGCGAGGCTTTTTGGAAGAGGAGGAGACTCGGAAGTCGGGATGGTATCTTCTTTTAGGCATTTTGAGAGAAGGAAGGAAAGATGAATCTTTCGAGTAGGAAAGAGAAGGAGATGTAGAAGAGAGGAAAAAATGTAGAAGAAAGAGATGAGAGCAATCGTAACTTACGAGAGATGGCTTCTTCGACGCTGCGGACGTTCAAGGATGACTGTTCACATAGTAATCTTCCGCGAGAGGTTTTGTTTGAGAGAGATGGAGTTTAGAGTACCGAGACGAAGATGAATAGACGCTATTTATAGAAAGTAAGCGCGCTCGTCAACTATCCGTTAAGTATAACTCCGTTCGACTCGGCTTGTCCATCAGTCACCAAAGACAAGTGTGACGGTTCTCTTCAACCGTTAAGATTTCATCGGTTAGAAATTCACGGCTAAAATCTGATCACGACGCTTGAGAGAGAAATAGAAGGATTTTTAAAAATATGATCCGAAACTCTCCACCGATCTAGGGATAGTTTCGGAAAATTTGAAGTCCAAGTTTCTCTACGTCCGAGTTTGACTCGGATAGGTTTCGAGTGACTCGAAACATGAAATGACTATCAGCCCAAGTATCACCGAATCAATCGAACTAATGGTTATTAATGATGAAAGCACATAACATATAAATAAGCAATAAGAATAGCACATAATTAAGCATTTAACATACCAAGCTCATTCCGAATAAAGCAAAATCGATCTTCACCAAGAGGCTTGGTAAATATATCGACTAGTTAAAGATTACTAGGAATGAATCGAAGTTCAATATCACCTTTTTCGAGTGATCGTGTAGGAAGTGATATCTCGACCTCGATATGCTTTGTTTTCTAATGCTCGGACAGGGTTCTTAGTGATGCTAATTGCAACTTTGGTTGTCACACTTGATAGGTACCGATTTGAATGATAGTCCATGATCTCTCAAGTGTGGCTTTATCCACGTAATCCGAGCGCAACAAGCTCCAGCGGCAATATACTCAGCTTCAGCAGTTGATAGAGCTACCGAGTTCCGCTTCTTTGAGTGCCAAGATATTAGGGATTGACCCGTAAATTGACACGCTCCGGATGTGCTCTTTTGATCAACTTTGTATCCTCGCGTAGTCTGCGTCCGAGTATCCAGAAAGAGTCGGCTTCGAGTTTCGGAATACCATAGACCTAAATTCCGAGTCCCTGCAAGATATTTGAATATTCTCTTCACCGCAATGAGATGTGATTCTTTTGGATTAGCTTGAAATCTTGCGCATAGACAAACACTCGAACATTATATTTGGCTCGCTGGAAGTAAGATATAGTAAAGATCCAATCATACCTCGATAGAGTTTCGATCTATCGCTTTACCTTTCTCGTCTAAGTCAAGCTTTATCGTCGCTACTCATGGGTGTAGATGCGTGCTTTGCATCTTGAAGTTTGTATTTCTTCAACAATTCCTTGGTATACTTAGATTGATGAACAAAGATTCCATCCTTGTCTTGTTTGATTTGTAAGCCAAGGAAGAAATTAAGTTCCCTATCATGCTCATTTGGAATTCTTGACTCATTAACTCGGAAAATTCTCGACACGTAAACTCATTAGTAGCACCGAAAATAATATCATCGGTATAGATTTGAACAAAAGGAAATCTTTCCTCTTGGTCTTTATGAAGAGAGTCTTCTCGATCCGACCTCTTTTAAAATCATTTTGAACGAAGAAGCTACTCGAGTCTTTCATACCAAGCTCGAGGTGCTTGTTTAAGACCATAGAGAGCCTTTTGAAGTTTGAAAACATGATTTGGAAATTTTGAGTTTTCAAAACCAGGAGGTCTGCTCGACAAAGACTTCTTCTTCAATAAAACCATTGAGAAATGCACACTTAACATCCATTTGATATAGTTTAATATGCATGTTGGATGCAAATGCCAACAGTATTCTAATGGCTTCAATTCAGCTACTTGGTTCAAAGGTTTCCCCACAATCAATTCCTTCTTCTTGATTGTATCCCCGAGCCACAAGTCCGGCCTTATTTCTAACTATTACACCATCCTCATCCAGCTTTGTTTTTGAAAACCCATTTGGTTCCTATAACCGGGTGGTCGAAGGTCGGTTGGTCGAGTCCGGACTTGGTTTCTCTCGAATTGATTGAGTTCTTCTTGCATTGCCTCTACCCATTCAGGTTCATTAAGGGCCTCTAGTGCATTTTTGGGTTCGTTTAATGAAATGAATGCAGTGAATGCACATAAATTATGTAGAGATGAACGAGTTCTTACCCCGAGTGTTGATGTTAGAGAGTATGTTCTCTAGTGGATGACTAGAAGTAAACTTGAATGCTTTACCTGTTCTCCGATTCACGAGATTTGTGGGTTGAACCACTTGATCTTGTTCCGAGTGATCTTCTTCATTGGCTTGTTCGTCTCGAGTGAGCTCTTGAGTTGTCGCATTCTCGAGTTTCCTCGTTCGAGTGACCTCATTTTGAGCGAGGTTGAGTCCGAGTCTTTGTAGTCTCGGCTTCGTCATCATCTCTACCGAGCGTCGGCTCCGAGTATGATGACTCACTTGGCTTCTCCTGTTCAAACTCATCCAACACTACGTGGATGCTTTCTTCCACTTTGTTAGTTCTTTTGTTAAAGACACGATAAGGTTTACTATGCGAAGAGTAACCTGGAAAAGTACCTTCATCCGACCTAGCATCAAACTTGGTCGAGTGATTCTTACCATTATTGTGAATAAAACACTTGCAACCAAAGGGCTTAAAGTATGAGATATTTGGCTTTTTCCCTTTGTAGAGCTCGTAGGGTGTTTTCTTCGGAATGGGTCCGATGAGGCATCTGTTCAAAGTGTAGTTAGTCTGTGTTGATCGCCTCAGCCCATAAATAGTAAGGCAAATTGTGTTCAATCATCATCGTCCTTGCTATTTCTTCGAGGGTTCTGTTCTTTCTCTCTACTACTCCATTCCGTTGAGGAGTTCTTGGTGCCGAGAAGTTGTGAGAGATTCCATTCGATCGCGTGAACTCCGAGAATTCCGAGTAGTCGAACTCCCTTCCATGGTTAGTTCGAATCTTTTAAATCCGAGTTTGAGACTCAACTTGAATCTTTCTACAGAGCTTACCGAACTCTTTGAAGGCTTCATTTTTATGCTTGAGAAAACACACCCGTGTAAATCTTGAAAATTCATCAATAATGAAAAAATGTAGGATTTACCTCCGAGGCTCTTTACTCGGAATTTCACCACATAGATCCATATGTAGCAGTTCAAGCACCTTTGATATCGAAACAGATCTTGAGAGATTTGAATGAGGATCTGACCTATTTCCCCTTGTACATGCTTCACAAACTTTGTCTTTCTCAAAGACACAGCTTAGGTAAACCCCTAACCAGCACCATGAGATGCCAGCTTTTTGATAGTATGCATGCTAATATGACCTAATCTACGATGCCAAGACCATGAATAAATGATTTTAAGTAGGATAAATTCTGGCTTGGGTCGAAAGAGGAATGATATAAGTGTTACCGGATCTCTTACCCGAGAGCTTTATCTCTTTGGTGATCTCATCTCGAGATGTAGCACTTAGATTGAGTGAATCTTACCTCCCGACCTTTGTCGCATAGTCGGGAGATGCTAAGCAGATTGTATTTTAGTCCTTTGACAAGGTAGACTGGGCTCACCGGATTGCTTCCATTTCCAATCTTGCCAATAACCACTATCTTGCCTTTCGTTGTCATCTCTAAAAGTCACTTTTCCTCCTTTGTATGATTCTAGCTCGAAAAGAGTCCTTGGTCACCCGACATGTGTCGTGAACATCCGCTGTCCATGTACGAATGTCCTTTTGATCTTTTCTGAGTGACCTCCCGAGGATTTGTTTCCTCATTGTCCGAGTCCGAGTTTGACTCTTGTCCAGCCTTCCGAATCGAAATTACCATCGGACATTTCGAGTCATCTCGAGTCCTCATCATCTTCCGATGAATCCTCATCGCTCCATGTTGCCATCATGGCTTTCTTCTTCTTTCTGTCCCTTTTCCTTTTTGGGCAGTCCTGACTATGTGGTCTTTGCTGCCACATTCGAAACAACCAGAATTCTTAGTCAAAGAAAATTTAGACGGGGAAGTAAACTTACCTTTTCTCGTCTTTCTTATCTTTCTTGTAGAATTCTTCTTTTGGCCTTTTGTCCCATCTTTTGTGCTTCATCATTCTCTTGAAGCCTCTTGCAATGAGTGCCATGGGATTGTCTTCCGAGTCGAAGAGCTCAGATTTGCTTCTTTGGATTCTCGAGGCTTTCAGTGCTAAGTTTCTTTTGGTACGCCCTCAAGCATCCTCTTCTTCTAGATGGATCTCATGAGTTAGAAGCTTTCCGATGAGCTCGTCCGGCTTTAAGAGTGAAAGATTCCGAGCCTCCTCTATAGCAGTCACCTTCGGACCCCATCGTCTCTTGGGTAGGCTTCGAGAATTTTTCGGCACATTTCTTCATGGGAAATTTTCTTTCCTAGAGATTTGAGATTATTGGTAATCTCAGTGAAGCGAATGAACATCCGAGTAATGTTCTCCTCTGGCTCCATTTTGAAAAGCTCATATTTATGAAGATACTCGACTCGATCTTTGCTTGTCTTACCCGACTTGTACCTTCGTAGGTGTTGACTAAAGTATCCCACACCTCTTTAGCAGAGTCACGAGCAGAGACTCGATTATATTCTTCCGAGCTTATGGCGCACATAAGGATGTTCATTGCTTTGAAGTTCTTTCGAACTTCTCTGCTTCTCCTGGTGTGAACTCAGCCTTTGTCTTGGGAGTGATTCTGAATTCATCTGTCTTCATTGGAATGTAGTTCCCTTGTTGTATGATTTCCCATACCTCTTCATCATGATCCATAAGAAAACATTCCATAAGCTTCTTCCAAGTGCCCAAAGTTTGATCCTTTGAATTTTGGTGGCCTGTTGGAAGATCTTCCTTCGTCGAACTCTCTCGGTGTTCCGAGCCATTTGATCTTTAAACCTTTAGATTGTTAGATCCTTTCGAAAAGCTAGGCTCGATACCAATTGAAGGTTTGCTCGGGGAGAGTCTCGAGTCACCCTAGAGGGGGTGAATAGGGTGATAGAAGTTTTTGTGGAAACTTTAGCTCTTCCGTCAAAAACAAGACAGAGACAGATTTTGAGCCTATCAACAGGGTCGAAAAGATTGGACTCGTAAAGATAACACTTATAGATTACGTGGAAACCCTCCCGGGGCAGAAAACCACGAACCGTGTCAATCCGGACACGAAGTCAAATTCACTATTTTGAGTTCACAAAATACCGTGAACTCGACTAAACCCGAGTTGTTCCCTTAGACAACTCTATACAAGTTTTCCTAGACTCGAAATTCCCTTATCTCGATCTAGTACTTCCTAGCTGAGATAACCCTTACAGCTAGGGGCAACTAAGCTGAGTTAACCCTTACAGACTTAGTCAAGGGACCTTATAGAGAATGTAAGAAAGAGTTTGTAATCGAGTACAAGACCTTACAACTCGTAAAGTAATGAATTACAGAGTGGGCGTTATAAGTTGAAGATTGAAAGTAAATACAATAACTTTGAGCAAGTATGTGTATTAGCAATGTGTTCGGCTATCTTCAAGTCATGTGAGATGGCTTCTATTTATAGATGACCAGGCAGAGTAGCCGTTATCTTCATCTACCGACCGAGAGTCCTCTCGTGACCGTTGATAGAAGCTTTCGAGTCACTCGAAAGTATCCGTTGTAATGTGAACGTTGGACAACGGTTTAACTCTCTTGGAAGTCCCAAAACCATTAGCGGTGTCTTGAAAGATAAGGTGGAGACCACCGTTAAGCTTGGCGTTCCAGCTTTTCCAGATTTGGAAACAGACGGCCCGACACAATCTACTGGGACTGGAGCAGAGAAGGTGAAGAGCCATGTCTCGCTGGTGATTTGACGTTCGAAGCTTCGGCTACTTTTGTAGTTTGAAAAGTGTATCCTCGATTGAATAACCTACAAAAGTAAATTAATTTTGGTTCTCAAAGTATAAAATACTTTGGCCCAAGATTAGACACAGATAATAAAATAATTACAATAAATAAAGTAACCGATTATTTGAGTCGAAACGAAATGGAATTTTCTCGAGTCCAATATCCATGATACTCGAATTCCATCCGACTTAGTCTAAGTGAAGAATCAAGTTCGAGTAAAGAATATCGGAGAGAATTAACTTGATATAGACTAAGCATGAAACAAGCTAAAAATACCGACTATAACAAAATAGGACTTATAAAAACAAGTCGATTCTCGAGTGAGAAAACACGAAATACTAGTCTATTCAATCTACGATAAATCTGAGCGGTGCCGAACTCGTAACAAAGAACCAATTTTCTGAGTCGCTTATAGATAAGCAAGAAATATAATGAGTAAGAGCTGTATCACTTAGAAAAGATACTATTTTACTCAAAGAAGTTTCGAGATACAGAGAATGCCTTGGAATCAAAACTCTATAGGTATGAGATGGTTATATCCGAATCCTTTTCGAGCAAGTGTCCGAGTCTTCGAGTAGCATCATCGAAATATAGCAATTGGTCTCGAGTGAATCTTACCTCTTCACCTTTATGACATAGCTGAGAGATGCTTAGTAAGTTATACTTTAACCCATTGACAAGGTATATTGGGCTGACCAGATTGCTTCCTTTCCCAATCATACCAATCCCAATTATCTTGCCTTTGCTATCATCCCCAAATGTGACTTTTCCTCCTTTGTAGTCCTCTAACTTAGAAAAGAGTCTTGAATCTCCCGACATGTGGCGTGAGCATCCACCGTCTAGGTACCAATGCCCTTTTGTTCTTTTCTCGAGTTACCTGCAAGTCGAAACAAACTAACCCTTCTCACTTCCTCTAATGAACCTAGTAACACCCTTTACTCGTGGTCCTTTTCTAAGGAAGAATACTTTTCGGAACCCAGATTTGAATGACTTTGGGTTTGGTCCGATTCTGAATCTTCCGTTTAGAGAACCGAGTCCGTATCTCTTTCTTTTGAGAAACTTTTCTTTTATAAACCGGTGGAGAAGGCTTTCTCCTATAAGCTGGTCCGGGCTCAGTCCTCCTTTCATTCTTATGAATGGGACCGTGCTCAGCCTTTCTGAACTTTACAGCTTCGGAATCCTTTTGAAAAGTTCCGAGTAGGAATTGGATTCCTTCTCTTTGTCAAAACGAAGACCTTCTTTTCGAAGGAGACACATTGGGACCCTAGGAGCATATCAAGGTTTTTCGACCTTGAGTAAACTTTAAAACAAGATCTTGTAGCTCGTTGAGCTTTTGTTTTAGTTGCTCATTTTTCCTTCCGAGTAACTCGGACTCAGTCTCATTAGATTGAGCACCAGTCTTAAGTTCTCTTAAAGTAAGTCTCAGTTTTTCCAATTCATTTTTTAAAGAGATGCTCTCGTAATTGATTGACTCAAGTTGTTCTTTAAAAAGAAAAGAGTCGAATTGGACTTTTCTTCCAAAGTGAAAATATACTTAGCTAAATCAACTTCCGAAAACTTGAGAAAGTATTCAATTACCTCCCGAGGATTTGTTTCCTCACTTTACGAGTGATCTGAATCTAACTCGTTTCAGCTTCCGAGTTAGAGAGTGCCATCGGACATTTTGAGTCATCTAAGTCTTCATCGTCTTCCGATAAGTCTTCATCACTCCATGTGGCCATCATAGCCTTTTTCTTTCTTCTATCCCTCTTTCTCTTGGGGCAGTCCTTGACTATGTGTTTCTTGCTGCCACATTCAAAACAGACCAGAGTTCTTAGTCAAAGATAACTTTGAAGGGGAAGAGTGTTTACCTTTTCTATCCTTCTTATCTTTCTTATAGAACTCTTCTCTTGGCTTCTTATCCCATCTTTTGTGCTTCATTATTCTCTTGAAGCCTCTAGCGATAAGTGCCATGGGATCCTATTTTGAGTCGGAGGAACTCAGATTTGCTTCTCCGGTTTCGAGGCTTTTAGCGCAATGTTCTTTTTGGTGCTCGACCTCTGCATCCTCCTCTTCTAGATGGATCTTATGGGTGAGAAGCTTCCCAATGAGTTCGTCCGGCTTCGAGTAGAGACAAGTTATGAGCCTCTTCGATAGCGGTTACCTTGGGACCCCATCTTCTCTTGGGTAGGCTTCGAGTATCTTTCCGCACATTTCCTTGTAGGAAATCTTTTTACCTAGAGATTTGAGATTGTTGGTAATCTCGGTGAAGCGGATGAACATCCGAGTGATGTTTTCTTCGGCTCCATCTTGAACAGCTCATACTTGTGAAGATATTGGCTTATCTTTGCTTGTCCGACTTGGCTTGTGCCTTCATAAGTATTTACCGGTGTGTCCCATACTTCTTTGGCCGTGTCGAAGCGGACACTCGGTTGTACTCTTCCGAGCCGATGGCACACATTAAATGTTCATCGCCTTAAAGTTCTTTATGAACTTTTCTGTTTCTTCAGCAGATGAACTCGGCCTTTGTCTTGGGCACGAGTCTTATTTCCTTTGTCTTCATGGGAATGTAGTTGCCTACTTGTATGATGTTCTAGACATCCTCATCATGATCTAGCAGGAAACATTCCATGAGCTTCTTCCAAGTGCACGAAGTTAGATCCTTTGAATTTTGGTGGTCTCGTTGGAAGATCTTCCTTCATCGAACTCTCCGTTGTTCCGAGCCTTTGATCTTTAAACCTTTGGATGGTTAGATCCTTTCCGAAAGGCTAGGCTCGATACCAATTAAAGGTTTGCTCTTGGAGAAACTAAGTCACCTTAGAGAGGGGGTGAATAGGGCGATGAGGAAATTCGCTCGAGTCAAACACTTGATATGATTCCGAGGAGAGTGTGAGTCAAGAATGAACTCGGAAAAACACCGACTTAGAAATAAGTGGAAGATGAAGATACAGATTGGACAGAACTTTAAATCTGTTTGAGTCTAGATTAGACTCGGAAAAGTATCAACTCGAAATTACGTAGAAACCCTCCCGGGGCAGAAAACCACGGACCATGCTAATCCAAGCACGAAGTCAAATCCAGTATTTTGAATCCGTAAAATACAGTAGAATGACTCAACCTAGGTTGCTTCTCTTAGATAACTCCTTACGAGTTTTTCCTAAACTCGAAATTCCCTTATCCGATCTAGTACTTCCTAACCGAGATAACCTTTATAGCTAGGGACAATCGAGCTGAGATAACCCTTACAGCTCGATCAAGGGACCTTACTCGAAAGTAAGAATAAGTGTTTGTAATCGATTACAAGACCTTAC
Organism: Talinum fruticosum; assembly: GCA_021018815.1. Lineage (NCBI taxonomy): Eukaryota > Viridiplantae > Streptophyta > Magnoliopsida > Caryophyllales > Talinaceae > Talinum > Talinum fruticosum. The sequence continues at coordinate 11,437,565 of JAITYX010000006.1, read as the reverse complement.
AACTCGGAGAATATTAATTACGGAGTTGGAGTTGTCGAGTATAAGATTGAATATGAATACAAAGACTTTTGCTCAAGTATGTGTATTGACAGTTGGTTCAACAATCTTCAAGTCTTAAGAGTTGGCTTCTATTTATAGATGACCAAACAGACTAGCCGTTGTGACCATCTTCCGACTGGAAGTCCTTTGTGATCGTTGTAGCAGATTTTCCGAGGCACTCGGAAAATATCCGTTGATGTATGTTCGTTGGCAGCGGCTCTTAACTCCTTTGGAAGTCCCAAAACTACCGGCGGTGTCTTGAAAAGTAAGGTGGAAACCACCGTTAAGCTTAGCGTTGTAGATTTCCAGCTTTAGAAATAGACAACCACGACACGATGTCCGGGGCTAGGTCGTAGATGGGAAAAAGCCTTGTCTGCTGCCGATTTAACGTTTTGAAGCCGATTACTTTTGTAATTCAAAAATAGGATAGCCTCGATTGAATAACCTACAAAAGTAAATCAATTTGGTTCTCAAAGTATAAAATACTTTGGTCCAAGATTAGACACAGATAATAAATTAATTAAGATAATTAAGTGCATAATTATCCGAGTCGAAAAACGAATGAAATTTTCTCGACTCTAATATCCATGAGACTCAAAATCCATCCGAGTCGAGTCTAAAAGAGAATAAAGTCAAATAAAGAATATCGGACTTGATTTAAACAAAGCAAAGTTCAAACAAAATATGCTGACTTAGAAGAATGAATTATCAATGTAATTATTTTGGAACATGAAGTCGGATCTGCGGTTGTGCAAAATAGAACAAGTGTTTGAACATGCGATAAATCTAAGTTTTGTCTAAGTGACTCGGAACATTGTGTGAATAGAGTATGCTTTCGACTCAGTCAGAATCAAGTGAGAATATATGCAATGGTTTCTGTAACACTCGTAAAAGATGATCTATCACTAAGAAAAGTTTCTAAGGCACACAGAATGACTTGAAATCAAAACCTTATGAGAGTCGAAGTCTTATACCTGATTCTTTGATGGAAGTTAGATGATGTATATGTAAAGTTTAAGTCTTCACAATTCAACAAACTGAGTAGCTCGGTTAAGACTTAGCTCAAGGACCTCAAACCCAAGAAGGAACCGAGATCGGATCAATTGAGGAACCAAGTATTCGGGGTCCTCATAGTGTAAAGCAAAGGTTAGCACGAGCTTTCAGGTATAATTTTAGCCACCCCCTTAGAACATTATTTCAGATAGCAAATAAGGTGTGTAAACTCGTTCTTCTACTTGCATTTTTGTGCATTTGCTGCATTCATTTTCATGATAGAACCTAACGATGTGGTAGAAGCCTTACTTTAACCCGAATGGGTAGAGGCCATACAAGAAGAACTCTCTCAGTTTGAGAGAAACCAAGTTTGGATTTTGACTAACCAACCAACCAACTGACCACCCAATTATAGGAACCAAATGACTTTTCAAAAACAAAGTCGATGAGGAAGGTTTGGAAGTTAGAAATAAGGTCGACTATTTGCTCATGGGTACAATAAAGAATAAGGTATTGATTGTGGGGAAATATTTGCACTAGTTGTTAGAATTGAAGTGATTAGAATTCTACTTACATTTGCACCTAGCATGAACATAAAACTTTATCAAAAGGATGTCAAATATGCTTTCCTAAATAGTTTTATTTAAGAAAAAGTTTATGTTGAGCAACCTCATGTATTTGAAAATCCTCATTTTCTAAACCATGTTTTCAAATTGCAAAAAAACTCTTTATTGTTTGAAACAAGCTCCTAGAGTTTGGTAGGAAAGGTTAAGCAGTTTCTTGGTTGAAAATGGTATTAAAAGAGGTTTGATTGACAAAACCTATTTAGAAAAACTAAGGGCAGGGATTCATTATCATTTAGCTTTACGTTGATGATATTATCTTTGATGCTACTAATAAAACTCTCTATCAAGAGTTTTCCGAGTTGATGGGACAGAAAATCCAAATGAGTATGATGGGATAATTGAATTTCTTGCTTAGATTGCTAATCAAATAAGAAAAGTATGGAATCTATGTTCATCAAACCAAGTTTGTGAAAGAGATGCTAAAGAACTACAAGCTTCAAGATGAAAAGCTAATAGCTACACCAATAGTCAGCAACACAAAACTAGACTTATACAAGATGGGCACTACTACAAGAACCACTTTTAATTACGGTTAAAAACGACATTTAATGATGGCTAACAGGCGTCGTGTTTGTAATCTGTCGTTGTATGCGGGATTTTTAACTACGGTTCAATAACCATAGTAAAAATCACCTATGACGACGATTTTCATGTAAAAACCGTCATCATGGGTATTATATGACGACGGTGTTCCAGAGTAGAACCGTCGTCATACATTTACATATGACGACGGTTCTGGTTTACTGAACTGTCGTTATAGGTCCTGCCAAATTGTTTCGAGCTTATAACGACGATTCTAATGTAAAAACCGTCGTACTAGGTCCGTATTTTTTAATAGTGTTTTTGTTTTTTCTTTCCTCCTGTACAAAATACGATCTAAAATGCATCACAACTTACACAAGCAACAAACCAACAACCTCAATTTTCCAACATAAATACAAGAATTTCCAATAATACAAGAATTTCCAACTTACTACAACCACAACAAAGTTCCATCTCGAACAAGTTCGCAACACAGCTTCCTTATTTCACATTTAAGTTCAAGCAAAAAATATATTACAATTGATGTGATTGTCTTTATGATGATATTGCTTGTTTGGAGTTGTCGCAGAGGTAGCCTGGACAACATAATACATCATATTTGCAGTCCATGCTACCTCCGCACGAACTCCAAACAAGCAATATAGTCATAAAAACATAATACCTCATCTCTCCTCTTGAAAAAGGAATACACAAATAGGACATCTTACCAGTAACACCTCTATCTCCTTTGTCATTGTCCCAAAGTGATGCTCCTCATGTATTGCTCGCTTTGAGTTTGTACAAGGGGGTAGACTGGATAACAAGCAACTTAATAACTTTAGAAAACATTAAGCGGGAGCGAGAGATTAGCAACTAAAACCGAGAAATACGTTAATAAACAATTATCCACAAGAAATATGCACATGAAACTTTATCTCGAAAGGCTTAGTCTTTTTGATACTCATCGAATGAGGATCTTCTACCCTTCCATTTGAGAGTTTAGTCCTTATTTTTCTTCTTGGAGTTCGTGCAGGGGTAGAGGTTCTACAACATATTAAAACTATGGAAAACATTAAGTGGAAGTCGAGATTAGCAATCAAAACTGAGAAAAGTGTTAAACAGCAATTATTCACAAGAAACATTACCTAAATGATGGCTCTCATCGAATGATGATCTTCTACCCTTCCAATTGGACAACTTAGTCCATCGAACAAAATCATCTGTTTAAATAAATACTACAAGTCAAAAATAATGAAAAGCAAGTCTGCAGTTTCTAAAAAAGCAACAATATTGGATATCATCAAGAATAAAATTAATGTTCTTACCGAGTTGATATAATTATATGGTTTATGCCTTTTTCCCCTCCTTTAGACTTATCTTTAATGTATATGCCCTCTTGATGGTCAACCCTTAAATACAATTCTTCAAAATTGGGATCTTCATTTTCGATAGGGATTCCCAAGGAGAAGGGTGGGGTCTCCTTAACAAACTCACACACATCTTCACTATCCCCGCTAGCAATGTGCCTCTTCCCTTAAAGAACAATAGACCACATATCATTGGATGGGTCCTCAACGTAGAACACTTGTCTTGGTTGGGATGCTATAACGAATTGATCTCCTTTTGGCCCTTCTCTTGTGAGATCGATCACCGTGAATCCCATCTCATCATCTCGGACATCGTTGTTATTGTCAGCCCATTTGCACCAAAAAATGGGCTCACGAAGTCAATATAAGCTAGCTCCCATATCTCCTTAATGACACCGTAATATGACATTTTAGCTATAACGGGATTTTTATCCTTGGAGCTGGAAACATGAAGTGCATGAGCCTCTAATGTGACCCCACTATTTTGCGAGGTGCTCCTATTGTCCTAGCTCTTTGTGTAGAAAGAGTATCTATTCATGTCATACCCACGGTAAGATATGACTTCCAACTGCGTTCCTCTAGCCAAGCCGATTAATGTTTGCGAGATATATTCTCGTAATTATTCCAATTAGCTAGTGATCCCTCTATCTCTAAACCAGTTGACAAATATGCGATTATAATGGGTCGAGTACCTACATCTCATATTTTCCTCGGTATTGTCTCCTTATGAGGAATTTTTGCTCATCAATGAACGGTTGTACTTCATCGCTGTTTTGTAGAATATAATGATGCACTTGATCCCTCATATCTTGATCGATTGCTAGAACCGTCGGCCCCGGTTTCCCGCCCACCAATCTTCCTCATAAATCGATATTTTGGAATACCAACTTCTTCCATTTGGGGGTAGTATTCACATGAGAAATCACACACTCCTCACCTGTGTATGCCTAAAAATACACGCTTCCGGTTGGTACGAATTTCTAACATACCCTTTGAGAATTTTCATGAAACGTTCAAAAAGGTACATCCATCGGTAAAAACCAGGCCATAGAATAGTACTTCTCTCACCAAATGGACAACGAGGTGTACCATGATATCAAAAAAGAAGGTGGGAAGTACATCTCATGTTGGCACAATGTAACGATCATGCTGCATCGAAGATCATCCAATTTCTCCAAATCAACGAATTTGCTGCATATGGCTTTGAAAAAAAAGCAAAGTCTTGTGATCGCTCGTCCGACATGTTTTGGCATCACGGCTCGGATAGCAAACGGCAGTATTTGTTGCATCAAAGCATGACAATCGTGAGATTTAAGACCGATTAGTTTATAATCGGACATTGAAATGAGCCTACTAAAGAATATCCTTGTGGCACTTTGAGTTTCTTCAAGGTCTAACAAAAACGTTGTTTTTCCCTTCTCAATGTGTAAGATGCCGGAGGCAAATATGTTCTCTTCCCCTTTGGTTGTGGTGCTAATTCCTACCGTATTCCTATTTCACACATATCGAGTCATGCTTTCTCTCCGTCCTTGGTCTTCTCCGGTATGTTCGGAAGAGTGCCAATGAGACTTTCACGGATGTTTTTCTCTATATGAATTACATCAAGACTATATCTCACATACAACTCTTTCCAATATGGAAGATAAAAAAATATTGAACTCTTTTTCCACACAACATTTTTGGATTAACGTCGGTATGGCTTGCCGAACTCCACATCAAGATCCTTCACTTGCTCATATATTTGATATGTTGCTATTGGAGTTGGAGCGAGAATCCATCTTGGTTTTACCATTGAAAGCCTTCTTTTTCTTACGATATTGATGGAAAAAGGGAAGAAACTTTCGGTGTCCGAGATAGGTCGTCTTTTTCTCGTGCTTGAGTCGATTAAGTATCCTCGGCATAAATGGGGTATGCCTTGTGTCCTTTGACGGTGTATCCGAACAAGTTTCGATACGCGGGAAGTCATTTATTGTGGTGAAGATCATAGCTCGCAATGTAAATTTCTCTTGACGAGTATGCATCGTAAATTGATACAACTTCATCCCACAAAAGCTGAAATCTTCAACAAGAGGCGCCAAGTACACATCTATATCATTTCCTACTGTTTAGGCACGGAAATGAGCATTGACAATATAATGTACTTGCGCTTTATACACAACGACGATGGTAGGTTGTATATAACCAAAAGAATGGGCCAACAACTGTGCTTGCTACTTAGCTTACCTGGGGTTTATACCGTCCGTACAAAGACCCGGACATAGATTTCGTGCTTCCCTACCAAATTCGGGAACAGTGAATCGATGTTCTTCCATTGAGAAGAATCAGCAGGATGACGTAGCTTGTCATCATAGACTCTTCCGTCAGCATGCCACGTCAAGTTCTTCGCATCGGTGGCACTTAAAAAAGGCTTAAACCTCGGTATTATGGGCAAGTACCACAACACCTTTCCGGGAGGTCCCTCAACACTTTCTCCATTGATGTTTTTCATTTTGTATCGAGGTAAACCACAATTAGGACATTCGTGTCTATGTGCATGTTCTTTTCGGTACAATATGCAATCATAGGCATGTGTCTTCTTATACCCCATGTCCATTGGACACAGCATCCTCTTTGCCTCATATATACAGTTGGGAAGGACATTGCCTTCGGGAGTATATCTTTGACCACACCTAGCAAGTCCGTGAAACTTTTGTCACTCCAGACCATTAGCTATTTTCAAGTTCATCAACCTCAACACAGCTGATAAATGGGTGTATTTATCACATCCCGGTAAAGAGGCTTCTCCGAATCGGCTAACAATTGCTCCAATACGTGTGGTTGATAAACTAAATCACGTTCTACTCCATGAACTAGATCTTCAAGTCGATCTTCTAATTCCATACTATTGCTGGCATTGTTTTCATCATACCCTTCATCTTCCTCTCGTACGAGTATATTCACAAACTCCTTTTCCCATGCCATACCCACACCCTATAAGTTTTGTCAAACCCTATAAGTTTTGTCAAACCCATACCGATATAGGTGACCTTTTACATTCTTAAGGGATAATCTTGAAAAGTTGAAACACCTTAAACACGGACAGAATATGGACTGTTCTTCGAATTTGGCGGCATGTTCGACGACAATCTCTAGAAAGTAGTTAACACCATCAGAAAATTCTACACTCCTTCTATCACTATAAACCCACGCTCGATCTATACCTTACCCATAAACACGAGAAGCAATTCACCACATATAGTTCGAGAAATACGTACTTACACACAAATAATATGACATGAGCCTAAGATCCTTCTACAGGGATAGATGGTCCTAAACCTATTTAAGAATAATATGACCCTAGACCGTGTAGCAAAATCTTATCATACATTTGAGAAAATTCCACAACATTTCCCCATAGTTCTTCAACTACAACATATGAAAACGAATTGGCTAATGTGTATATCCTTACTTAATTGTATAGTAACAAAAGTAAAGATACACACATCAAACCCATCGTCATCATAATTGCACCTGAAGAATGAGAGGCAAAATGAGCATCGTGATATCTTGTGAAATTTATGATAAGATTATAATAACCACACAACCTATTATCATATTATTTCTCAAACTATCCAATAAAGATAATTCAAAAACCTATACATACCAAGCTAATATCCTAAACGCTATATGCACATTTATGCACGTACCATGACCTAGGATAACTTGTTATGTACAGATACTTGAACGGATTCTCTAAGCTTATGAAATGCATACTATAATTTAATGAAGCATGCCATTGATTGAATAATATGAAAAATAATAAAGCCCTATATCCAAATTATCTTTCTATTTCTCTAAAACCCTAAATAAATTTGGACGCACTATTTCAATTTACCATTATTAGCTATTCATTTTATTTCCCTATAAATTAAATCCTTAAATCCTAAACCCATTTCTCAAAATCTCTAACATTTCACGAATTTTCAACTTAATAAACTAAACAAATGTTACCCACATTCTCAACATTCACACATTTTCAAACATTTTTCAACAAAGATTCAACATTTCAACAATCTCAAACATTACCTATATTCTTAACATTCACATCATTACCCCAAATACGTTCGCCATTTAACTATATTAAATCTTGCAAATAACTTAAAGCGAAAAAATAAGAAAGGATAAAGATTCATACCGTAAGAATGAAAAAACAATGACGACAATGAACGACTGAAACCAAGCTGCGACAATGAAGGAGCAAAACAATGGTGACACACACAACCACCAATGGGAAATACTAAGACAACTACAAGAAAAAGGAGATACGATGAGTGAGCGAAACGAAAATTAAAAACAAGAGGAACAACATCGCTGATTACTTACCGGCGACTCCGAGCGGATCTAGATATGAGTTATGGATGAAAGTGAATGGTGGAGAACGATAAGGCCGAGAGTAGATAGCGGATGAAGTGGGCGTGGAAATAGCAGGTACGTTCTCGACTTTTTAGATATGTTCTGAAAGAAATTTGACGATGGTTCTTTCACATAGCCGTCGTCACATGTAACACATGGCGAGGGTTCTATGAAAAGAACTGTCGTCCACAAAATGCGTAGCACATATGATGACGGTTCTAATGTAAGAATCGTCGTCATATATGCTTCAGAATGCCAATTATTTACAAAAATTCCACCGGTCCAGTTTTCATGACGGTATTTCATTTTAATCGTCGTTAAAGACCCGTCGTTAAAAGTGGTTTCGTAGTAGTGTGGAAAAGTCGGTAGATTAAAAACTCTCAAGAGGTATGATTAGATCTCTACTTTACCTACCATATAGTAGGCCAAATATCATGGTAAGTGTATACCTTTGTGCAAGATTTCAAGCTAATCTTAACGAATCTCATCTCACTACGATGAAGAGAATATTTACATATCTTGCACACACTCAATCACTTGGCCTCTAGTATTCCAAAGACTCGGTCCTGTCTCTCGATCCTACTTAGATTATGTTGGATATGAAGTTGATGGGAAAATTACATTAGGAGTATGTCAATTCCTTAGACACTCCTTGATCTCCTGGCGCTCCAAGAAGCAAAACTCGGTCTCTTTATCAATTGCTCGAAGTTGAGTACATAACAGTCGGAGCTAGTGGTACTTAGTCGCTATGAAGTATTCAACATTTAATGGATTTTGGACTGAGTCATCCCTTTCAAGTGTGATAATAGGAGTGCAATAAACATAATGAAGAACCCAATTCAACACTCAAAGATAAAACACATTGACGTCGAGTATAATTTTCTGAGAGACCATGCTAAAATAGGTGATACTATTTTAGAATTTATTCCTACTAAACTTAATTAGCTGATATTTTCACTAAGCCTTTAGGTGAAGATCAATTTTGATTTATTAGAAATGCACTTGTTATGTTGAATGTCCGATTGTGTGATTATTTGATTGATTGATTATGTGTTTATTTACTTGAAAATGTTTCAAATGAATGAAAATATTTCTTCTAATTATCCATGTCCGGTTATTAATTTTCAATTAGTTAATTTTGTCTTTGCTCGATATTCAAAATGGCTCAGATTTCGCTTTATAACCTTGCTTTTGCTTTGATACTCAGATTTTTCTATGGCGACTAACTCTAATACTCGAAGGTATTTTATTAATTCCGATGCTCGATTTTGTTTCATCACTTAGCTCTGAAAATGATCTAACTTAGACGTCTCTTTGAATGCGCAAATATATACTCCGATACTCTCACTTTGATATTTAGAATCTTAGATCGAAAATTCAATATAATTTCTATAATCTTTGATATTTGATGAATTCCTTTAATTCACTATTTAGAATGAATGTCTTTCAATAAAAAAGGGAGATCGAAGACTCAAGTATAACTGAATGATCCCTTGCATGTTTTAAATTTGAGTCATTTATCTAATTTTAGGATTAAGTAAGAAGTATCCTAAAATAAATTCACAAAACTAAGTTATATGTTATGACTGACAATGGGGTCCTTTTAAAGTTGCTTCGTTTAGAGGTCAACCCTATATGCTAACTTTTGTTGATGATTTTTCTCGTAAAGTGTGGGTTTCTTGAGATAAAAAAATGAAACAATCCCTATGTTCAAGAAATTCAAGGTCCTAGTTGACAATAAAACTGGAAAACAAATCAAGAAGCTTAGAACTGACAATGGTCTTGAGTTTTGTGAGGAAGAGTTCAATGTGTTTTACGTAGTTTAGGGGATTGCAAGACACAAGACACTTGTTGGGAAGCCCCAACAAAATGGAGTTACTGAGAATGTATCAATCGGACTCTTTTTGAGAGAGCTTGTTGTATGCTCTCTAATGCTTGGACTTTGGGATAAAAGGCCTTTTAGGCTAAAGCTATTGCAACGACTTGATATCTCACCAACCTATCGCCACATCCCTCCATTAATTTCAAGATTCTCGATGAAGTATGGTCGAGTAACCCTGTTGAGTATTTTATTCTTAGAATTTTTGAGTGTCTTGCATATGTTCATGTGAACAATGGGAAGTTGGCCCCTAGGGCTATAAAATGCAAGTTTTTAGGTTATGCTTCTAAGTCTATAGGATACGGGTTGTAGTGCCCTAAAACACATAAAATAATTCAAAGTAGGGATGTAACATTAATGAGATTGTTATGTTTTATTATGGAGAAGGCACTTTTATTTCTTCTACTCGGTATAAGTGGTCAACAAGATACCAATGAGAAGGTGGATTTTGAGTTGCCAGTTATTGTTCAAGTGGAGTTGGTAATAATTCCGGAAGGGAGGTTGATGTTGGTGAACCTATTTCATATGCAAGTCCAACTTAGCCTCGGGGGAGTTTGATCGTACTATACCCCATGATAGACCAAGGAGGGCTGTTAGAAGGGTAGCTCAATTTACGGATGATGAGGATGGTCTTGTTGCCTATGCTCTTATAGTGGCACAGGAGACTCCTGAAAGTGTAGAACCTTCAACCTACTCTAAAGCTATCTCGCTATCCGAGTTCATCCAATTGGGTCCCATGCAAGAAGAAATGAAGAGTCTTCACAAGAATGAGACCTTCTTGTTCGACTTTGGTGGTATGGGCTAAAGTCCATCTCCAGGAATGAAAAGTGCATGGGATTGCCTCTTTAAGGTCTGCCCTCAACAATGTGGCAACGGTATGTCACGTTTATACTTTAAAATTTAAGCTAAAATGGCCCAAAAGTTTCCTACTTTTCAGCCCAAGCTTCTGCTCCAGCTCAAGGTCCGTGGTGGACCTATAGGTGTGGTTGGAGCTAGCTAAACGGTTGTGCTTTGCTGCCCACTTTTGCTGGTTTTGGCTTGTTGTGTAGGGGTCTTGTGTGTGTTGGCCAACTCTCATCCTTGGACATAAATTTAGCTCCTTCCAAGCCTTGGTGTAGCGCGGGAGTTGAGTGAAAGATGAATTCTATTTAAGGGTCCGTTCAATTTTTGTTAGTACCTTGGTGAGCAGAGTTATGCCATAAATATGCTATAATACTTGGCCACCTTTCGTTGCCCAAGATCCACCATGGACGATGTTTTACTTCTGCTCAATAACCTAAGAGGAGCAAGAAGAAATAACCAATGGGTACCTCTATACACGGTTCTTGGATGCGGATTCGTTACGTGGCTTAATATTTGGTACAAATTATGGCACGACTAGTAAGTCTGCATTTACTCTTTTGTAAGATTATATTTCGGTGTGGAAATTAACCTTATCTCTACATCTTCTCCCGGGTGACATCTATATTCCGAGTCTTGAGGTTGACGTGTCCGAACCCGAAGAGTCCCCATGTATTATTAGGATTACGAAACTTCTTGAGTCCGAATGCGTGGGGCATCCGTCCCCAAGAACTAGAAAGGGGTAAGAGTATTATGCTCTCTTTACTTTTAGTTTAATGCTGAAAGTGTCTTAATAACATGATGAAATGGTAGTACGATCGGGAACAATCTCTAAAAATGTATATCGATTCTAGTATGCCTTTAAAGCATTCAAGGATTTATTCACCGGTCGGGAATTCGAACTTTCGGGTTAGCTTAGTTAGTTAAATTGCTAACTCATGAGCTCACGAGTATATGTGCTAATCACTCTTTCACTCTTGTAGGACCGCCGTTCTATGTCCCCTCCATTGGGAGGTTTCCTTGGCGACTATGGAACTCAAGCTCGTGACACAAGCCAACAAATGTCCAATCTTCAAGACGTTCACCCCGACGCTCTTATGGTTATAGTGCTTCGAAGCGGGGCTAGTAATTCTTCACCTGGGCCTAGTTCTTTTAATGCTTGGACCTAGCTCTTCCAAGACTGGCATGGATGTTATATCTTTGCATGGGATTGCCTCTTTAAGGTCTGCCCTCAACAACGTGGCAACGGTATGTCACGTTTATACTTTAAAATTTAAGCTAAAATGGCCCAAAAGTTTCCTACTTTTCAGCCCAAACTTCGCTCCGGCTCGCTTGATCCTTACAGACAACCCGTACGATTTTCATCCGATGTCATATAGTGGGCCTTATTATAAGGCCTCCTAACTCGACTTGGGACTGCGGGGCCGGTGCTTCATAAGTTGGGGAAGATAGGCGAGTCTCACCCTTAATCTTAGAAGATATCCGTTATTATGTCTTCGACGATGCTCGCTGATGATGAAGACTCGAATAACCGCTTATAAGGTGCTTAATAGAATTAATACTAATGTATTTTGTACTATTTGACGCTATGCAATGAGATGAATGTAAAGACTCGATTCCAAAAATGCTTTCTTTATTTATTTGATGTAAAAAAATCTAATAATAAATTCAAAAAAATGTACTACCCCTCATTCCAAACGAAAATAATAAAAGAGAAGATTAGAAATGGTAAGTTACATTGTCTAGAAATAACTAGGTCTGAGCAAAAATGGGATTTGATCAAAAGTTAGCCCAAGTGTAAGAAATGCTCGAGACCAGGAAAAAGAGGAACTGGCAAATCTAGCTGGTGTAAGCCAAGGTACGATTTGAGTTTTGGTTAGCGGCGAGGCGTGAGTGATCGGGATTGTGGTCTTCAAAAATTCGATATAAAAGGGATTGGTGGCAGGTTTCAGGAACTACACTTTCAATATTCATATGCAAATCTTAAAAAATAGTCCCTAAAAATTTTCCAATTCATTTGTTTCTTCAATTCCCAAAAAGATAAATTTCATTACTTGAATTCACCCGTTGGCATGCATGAGATAAGCAATGTCGATAAGCTAGGGTTATCTCGATTATGGACTCGAATACCCTCTACGACATTAGGAAGGTAAGGATCCACTTGGACTTTGTTAAGGGTTGTAGTGGCTTTATGGGATCCTAAATATCATGTATTCGAGTTCGAGAGATAAACAATTGTGTCATTATCATTTTACCAAGCCCGTGGTTCCTATGGCATCAACTAATATGGAAGAGAGCTACAAATGCCTCCTAAAGCTAAATAATAGGAATCTAAGATGGATTCCGATCGGGGACGAAGTGAATCGATGAACCCGATGTCACACTTTTGTCCGATGTGTGCTTCGGGAGTGGTGCATATTCAAAGGCATCGTGCCATTATTATGTGCATATTAGGTGGCTTCCTATTAGTGGGAGACCACATGGATATGGCGCTTACTGTACTATTGGACATCACTGGACAATTGGAGGATCACTTGCTCCCTCACCTCTCCGATTATTACAGAAACCATTTTGGGGCTGGCCGAGTGGAAGCAGATTTGAACATAGACTTCATAGGAAGCCTTCGTCATTGCAGGTAAGAAGTACTAAAACATTTAAGAACCAGCTAGTGGGGCCAAAAGGGCGGCGGCGATCAAGGGAAGGCCATTGAGTGTCGACGAGCTCAATAAAAAGCTCTCGGCTTTTCCAATTTTTCTCTCCTTTCTTTCTATTTTTTGATTTAATTTTGCTCATGTTAGGCCACAAATTAGGATGAATTTGGCCGCACGAGGACACTATTAATTTTGTTTTTATCCGTATTGTGCAAATTTGGCTGGTGGAGCACTTTGAGATAGTGCAAGAACTTGAAAAATCAGACCAGTACCTTGCTACTCAATTTTATTAGTGACAAAGGCATGCTTTGTTGACCGAAAGGGCAGCATCCTTGTGGGAGACTTGGTTTAGTGCCGGACGTCTTATCATTTGGTGCATGGAGCACTAGAGGGTGTCCCAATTTAGGACACATACACAGAGACACCCTTTTACGTTTGCTAGGACTTGAAATCGGTACGTACGATTTCCCAAACGTGTAATGCGGCAAATGGGACGAGTCGAGGATATCCCTTACTCGGATTGTATCGTGCCTACCTCCTTTGATGTTTTTGGTGGTGTGAGGCGGGTACCTACGTGGGTTGAATACTTGGATGAACCTTTTAAGGCCACTGAAACACTGTAGATAAACGATCTATTACGAGTCTCTGGATTTTATCCGGAGTGGATAAAAGAGACGAATCCCGAATGACGCAAGGCACCGAGGGCTCGAGAATGCGATCCGAGAGGGGCTATTCCTGTTGCAACACCCCTTTAGATTCGCGAAATGGTCCCGCAGATTGATAAACGGGCTCGCAGGAGAGAAGCGGAAACTAAGGAGGAAGAAGACATGAGGGCTCGTAGGATCGAGGAACCGAAAAAGCAAACCCGGGAAGATGTAGCTCGGTCTAGCGGCTCAAAAGGGAAAAAAAGTAAAGCTTGACTAGGGCTTAGATTAGGAAAGAATAAAAATTTAGGAAACTTTTTGTGTTCCTCTTTAGAACATTTTATTTTTCAAGTAATATGCTTGTTATGTCACTTTTTCATTTCGCTATGTATTCGGTCGATAGAAGGCTTAACCTTTATTAATAAAGTAAAAAGTAAGTTTTATGCTCACTTTTAAGCTTTACTAATTCTATTTTAACGCTCACTTAAAGGAATTAATTAATAATTGGATCATCTAAATGAATCACCCTAAAAATAGTTAAACGCCAAAAAGTAAAATATCAACCGGAAGGAAATATGGACAAGCCATCCCGCGATAAACCAGGAGGTGGCCGGCCCCGGCCAAGGCCGTGGCCTCGATTAGGTTGGGCCTGGTAGAAAATAGAGACCATCTAGTATTGTCCTAAACAGAATATTTTTTCAACTAATCCAAGTTAGTGTACTTGAAACACTTATTCTCCTAGTGGCAATATTTGATTGAGTATGAATGGGCTTGGCTAATTAGGCATGAATTTTCCTTGAGGGCCCCGAATTGGCGCTCTAATTTTCTTAAGAACAAAATCTCCAACTTGTAAATTACGAGACTTGAATTTTTTTATTGAATGCCCTTAATATACGTGCCTATATATTTGGACATTATGTAAAGCATGCAAATGCCTTTCATCTAGTAAGACTAACTCCTCGTAACGCGCTTTGGCCTATTTTGCGTTAGTGATCTTACTTTCTATACTATGATTTGCAATGAATGGATGATAATTTCTATTTGAAGGACTTCTTTCATGACATACACTAGAGAGTAAAGGGTTGCTCCCGTTGAGGTTCTAATTGACGTTCGATAGCCCCATAAAGCAAAGGGCAACATATCGAGCCAGTCCTTGTAATCGATAGCCATTTTCTCCACTATCTTTTGATGTTTTTGTTAGCGGTCTCGATTGCTCTGTTGGTTTGGGGGTGATAAGGAGAGGACTTATGATGCTTGACCTTGTACTTGTCAAGTAAATTTATTACCTCTTTCTTGAAGTGACTACCATGATCACTAATCGGTTCATGTGGTATCTCATATTGAAAGATGATAATATGGGTTACGAATTTTGCTACATGTTTTGATGTTATCATTGCATAGGATGTCGCTTCTACCTACTTGGTGAAGTAGTCAATTGCTACTAACACAAATTCATGACTACCCACTCCTTTAGGGGTCACTTGACCGTTGATGTCTATACCCCAAATTGAGAATCACCTGGGTGATGCAAGTGTTGTTAAAAGGGAAGGTGGTTGGTGCTTGCAGGTTTGCATACATTTGACCCTTATGACATCTTCTAACAAACTCATGATAATCTCCAACCATGGTTGACCCATAATACCCTAATCTCTATATTTTCTAAAACCAATGTTCTTCTATTCATATAAGGTCCACATTCCCCACCATGAACATCGGGCAGGATGCATTCCGCTTCATGTTGATTGACACAAAGTAAGCTAATTCCCATGTTGGTTTTCTTGTACAATAGTCTTTGGTTTATGAAAAGCTGTGCAACTAGCATGCGAGATAGCTCGTTGGCCTCTAGGTGTGGAGTCCAGGGGGTATTCTAGGCTTTCTAAGTATCGGTAAATGTCATTGTATCAACTAGTTTGGTCGGTAATAGACACTTCTAAGCATATATGTACGTAGGTTGACTCATTCGTTCTACATGAATGGGAAATGAATGAATACAATACGGATATTGATCGTGGATGCTAATTTAGCTAAGGCATCCACGAACCGATTGTCATCCCTATGAAAGAAATTGTATGATATGCTTGTCGAAATGATTTGCTAACTCTATCAAATGTGCTTGGTAGGGTGCTAAGGCTTTACTAAAGACCTTCCAATTGTGTGAAGTCCGATTGGTAATCGATTGGAGTTGCTCGAAGACCCCGATGTTCTTGGTCCTATTTCTATGGCCGCTTGGAGTCTAGTAATGCATACCTCGTATTCCGATGCGTTGTTGGTAACTTCAAAATCCAATTTAATTAAGATGGGAATATGTTTTCCCTCCGGCGAGACTAAAAGGATCCCTACTCCAAAACCCTTCGATTGAAAGCGCCGCCAATGTACATCGTCCATATGTCGACTTCTAATTGTAAGATGTCCTCATCTTAAAAATAAAAAAATGATATGATTGGGCTTCGGTCCTTGGTAGATTAGCTAGGAATTCCGATACTACTCTCCCCTTAATTGCCGTTTGTAGGACATACTTAAGTTCAAACTCCGATAACATGGCCGTCTATCTAGTTATTTTGCTACCGATAGTTGGTTGTTCCAAAATATACTTGATCGAGTCCAATGGTGCTACTACTTTACCATGTGGGCTAGCATGTACTTGTCTTAGCTTTTTGGTGGCCCGGACTAAAGCAAATGATGTCTTCTCTAAAGGTGTTTATCGAGTCTTATAATCAAAGAATTTCTTACTTAGATAATACACCACATGCTTCTCTTTTCCTTCCCATTGAGCTAACATGGCTGCTATTGAGGTCTCTGTTGTAGCAAGGTATAGGAGCAATGGATTTCTAATTTGGGGCGAAATTAGGACTGGTGGATTGGCCGGATATTTCTTAACCTTCTCAAATGCTCGTTTACCACTCTTTATCCCAAATAGGCTTAGCTTCCTTTTTGAGCTTCTTGAAGATGGGTTCATAGACCATAATCAGTTTTGATATGAAACGACTAATATACTACAAACCACCTAAGGAACCGTGTATTTCCTTCTCTGTTTTCGGTGATGGAATCTCCTTATAGCTTTAATCTTTGATGGATCAACTTCAATTCCTCTAAGATTGACCACATAGCCTAACAGTTTACCCGAGGTTACCCCAAAGGCACATTTCTATAGGTTACGGTGCATGTTATACTTTCGTAGTCTTTTGAAGAATTTCTGAAGGCTAGTTAGGTGCCCTGCCCTATCCTTAGACTTGATGATCATGTTGCCCGTATAAACTTTGGCTTCTTTATGTATCATATCATGTAGTAACATTGTGGATGTCCTTCGATACATGGCTCCAACATTTTTGAGTTCAATAGCCATCACAACATAATAATACGTCACCTATTGAGCGATGAGGGTCGTTTTTCCATGTCTTCCTTGACCATCTTCACTTGGTTTTATTCGATATAACCATCCATGAATGAAAGTAAGGGATAACCAACCGTGTTGTCAACTAAAATGTCTATATAGGGTAATGAAAAATCATCCTTGGGGCTTACCTTATTTAAATCCCTAAAGTCGTCGTACATTTGAACCCTATCATCTTTCTTTGGAACTCGACACTATATTTGCCACCCACCGAGGTTAGTGAACCACCTTAATAAACCCAACTTCTAGTTGCTTTTGGACCTCTTCTTTGATCTTCGAGTGCCTACTTAGGTTTCATCCTTCTAAGTTTTTGCTTAACTGGTTTAGGACCTTCATAGAGTGGAATTTGGTGATCCGAGTATGCTTAGATCTATTCCTGATGTGTCTTTGTAGGACCCATGCAAAGACATCTATAAATTGTGTAAGGAATGAAGTAAATTGCTTCTACTCTTCTAGATTTAACAATTTCACAATTTTAACTTCTTGGGGTTGATCTACGAATCCTAAGTTAATAATTATTGTTTCCTCTATTATTGGTGAGCGACTTTCGTAATCCTCCATAGCTTTTATTAATTCTTTAGGGATTTCTTGTTCATCATTGGAGTCAAAACAATCAAGAATAGGAGAACGCAAAGACTAAGCAAAAAGATTCATTTTATTGAATGAAGACATAAGTACATCGGACTCAGAAATAGAAATTGTAGAATTTAAAGATGAAACAGTAGAATTAGGAAAAAAACAATAGCCCTAGTACTAGACTCAGAAATAGACTGTTCTCCTAAAATGACTCGTGAACTCTTGGCCCTCTTCGACATCAACCCAAGTGCTATGCTTAGACCCTTTTGTGTCAACGTCGGTGATGAACTTGAATGGATCAAAATTTTAGTGCAACATGGCTTAGGACAGTACCCAAAAGGAATTCCCATCTAGGCATTTCTCCTATCCAAATAGCAAACCAAAGATATTGCTCTCATGGTCCAGTCTTGGGTGAACTATTCCTTGTCGAAGAGGAGGTAAGGTGCCTCCTTTTCTAGTACATGGCAATAATTGAAAATTTCTAAACTAGGGACTAGAATGCCTTTCTCCTTTAGATAATAAGGCTAAGGAAAATGATAGTAAGGGAAGTCATCCCTTTTTTAGAAATCGCCCGTTTAAAGTGCGAGGATAGGGCTTGATCGAGGAGACTATGACTAGTGCATTTCTCTTGGTTTGTAATTCTCATTTAGCTTTGGCTACTTCTTTAGCGAGTTGGATGATAGCCTAGTCTAAACTTGTAATTATTAGTGGGTTCAAGGGTTGTAAAGAGGTGTTTTATCCTTTTCCATAGCAACTATAGTCTTAAATCTATAGAGCTCATCATCATCGGCGTCTTGTTGAATTTTGAAGACCGACTCCCTCGAAGTGATGGTCGAATAAAGTGTATCTCCCTTAATGGTTACTACTTGGTCTTTGATTATCATTTTGACCTTCTTGTGTAGTGTGGAGGGCACTACATGGTGGTCTTGTAACCAAGGGCGCCCTAGAAGGAGATCAAAAGTGGCTGAGATGTCTAGGATTTGGAAATCAATGTTTTTCAGCATTGGCCCAACATTGATTGGAATAGTCACTGTTCCCAAAACTATTCTTTTTGAATTATTGTAAGCTCGGATATGAACAATTTGTTTAAAGAGTTTTTGCTCTTTGATGCCTAATCTTTTAGCGAGTCCTCCAAGAGCAAACATTTACGAGTATATCCATTGTCAACTAAGGTTAGTGGGATGAACATATTGATACAAATTACGAGTCAAATAAAGGGCATTGTTGTGTGCAATGCCTTCTTCTAGTAGATCCTTTTTGTCAAATGTACTAGTTCCATCCCTATTATTGACAAATCCTACTACCTCCTTAGACGTAGTCTTGGGAGAGACCTCAATCTTACTACATGCGTCAATTAAGGCTTGCCTATGCTTTTGGGAGGCAAATATGAGTTGATAGATGAAAATATCAACTTTGAGTTTTTAAAGCTATTTAAGGATTGAGTCCTCTTCTTTGACAACTTCTTTTTCTTTTAGGGCTTCTTGAGTCATTTGTGGACCCATTGGCGCTTTGTGTCGTCCATATCTAGTAAGGAAGCTGGATCTCGGAACTATTTAGTTCTCCCTAAAAGTCATCTTCTTCTAAGGGTGGAGTGCTAAGAAAGTTGTCATCATTGTCATCTTTAGTCTTATAAACATCCTCTTCATCACTTATCCACAATCCATGGACTTCTAAGTCTAAGGAAGGTAAGCTAACAAATGGTTTGGGTTTATTGATGTCTTGAATGAAGATAGAGGGATCTAATTGACCTGGAATGGGTTCAGAAAAGTTGGCTAAGGTCCTATTGAATGGGTTCTTGTTATTATTAGGTTTATAAGCGGCCTTAGGGAGAGGAAGTTGACCTTTGCGGAACATACTCTGTAGTTTGTTCTTGGAGGTCCAACATTGTTCCGTATCGTGTCCTCGTGCTCGATAGGTTTTATAGAATTTTTCCACCTAATTTTTTTATTGTTTCGCGATTTCATATTATGCTCTAATAGGAGGTAGCTCAATCTTCCCTTTAGATAACAAGCGGTCAAGGGCTTAAGCATATTGGAGTACAATAATTATACCTATTAAGGGCACCGACATCCGCACCCCTACCGATATTGCTCGTGTTAGAGATTTTCTTGTCTTTGGATTGGTAATTACCTTTGTACCCAACCACAACTTTTGTGGTCACGACAGATCAACTCTTCTTGTATTAGCATAATGGCGTCTCTAAGGGTTGTGAAGCTCATGAATGGTAAGAACATCAAATGTTGATTATACGTGGATCGAAGGTTCTTCACAATAATTTCGACTTGGTCCTTCCGGAAAGGTTTGTATACCATATGGGTAGCTTTTGCTCTCTATCCGGTGAGGAAGTTGGTGAAGCTTTCTTTCTCCCCTTGTTTGATTAACTCTAAATCTTGAAGGGTGATAGGTAGATCATTCTTGTAGGAATATTAGTGTAGGAATTCTTTGCACAAATCATTCCAATTAGTAAACTTGCGTGGGTCAAGTGCATTATACCACTTCATCACATCGTTATCATATGTCCATGAAAAGATGATGTGGTAAGTATCTTCAGGTACATTTTTAAGAGTCATTGCTCCTATGGAGTTGCGAACATGATGATGGGGATTCTCCGAACCATGAAACTTAATATCCGACATAGTAATTTGGGAGGCGGTTTCCTTGGGGATTGAAGTGAATGCCGTAAGATCAAAGTACTGACTCTTGAACATGGCGGATTCTCTTAATATCTTCCGTATGTAATCTATGCGTGGATCGGTCTTCGTTTCGAAATCAGGTGGTGGAAGTCCTATTATTCCTTCTCCTTTTCCCTCTCTTTCTCGTCATTTCTTTATCTCTTTCTCCTTCTCTTTCTCTTCTTTTCTCTGTAGAGTTATTACAATAAGATTGAGTGTTTTGGACATGGTTTCTATTTTTTGATCTTGAGCCTTAATCCGGGCTTCCATTTTAGCTGAAGATTTATTAAGCAAGGTAAGGATGGGAGATGGTTGCTCAGCCATTTGAGGGGAATTGTTTTTATGTACTTGTCTTACGATGAAAGATTGATTAGACCGGTGTGATATGCGCCGAAGTTGGTCGCACCGGCATAGATCAAGATGTAGAGCGAAGGGAAATGGTATTGGACTCCTTACTAAAGTTGGAGCTCGGATTCGAAAAAACCTAATGGCGGTAGGCTTTTCCCTATTCTACAGCCCGGAGGATAAATGCTTAGGACCATTTATGAAAACCAGTTTTGGGGAGGAAGGGACTCTAGTGCTAGACCCGAAAAGACTAAGAAAGAGAAAGAATGCTTTTCATTTGGATTCATATAAGGAATGCAAAGCATTGAAGGGAGATGTAATGATGCTAATGACTTAGGTTGGGATGATTTTTATTTGGTTAAAAACTAGACTCACCTAATTTGTGATGAATTTTATTTTGGCTAAATGTAAAAATGGACTCATCTAATTTGAGATGAATTTTGGTTAAAATGCAAAGCTGGAATCACCAAAATTGAGATGAATTTATTTTAGCTTAAATGCAAAAATTGATTCACCTAATTTGAGATGAATTTATTTTGGCTAAAATGTAAAAATAGACTCACCTATTTTGAGATGAATTTATTTTGGCTAAAATTAAAAAATGGACTACAAGCATGCTGAAAAGCCCCCAAAAATTGAACCTAACTAAGAAAAGAGAGTAAGGGTCCCCGATAGGACCTTCTGGATTGACCAAAGATGGACGGCACTTGCCAAGTGGCCGGTGGATAAAAAAACCTAGACTAAGAAAGAGATTTTTGGACTAACTTAGAAATGCCATTAGTGGACCGACCTAAAAAAGAAAGGCAATTTTGACTTTTGGGCTAAAAATGCACACATTGGACCGACACAAGGAGATTAATCATTGTATTTTATTTGCGGCCATGCAAGGGTTATTTAGCACTCTAAACCTAATCTGAAGGTTCATAAGAAAGAGGTTAAATACTAAAAACAACCACATTCATTCAAGCATGCAAATAAAGAGATAAACAACCAAGGATTTATGGACAAAAAAGGGATAAATTTTGGTCCTCCATGGGGTTCATGACAGGAAATAACATGAATTCTAGGTGCCTCTTAGTAAATCATGTGTGAAGAGTAACCATCTTCCCGATAATCAAGCCTAGTTGGGGCCACTTGGGTTAGTAGTTTGACCTCTTCCAAAGGATGTTCTTAAGGGTAAAGCCTAATGGTAGAAATTAAAAGCAACTATATCCAAGGCTGGCCAAATGCAATATGTCTAATGCAAAACACATGAAGAAAACTCACAACTAAAATTTTCAAATGTCACCCTCTTAATAAGTAACACGTCCTTAGTTGAGTCGCCACTTGTAGGAAAAACGACCCGTCCCCATAGAGGGAACCGGATTGGAATCGGACCGGCTTCCCCACAAATGTCGGGTGTATTTTTGATTTTCAAAGATGATTTTGAAAGTTATGTTTTGAAAATAAGGGTATGTCTCTTATTGAGGTTTCCAATTTTTGTAATTCAATGAAAACAATTTAAGCGAGAATAGTGATTGACGGTTTAATTAATCTTTTATTTTAAAAACCAATTTTAGAGGCCGCAGGATATTATTTCATAATTTAGGAAAAAAAAAATAACCTAAATTCTTCCACAACGCTTTTGTGCCAAAAGGTATGAAGACACCAGTTTTGACCAAGAGCCTTGCCCGGTGGCTGGTCGACGCCGATAAGAGCCAGCACTTGTCCGGTCTCCGGCACTAGCCTTGGGCCATACCTGAAGGATCGGTCTCGGTCCATGACCTAGACTATCGAAATTAAATCTGTTTTTGTCATTTTAAATTAGAAACGTCGAGGTGCACTTTAGGAGAAATAAAAATAATAAAGGGAGAGTCGCCAGTTAGTTTTTAAAAAATAACAAAAATAGAACAAATATTCATGCAATCTTAGTATGGTAAAATTAAGATTGAAAGAAGTTAAAAAATGACTCCATCGGTCTAGAATCGAGAATCTAGTGTTCGGGGACGAAGGTATGAAATGTAGGGATGAACTCTTCCATTTCGTCTATCCATAGACGACTTCTACTAATTTGAATTATGAGTTTAAAGAACATGTTTCAACTAAGCATAAAATATATGAATAGGAATATTAAATCAAGAAAAGCATGCAAAAAAGCCATGAAAGTAGTGAAGAAAGCAATAAAGAAAGCGGTAAAAGAAAGCCAAAAGAAAAGCGATAAAAATAAAATTACAGCAGGCAAGGAGGAAATAAAAATGATTACACTTTGATCCACAATACGGAAAGAGATAAATAGCATAAATAAAATAAACTATAATCGGGATTGAAATTGAAATGAGCGCCCTCGGGTTGTCCCACCTCTTGACCTTTAATTGCGAATCGGATCTAGATCCGTGATAGTGGATGAACAAGATTAGAGTAGGTTATTTATGAAATTTTTGGAGATAAGGTAGTGTAGGAGAATGATGAGATGCTTGGTGGAGTAATAGTTAGCGTTTTATAGCTCTTAACCTAAATTCATCGGAGTGTAGTTAGGGTATTAACTTAGCAGACTTTTAAGGTTAAAATGCGGTACCATATGGCATAGGAATGGCCATCCCGAAAATGAGAAGTAAAGCACTCTGTATTTATAGAAAAAGAGTTAGGTCACAAAAATGACCTAAAAGCAATGTAATCAACCGTCCATGTTGCTTGAGCCAAAGCGACGAGAATCCGAGAAAAACTAGATAAAATCATCCTTGGATCGGGAATCCCCTAAAGGGTGCCGATAAGCACGACGTCGGCCCTAAAACGATGTCATATAGGAAAACGAACCTTCCATGCTTTGGCTGAAAATTGGAGTAAAACGCAGCGCTTTGGTAGAAGAGGCCTTGAAGCACAACGTCGGCCTCATTCGGTGTCGTTATGTGAATTTGACTTCGTGTCTTAGATGGACGCTTGAAGAAAAACACGAGCACTTTGGCATTAAAAGGCATGGAGTGCGGCACCGACCTAAACGACGCCGTACAGCTATTTTGAGCTTCGTGTTACGTTGAGATGTCTGAAGATGAAACGCAATGTTTAGTGAGCAATAGCCTTAAATAAAAAGGTTTATTTTTATGGTGCTAAAGGGTTTTTTGTGGTTTCTCGGCTTTTGCCATGCCAATTAGATTCCAACCGTATTCCGAGTTGGCTAGCAGGATTGGGATTTCATCACCTGGTAGATAAAATAAAAATAACGTAAATAAAGAGATAAGAGTGAGACATTTTCCGTGTCTACACTAGCCTTCTCCCAAGGAACTAACACTCTAAAGTTCTAAAGATCATGACTCATCAAAATAGTGAATTCAATGAAGGAAGGACCTTTATAAGGACATTGATGTTCAAGGGCTCCAACTTCGTCTATTAGAAGAAATTATTGTAATGATTCATACAAGACCAATAAGAACAAGTCCGGAACATCAGCATTGATGGGAACTATGTCCCAATGAAGCAAATTGGCAATGAAACCATCTCAAAACTTAAGATATAGTTCACCACAAATGAAAAAGAAAGCCACAAGAAGTATCATAAAGCTATGAACATCTTAATATGTGCGTTAGACTCATCTAAATTTAATGGAGTCTCGAGGTTGTGACACGGCCAAAGTAGTGTGTGATACTTTAGTGATAAACTATGAAGGAACTAGTCAGGTTAGGCGGACCAAAATTAGCCGAGTACCTCCACAAGTACGGGCTATTCAAAGCGGAGGCTAATGAAGTTATTACCGACATGTATCTAAGGTTTACTAAGATAGTAAACAACCTAAAATCTTTAGAAAATATATTTCTTCTCCCAGTGATACTTCGCCCTAAAGGCTTCGAAAAGATGATGAAGCAAAAGAAGTGGTAAAAGGGGCTAAGAAATAAAATCTTCGAAAAAGAAAGAAAAGGTAAAACTTCTTTCTCTCGAAATTATTCTTCTACTAAAAACTCTTGTTGTTGTGAGTGTGGTAATAAGGAACACATCGTCAAGGATTGCACCAAGCGGAAGAAAGATAACAAGAAGAAGAAAGCCATGGTGGCTACGTGGAGTGAAAATGAATAAGAAGATCGGGAAGACACTGAAGATGAATCCAAGTGTCTAATGACAATGACTCGACTTAGACACGTAAACTAAGTAAGAACAATTCTCATATGATTATGAGAAGAATGATTCTCAATAGGTAATTAACTACTTTCTTAAGGTCTCAAAGAGACATATTTAAAAATACATTTTTACCTTAAAGGAAAAATTGAATTCTAATTCTTCTATCTTATAAGAAAAAAGTTGAGTCTTTAGAAAATGGAGAATACTTTTTTAAAAAGTGATTTAGAAAAATTAAGATTTAACATAAAGGTACTTGAAACTAGCTCATAAGATAATGAGACCGAGTCAAAGGTTTCCTGAGATACTAAACACTCTAAAATCTCTCGGTAAGAAGATGTAAAACAAAGAAGTGGCAACAGACTTCGAGGTTTCTTCTCGTGAAGAAATGGGGTCCTAAGGTAACAGTGATTGAAGACGCTAAGGATCTCGAGCAAATTAAAGCTCAATGAGCTCATCAAGAAACTTCTAACCCATGAGTTACATCTTTAAGAGGAGGAAACTGAGGTCAACACGAGAAGAAATGTTGCTCTTAAAGCCATAGAAGAAGTTGGATCAAGTCCAAGTAGCTTAGCTTCAGCGAAAGACCTCGTGATAGTTCTCGCTAGAGGATTCAAAAAATGAAGAAGCACAAGAAGTGGCAAAAAGGGCCAAGAAATGAGATCTTCAAGAAAGACAAAAAAGCTAAAACTTCTTTTTCTTAGGATTCTACTTCTACTAAAAACTCTGGGTGTTTCAAGTGTGGTAGTAAGGAACACATAATCAAGGATTGCATAAAGAGGAAGAAAGATTACAAAAGGAAAAATGCGAAAGTGGCTACATAGAGTGTAGATGAATTAGAAGATTAAGAAGACACTGAGGATGAATCCAAGTGTCCGATGACAATAACTAACATAGACACGAAACCGAGGGAGAACACCGATCCTCCAGAGGTAATTAACTACTTTCTTTACTTCTCTAAGAACAATCTTGCTATAATACATTTTTACCTTAGAGAAAAACTAAAATTCTAATTCTTCTAACTTTTCAGAAAAAGTTGAGTTTTTAGAAAATTGAGAACATTTTTTGAAAAATGATTTAACATAAAGGTACTCCAAACTAGCTCACAAGATAATGAGACTGAGTTTCAGGTTTACTAAGAAAATATAAAACTTAAAATCTCTCGGTAAGAAGGTGTGAAACGAAGAAGTGGTCAGAAAAATTTAGAGGTGTCTTCCCAAGAAGAAATGAGGTCCAAAGGTAACAAAAATTTAAGAAGCTCGGGATGTTAATAAATTAAAGTTTGATGAGCTCATTGGGAAACTTATGACCCATGAGCTATATTTCCATGAGGAAGAAAATTAGGTCAACACGAGAACAAATGTTGCCCTGAAAGCCTTAAAAGAAGTTGGACCAATTTTAAGCAGCTCAGATTCGAAGAAGAGCTAATGATACTTCTCGCCGGAGGCTTCAAAATGATGATGAAGCACAAGAATTGGCAAAAGGGGCCATGATAGAAAGTCTTCAGAAAAGACCGAAAAGTAAAACTACATTATCTCAAGATTCTTCATCTAATAAAAACTCCGGGTGTTTTGAGTGTGGTACTAAGGAACAAATTGTCAAGGATTGCATAAAGAGGAAGAAAGATTACAAGAAAAAATAGCCATGGTGGCTACATTGAGTGAAGATGAATTATAAGAAGGAAGACATTGAGGATGAATCCAAGTTTCTCCTAACAATTACTAACTTAGACACATAAACCGAGTAAGAACAAGACTCATCCGCTTCTAAGCGGAATGATCCTCACGAGGTAATTGACTACTTTTATAAGTTCTCTAAGAATGATTTTTCTAAATACATTTTTACCTTAGAGGAAAAGTCCAATTCAAATTTTTCTATCTTTTAAGAAAAAGTTGAGTCTTTAGAAAATTGAGAACACTTTTTTTAAAAATGATTTAGAAAAACTAAGACTTAACATAAAGGTACTCGAAACCAACTTGCAAGATAATAAGACCGAGTTGAAGGTTTACTTAGATTGTAAACAACCTAAAATCTCTCGGAAAGAACATGCCATATGAAGAAGTGGTCAAAAAATTTTGAGGTATCTTCCCAAGAAGAAATGGGGTTCAAAGGTAACAATAATTTAAGATGCTCGGGATCTCAAGCAAATTAAAGCTTGATGTGCTCATTGGGAAACTTCGTAACGATTAGTTACATCTCTAAGAGGAAGAAACTTAAGTGAGCATGAAAAGAAGTGTTGCCTTGAAAGCCTTAGTAGAAGTTGGACAAAGTCGGAGGAAGACTCCATGATACTTCTCGCTGAGTCTTCAAAAAGATGGTGAAGCATAGAAGGGGACAAGAAATGAGATATTCAAAAAGATAGAAGAGGTAAAACTTCTTTCTCTTCAAATTCCTCTTGAACTAAAAGGCATGGGTATTTTGAGTGTGGCAGTAATGAAACCATTGTTAAGGATTGAATGAAGATGAAGAAAGCTTACAAGAAGAAAAAAGCCATGGTGGCTACATCAAGTGAAGATGAATCGGAAGATTAAGAAGACACCGAGGATGAACCTAAGTGTCTTATGGCAATGACTCGACATAGACACAAAAATTGAGTGAGAACAAAACTCTTCTAATCTTGAGGAGAGTGATCCTTAAGAGGTAATTAACTACTTTCTTAACTTCTCTAAGAACGATCTTGCCATAAATACATTTTTACCTTAGAGCAAATATCCAATTCTAATTCTTCTAGCTTTTAGAAAATTGAGAACACTTTTTTGAAAAATGATTTAGAAAAATGATTTAGAAAAACTAGGACTTAACATAAAGGTACTCGAAACCAGCTCGGAAGATAATAAGACTGAGTTTAAGCTTTACTGAGAAAATATAAAACCTAAAATCTCTCGGTAAGAAGGTGTGGAATGAAGAAGTAGTTAGAGTCTTCCTAAGAAGAAATGGGGTCCAAATGTAACAACAATTTGAGAAGCTCAGGATCTCAACAAATTAAAGCTTGATGAGCTCATTGGGAAACTTCAAACCTAGGAGCTACATCTCCAATGGGAAGAAAATTAGGTCAGCACGAGAACAAATGTTGCCCGAAAAGCCTTAAAGGAAGTCGGACCAAGTCCTAGCTGTTCAAATTCAGAAGAAGACCTAATGATACTTCTCACCGGAGGCTTAAAAATGATGATGAAGCACAAGAATTGGGAAAAGGGGCTAAGAAATGAAATCTTCAGAAAAGAAAGAAAAGTAAAACTACATTCTCTTAAGATTCTTCTTCGACTAAAAACTCCGGGTGTTTTGAGTGTGGTACTAAGGAGCAAATTGTCAAGGATTGCAAAAAGAGGAAGAAAGATTACATGAAAAAAAAAGCCATGGTGGCTACATTGAGTGAAGATAAATTGTAAGAAGGAAGACATTGAGGATGAATCCAAGTTTCTCATAACAATTATTGACTTAGACACATAAACTAAGTAAGAACAAGACTCATATGCTTCTAAGGAGATTGATCCTCAAGAGGTAATTGACTACTTTTGTAAGTTCTCTAAGAATGATCCCGCTAAATACTTTTTACCTTAGAGGAAAGGTCAAATTCTAATTTTCCTATCTGTTAAGAAAAAGTTGAGTCTTTAGAAATTGAGAACCCTTTTTTGAAAAATGATTTAGAAAAACTAAGACATAACATAAAGGTACTTGACACCAACTTACAAGATAATAAGATCGAGTCGAAGGTTTACTGAGATTGTAAACAACCTAAAATTTCTTAGTAAGAAGATGCCAAATGAAGAAGTGGTCAGAAAAATTTTGAGTTGTCTTCCCAAGAAGAAATAGAGTCCAAAGCTAACAACAATTTAAAAGCCCAGGATCTGAGAAAAGTAAATCTTGATGAGGTCATTGGGAAACTTCTTAACGATGAGTTACATCTCTAAGAGGAAGAAACTTAGGTGACCATGAAAAGAAATGTTGTCTTGAAAGCCTTAGAAGAAGTTGGACAAAGTCGGAGGAAGACCTAATGATACTTCTCGCCGGAGGCTTCAAAAAGATTGAGAAGCATAATAAGAGGTAGAAGGGGCCAAGAAATGAGATCACCAAAAAAGACAAAAAGGTAAAACTTCTTTCACTCCAAATTCATCTTTGACTAAAAAGCATGGGTGTTTTGAGTGTGGTAGTAATGAAACCATCATTAAGGATTGAATGAAGATGAATAAAGATTGTAAGAAGAAAAAAGCCATGGTGGCTACATGGAATGAAGATGAATCAGAAAATTAAGAAGACACCGAGGATGAATCCAAGTGTCCGATGACAATGACTAACATAGCCACGTAAACCGAGTGAGAACAAAACTCTTCTAATCTTAAGGAGACTAATCCCCAAGAGGTATCTATCTACTTTCTTAACTTTTCTAAGAACGATCTCGCTATAAATACATTTTTATCTTATAGGAAATGTTCAATTCTAATTCTTCTAGCTTTTCGGAAAAATGGAGTTTATAAAAAAATTGAGAACTTTTTTGAAAAATGATTTAGAAAGCCTAGGACTTAACATAAAGGTACTCGAAACCATCTCACAACATAATGAGACTCAATTTAAGGTTTACAGAGAAAATATAAAACCTAAAGTCTCTCGGTAAGAAGGTGTCAAACGAAGAAGTAGTCGAAAAATTTTTAGGTGTCTTCCCAAGAAAATATAGGGTCAAAAGGTAACAACAATTTAAGAAGCTCAGGATCTCAACAAATTAAAGCTTCAAAAGCTCATTGGGAACCTTCTAACCCATGAGCTACATCTCCAAGAGGAAGAAAATTAGGTCAAGCACGAGAACAAATGTTACCCCGAAAGCCTTAAAAGAAGTTCGACCAAGTTCAAGCAATTCCGATTCAAAAGAAGACCTAATGATACTTCTCGCTAGAGGCTTCAAATTGATGATGAAGCACAAGAAGTAGCAAAAGGGCCAAGAAATGAAATCTTCAGAAAAGACAGAAAAGTAAAACTACATTCTCTCAAGATTCTTCTTCGACTAAAACCTCCGGTTGTTTTGAGTGTGGTACTAAGGAACAAATGGTCAAGGATTTCCTAAAGAGGAAGAAAGATTACATGAAAAAAAGCCATGGTGGCTACATTGAGTGAGGATGAATTATAAGAAGGAAGACATTGAGGATGAATCCAAGTTTCTCATAACAATTACTAACTTAGACACATAAACCGAGTTAAAACAAGACTCATCTGCTTCTAAGGAGAATGATCCTCAAGAGGTAATTGACTACTTTTGTAAGTTCTCTAAGAATGATCCCGCTAAATACTTTTTTACCTTAGAGGAATGGTCAAATTCTAATTTTTCTATCTCGTTAAGAAAAAGTTTAGTCTTTAGAAGCCGAGAACACTTTTGTGAAAAATGATTTAGAAAAACTAAGACATAACATAATGGTACTTGACACCAACTTACAAGATAATAGGACCGAGTCGAAGGTTTACTGAGATTGTAAACAACCTAAAATTTCTTAGTAAGAAGATGCCAAATGAAGAAGTGGTTCGAAAAATTTTGAGGCCCTTCTCAAGGAGAAATGGGTTCCAAAGGTAACAACAATTTAAGAAGCTCGACTTATCGGCAAATTAAAGCTTGATGAGCTTATTTGGAAACTTCTTAACATGAGATGAGTAACATGGATAGGTTTGGATTTACCAATTATGGGCTCAATGTCCTATTCGACGATTCGCCAGGTGAAAATCTATTGGCCTTTCGTAAGGGCCGTTGTTGCCTCATTGGGATCGTCACTACTATGTCTTTAGGTTTAGGGATAATGAACTCGTGTCCCCTGTCCGAAGAATTCGAAACCATATTAGGTAGTTTTAGGCGAACAAAGCCAGGTGTTCCCAAATCCTAACAAAATCTTCGTGAAAAGTACAAATACCTACTAAAGTCGAGTAATAAGAATCTAGGGTGGATTCTTATTGGGAATCGGATCGGTTTAACCAATCCGATGAAACACTACCACATCATGTACGCCTATGCTTGAGCCTATCATCATCCCAAGGCGGTGGGCTATCATCACTTATATGATAGGCGAATTTCTGCTATTAGGAGGTAAAGAAGACTTGGCGACAACGGCTCTACTAAGCTCGGAGGAACAGGTTAGAGAATTATTGTTCCCTAACTCTACTAATAGTGGCCAAAATGATAATTGGCTTAGACCAGAGTTGAAGCCAACGCCGAATAGAACTTCCGCGAAGCCTCCTCGTTATTGGAGATAAGCATAAAATAACAAATGAAAGCAATCGAATGCCAACCGATTGACGGCGTCGGCCATAAGGCGGTGGTCCGGTGCGAGCCGGAGGCTGAGGGGCTTGTGGTTTACGCCGAAAAATTTTAACTTTCGTTCATACCTCTTCTATCGTTATTTATTATTTCGATTTTGCTTTGTTGGGCCTAAAAAAGTTAGATTTTAACTATACAAGACACTAATATTTGATTTTGAATATGTGTTGGGCGGATCTGGATAATGGAACATCTAAAGCTCATTGATACTCCACCGAACTTAGTTACATACCTAGCGATGCACTTCATCGCGCAGAAACAAAAATCGGTGATAGATGATTACCCGACCTCTTGATGGGAAGAATATCTCGGAAATCATGGTAACGACCTCCTATGGTATGTTAAACACTTGAAGGTGTCCTAGTTCGAACCCACACTCGCACAAAACCCGTATATATGTCTATTGGGCCTAGAGGAGAGTATGTATTAATTTTCCACCGGTTTATAAAGTTGCCGTTGATGCGACCTCACCTCCCCTCGTGGTCGGCGCCAACCAACCTTTGGCGAGCCTGGCCATGACATGCTTCTACCAGATTCCCTTTCTCTCCCTTTCCTTATTTTAATCTTGCCCTACATGCTTGGTTTGGGTTGACCTAATGGGTTTAGGGGTGTTTAGTGTGTTTATTTTGCACACACTTCACATCTCTCTTGCTTCATACCTTTGGTTTTGTGCATTCTTGCTTTGTTCTTGCTAAAAACTGGTTGGTTTCCAACAATGTTCTCTTCAAAAATTTCTTGGAGAAAGGCTAATCCTACCGGAAGGACAAGGGTTGAGAAGTTATTCCAAGATAACTTCCTAGGATGGAAATGGCGTCCATACAATGAATGGAATCCAAACAACCTCTTGGTGGAGGCTGAGAATCATGTTTCATTGCTAGCCATTACACCTTTCGTAAGCTACACTACTACGAGAATCACTTTTAACTACAATTAAAAATGACCTTTAACTACGATTAATTGGCGCCATGTATGTGGCCGTCGATGTATGTACCATCTTTTACTACAATTCAAAAATCATAATTAAATGTTACTTATGATGATGGTTTAGATGTAAGAACGATTAACCAATTTCTAAATGTTGGGGTGCACAGAGTTAGCTGATGCTTATTCTATTTGTACTTGGATCCGAGATGAATCTTATCTATTTTCATCCTTTAATTCCCAGAGACTCTACTTTTTTTTTGTTTTGGGTGTCGTCATATATTAATTATGACAACGATTCTTATAATAGAGCCAGTCGTCATACGTCCTGTAGGCACGGGCATATGACGACGGTTCTAATGTAAGAACCCTTGTGATATGTTTAAATTCTTTTTAATAGTTTTTTCGTTTTTTCCGTATCCCCTATACAAAATACATCACAACTCACACAAGCACCAACCAATAGCAGCAATTTTTCAAATACATCACACTTTACAATACAAGAGGGTAAATTTCTAATTTACCACAACCACAACAAGTTCCATCGAACAAGTTCGAGAAGACAATTCCATAAATCTTCACGAGTAAGTTACAATAATGAATATATTACAAATGTGAAATTATAATACGAAGAGTACTTATTCATTATTTACGTGAAAAAGTTCATCTCTATTTACCCAAAGCAATGCTTTTGTAGTAGATTTAGTTATATCATTGTCTTTCCGACGATATTGCTTCCTTGGAGTTGTTGCATAGGTAGCCTGGACAACATATATATACATCATATTTGCAGTCCACACTACCTTTGCACGAACTCTAAGCAAGTAATATAGTCGTAAGAGAAGCACATAACTCAATCTACTCGAAAAGCATCTCTTCAAAAAATAGAGATGAACTTTTTGGAATAAATATTAAAATCATTTAAACCACAAAGTTTAAAAAACGAAATACGAGATAGAGGCGGACAACATAAAAACTCAATGATCTCACCCACGAACCTCGTCAAGAGTGAGTTGATTACTCCTCCAAGATAATCGGGGACGAAGGTAATATTCAGGAGCTTAATTCTTTTGATCCTTGTTGAATGATGAATCTTCTAACCCGTAATTTGAGAGCTTGGTCTTTTGTTTGCTTCCTTGGAGTTCGTGTAAGGGTTGAGGTGGACAACCTCACTTCTTCTTAGCGAGATTCCTCTTCTTTTCCTTAGGGAGGTTCCTCCCCTTCTCCTTTGATAAGTTCCTTCGGACCGGAGAAGAATGAGAGAAAGGGAACTCCACAAATTTACTCGCTCTTTAGGGGGACCGGACGATGAGCCCATGCTTAAAGTGGCGCCTCCGCTCGCCGCGTCACTTGCTGATAAATGCAAATTGCTTGCCCGGATTTCTACAAGTTAGTCAAAATGGGGCTCTACCCAGGCTTCTAGAAGGTCCCAGTCGAAACGAAACACAACTTGTTTGAGAGCATGAGCTTCATCAAAGTCTACAAAATGCAGCTCCATAGCATCATCAATAAGAAGGTTGTAGAATGTCTTCGAAATGAGGGACGAGTCCTTATTGAATTGTGGGCACAATTTATCGTAAGCGATAGGAAGTGCTCTGCAACTCATTTTTCACTATGATCGAAGGAGAGAGTTAAGTCAAAGAATTATTCTTACCAACTACCTCAATAAAGCCTCTACCCCCTTCCCATTCAAAGAATTTTTTACTTTCAATTGTTTACGTATATTATTATATTTATATATAATATATATATGGTTTCCTTTTGCATCAAATTTTGATGTATTATACATTATCGCAAAGAAGACATGATATTTTTTTGAAGTTTTACATAATGTATATCACAATTAATATGAATAAAATGTTGAGGTCATCCCTTTAATTCGCTTTAACGACCCCAAGATATAACCACAACCAGAGTTCCTATAACACTTATTGTCATTAACAATGAGGTCGGATTCACAAAGCAAGACATAGAGTCTACGTGCAGCGTGGGTCGGTGCAGGGAAGAAAGGAAAATGGATAAAGGCTTTATTGGAGAAAAAGGTGGTAAAGAATCACAAAACTATTTTGTGTACTTGACCCATACTACACATAAACTCTATGTCTTGCCTATTGAATCCGACCTCATTGCTAAAGTGAATAAGGGTTATAGGAACTCCGGTTCTAGTTATGTCTTGGGTTGTTAAAGCAAACTCAATGCATGACCTGAACATTTGATTGATATTCATTATTGTCTTATGCATTACGTAATCTTCAAAAAATCATGTACTCTAGTTTACGATCATGTACAATACAACAAACTTGCACCCAAAAGGAAACTGAAAATTTAGGTAATCTAATAAATTAGTCCACCCCCAACTTAACTCATCAAAATAAATAAAATTGATAACAAATTTATCTTTATGACAAGTATTTGAAGAGATCCCTATATCCAAATACATTTCAAATTTTTTTACAAACCCTATATATATATATATATATATATATATATATATATAGTTTCCTTTTGCATCCAATTTTGATGTATTATACATTTATCGTAAACTACACATGATTTTTTTGAACTTTGTGTAATTCATAAAACAATAATGAAATTATGAATGAAGTGTTGATGTCACTCCTTGAATTTCCTTTAACAACGCAAGATATAATAGGAACTAGATTTCTCTTGTTCTCATTAACAATGAGGTTGGATTTACAAGACAAAAAATGGAGTGTACATTCAATGTAGGTCGATCCACAAATTAGGGTAGAAGGATGGATGAGTCAAATGGAAACAAAATGTCATAAATAATAGTCATTCATGTTTATCACGTTTTGTTTCCATTTGATTCCTTAATGATATGTTTATCACTCCATTTGTCATAAAATCAGTATAGTAATTAAAAAATGGGGAATTTAAATTTAATATTTAATGTAGTAATGGTTTAGTATAGATCATTAGGTCAATTTCTCATTAATGATATGTTTTTAGTTGCTCTTATAGTAGAGGAGATTATTTTTCGATTGGGACCAACAAAATGCCTTGGACCGAACCAAACTAGACCAACTTCGTTTCAATTTGTCCTCAATCCAAAAAATTATAAATTTTTTATTTACAATCTGGTCCCATCTAAACTTAAAAAAGCTAGCCAAACTAGAAGCCTGGTATTCATAATAATCTTATTTGTATTATAAATATATTAAGGTTGAAATAATAACTTAGAATGCAATTAAGGAATTGAGAGGGCTGAATCGTGAAATGAAGGGAGGTATTTAGGTTTAATAGTAGAGTTAAATCGGGAACTTCTAAGAGATTTAAGAGTTACTTAAGGTTGAATTGGAACCTGCTGATTCCGAGGAGGTTAGATTACATAGGTCAAAGGAGTAGTATTGAAGTTCGATTAGCTATTAAGGATGAAGAGTGGGGCTATGGATATGAATTATGAGTTAACTAAGTTGTAGAGATTCTTGAACCTGTGGTATTAAGAGCTAATTACGAACATTGGGGAATGGTACATCGAAGTATAAAGAGGAGTATGAATTCGTATTGAGTAATGCGCAATTAGGACAAGTAAGTGAGAAAGGGGGTGATTGTGAGATTAATTACATTCGAAGTATATTTAAATCCTCGAGGTTGAAATGAGCGTGAAAGTAAGTAGCTAACAGGAATTGAAGAATGAAAAGTAAGTAAGAGGTACATAATTGAGGATGGGCAAGCAAGAATCGACTAATAAGGTAAGAGTTATTAAATGGGAAACGAAGTTGGGAAATAGCAAGTTGGGAACAAGTAAAGTTGAACTAAGCCAAAGTCATGTCTAAGATCTTTGAGAATGAATCAAATTAAAGGGTGAATGCGGATAGAGGAGACTCGGTAATATAAGTTTAAGGTTATATGGTTGAATGAGGGTAAAAGAGGTCGGTTTACACATGAAGTCATGAAATGAGGAATTAAGGTAAAGATAATGAATTGGAAGAAGTGAGAACGTCGAGTTAAATAATATCTACTTGTGGTTATTGTGGCTCGGAAAATGGATTCAATCGTACTAAACTGCTGAATTGAGGAAAGCTTAGTTAGAAAAGAGTTGAGGATGATTGCTTGCAATGATTGGTGACTATTCGTGCTATGTGATTACTTTACGTGATGCTCAAAAATAGTTTCGAAAGGAGTTTTGTATGTTACGTGAATGATTCTTGAACGCAATTTATTGAGAACCGCCCTTCGAACGTGATTATGTTTTAAAGAAGCAAAGCTGATTTGAGGAAGTGAATTTATAAGGGTGACACGTGGTGTCATGCCTTCCTTGATACTAAATTGATTGAGAAAGTCGTAAAGTGAATGTGATGAATGAGAATGTGCAAATTGTTTTGAATCGACCGGCTACGGATCGTTTAGCATACCGAAGGGTTCAAGCTGGGAACGCCCAGCTAGAGACTTCGAGGGAAGGGTTCTAATAGGGGTCCTGGAGAGACAGGATGCCCGCTCCGAGACTTCCTAGAAGAATGGTCCCGGGAGCCTTTTGTCGGGGTCGCGCCACTGAATTAAAGAAGTGCTAGTTCGAGTCCTCGAAGGCCTGGAATGTTGATTCAACCCAAAAAGAAGTGTTCTTGAATGTGATTATGTGTTTTTAAGTGATTGAAGAGTCTTGATCTTTTTCATTGCAAGAAATTTCAATGAAAAGTATATAGATTTCTATTACGTTATTATGTTTTCGCAGATTTCATTATTATGAGTATTATGTGTAAAGCATTTCCGTTTTAAGGGTTTAAGACTCAGGAGAGCCCGTTGATTATTGCTCACCCCCACAAATTGCCCCGTCCCCACCCAGTGTTGCAGGTATACTTTCAAAAGCATAATCCTCACTTAACACGCTTGGGACTCCTGCCGATTGTTGACGGTTGAAGCGACCCAAGTGGCTCGTCGTGTATTGTCTTGTTTCTAAATGATTGTATTTGTAATTTAGTTCATATAGTTGTACCTAAATGTATAGAAACCCAGTTAGATTATTTTAAGTTTTACCCCATGATTGGTTGAACTCCGGCGTGTGGCCGTTGAGTTGTATACTCCGAGCGTGTGGCTCGTCGAGTTTTATTATGCTTCTTATGCAGGATTTTAAGGCTTTAAGCCTATGGGCTAGTCCATGTTACAAACGGAACTCTGCCGAAATTTTCAGAGAATCTCGGATTCTTTTGAGAAAACCACCGGTATTACTTTTAAGTTTAGTTTAGACAGCCAAACCAACACCGAGAAGAGCCCCGGGAGTTCCTCTAAGGAACTCGGCGATGTAATACTCCTGGGGGTGTCTTGGGGTGTTACACTTACTTAGAAAGTAAGAAGAAAGTGTTTGTAACTAAGTATAAGACCTTACAACTCGGAATATAATGAATTACAGAGTGGGAGTTGTAAGTAGAAGATTGAGAATGAATACAATGACTTTTGCTCAAGTATGTGTATTAACAATAGGTTCGGAAATCTTCAAGTCTTGAGAGTTGGCTTCTATTTATAGATGACCAGGCAGCATAGTCGTTGAGTCCATCTTCCGACCGAGAGTCCTTTGTGACGAGTTGTTAAGGACTTTCCGAGTCACTCGTAAAGTATCCGTTGTGATATGAACGTTGGGCAATGGTTATTAACTCTCTTGGAAGTCCCAAAACCACTCGGTGGTGTCTTGAAGAACAAGGTGGAAACCACTGTTAAGCTTGGCGTTTTAGTTTTCCAGATTTGGAAACAGACATGCCCTCACAAAATCTTCCGGGGCTAGGTCGGAGAAGGGGAAAAGCCATGTCTCGCTGGTGATTTGACGTTTTGAAGCTCGGTTACTTTTGTATTTCAAAAAGTGTATCCTCGTTTGAATAACCTACAAAAGTAAATCAAATTGGTTCTCAAAGTATAAAATACTTTCGTCCAAGATTAGACACGAGATAATAATATAATTAAGATAATTGAATAACTAATTATCCGAGTCGGAAAAAGAATGGAATTTTCGAGTTTAATATCCATGAAACTCAAAATTCCATCCGAGTTAGTCTAAGCGAGAATCAAGTTATACAACGAATATCAAAGTGAAACAAACTTGATCTAGACTAAGCATGATTCGGACTAGAAGCGCCGACTATAACAGAATAGGACTTATAACATGAAGTCGGACTCGAGTGGGGTGAAGCGAAATACTAGTCATTTCAACATGCGCTAAATCTAAGTGATGAGGAACTCGGAACCGAGTGAGACAAAGATCGGTGCATATCCGTTTTCCGAGTCACATAGAGACAAGCAAAAGTACATGAAGTAAATGCCACATCACTTAGAGAAAATACTATATCACTCGTAAAGGTTTCTAAGTTACAGAGAATGCCTTGGAATCAAAACTCTATAAGTGAGAAGTCCTTACACCTGATTCCTTTGATAGAACTCGGAATTGTGCTGAGTAAAGTCTTAGTCTTCAATTTCCCCTTTTGATGAAAGGCATTCCATACTTAGACGTAAACGTTGTTAGTGATAAAGATCCGCTTTTGAATACTTGCGCATGAAATCGGATAAGTAAAGCAAGCGCGTAATGTATCGGATCATAAAGAATATATACTTAGTAATGAAATAATGTTAACTCGTAAATGGTTGCAATAATCAATAATCGTAGAGAAATTGGAAGAAAATGCATTAATTTATTGAAATTTAAGAAAGTACACACAAAGATAGGGATGGAGAAACTCCCCTAAATAAGACAACAAATTTTTTATCTATATTCTCCCCCTTGCCTTTTAGCAAAAACAAAAATAGGAAGAATACAGACAAGTAATACATATTTGATGTCCGCACAAAAAGAAATAAGTAAAAGAGAAAGAAATTGTCGAAAGAAGAAGAATCGCGCAGACTGTGGAATTGTGACACAGGTGCATGGAGCCTATGAGGGAGATGGGGATGTCCGAGTAGAAGAGGAGGGATGAGAGGTACGCCGGCGCTGGTAGGATTTTGACGATGTGCTTGAGCGTGGCGGAGGGAGGACCGGGATTGCCGTCAAGGGCTCGGCTCCGAGTGGTCGACCTAGAACGAGAGGATCTAGAGGTTTCTCCCTGTGGACCTCGCGAGCCGGAAGGGGCTGCTAAGTCCGACCCGCCGCCTTTTGCTTGGAACAAGCAAGGTCTTCCGACCCACTTAGACTACCTGTCTAAGCTAAGTATCGCCACTTGAGCTTGAGGAGCAGCTTTACCCTCACTGTCTTTCCTCCTTCTTTTGAGCCTCCCCTTGCCCGAAGGAGCCGCCTCGCCCACGGGCTCCTCGGTGTCCGCTTCTTCTTCCTCCCCGCTTTCGAGGAGGTCATGGTCGGGCTCGAGGGCGCTCGTAAGTGTCCGAGTCACCACGGTCCCGAGCCGCCTTGGACCTTCTCTCCTGGAGGAGCTCGATCGGCTCCTTTTTCCCTTTACCAAGCCCTTCATCTCAAGAACTAGTTCTTGCTGCTCTCGAATTTGAGACTCGGGCTGTTTTTGGTTGATGGTCATAGACCGATAGACGATGCTTGAATGACCGGAGCATGTCCTTGAATTTTGAGGACACGAATTAATTTTGTCCGAAAAGCGGAGGACAAAATAGAGGAGAGAGACTAAGAAACACCTAAGGTGGAGGCACCACCAGGTGGGGCTGGGAGAGAGAGAGGGGTTTCTTTCTCGAGTCTAAGGCGAAGAAGGTGGCCTTAGCTCTAAGTTGTGTACCCGGATACCAGGTTGAGTTTCCCGATACCCGTACCCTCGAAGTTCCTTTTGGCCGACAACAACGGCAACCTCGTAAGTAGCGTTAGGGTCCGAGGGGAGAGGAACTTTAAATTGTTTAAAAACAAGGGTGAGAAGAGCACTAAAGGGAAGAGGGGTGTTCTTCTTATTTTGGAGTTGAGCTGGCACACACTGCCATCCGCTCAATGATAGAAGGGAAGAGGTCTACTTTGTAGCCCTCAAGAATATCAAAAAGAGCTTTTAAATGCTTGGAGTTGGGGTTCTCCTTGCTGGAATACCGAGAGAAAAAGGTTCTCATCGACGAGAAGCACGTAAGTCGTGCTTCGGCTTGAGTTGAGTCACCGAAAAATTTTTCCATGACTCAGGAAACTCTTTAGCGTATTTTTCAAAGAAGTCGTCGCGACTTCAGATGAAAGGAATAGGGTTGCTTTTCAAGAAAAGAGAGGAAACCTTGAATAAGCGGTGGAGGAGAGAGGTGTTTATGCGAACAGTAACGTTCCGAACCCCGGAGGTTAGAACACCTTCAGAGTGCATGAGGTGAGTGTAAAACTCAAAAACGAGTTCGAGGTAAAGGAGCTCACCGAAACAAAGAAAATTGTAAACATCGTTGGTTTGAATGTGGGGCAACCACGAAAATTTTGTGGTTGGAAAGAACTTGTCGTCCAAGCGTAAGATGCTCGGGTGACAACCAGTTTAGAAGATGTTGAGCCTTCTTGGCTTTTGGTGCGTGGCTTCTTAGATGAAGGGCCAAGAAAGTCGGGATGATTACCTCTCTTAGGCATTTTGAGAAGAGTAGAAAGAAGTGAGACTTTGAGGAATAGAAGAGAATAGAGTAGGTCACCGAGTATGAAAGAAAAAGGAGTAGAAGAAAGAGTTAAGAGTAGTCGAGCTTACTTGAGATGAGCTTCACGTTGCTTGAAAATGTCCAGAGGCCACTCGTAGACGTAGAAAGCTTCCGCGAGAAGTTTTGCTTACGAGAGAGAGAGAGAGTAAATGAAATGTAAAGTAACGAGACGAAGGTGAATAGGCGCTATTTAAAGAAAAATAAGCGTCCGTTAACTCATCGTTATATATCCGTTCCGACTCAGCTCGTCCATCAGCCACCTTAGACCGGTGTGACGGTTCTCTTCTTCAATGGTTAGGATTCTAGTAGTTTGAAATAAAACGGCTAGCGTTTGATCACAGCTTGCTAGAGAGCGAGAGAGAGAGAGAAAGATTTTGAAAATAAATTCGAAATTCTCCACTTATCTAGAGATAATTCCGGAGATGTGATGTCCATTTTTCTCAAAAGTCCGAGCTCGACTCAGCCTAAGCTTTCGAGTGACTCGTAAACTTTACACAAAAAATAACTATCGGCTCAAGTATCACCGAATCAACCGAACTAATGGTTATTAACAATTTGAATGTACAAAACTCATAATTATGCAATGAATATTTTCACATAAGAGAGCACACAATTATGCATTTAACGTACCAAGCTCATTTCGAATAAAACAAAACCGATCTTCACCAAGAGGCTTAGTAAAGATATCGGCTAATTGAAGATTAGTAGGATTGAACTCAAGTTCAATATCACCTTTCTCAGAATGGTATCTTAAGAAATGATACTTGACCTCAATATGTTTTGTCTTTGAGTGCCGAACTAGATTCTTTGTGATGCCGATTGCACTCGATTGTCACACTTGATTGGAATGATTTGAAAGAAAGTCCATGATCCCTCAAGTGTTGTTTTATCCATAAAATCCGAGCGCAACATGCTCCAGCTGCAATATACTCGAGCTTCGGTAGTTGATAGACCCACCGAATTTCGCTTCTTTGAGTGCCAAGATATCGGGATTGACCCTGAAATGGGCAAGCTCCGAAGTGCTCTTTCTATCAACTTTGTATCCAGCGTAATCTGCATCTCGAGTATCCAGTGAGGGTCGGTTCCGAGTCTCTTGAGTACCATAGACCTAAGTTCCGAGTCCCCGC
This sequence comes from Talinum fruticosum, assembly GCA_021018815.1. Taxonomy (NCBI): domain Eukaryota; kingdom Viridiplantae; phylum Streptophyta; class Magnoliopsida; order Caryophyllales; family Talinaceae; genus Talinum; species Talinum fruticosum. The sequence continues at coordinate 11,395,664 of JAITYX010000006.1, read as the reverse complement.
AAGGTATCTCGAATATTCTGTTCACCACAAGTGAGATGTGATTCTTTTGGATTAGCTTGGAATGTTGCACATAAACAAACACTCGAACATTATATCTGGCCGGCTGGAAGTAAGATATAGCAAAGATCCAATCATACCTCGATAGAGTTTCGATCTATTGCTTCACCTTTCTAGTCCGAGTCAAGTTTTATACTCGTCGCTCATGGGTGTAGATGCGTGCTTTGCATCTTGGAGTTTGTATTTGTTCAGCAGCTCCTTGGTATACTTTGATTGATGGACATAGATTCCATCTTTGTCTTGTTTGATTTGTAAACCAAGGAAGAAATTGAGTTCTCGCCATCATACTCATTTGAAATTCCTGATTCATTAACTCGTAAAATTCTCAACATAGAAATTCATAAGTAGCTCCAAAAATAATATCATCAACATAGATTTGAACAACAAGGAAATATTTCCCTTGGTTTTTATAAAGAGAGTCTTGTCGATCCGACCTCTTCTAAAATCATTTTGAACCAAGAAATTGCTCGAGCTTTCATACCAAGCTCGGGAGCTCATTTAAGACCATAAAGAGCTTTTTGAAGTTTGAAAACATAATCTGAAAATTCCGAGTTTTCAAAACCAAGAGCCTCGCTCGACATAGACTTCCTCTTCAATAAAACCAATGAAAAATGCACACTTGAACATCAATTTGATACAATTTAATACACATGCTGGATGCAAATGCCAACAATATTCTAATAGCTTCAATTCGGCAACAGTGCAAAGGTTTCCCCACAATCAATCCCTTCTTCTTGATTGTAACCTTAAGCCACAAGTCTAGCCTTGTTTCGACTACCACCCCACCTTCATCTAGTTTTTCTTGAAAACCCATTTGGTTCCTATGACTGGGTGGTCGAAGGTCGTTTGGTCGAGTCCGGACTTGGTTTCTTTCGAATTGATTGAGTTCCTCTTGCATGGCTTCTACCCATTCAGGTTCATTTAGGGCCTCTAGTGCATTTCTGGGTTCGAGTTAATGAAATGAATGCAGTGAATGCACATAGATTTTGAAGAGAGGAACGAGTTCTTACCCCACCATTGATATCGGATAATATGTTTTCTAGTGGGTGACTAAAAGTGAACTTGAAAGCTCTACCTGTTCTCCGATTCACCAGATTTGTAGGTTGAACTGCTCGACCTTCAGAACCTTGTTCTAAGTGAACTTGTTCATCGATTGTTCTTCAACATTCTGAGCTGGTTCCTGAGTTGTCTCATTCTCGAGTCACTTCGTTCCGAGTGACTTAATTCCGAGCTGGTTGGGCTCGAGTCTTATGTTCATCATTATCATCTTCTCTGCTGAGCTTCAGGTCCGAGTATGAAGACTCACTTGGTTTCTCCTGTTCCATCTCATCAAACACAACGTGGATGCTTTCTTCCACTTTGTTAGTTCTCTTATTAAAAATGCGATAAGCTTTGCTATGAGATGAATAACCCGAAAAATACCTTCATCCGACCGAGCATCAAACTTGGTCGGATGATCCTTACCATTGTTGTGAACAAAACACTTACATCCAAATGGTCCGAAATAGAAAATATTTGGTTTCTGCCCTTTGTAAAGGTCATAAGGTGTTTTCTTCAGAATAGGTCCGATGAGGCATCTATTCGGAGTGTAGTTGGCTCTGTTGACTACCTCAGCCTAGAAATAGTAAGGTAAGTTGTGCTCAATCATCATCGTCTTTGCTATTTCTTCAAGAGTTCTATTCTTTCTCTCCACTACTCCATTTTGTTGAGGAGTTCGGGCGCTGAGAAGTTGTGAGAGATTCCATTCTTGTCGCAAAACTCGAGAATTCCGAGTAATCAAACTCTCTTCCATGGTCGGTTCGATTCTCTAAATCCGAGTCCGAGACTCAAGTTGAATTTTTCTCGCAGAGCTTGCTCGAACTCCTTGAATGCTTCATTTTTGTGCTTAAGAAAACACACCCGGTAAATCGTGAATAATCATCAATAATAACAAATATATATGATTTACCTTCGAGGCTCTTAACTCGGGATTTCACCACATAAGTCCATATGCAGTAGCTCAAGCACTTTGGATGTGGAAACTATCTTCGGAGATTTGAATGAAGATCCGACTTGTTTCCTCTTGTGCATGCTTCGCAAACTTTATCTTTCTCAAATGCACAGTTAGGTAAACCCCTAACCAAACCATGAGATGCCAATTTCTTGATAGTATGCATGCTAATATGGCCTAATCTACGATGCCATGTCCATGAGTCATCATGAAGATATGCTTTTAAGCAGGATAAATTCCGACTTGGGTCGAAAGAGGAATAACATAAGTGTTATCTAATCTTTTACCTGAAAGTTTGATTTCCTTTGTGGTATCATCAAAAATGTAACAATTGGTCCGAGTAAATCTTACCTCTTGACCTTTATCACATAATTGAAAGATGCTGAGCAGATTGTACTTTAATCCTTTAACAAGATAAACTGGGCTAACCAGATTGCTTCCCATTCCAATCTTGCCTATCCCAATTATCTTGCCCTTGCTGTCATCTCCAAAAGTGACTTTTCCTCCTTTGTACTTTTCTAGTTCGGAGAAGAGTCCCGAGTCTCCCGACATGTGGCGTGAGCATCCACCGTCCAGGTACCAATGTCCTTTTGCTCTTTTCGAGTGCCCCGCAAAACAGAGACAATCTAACCCTTCTCACTTCCTCTAACGAACCCAATAACATTCTTTACTCGTGGTCCTTTTCGAGGAAAAAGGTTTTTAGAACCCAGATTTGAATTACTTTGGGTTTAGTCTCGATTCTCAGTCTTTTCTTTAAAGAACCGAGTCTCGTGTCTCTTTCTTTTTGAAAACTTTTCCTTTGGAGACTAAAGAAGATGGTTTCTTCTTGTAAACTACTCTAGGCTTAGTCCTCCCTTCATTTTTATGAATGAGACCATGCTCGACTTTCCTGAACTTTACAGCTTTGGAATCCTTTTTGAAAAGTCTGTGAGTAGGAATTGGATTCCTCCTCTTTGTTGAAACCAAGACCTTCTTTTCCGAAGGAGACACATTGAGATCCTAAGAGCATGTTATGGTTTTTCTCACCTTGAGTGAATTTTAAAACAAGATCTTGAGACTCAGTGAGCTTTTGCTTTAGCTGCTCATTTTCTTTTTCGAGTAACTCGGACTCGGTCTCATTAGATTGAGCACTAGTCTTGAGTTCTTTGAGTGTAAGTCTCAGGTTTTCCAATTCATTTTTCGGAGAAATGCTCTCAGAGGAAATTAGCTCAAGTTGTTCTCTGAAATGAGAAGAGTCGAATTGGACTTTTCATCCAAAGTAAAAATATATTTAGCCAAATCAACTTTGGAGAATTTGAGGAAATACTCAATTACCTCTTGAGGATTAGAATCCTCATTGTCCGATTCCGAGTCCGACTCGCTCCAGCTTCTAAGTCCGAGATTGCCATCCGACACTTTTAGTCATCCGAGTCCTCGTCATCTTCCGATGAGTCCTCGTCACTCCATGTGGCCATCATAGCCTTTTTCTTCTTTCTGTCCCGTTTCCTCTTTGGACAGTCTTTGACTATGTGATCTTTGCCGCCACACTCAAAACATCCGGAATTCTTAGTTAAAGATAACTTTGAAGGAGAAGAATACTTACCTTTTCTGTCCTTCTTATCTTTCTTGTAGAATTCTTCTTTTGGCCTTTTATCCCATCTTTTGTGCTTCATTATTCTCTTGAAGCCTCTTGTAATAAGTGCCATGGGATCCTCTTTTGAGTCGGAGGAACTCAGATTTGCTTCTCGGGTTTCTAAGACTTTCAGCGCTATGTTTTTTTGGTGCTCGCCCTCAGCATCCTCCTCTTCTAGGTGGATTTCATGAGTGAGATGCTTCCCAATAAGCTCATCCGAATTTAGAAGTGAATTCCGAGCCTCCTCTATGGTAGTCACCTTGGGACCCCATCTTCTCTTGGGTAGACTTCGAGTATCTTTCTACACATTTCTTCGTGGGAAATCTTCTTACCCCGTGATTTGAGATTGTTGGTAATCTCGAGAAATCGAATGAACATCTCGATGATGTTCTCTTCGGCTCTATCTTAAATAGCTCATATTTATAAAGATATTGGCCGATCTTCGCTTGTCCGACCTGGCTTGTGCCATCATAAGTGTTGACCGAGTGTGTCCCACACATCTTTGGCTGAATCACAGGAAGATACTCGATTGTACTCTTCCGAGCTAATGGCGCACATCGGAATGTTCATTGCCTTGAAGTTCTTTCTGAACTTCTTTGCTTCACCTGGAGTAAACTCGGCCTTAGTCTTGGGAATGAGTCTAAATTCTTCTGTCTTCATGGGAATATAGTTTCCTTGTTGTATGATCTCCCAAACATCTTCATCATGATCTAGGAGGAAACATTCCATGAGTTTCTTCCAAGTGCACGAAATTTGATTCTTGAAGATTGAACTCTTTTTGCCAAAGTAGAGACAGAAACGGATTCCGAGTCTAAAACAAGGTCAGAAAATTATGAACTCGGAATCTCGATAAAAAGTACTGAAGCGATTCAAGCTGCAACCGAGTATGTCTAAGTCTAGAATAAACTCGTAAAGTAAATACACAGATATTATGTGGAAACCCTCATGGGGCGGAAAACTACAGATCGTGCTAATCCAAGCACAAAGTCAAATCCACTATTTTGAGTCCACAAAATACCGCAGAATGATCGAACCCGAGTTGCTCCCTTAGACAACTCTTTACAAGTTTTTCCTAGACTCGAAGTTCCCTTATCTCGATCTAATACTTCCTAGCCGAGATAACCCTTACAGCTAGGGACAACTAAGCCGAGTTAACCTTTACAGCTCAGTCAAGGGACCTTACTTAGAAAGTAAGAAGAAAGTGTTTGTAACTAAGTACAAGACCTTACAACTCGTAATATAATGAATTACAGAGTGGGAGTTGTAAGTAGAAGATTGAGAATGAATACAATGACTTTTGCTCAAGTATGTGTATTAACAATAGGTTCGACAATCTTTAAGTCTTGAGAGTTGACTTTTATTTATAGATGACCAGGCAGCATAGCCGTTGAGTCCATCTTCTAACCGAGAGTCCTTTGTGACCGTTGTTAAGGACTTTCCGAGTCACTCGTAAAGTATCTCGTTGTGATATGAACGTTGGGCAACGATTCTTAACTCTCTTGGAAGTGCCAAAACCACTAGCGGTGTCTTGAAGGATAAGGTGGAAACCACCGTTAAGCTTGGTGTTTAACTTTTCCAGATTTGGAAACGGATAGCCCCGACACAATCTTCTGGGGCTAGGTCGGAGAAGGGGAAAAGCCATGTCTCGCTGGTGATTTGACGTTTTGAAGCCGATTACTTTTGTATTTCAAAAAGTGTATCCTCGTTTGAATAACCTACAAAAGTAAATCAAATTGGTTCTCAAAGTATAAAATACTTTAGTCCTAGATTAGACACGAGATAATAATATAATTAAGATAATTGAATGACTAATTATCTCGAGTCGGAAAAAGAATGGAATTTTCCGAGTCTAATATCCATGAAACTCAAAATTCCATCCGAGTTAGTCTAAGCGAGAATCAAGTTATACAACGAATATCGGAGTGAAACAAACTTGATCTAGACTAATCATGATTCGGACTAGAAGCACTCGACTATAACAAAATAGGACTTATAACATGAAGTCGGACTCGAGTGCGGTAAAGCGAAATACTAGTCATTTCAACATGCGATAAATCTAAGTGATGAGGAACTCGGAACTAAGTGAGACAACGATCGGTGCATATCCGTTTTCCGAGTCACATAGAGACAAGCAAAAGTACATGAAGTAAATGCCACAACACTTAGAGAAAATACTATATCACTCGTAAAGGTTTCTAAGTTACAGAGAATGCCTTGGAATCGAAACTCTATAAGTGAGAAGTCCTTACACCTGATTCCTTTGATAAAACTTAGAATTGTGCTGAGTAAAGTCCGAGTCTTCGAGAGAAGGAGGAAGAAGGAGAGAAGCCGAGGACAAGGTACTGCCGTTCCTCAACTTTAACCGATTAGCTCATGCAGCGAGTGTGAGTGAGTCGGAATACCCTGCGGACGTTGGACAATCCACATAGGTCAAGCCATAAGAAGCACCCCTCTCTGCAGCTTTCCAAGAGGATGAGCTTCGGACAACTTAGTTCCGGGTCGACCACTCGGAGCCGAGCCACTACCGGAGATTCCAAGTGCTGCCATCACCCGGATCTTCCACGTCCTCCCAAGCCTATCAATGCCGCTGCACCGCCCGCTCTCCGCATCAACACAGATCGCCACAGACACCACCATCTTATTTTCTTTTCTTTCTTCATTATTTTATTTTCTCTTTGTCCATACATCAATTGTATCAACTTGATACGTTCTTCCTTGTTTTTTTGTTTTTGCTGAAAGGCAAGGGGGAGAATACTAGAAAAATTGTTGTCCTGTTTAGGGGAGTTTTCTCACCCTCTTTTGTTGTATTTTCTCTGTTTTGTGTATATATGAATGAAGTTTTTCTTTTAGAGCACAATTATTTCGAATTCACTCTTTCGAGTCTCGAATATCTTATTATTTATTTTTGCTCCGATATATAAGTTCACATTTTTTTCTCGCTCTTATATAATTGTTCATATTCTTAGCTATGTGAGATATCCGCAGAAATCCTCTAAGTACGAATCACTTCACTCACTACTTTATATTCTGATATATTTTACTGAGTAAGAATGAAAACTCATGATTATGTTACTAACAAAGTTTATATCTCGAGTATGGAATGCTTTTCATCAAAAAGGAGGAGATTGAAGACTCGGACTCAGAATCTAAATCATTCCGAGTACTACCCAAAGACTCGGGTACAAACCTCATCCCTCCTAAGTTTTGATTACAAGTCATTCCGAGTGTTATAGAAACTCCTACATAAGTTTTCATTCGATTTTGACTGACCGATAACACACATTCTTGTCTATCTTCTCACATTGATATTTCGAGTCACTCGGACATTACTCGATTTATCGCATGTTCAAATAATCTCTCTAACACTTTCTATCGAGGTCATGTGATCTGTATATTTTTAAGTAAAGTGAATGACAATGTTAATTCATCTTTCTAAGTCGGTTTGTTTGTTTCGAATTATTTGTCCAGCATCAAGTTCTTATACTCCGATGTTGTCACTCTTATAACTTGATCTTTCATAGGACTAACTCTGTTAGAATTTGAGGATAATGAATATTAGACTCGGTGAATTCCATTCTTCTAGGCCCGAGATAATTATGCACTTAATTATCTTAATTAAATTATTATTTGTGTCTAATCTTGGACCAAAGTATTTTATACTTTGAGAAGCAAAATTGTTTACTTTTATAGGTTATCAAAACGAGGTTATCTCATTTTTTAAATACAAAAGTAACCAACTTCAAGTCGTCAATCACTAATAGACAAGGCTTTTCTACTTCGAACAAGCCTCGGACATTGTGTAAGGGTTGTCTATTTCCAAAACTGGAAAACTTCAATGCTAAGCTCAACGAGTGGTTTCCACCTTACTTTTTAGACATCACCAGCTGACTGGAGCACCTTTAGGAGCCAAGAGCCATTGCACAACGTTCACATCGCCACGGATGTTTTCCGAGCAACTCGGAAGAACCGTTACAACGATACGAAGGACTTATGTTCATAAATTAGTCACAACGGCTAATCCGCTTGGTCATATATAAATGGAAGCCACCTCTCAAGACTTGAAGATCGCTGGATTTATTGTTAAAACACATTACTTAAAGCAAAAGTCATTGTATTCATACTCAATCTTCTATTTACAACTCCCGACTTGTAATTCATACTTTCTAAGTTGTAAAGTTTTGTAATAAGTTACATATTCTTCTTACTTTCCGAGTAAGGTCCTTTGACTGAGCTGTAAGGGTTAACTCAGCTCGGTTGTCCCTAGACTGTAAAGGTTACCTCGGTTAGGATGTAATAGATCGATTGAGGGAATTTATGAGTATAGGAAAAATCTATAAGGAATTGTTTAATGGAGAAATTTTGGTTGAGTCAGTCTATTGTATTTTGTGGATTCAAAATAATGGATTGGACTTGGTGCTTGGACTAGCACTGTCCGTGGTTTTCTGCCCTGGACGGTTTCCACGTATCTATGAGTTTACACTTTTTGAGCCCAATCTAGATTGATATTATCTTGTTCATTCCTTTCAAGTTTAAATTCTCTAAGTTTGCTAAAATTTCTTCATCACCCTATTCACCCCCTCTAAGGTGACTAAGACTCTCCTAGAGCAAACTTTTACCTCGGAATACATTTCTCCCATGATGGCCATATTCGTCTTTCTCTCTAATGTACCACAAATTGTTAAATAACATCTATTACTTCCATTCATCCAACTCATAAACTTAGTATTGGTTAAATCAAAGAAGTCTTGGAAAATCATAAGGTAATATTTCTTCTTCTTGATTGTTATTAATGTTTCCCAAAATAGAGTACTTGATTAAAGTGTCTCCCAATTGCTTTTTAACCTCCATAATCTAGTAACTCTTGGTATTTCCTTAAGATTGTATCTTTTAAGAATAGATGGTAACTTCCTTCCAACCATGGTTGCTAAAATCCTTCCTATAAAGAAATGGGCATTTACCACTTTGCCCCTAGGAGAGACTTGTTTGGTATTTTGGTCAAGGTTCACATTTATCTAAACTTAATTGGAACCATCAGGTCAACTAATAATACAAGGATTTTGGGTTAGTCAATGCATAAAGTAAATAAGGTAAGCAATCTAAATTTAGAATAAGAGTTCAAGGGTGTACCTATGTTGGCCGTGCCTCTTTTCGTTTAGAAACTATACTCGGCTTGGATGGGTAGGGTTAGCTGGTATAGATCCTGTGCGTGGGTTAGGTATGGACCTTATCGTCCCTTCTTCCATAACATTTTACCTTTTTAGACAATTAGATACTTGATGTTCAATGATTCCACACCAAATGCATTTGTTTGTTCCCATCCTACAATCCATCATAGAATGATTGGTCCGACCACATTTCCCACATGGTTCCAGATTAGTGAGGTTTTTCTTTTTGTTGGGATTGGTCTTTGCGTTATTCTTATTTTGATTCTGGCTTCCTTGATCATCCCACTTTCTTTTACAATCTCCCATGCTATAAACCCCGAGTTCTGTTTTTATCTTCTCCACTTCAGCAGCTCTTCATACAACTCTTGTGTAGTTTTAATTGGTTGCTCCGCTAATTGGTGTCGTATAAACAGAGCCAAACCTTCTTCATACCTTAACATTTTAATTTTTTCAGTAGCCACAAAATCTTTTGCAAACCAGGCCAACTCATTAAACTTAGCAATGTATTGTATTACTCGTCATATTCTCTATCACCTTTAGTTCTAAAAACTCCTTCTCTTTTTACTTTGAACCGAGGCGAGGTAAAATCTAGCACTAAGTTCTTCCAGAAATTTGAGCCATGTGAACTTGGGTCCTTGGCATTTTTCCTTAATTGTACTCCACCATATGTTCGTTTCTCCGGACAGATAGAAGGTTCCTATAACCACCTTTTTGTCCTCGGGAACCTCTATAACTATGAAAGTTTTCTCCAAATTCCTAATGCATTCGTTAATTCTACTGGGTCCATTTTTCCATTATATATTCAAGGGTTCCTCTAAGCCACTCTATCTGCCCATTTTTCTACATTGCTTGGAGGACTCAACTTGGTTATAGGTATTCTTTTGTAAAAATTATTGGATAAGGTTTCCCCAAGACATAGGGTTGGCACTTCCTTGTGAGTTTGAGTGTATATGGGTGACAAATTGTGTTGGTTGCTTTCCTATGGAGAGTTAGCAGGACCTTAGTAAGGTTGATGGCTAGGTTTCCTTCTCCTTCTTCCTGGCCACTACTCCTTTCTTGGTCGTTATTTGTAGCTTGGGACATTCTACAAAACAAAATGTAATTATGCTTACTTTATTTGTTCAGCTAGATTATCACTCTATTCTAATATTACTTTATATGAAATAGTACATGTTAAAACAAAATATGATTATAAAGAGATATACAAAAAGGTTAAGATTTATATACAATGGTTTACAAACTACAGACTTCTAGGTTACAATCCTAAGTTTTCTTGCCAATATTTCAAAAACATCATAGGTGATTATTATTCTTAAGTTTGGTTACATGTACAAGTTTCCTATATCAAACCTATACAAAAATTCTAGTTAGAATTCTGGTTATCTTGGTCCTACCATAAGGATATTGGACAGACACAACCTAATGGCCCCGTGGGGGTCATAATCCGGATAATTGGAGTCTGCAGTTTCGACTCGAGCTAATTTCCATGATCTCTATCTCGGGTCCTTCTTGCTCCTCTTCTAGATGCTCTTTTTCTTCTTCCATCTCCACCACTACTTGCTCGGGTGAGTCGGGGACATCTACCAATATATGAACACTACCCGAGCTGCCGGAGGGAGTAGGAGTTGGGGAGGTGACCCAGCGGCCTCCTCAAGGCCCCCTGCAGGTGGGTCGGGTATCCGAGGTTCCGCCCCTAGTTTAGGTGATAATGGTGGTGGTGAGACCGGTGTGGAAGGCGGCATGAATAACTTAGGAAAGATTGCAGGTATCACTTGTGATGGAGCCCCCATACGCTCCATCCAATCTCACATGGTTAACTCATAGGTAACAGCGGTCCAGGCCCCATGGCCTAGAAACCTCTTAATATCGGCCCCGAGATTTCCTGTGGTCAAGAAATGGTGGTAGCGCTGTCGAAAGTGCACCTATGGCTCTACTCGGGGGTAAGGTACATAGGAGACAGTGTGCTCGAACTAGTGAATTATGGAGTACAGAATGAGGGTTCCGCATGCTTTGAAGCATGCATAATTGTATGTGGGAGATATGGTCTACCATCAAAGTGCCAGTACAATGACCATGAAGTACGGATCTACTGGGTATGCCATCTAAAACATTTGAAGTCAACGAGTTAATCTTATAGGTTAGTAATAAAGCAAATATATAGCTTCATAGTCTTAAATATATTGTCAAAAGTTAGCTTATGCAAGTCAAGAATTTAAATATATGCTAAGTAATTAATACTTATATTCCCTAAACCTACCTTGATTGGCATGACTCTGTATGGCTCGCAAGGATTTCTTAAATCTTGGCTCTAATACCACAATCGTAACGCCCCAACCCGTAATCACCGATTTTAGCCTAAAGAAGCCACTAGCCGATGATTAGCGTAGCGGAAGAAAGGTCGGGGAGTCATTACCGCTGCCCTTGTCCTCGGACGAGGGCAAGGCTGAGGTTGAAAGGGTTAAATTTTAAGTACAAGTTAATGGCGGGCAACTAATAGAAGGTAGAACTAAAACTTATGAATGTTTACAAACCGTAGTAACAACATAACTCTCGATTGGCGGGCAATGCTCTTAACCACTAAAATCGACCAATAGGTCCCATCTGCGAGCCGCTACATCCGCGTATTCACAACTTATTACACTTGAAGATTACCTAAAACAAAACAAGAAAACATGTTTGCAAAGTGAGTCGAAACTCAATACGCTCATTATTATGCGATAAAATATAAGTTAGAAATTTTTGGGTTGAGCACGTGCATTTCAATTTATTTTATAAATGAGGGGAGAGCATAATTTAAAACAGCTTGCTCTTTTATTTTGTGAATGGATTCCTTACGATCATCGGTTTTCCCGAAACGCATGTGCACACACCTAAACCGATCGGATAGTCCAGTTGAAGGCGGCCAATATGTACGATGTGACCAAACTAAATATTGAGGCGTACCAAATAATGGCACTTAATGGGGTGGGTCCATATTAATGATGGCAAATACTATTTGCAAATGATTCTTTGTTGTTGTTGATGTCGGCCATATCCGACCTTGATTTGTAAATTAAATATTGAAGGGCATGCTCAATAAATGTACCCGATTGTTCCGATGTCACACTTGCTTTTGGTGATTTCGTACCGGACACGAACGAATGCCGAATTTGATGGCCCTTAAATAGAGTTTTACAAAATAAATCTTATTAATAGGAATTTCATTTCTTGATTAAGTTTATAAATATCAAACTTTACTTTAAACCTTTAATTTTATGGTGATCTATTTTTTAACATGATTCATGCTCATAAAATTTTATGGTTTACCCTTATTATTCCTAGTTATGAACTAAGTTACTTTATCTATACATGTGCATACTTATTTTACTAAAAATAATCTATTCAATGTAAACGTGCATTACAACTTTATTAACTTATTTACTTAACATGCTTTTTAGAAGATAAGTAATCACATAAGTTATGGATAAATTAACATTTATTAAATTATTAAAACATGCATTACATGGACTCTTTATAATGAACTAATTAACCTCATCATTTTTATTATGAACTATTATTGTCTAATCATGCATTAACATGCTACTAAATTTTACTTAACATACATGTAAAAGTTTAATTGATCATTTTATGTTATAACTAAATCCATATTTAAACATGAATTCTTTTTTTCTTTATAAATGAACTATTCAATACTTTATGTCATTTTTATTATTTTAACATTACTTAACAAAATTTATCCCAAACTAATTCATACATAATTTAAATTTTGTTTCCTTTATCAACATAACCATATTTTCTCGCTAATTTTAGATTTTATCTAGAGTTAAAGTATTTAATTTAAATGCTAAAGCTTAATTCATAACTATTTATAGGGTTAGGGTTTACTTAGAAAAAGAGTGAAGGGAGCCAAGGTTGTGGTGGTTGTTGGTGGCAGCAGGCGGTGCTCGGTGGTTGGCAGTGGTTCCTGGTGATCGGCGGCGGTGCTCGGTGGTTGGCGGTGGTTCCCGGTGATCGGCGGCGGCGCTTAACGGCAGTGGCTGATGGTGGTTAGGTTTTAAGGGAGGTGTGTTTAGGGAATAAAAGGAGAGAGAGGGCTTGGTGGCTGAGATGACGATGGTGGTTGGCTGCAATTGGCGCTGCAGGTGGCGGCGGATCTAGTCAACGGTCGGTGGTCAGGTGGTGGCCGGTTGTGGGTGGTAGAAAAAAGGAGAAGTTATTTGATGGTTGGGTGAGTTTTAAAGGTGTTTGAAATTGGTGGTTTTTGCACGGTGACCGGTGGCCGGTAGGCGGGTCGGAGATGGGTGGTCGGCCGATGTTGATGGTGCTCGGCTACTAGTGGTTAAGCTGGCTGGAGTTTTATAGGGTGGCCAGACATGAGGGGGAGAGTATAAGGATGAGAGGTGGTGGTGGAAAGTTGGTGAATGGGGTGGTTTTGGAGGTGGTTTTCCGGCGATAGGGTGACCGGTGGGATGGTTGGAAGGGGGCTTTTGGTTCGAGTGCAATGTGGTGAATGGTCCTGACTGGTGGTGGTCGGCTGAAGGAGCCGGTGGGTGGCTGTGGAGGTTGTCAAAGTTGGGAAGATGGCAAGGTGAGGGAGGAGAGAGAAAAGTTGCTAAACCATATTTTTGGGCGATTTTATGATTAATCCACCCTATTTATGCTAATTTCAATAGTTATCTACATGGATTCATGTCTAATAGTTGAGTTTTTGCTTTAACAAATGTTAATGATGCATGAAAAATTAGTGATTTGGCAATTTTCAAAGCATGCTTAGTGTAATTGGGGATTGCTTAGTGTAATTGGGGGTGTCAAGCTATTATTTGACCCGAATAAACATCTTAATGCATTATTATTTTTATTATTAATTTATTATCATTTAATATTATCAGCTTCATTGTCATTTATTATTAGTTTTGTAATAATTATTTTTATTATTTTATTGCTAATAATAGGTTTCTTATTATTTGTTATTAGTTTTTATTTACTATTTGTACTTAAACTAAGTTAATCTTATTAGCAAGGCTAGTTCTTAAAATTGATATTGGAGGTTTATTTAGTTGTACTTAAATTGTGCTAATTAGATGTGTATGTATATATATTAAAAAATCGGATTCATATGAAACATTTATGATTGAAGGACTTGTGAAGACTCGGACTTTATACTTAAACTTTTCTAAGTTCCATCGAGGAATCGGGTATAAGACTTCATCTCTTATAGGGTTCCGATTTCAAGTCATTCCATGTGCCTTAGAAGCCTTTCCGAGTGATATAACATTTTCTCGAGTGTTATAGAAACTATTATATATGTTTATGCATGACTCGACTCGACTCGAAATCACATATACTCACCACTTCATAGTCGGTTCTTAGTCACTCAACGCTCGAAATATCGCATGTTCAAACACTTTATTTCACTCACATAAACTCAGGTCCGACTTCATGTTACAGGAATTACATTGTTAATTTACTATTCCAAGTCAGCATATTTAGTTTGAACTTTGTTTAGTCTAGATCAAGTTTGTTTACTCTAGTCCTTTGACTTGTTTATCTTCTAGATCGACTAAGATGGAATTTGAGTATCATGGATATTAGACTTAGAAAATTGCATTCCTTTTGTGACTCGGAGAATTAGTCACTTAATCATATTAGTTATTTTATTATCTCGTGTCTAATCTTGGACCAAAGTATTTTATACTTTGAGAACCAAATTGATTTACTTTTGTAGGTTATTCAAACGAGGCTATCCTAATTTTGAATTACAAAAGTAACCGGCTTCAAAAGGTCAAATCACCAGCAGACAAGGCTTTTTCCACCTCCGACCTAGCCCCAAACACTCGTGTTAGGGTTGTCTGTTTCTAAACTGGAAATCTGCAACACTAAGCTCAACGGTGGTTTCCACCTTATTTTTTTCAAGACACCACCGAGTGGTCTTGGGACTTCCAAAGGAGTCGAGAGCCGTTGCACAATGTTTATATCTCAACGGATATTTTCCGAGTGACTCGGAAAATGCATTACAACGGTCACAAGGGACTTCTAATTAGAAGATGGACACAACGGCTAAGCTGCTTCGTCATCTATAAATAGATGCAAACTTCCAAGACTTGAAGATTGTTGAACCAACTGTTAATACACATACTTGAGCAAAAGTCATTGTATTCATTCTCAATCTTCTACTTACAACTCCAATTCCGTATTTATTATTTCTCCGAGTTGTAAGGTCTTGTACTCTGTTACAAACACTCTCTTTCTTACTCTCTAAGTAAGGTCCCTTGACCGAGCTGTAAGGGTTAACTCAACTCAGTTGTCCCCTAACTGTAAGGGTGATCTCAGTTGGAAGTACTAGATTAGATAAGGTAATTTCGAGTCTAGGAAAAACTTGTACGGAGTTGTCTAAGGGAGAAACTCGGGTTGAGTCGGTCTACTAAATTTTGTGGACTCAAAATAGTGTATTTGACTCGCGTGCTTAGGTTAGCACGGTCTCGTGGTTTTCTGCCCGGGAGGGTTTTCACGTACTTTTTGAGTTATTACTTTTCCGAGTGCATTATAGACTCGGATTGTTTCAAAGTTATGCTTAATCTGTTTCTTCCCTCTTCACTAAATTCCGAGTTAGTACTTTTCCGAGCTCATCCTTGACTCTCCCTCACCTCGGATTCATATCTATTTTAAATTTCAAGCAAATTTCATCATCACCCTATTCAGCCCCCTCTAGAGTGACTTAGCCTCTCCCAGAGCAAACCTTCAACTTGGATATGGATTGTGTGAACATAAGCATAAATATTATTTTGGGAGTTAATTTTTATGAATTATAGTGTAAATATTGGCCATCCATCGTAGCCGTTCACGTCCGGGTCCTGTAAAAATAATTTTGATACACATATATATATAATATGATATGAAAATATTTTGAAATTGAAATGCACGTACTTATTATAAGTTGATGTATTATGTTAATATATTATATTTAGGGACGGGTTGTTACACACTAGATCCTAGGCGGCCCAACTAGGCTTGATTGCCCAGGGAAACGGTACCTCTTCCCTCGTAGCACGCGCTCTTGGTTCAAACTGTCCGGTTCATTGAGGGACACCAAGGATTCTGGACTTTTCTCTTGCCGTGCCCCACACGGAAGACCAAATCCTCGGACTATGAGTCACCATATATCCTACCGTGTCTAAACCTCTTTTGACCATAGAACTTTTGACTATTAGGTCACCTTATGCTTCATTTGCATGCTTGATGAGTGTGTTTTCTTTTTAGATATGATCTTCTACTTGTGAGCCTTTAGGAATAGGCGAGGAGTACTGACATAAACAAAATATAATAAAACGTCAAGTCGGTCTAATTTGGCATTTAGCTAAAAGTAAAATCATGTTTGTTAAGGTGAGTCCATTTAAGTTCGTATTAGCCAATTTAAAAATCATCTCAATTAGGAGAGTATTTCATTTGCATTAGCCAAATTAAAATTGATCTCTAATTAGAAAAGTCTTTCATTTTTCATTTAGCTAAAACAAATTCATCTTCCATAAGGAATAATCGTCTATGCATTTCGGTTCCGCACTAGGCAAATCATAAAATCATCCCGGATTAAGTCATGCGCATAGTTGCACACATTCCATTCCATTTGTTTTGCTTCCCTTTATGTGCATCTAAATAAAGGAGCATATCATTTTCTTTCTCCTAGGATCAGTCTTCCTAGGGTAAAGCACTTTAGCCCTATCTCCCTTAGAAGTGTTTCCACGAGCCAATGTTTACCATTCTCTTTTGGGATACAGGATAGGAAATCCTATGCAAGTCGGAAGTCATGACACGAAGCGTCTAGGAAGTAAGAAATCTACTTCAACATTGATATATCCTAGATTAGCACGTACCATACAAGTATGTCCCTCTTTAATTGTGACACCAAGTGCGCTGTCCAAGGTCTAAATAGAATAGTCCTCCAAAAATGGCCAACCAGCCGGAGCAAACCCTCATCATGACCTTGATCAAAGAGTCCGTTGCTAAAGCGAAGCCGGGATTAAGGCTCGGGATAAGAGGATTGAGTCGATATTAGAAACCCTTAGTCTAATTCTTAAAGAACTAGAAAGGAAATCAAAGTCCAAAGGGAAAGAAAATGAAGGAGATGGATCCCTCCAAGAACCTCACCCCATCCTCGGTCCGATCCATAGGTATATTGAATAGAGAAGTCGCTACTTGGAGTTATCAATGTTTAATCACTACTATCTACCCCAAGGATTCACTTCAATCCCTAAAGGCAAGGTACCGCCTAAGTTTACCTTGCCTAACATCAAGTTTCATGGAACCGAGAACCGTCACCATCATGTGAGAATCTTTGTGGGAGCAATGACTTTGAAGAGTGTTTCGGAAGATACTTACCACATCATCTTCCCATGGATTTTTGATATTGATGTAATGAAATAGTACAATGCTATCGACCCACTCAAGGTCATCAACTTGAAGATTGGTGCAAGGAGTTTCTATATCAATACTCATACAATACCGATCTTCTAGTTACTCTTCGAGACTTATAGTTGATCAAGTAAGGAGATGAAGAGAACTTCACCGACTTCCTAACCCATCTGGATGGCAAAAGCTACCCACATGTTTGATCGGCCATCCGAAAACTATCAGGTTAGAATCATCATCAAGAACCTCCAACCTGCCTATCATTAGCAACTAAAGCTCTTGCCTATCATGGACTTCAAAACACTCGGAGATACTTGACATGCTCATAGAAGAAGAACAAGCTTCATCGGTCAAGAGATCATCCAATGACCCCATCACTTATCAAGGACTTGTTCCCCTTTCCTTATCCATTGTACGTTAATTTCCCTTTCCTGTTTTCCAATAACAAAAAACCACCAACCCAAATTAGCATTTCCTTTTTGAACTACGAAGGCCTGATTTTCACTATAGCGGATACGTAGGAAGCCCATGAGGTCCGGCGCAAATCCTAATCTTGAACCTAATTTCCAATTTCCAATTGCCCAAATCCAAAAGCCACTTTGTCATGCCAAAAGGAGTGGTAATCAATCGGGAAGAATGCCATTCTAATCTAGCACCAAACTGCAAGGATCACGGTGCACTCGCCAGCAGACACTAGTACATCACAGTTCAAGGGACCTACTTTTGATTAAGCTCTATTTTGGAGGAGTGGGGGCTAAGTGCAATTTTCTCTTTGTCTTTTTGAACTTTTTGTATCATCTTAATAAATGAATGCATTTGTTCATATAGAGTCCGGCATTCATCTCCTTTGCATGAGTCAAACTCCTAAAAAATAGAAATTAAACAATAAAGCACCCTATAAGGAATTATTCAATCGAGCAAGCATCAAGCATCAAGCAACATCAAACATCAAGTTAGCAAGAAAAAGGTCACCGACATCGCCACCTTCAAGGAAATTCCATTATAGCTAGTCTCCAACATTTGAGAAGAGCTAGACATAAGCACTTAAGAAGAACGTGTGGGATCATGATAGAAAGAATCATACAAGCTGCAACAATACTCAAGAGAAGACACAAATGGACAATTTTAGGGAGCTAGACATAAACTAAATGCTCAAATTCGGAATGAGGCACATAACCTCGGGAAGCATCGTATTTTCAAGCAAGCGTTCCCTAGACTTCAGGTCATCAAACTACCAAGTCTAAGAAAAATTTTCTAAATAAAGATAAGCATTCATCCCTATTCCGACGAAAGTGGACGGAAGTCGAGCTTCGGGCCCAACAGCGAGTCATGGTTTAGACGGAACGCAGTCGAGCTTTAGGCCCAATAGCGAGTCAAGGTTTAGACATCACTTCATGGAGCATCAAGCCCAACCGTGATACGAGGTTTAGACATCCCTCCATTGAGCTTCGGACTAAAGAGCGGTCATGGTTAAGACACATCCCTGTCGAGCTTTAAGCCCAACAGTGGTCAAGGTTCGGATACACTCCTATCGAGTTCGAGCCCAACACCGGTTAAGGTTCGGACAAATCCCATCGAGCTTCGGGCTTAACAGTTGTCAAGGTTCGGACATATCCGCGAGTCGAGCATTAGGCCCAACCGTGGTCAAGGTTCAAATGTCCCTCAATTAAACTTGAGGCCTAACAATGGTGACAGCTTACACATAACATAAAGACATCGGAACGACTCCATGGCCAAGTCAAAGAATCACCTTTGAAACATGATCCGTTTACAAACCATCTTCGAGTAACACTTGAAACTATTTACATTCAATTATTAGCTAACAAAACTGTTAGTATAAAAACAATTTTAGCCAAGCTCTAGACCAAATACCCGGTCAAGTTTAGGCACCTCATCAAAGCTTCGGGGCACCGAACAAGGCAAGCTCGGGATACCTAGCCAAACTTTAGATTCAAGAGGCGGTCCAGTTTAGGCACCCCAGCTAGACTTCGGACTTTACTACCTGAGTTAAGTTCAAGCTCCCTCCAAACTTTAGACTAAGCACATGATCAAGTTTGGGCACACCAATTCGAACTTCAGGTCTCTAAGTAGCGAAGTTCACGAATTAGCAACCTGGACTTCGATTCCACAAGTTAAGTCCAGGCGCCTCGTTAGAATTAAAGTCAAAAGTTACCAAATTTCAAATGCATCAATTTAATCGGATTCTAAAGCAACGCCGACACCGAGTAAGTACCCTTTAGTGTCTACTTTGACCGAGTCCGAGAGACGAATGTTAAAGTGGGGGCTAACTGTAGACACCAAAAAGTGTCGTCCTTTTCTCTATTTTTTATTTGTTAGCCCGGTAATGAAATCTCAAGTCCTGTTTGAGGATTTGGATCTCGGATCGTTTTTGATTGGTGCGATATAAGCCGATAAACCATAAAGAATGCCTAGCACCACATAAATAGCCTTTTGCCTTGGGTCCATCCAAAAATCCCCTTTTTCCTTTGGGTGATCCAAGACTGGGCCAAGCCTTCAAAGACAACAGAGTCCGAGTGCTTGCGTACCGGGGAATTCCAAGCTTAGAACACTCTATTTCACTTCGTCCAACCAAACAAGGAATCGAAGATCTCAAGACGATGTTAGACGCTTCATTTCATGATCACAAGCATCAAAGTGTTGCATTCATGCTCCAAGACAGTCCACCCGAGACTAGGAGCACATATCTTGCACCAAAAATGAAACATAACAAAAATAGAAACCCGCCAAAAAGGAAACCGCGAAAAACGAAAACTTTTCATTTTTGGAAAGTCGCTACTGGTCGACGCCTGCCACCTTAAACTTTTAAGTGAAACTCACTGTTTTGCCCCGGAGACTCCTTTGGAAGCACGCTAGGACATGAAACCGTAGAAATCCCTTTGTGGCCAGCACTCGTGAACCGGGTCTTATCCCTTCTTTATCCCGTATCTATCCGGTTTAATCGTCACAATATCCTCGCCCGATTTTGTACCCTATTTTGGACGGCTGGCCAAGCTAACCCTCAATCATTCCCTTGACGTAATCTCTCCCCATAAATAAAAAGCCTTGGCTCTAATTCTCATAATGGTTTATCCCTCACTCGTTAATCTGCTGAAATTCGCTTAAGAGCTACTCGAATACTCCATTCGTAATATGATCTCTTGGTCCCTTTTCAGCCTATTCATATTCTACTCCCTACCTAAACTACATCCGAACCCAAAAATCCTCATCATACATATTTCTACTTAACAAAAAGCCCCTTTAATCCACCACCGTCATATTATCGGATCCAGATTCGAGATCCGGATCAGCAGGTGGGATAACGTGAGGGCACATATTTCTTTTAGTTTTCTGCTTTCTTTTCTTTTTGCTTTGCCTTTTCTTTTTATTTTCGTTTTGCTTTTGTTTTCATTATTGCTTTTTTACCGCTTTTCTTTTCGTTTTATTTTACTATGTTTGGTTGCTTTAATTTCGATTGACATGTTGCATGCCTGTGTTTTTCGCATTATTTAGATTCACCACTCGAATTAGTAATGGTCATCTTCGAGACGGGTGAAACGGAAGGGTTTATCCCTACGTTTTGTACCTTCACTCTCGAATCCAATTCTCGGTTCAAAGACCGATGGAGTTACTTTTAGGTTTTTTCGGTCTTAGTTTTCCACAATAAGATTAGAAAAGTAAATCTTTATTTTTGTTGTTGTTGGTTTTTCTTTCCTCAAAGCCGATTGGCGACTCCTAGTTTTTTCTTTATTTCTATTCAATTGCAACTTGGCTTTTTCGACGAGTAAGATAAAAATTTTAGGGATCCTAATCTACCAGCCAAGCCGAGAGGCTGAGGCTGATTTCCCGATCGTGGCCTTATGGCTAGCGTCGCCAGCCCTTAGGTGGTGGCTTCGGCAAGCACCATAGGGTCGGCGAGTGGTGGCTTCGATCCAAATTGGTTTTCCGCACCGATTTGGCCCTCAAGCCTTGCAGTAGATTTAGAAGGCTAATTTTATTTATCTTTTGGTTAAGAAATAATATCCGGGACTTCTCAAAATAATTTCTAAAATAAACTGATTAATAAAAATCATCAATCAAACTTTGGTTAATTCGTTTTAAATCATATTTAATAAAATTCGAAAATCATAATAACGAGGTTCATCCCCACTTTCTAAGTTTCATGTTGAAAACCCTAAAATCATTCTTGCCAACTTTCTAAAACCCTACACCAACTGTTTGTGGGGAAGCTCGGTCGGCTCCGGACATGGTTTTTACAGTCGCCCTTATCTCGTTTATTTCGTTATTTTATTTTGTTGGCCGAGTCATGAAATCTCGATCCTGTTTGCTAACTCGGATCATGGTCGGAGTTTGATTGGCGTGATTGAAGCCGATAAACCACAAAGAAGACATTAACACCACAAAATTAGCCCTTTTGCTTGGGTCGGCCTACAAACCTTTTTCTTTCGGCCTAACCAAGCCCGAGGTTAGGTTCACAAATCAAGAGAAAAGGTCGACACCGCGTTCTAGTCTAAATTGTGCATGAAACGCAACATTTTTCTCTTGTCGTTCTAGCGTAACATGGAGCTAAAAGTGGTCATATAACGTCATTTTGACAGGTGCTAGACATCATGGCTTACACTACTAAAACCTTGCTTTTTGTTCCTCTTGTGATCAACCGAGGTACGAAACTCCAGCCGCGTCCGTACGACCTTTTTGACCAGGCGCCACATTTCACTACCTACACTTGCCTAAGTGTCATATTTTATTCAAGTTCCCAAATAAGGCACAGAAGTCGGGATCCTAGATGATGTCGTTTCGACGCCTGCGTTGCATAACTCGGTCCTCTCCATGGGATTTTTGGTCCAGTTGGATTGTTTTTCGGTTTTGTGCTCGGATTCTCGTCGTAGGCCGAGATGGATTCAACTATAGTGGGCTGTTGTTTGCTCCTTTTAGTTCATTTTTGTGATCTAGCTTTGTTTCTATAAATAGAGGGCATAACCCCTTTCTAAGAGATGGGTGATTCCTAAGCTACATGCTTTGCTTAATTTGAGCTGAGTTATTAAATGCTAAACCCGTATCCCGATCTCTTGGCTAATTTTTAACTAATCACTACTATACTCTCAAATACTCTCACTACTCGTATTCCATTCCCTAATCCTCTCATTTTCACCACCCCGTGGCCCGTATTCATTATACTTTACCTCATAAATTCCACAAAATAGCCTCACTTGATCTTGCTTGCTCCCTGTCACGCTTTTAGATTTGGTTCGTGAATCAAATCAGCGGGTGGGATAACTTGAGGGCATCCGATCAATCATTGCTTCCTTTACGATTTTATTTATTTCATGATTTTACTGTTTTTTCATATTGTGGATCAAAATGTAATTATTTTTAATTCCTCCTCGCCCGCTATAATTTTTAATTTCTCGCTTTCTTTTATCGTTTTCTTTTATCGTTTTCCAACCTCGCTTTTATTGTTTTCCTCACATGTTTTGAATGATTGAATTCTTGTACTTGCATGTTGTATTCTTACCTATTAACATATTACTTTTACTCAAAACTCGAATTAGTAAAGGTCGTTTGTTAATGGATGGAATCTGTTCTTGGCCGATAAAGTCACTTTTGAAATCTATTTCAAGCTTAGTTTTCCCATACTAAGATTGAAAGAGTTTATCATGTTTGTAGCTTCATGGATGAGAGCAGAAATGAAACCCATGTTGAGTGTTCCTTCTATACTCATTTTAAGTCTTCTTTGTGGTTCCAAAAGAACACATAACAAAGGCTAATGAAGAAAATTTCCAAAGTCAAATGGTATGCACAACTATAACATAAATTATATATCGCTAAAGTACAATTCAAAGAAGACCTACTAAACTAAATCGGATCGCATTAAATTAATGAATTTCTTAAGTAATTCAAAGATTGATAAAGATTTTCTTAGTAATAGAAAGAAGTAAAGCACAATCTACTGTAAGTATAGGCATCATCATTTTACTCTATATAGGATGGTAACTAAAGTAATAGCTAGTACCATCATAAATCTTATTATTTTAGACATATATACAAGCTATAACATGAACTACGTCTAAAAAAGAAATTTAATACAACAAATAAGACATCACCCGAGAGTTCATGTTCTTCCCTTTTCTTTAGTTCTTTCAAAGGCCAACATTGGATTTAGCAATCTTAGCACTTCTTAGGTGTACCTTGACATGATATAGCACTCTCGCTTCGCTCTATATCTTTAGATTACTATTCCTCGGTTCCATGTCTTTGCGAAATTATAAAATTCTTCCCTATATTGTGTTAGTTGATCTTTGTTGTAGACTCTTGTAAGTTTCAACCTACACTTGTCACAAAGAGCCGTACTATGCCTACTTTACCCGCATGATCTCATTTATGTGTGTCAATCTCACTCAAGATGGACAAGAACTTATTGGCAAAGGACTTTTTCATAAGCTACAAAAATGTGCATAAACTGTAATAATATTAGCTCAGCCTTTAATCTATAAGAATTTCCTCCTCTTAGGCTTACAAGGAGCCCTACTTTACCCACATAATGGATAAGAGATGCTTATAGATTTCTTTAGAAGATGCCACTAATTCTGTAGAATTTCCCATGTTGAAGTTTTTCTATTTATATGGTCAAATGGTAGGTGTAGGAGGCAAAAGCTTGTTAGCCAACTATATAGCTTCCATGTGGTAAATTAAATTATTTTTAATTGATCGATTGTAAATTGCCATGTGCCGAAATTGGCTTCGAAGACCTCTAAACTTACAATCGAAACAAATTAAATATCGGCCAATTAAAAGTCGTCATCTGTCGCTAATGATCTCGTAAATAGTAAATATTTATTTTAAGAAATAATTATTAAATTATGGTCCTGGACCTAAAACCCAACTCCCATTCTAAACCCAAAAGGGCCACAAAGATGGCTCCTCCCCTTATTTTTGACATATTCGGCATCTATGAAATTCGAGCTCAATCTATAAACGACATCTAACTACCAAGCATTAAGGATCAAGGTCTAGAACCCTTCAAGATTTAGAAATATGAGTGAAGAATTCAAATTCAAGATTATCAACTCTAGATCAAGAACTACTTCAAGTGTTCATCATCCGGCTTTACAACAATGTTTGAGATCAATCTATGATGCCCTCAAATCGTTCAATTTACTGAGGAGATTGAATGAGAGGATTACATCACTTGTATTCGACACAAAGCTTGTACCCCATTCAACGAAAATCAATACAAATTCTATTGTTTCTTAACATCTATCTCAATTAATTTTAGACTCAAAATTTGTGTTTACTGATTTTTACATGCTTAGTGGACATCTCTACCTCTTATCTCTTTCTCCAAAAAATAAACATTTCACACCTTTGAAGAAGACTTGGCTCCTAGGAACGTCATTGCTCAATCTTCAAAGAAAAAAATATTGGATCCACTTCTCAAGGTTAAACCAATACTAATAATACATCCGGTAGAATGATGACTAGATGTATGGCAAGTGATGTTGCCGTTGTTGCTATGAAGCAACCAATCATAGCTACACTATTATAGTTACGTCGAATTTAAAACCTTGACTCCAACCTCGCTTAATGGAGTTAATCAAATTATGTTGCTTCCTAGTCCGAGCGAGAGAGTTCTTCCTATCGTGAACATGAAGCGGACGATTCCACATCGGATGGACGAACTTGAAGCTCACACCAATCCTATCTTCATGCTGTCTCGATGAAGTGGATGATGGTTATGCCTGCAAAGATTTCGCACCTCCGTCTCCCAATGACAATTTTTTTCCTGTCAACCTAAAGTTGAATTGTCTAACACTCGTCATCATGCCAGTGATGGTGACAAGAGCTATTAGCGTCGAAGAGTGAAGACTCATATATAACTTTGTATCTCACTATGGTTTTGATTTTAAGTCATTCTAAGTCTTTAAGAAGCTTACCTTTAAGTTTTTAGTGCTTGCTTGACCTACTTAGAAAGCATCTCTTGAGTAGAACACACTTAACTGGGTTCCTGACCCACTTAGATGGAACTCAAATAGTTGTCATCGGTAAATAATGGCACAAACATATCTTATTCCGAGCATTCACTTCATGAGTTAACTAAAAATGAATTAGTGCGCTAATTCTCATTTTTTAGTCGAGTTTATTAAAAGAAATTATTTACCCGATTAATTTGATGCATGGTGTCTATATATGTTTAAGACGTTGATCATTTAAGTATAGAGAAAAGATGGAATTTGAACCTATTGACTATTAGACTCGGAAAAATCCATCTTTTCAGAGTTAAGGATAATTAAGTGCTTAATAATTAACCTTACCTAATCTTGGACCAAAGTATTTTTATACTTTTAGTACCACTTTGATTTGATTTTGTAGGTTGATTAAAGTATTTCATTCTTGGTTTGAAAAGCAAAAGCAAGCGGCTTCTAACCGTTAAACATCAACAGTACGTAAAAGCACTATTTTATGACAAGGCTTAGATATCGTGTCGGGGTTGTTTGTTACCAAATCCGGTAATCTTCAACTTTGAGTCTAATAGTTGTTTCAACCCCAGATTTAAGTGATAACTAGTGGGATGGACTAATTTTCTAGGCAAGGGCCTAAGCACAACGTTCACATTTGCAACGACTCCTTTTCCGAGTGACTCATACTATCTATTACAACATATAGTGAAGCTCTCATGTCTAGAATCGGTCACAATGGCTACCATGCCTTACACTTGTATAAATAGAAGCCTTCATACAAGACTTGAAGATTTGTCTGCTCAACACTACGAAGTTAATCTAAACTTACGCTTTCTTAATCTTCTAACATTTACTACTCCGCTTTTAAATTTATACTTTCCGAGTTGTAAAGAGAAAAGTCTTATAATCACTCTTACAATTTCAATTCTCTGTAAAGTCCCTTGACTAAGCTGTAAGGGATAACTCAGCTCGGTTATCCCTAGTTGTAAAGGTCATCTCTATTATTAGGAAGTACTAGAACAGATAAGGTAACTTCTATGTCTCGGAAAATGTTGAAATTGAATTGTCTAAGGGCGCAATCTGTAATAGTCAGTCCTTGTATTTTGTAGATTCAAAATATTGGAATTGACTTAGTGCTTGGATAAGCACTGCTACGTGCTTTTCTGCCCCAGGAGGGTTTCCATTTATATTATTTGTTTTGCATTTACGTGTCTAATTTAGACTTAGAACAGTTTTGTAAGTCCTTAATTTACAAAGATATTCTTTCCGCAAAATTATCCATTACCCTATTCACCCCCGCTTTAGGATGACTTAATTTCCCTAAGAGCAAACCTTCAATTGGTATAAGAGTCTAGCCTTTCAAAAGGATCTAACAAATCCAAGGTCTAAAGATGATATGGATCTTAAGAATGGAGAGTTCGATGATGGAAGATCTTTCACCGGACCACCCAAGTTCAAGGGATCAAACATTTCACACTAGAAGAAGAGCATGGAGTGCTTCATCCAAGATTATGATGAGGAGGTCTAGGGTATAGTATTCAATGGCAACTATAATCCCAATATGATGGAAGAAACGCAAGTTGTACCCAAAGTTAAGTCTTGAGTTCATACATGAAGAAAACGAGAAACATAGAAAGAACTTCAAGGCAATGAACGCACCGATGTGTGCAATTGATGGCGCCGAATACAACGAGTATCTCGCATGTGCACAAAAGTGTAGGATACATTGGTCACTACATATGATGGCACCAGCAAAGTGAAATAGGCCAAGATTAGTCATTAGCTTCACAAGTATGAGCTGTTCAAGATGGAGCCTAATAAAAACATCAAAAGAAGATATCTCATCAAGAAGTCGTCGGGAAAATTATGAGGAGTCTACCTAAGAGAAGATGGGGTCCCAAGGTGACGGTCATAGAGGAAGCTCGGAACCTGTCTCAACTCGAGGCTAGATGAGCTCATTGAGAAATTACTCACCCACGAGTCGCATCTAGAAGAAGAGGAAGCTGAGGTTAGCACCAAAAGAAACATTGCTCTTAAGGCCTCGGAATAAAGATGCCCAAGTCCGAGCTCCTTAGATTCTCGAGAAGATCACTTGGAATTTCTAGCACTGAGCCTTCAAGAAAAATGATAAAATACAGAAAGTGACGGAAGAAGCCTAAGCAGGAGTCTAAGCAGGAGTTCTACAAGAAAGACAAGAAAGGTAAATTCTCATCCTCTTCAAATTTTTCTTTAAATAAGAACTCTGGTTGTTTTGAGTGTGGTAGCAAGGAGCACATGGTTGCTACCTGAAGTGATGATGAGTCGAAGAAGATGATGACATTGATGATGAATCAAAGTGTCTAATGGCTCTAACATACTCAAAAGTCTGGATCCGAGATAGACAAAGATGTATCGGATATTAAGGAGACAGATCCTCATAAGGTAATAAACGATTTCCTTAAGTTTTCCAAACTTGATCTTGCTAGATATATGTTTACTTTGGACGAAAAGTCTAATTCTAAATCTTTTGAATGCAAAGAGAATCTAGAATCTCTTAATACCGAGAACAACACTATGAAAATGATTTAGAAAACTCAAGATAAAATATGAAAGTAGTTGGGACCGAGTACTCAAGATAATTAGACTGAGTCTAAGTGCCTCGAGAAAAAGAATAAGCAATTGAAACGAAGCTCGGTGAGTCTACAAAGTTAATTATTTTTAAAACTTACTCAATATGAGAAAAACCTTGATTTATTACTTGGTTCTCAGTGTGTCTCATTTCGAAAAGAAGGTCTTGGATATAATCGTTGAAGAGCAAGATAATTCCTATAACAATCTTTCCAAACCTAATTCCAAAACTATTAAGTTTAGAAAGGTTGAGCATGGTCCCTTTCATTCACAAAGAAAAGGGATAGAGCCTATACCAGTTTTCAGGAAAAAGCCTTCTCAACCTATTTACAAAAAGAGACATTTGTAAAGGCAAGAGCCACAGAATTAGTTCTTAAGAAAGAAGACTCAAAATCATACGAAACCCAAAATCATTCAAATCCGGGTTGCCAAAAGTGCTCTTCCTTAGAAAAGGACCATAGTAAAAACGGTTACTTGGGTTTGTAAGAGGAAATGAGAAGGGGTAGTTTGTTTTTGTTTTTCAGGTTACTCAAAACAAAAGGGTCATTGGTACCTAGACAGTGGATGTTTATGTCACATGTCCGAAGACTCGGAACTATTCTCAAAATTAAAAGAGATGAAAGGAGGAAAAATCACATTTGGAGACAATAGCAAAGGCAAGATAGTTGGAGTTGGCGGAATTGGTCAAGGAGACAACTCGGTCAGTCCAGTTTACCTTGTCAAAGGGCTTAAATATAATCTTCGAGCATTTCTCAATTATGTGACAATAATCAAGAGGTAACATTCACTCGGACCAACCTGCTTCATTTCTAATGCAGTCACCAAAAAGACAAAACTCTTAGGTTTGAGGTCAGGTAACACTTACACTATTCCTTTTTCTTATTCTAATAAAGTTTTATCATGTTTAATAGCATATTTTAATGATGATACATGGACATGGCATCATAGACTAGGTCATATCAGCATGCATACTATCAAGAAACATGCATCTCATAGATTAGTTAAGGTTTACCTAATTGTTCGTTTAAGAAAGATGAAATCCGTGATGCATGCACAAAAGGAAAACAAGTCGGAGGATCTTTTAAGCCACTCAAGACAAGTATCGATATCCAAAGTGCTCGAATTGATACATATGGATTTATGTGGTGAAATTCTTATCAAAAGCTTATGACGTAAATCATATGTGCTAGTTATTGTTGATGATTACTCACGATTTACCTGGGTATGTTTTTGAAGAAAAAAATAAAGCATTTAAACAGTTCACTAAGATCTATAGGAAAATATAAGTGGAGTGTGACACTCGAGTCAAGAGAATTTAAACCTGACCATGGAAGGGAGTTGGATTACTCGGAATTTACAAACATCTTTGACAAGAATGACATCTCCCACAACTTCTCAGCACCAAGAACTCCTTAACTGAATGGATTAGTGGAGAGAAAGAACAGAACACCTGGAAGAAATAGGAAGGACGATGTTTATTGAAAATGATCTACCTTACTATATCTTGGCTAAGGCAATCAACACGGAAAACTACACCCACAACCGATGCCTCATTTGACCCATTCTAATAAAATGCATAGGGGAGAGAGAAGTTAGATGGATGTTTGGTTTAGGGAGTTTATGTTTTTGTGAAATTTTATAATTTTTGAGCATTACTAACTTTTATTATCCATGCCTTATTATTTCGATCTAATTCTTTGCTGTTTTACTTGTTCCTATGCTCCGATAATTTTTGCTCCGATATTTCTTGCATCAATATGCTCTAACAATGAATTCTGACCTTGTTTCAAAAATGGAAATTCTACACTCATGCGTTTTCTAAGCCATGAAAACTTAACTGTATGAACTTTTAGCTTTTCATATTAAGTTTTGAATGCCTTTAATTAAAAAGGGGATTTATGATTTCAGGTCATTCTAAGTATTTAAGAAGCTTACCTTTATGTTTTCAGTACTACCTTACTTATTTAGAAAGCATCTCTTGAGTAGAACACAATTAAATGGGTTCCTAACCCACTCGAGATGCAACTAAAATAGTTGTCATGATTAAATAATTTCACTAACATATCTTATCTTGCGCATTGACTTCATGAGTTAACTAAACCTGAATTTCTGCGCTAATTCTCATTTTTAAGGAAGTTTATTAAAAGAAATTATTTACTTCATCAATTTAATGCTTGGTGTCTATATATGTTTAATAACTTGACCATTTAAGTATATAGACACCAGATGGAATTTCAACTTATTGACTATTAGACTCAAAAAATTCCATTTTTTAGGTCAAGGATAATTAAGTGCTTAATTATTATGAATGAATTATTAGCCTTACCTAAGCTTGAATCAAAGTATTTTTATACTTTAAGTACCACTTTGATTTACTTTTGTAGGTTGATTAAATTATTTTCATCTTGGTTTGAAAAGCAAAAGCAACCGGCTTCTAACCCGTTAAACACCCAAGCAGATAGAAAAGGTTCGGGGCAAGGCTCGAACACCCTGTCGGGGTTGTTTGTTACCAAATCCAGTAAACTTTAACTTTGAGTCTAACAGTTGTTTCCACCCTATATTTCAGTCACAACTACTGGGATGGACTACTTTTCGTGCCAAGGACCTAAGCACAACGTTCACATTTGCAATGGCTTCTTTTTGAGTGACTCGGACTATTTGTTACAACAGATAGTGAAGCTCTCAAGTCCAGAATGAGTCACAACGACTACTCGCTTTGCTATGTATAAATAGAAGCCTTCATACAAGACTTGAAGATTTGCTACTAAACACTATTAGAGTAAATCTAAATGTACTCTCTCTCTCAATCTTCTAGCATTTACAACTCCACTTTTAAGCTTGTACTTTATGAGTTGTAAAGAGAAAAGTCTTGTAATCACTCCTACATTTTCAATTCTTTGTATAGTCCTTTGATTGAGCTGTAAGGGTTAACTCATTTCAGTTGTCTCTAGTTGTAAATGTCATCTCAATTATGAAATACTAGAACGAGATAAGGTAACTTCGTGTTTAGGAAAATGTTGAAATTGAATTGTCTAAGGCGAGCAATTTCGTAAGAGTGAGTCCTTGTATTTTACGGATTCAAAATAGTGGATTTTAGATAGTGCTTGGATAAGAACTATCCATGGTTTTCTACCGCAGGAGGGTTTTCACATGTATTCTTTGTTCTGCATTTTTAGTCCAATCTAAACTCATAATTGTTTACTTCTAAGTCCTCCTTTTGCAGAGATCTTTTTTTCAAGCAAAACACTTCCATCGCCCAATTCACCCCCTCTAGGATGACTTAGCCTCTCTAAGAGAAAACCTTCAAAGAGCAATTAACTGAGATGAAGGTAACGCTAGCGATACTTTCTAAAGAAAGCGAAGAAAAGGACGTATAAATCCAGCATCAAAGAGAACAAATCGCTTGCTTGACAAAGAAGTTGGAGAAAAGGTCATCCGAAGCATCTAACAAAGGCTTTGAAGATGAAAGGTCCGATAAGGAGTCCAACCACAATGAACAATCTAGCGATGAACGAAGCGGACTCCATTGACTGTAATGTGACTTCAATAAATTCAGAACTTAATCGCAAAGGTAGTTAAGAATTAATTAGGGGAAGGGTCTTGTAAGTCTCACCTGTACATGAAGCCCTATAATAAGATGATCGATGCCCGAAGAATGCCTCATGGTTACCAACACCTGAAGTTTCAATAGTTTGATGGTAAAGGCAATCCTAAGCAACACATTGCTCATTTTATTGAAACCTATAACAATGCTTGGCAAAGAAGGAGATATATTGGGGAAGCAGTTTGTTCGAACTCGAAGGGAATTGCCTTTGATCGGTACACGAAGTTGGAGCCGAATCCATCAACAGACTAGGAGCAAATGGAACAAGAATTTCTTAACAGATTCTATAGCAACCAATGGATTGTTAGTATCATAGAGCTGGAGAATGCAAGGCAATGGAAAGATGAACTAGTTCTCGATTACATCAATCGTGAGAGAACCCTCAGCCTCGAAAGTAAAGATCGATTATCCGAAGCATCTCGCTATGGAGATGTTTGCTCAATGTATAGAATGGGAATTACTTTACATTCTATAAGTGAGTAAGCAAAAACTTTCTAGGAATTAGCTACCAAGGCCCACAACATTGAAATGACGATATCAAGTCATGTAGTAAGTCTTCCTCCTCATATGAATGAAGGAAAGATCAAGGTGAGTACAAGAAGAGTACTAAGTTATCAAATACATCTACTAAAGAGTCCATGTCTATTTCCAAAATAGGGCCGAGTGTGAATTTCTGGGAAGCCCAAGCCGGAACAAAAAAAGACCACATACTCTAAGGATGCCACGGAGAAGCATCCTACACTACAAGAGATTTAGGAGAAGAAGTACCCATTCTCAAACTCGGACTTGTTAAGAATGTTCGATGACTTCTTAGAGAACAAGTTAATTGAACTTCCCGAAATAAAGCGGCCAAAAGAAGCTGGAAAGACTTCGATACAAAATATTATCGATATCATAGGGTTATTAGTCACCCTCCCGAAAAGTGTATCACACTAAAGGGCATATTATGCAGTTGGAAAAGGATGGGAAGATTATATTAGATGTTGATGACATGGCTGAAACTAATTACACCTCCATCCTGTAACATAACTTTGTACTTTCACAACCATTCCAGTCTTATTGAGAGGAAAGGTTTGATCGAGCTCTATCTCTTAAAAGGAGTTATTTACACTTCCATTTGGAAGTCTAAACCAAGTGATCTTACCATTAATGGTACAACCACCGTATATGGCACCACCTGTTCATGCCAAAAAAGACAAAGCAAAAGGAAGAATCCTAGACATGTAAAGAACAAGAAAAAGTCAAAGATAAGCATGAAATAGGAAATCCAACCTATTGACTTACTTGAGGAAGAGCCACTTGGTCCCATCACCTTAGAGGAGTTTTTCCTAACCAATTTGTTTGAGAAACTCATGGTGAACATGACTTTCTGTTCAAAACTTGAAGATGAAGAAAATTAGGAGGATAAAGTGCAAGAGAGTCTTTCAAAAGGTGATGATAAGACTCTAAGTGAACTAGAGGCCTTATCGAAACACATGGGATGGGGACAAATTTTTAACTTGCCGGAAGAGATGAGCCAACATATGATTGTCTTGCTCCAGCTAGAGCTTTTCATGGATAAGATCAAGGATGTCCGAGAACCGATGAAAGGCCCTAACAAATATTCCACTTGCAATAGTACTAAAACTTTCATTGATGATGACTTGTTGATAGGCTCCGAGCCTTATATTCACCCTCTACTTATGATGGGCTACATCGGAAAAGTTAAGGTTAAGTGCATATTGGTAGATGGAGGATTAGTTGTCAACATCATGCCTAACTCCACTATGATTGACTTAGGCGTCACTCGTAGAAGAGCTTTCCAAGAGTCGAATGGTGATTTAAGGATTCAATCTTGATTGTCAAACCACAATTGGCATAATCCGTCTTGAACTACGAATAGGTGATATGTCGACAACCTCAAACTTTCATGTGATTGATACGAAAACATCTTACAAGTTGTTGCTTGGACGATCGTGGCTTCATGAACATGGGATAGTCACTTCCACTCTTCATCGGTGCTTCAAGTACTACCGTGGTGGTGAAAAGAAGATTGATGGGGATGTTAAGTATTCTAATGAACAAGAGTCACACATTGCTCATTCTAGGTTCTTTGAAGAAGGTACATCGCTTAAGGAGATGATGCCATTAACCATTTCTTCTACGGGAAAAGTTGGCCCAAAAGTTGTTGAAGCCATTCAAGTGGCACCAAGAGCTGGTAGTGCAAAGTAGCAACAAAATGACTCAAAGAGTAGTAAGCGGGAAAGTACAAGCTAACATGTTAAACAAGTTTAACAGTCGCTTTGGCAAACATGATACCTCTAGTTTTGACATATGTTCATTCCCTTTTATTGGATATATAAGCAGAGACTCTAACGTTCTAGCTACCCAAAAGATTACCAAGCCCGACTTGAGTATCATTAGGCAAAGTGTCGTAATGTCTACGCAAAAGTGTATCAGCCGAAGGTGACTACACCCCGATTACGTAGGTTTGTCTCTTCTTCCGAAGCCCTACCGAGGAAGGATGATAATTTTTCTATATATGCAAACCAAAGAGGGATTTGATCTAAATGTGTATGAGCACATGGACAAAGCAAGTTACAACTTTGCCAACCCGGCTATAGTAGGCACCTAAAATGTGTCATCCCTTTTCACTTTTATTTTTGTTAGTTCGGTGTTGAAATCCTAATCATGTTTGCAAACTTGGATCGTGATCGGAGTCCGGTTGGCACGATAGAAGCCGATAAACCACAAAGAACCCATTATCACCACCAAATTAGCCTTTTTGCTTGGGCCAACCCACAAAACCATTTTCTTTTAGATGAACCAAGCCCGGTACAGGCTCCCAACTAAGAAGCTCAAATTCGCACCGAAAATAAAACTATCCAAAAATAGAAACTTTCTAAAAGTAGAAAGTTTTCGAAAAGGAAAGCTGGCAAGACTGGTGCCGTTCTCCTCCATATTTGGCAAAAACAGAGCGTTTCACTTTTTCATGAAGTGACCAACCGAGGCATGGAACTCGAAGCAACCATATGACACCGTTTTAACTAACAACACGTTTTAGAATTTTCTTGCCTAAACGTTGCGTTTGGTCCCGGCGCTCAATTTAAGCACGGAGCCCCATAAACGCCCATACAACGTCGTTGGAGACTCGGTAACGTACATCTCGACCTTCTACAAGGGATTTCCGATTGAACAGGATTTCTTCCAGCTTTTTCCCTTGATCCCCGCTGTAGATTAGGCCCGGTTTAGTTGGAGTAGATGGATGTTTTCTCTTTCTTAGGTCATTTTGTTGATTCCTCATTTTAAGAATAGTTGATTCCTCCTAACTTATACTGCTGTTGTTTTTGAGCTAACTACTACATCAACTCTTAAACACTCTCACTATTCTATAAATGTTTTTGTTGGCGGCCTCAACTAGTCCATTGGTTTGAGGACGATAAGAAGAAGACTTATGTTGCTTAATGTTGTATTTGTCCAACAAGTCTACTACATCCTTCTTGAAATGACACTACTACAGGAACCACTTGTAACTACTATTAAAAATAAGTTGAACGACGGTTAACTAACGTCATGTATGTAGTCATCATTGTATGTAACATCTTTTACTATGGTTTAACAACCATAGTAAAAGACAACCTCCGATGACGGTTCTAATGTAAAAACGTCATCATAAACTACTATATGACGACGGTTTTCCGAAAGAACTGTCGTCATATATTTAATATGACGCGGTTCTTACTTTAGAACCATCATCATATGTAATGTTTAGGCAGGTCATATGCCGACAGTTTTAAAGTAAGAACCGTCGTAATAGGTTTGTATTTTTTTAATAATTTGTTTTGTTTTTTCCGTCCCCCTGTAAAAATACAATCTAAAATACATCACAACTTATACAACAACAAACCAACAGCCTTAATTTTCCAACATAATACAAAATTTTCAAACTTACTAAAACAAGTAAAGTTCCCTCTCGAACACGTTTGCAACACAGTTCCATATTTCACATTTAAGTTCAAGCAAAGAATATATTAAAACGATGTGATAATAATAATACAAAGAGTACTCTTCTTGAAGTATTTAATGTGAAAAAGTTCATCTCTCCTCTTGAAACTTTGTGGTATAAACCGATTTCAATATTTTTGCGCCAAGAAAAATCTTTATTTTCCTAATAAAATGACGCTTTTGTAGTAGAATTAGTTATGTGATTGTCTTTATGACGATATTGCTTGCTTAGAGTTGTTGCATAAGTAGACTGGACAACATAATACATCATATTTATAGTCCACGCTACCTCTACATGAACTTCAAACAAGCAATATAGTCATAAAGACAAGTACATAACTCAATCTATCGAAAAGCATCACATTAGGAAAATAAAGAAGAATCTTTTGGCATAAATATCAAAATCATTTAAACCACAAAGTCCCAAGAGAAAGAGGTGGACTTGTTGACATAAGTACTTAAAAAGAAATACACAAACAGAACATCTCACCAAGCAATCTCTACTTACCTTTGTCATTGTCCCAAAGTTATGTTCCTTTAGTTCATGTACTTGCTCGCTTGAAGGTTGTGCGAGAGGGTAGACTGGACAACAAGCAACTTAATAACCGTGGAAAACATTAAGCGGGAGCAACGATTAGCAACCAAAGCCGAGAAAAGCGTTAAGCAACAATTATCTACAAGAAATATGCATAAGAAACTTTACCTAAAAGACTTAGTCCTTTAGATACTTATTGAATGAGGATCTTTTACCCTTTCATTACAGAGCTTAGTCCTTATTTTTCTTCTTGAAGTTCATCGGGGATAGAGGTTCTACAACATAAAAGCCGAGGAAAACATTAAGTGAGACTCGAGATTAGCAACCAAAACCGTTAAGCAACAATTATTCATAAGAGACATTACCTGAATGATAGCCCTCATAGAATGATGATCTTCTACTCTTCCAATTTGGTAGCTTAGTCCTTATTTTAATCCTCATCGAACAAAATCATCTGTTTACATGAATACTACAAGTCAAAAATAATGAAAAGTAAGTTGCAGTTTCTAACACAAGCAACGATATTTGATATAATCTCGAATAAAATCAATGTTCTTACCGAGTTCATATAATTATATGGTTTATGCCTTCTATCCCCCTCCTTTAGACTTATCTTCAATATATATGCTCTGTTGATGGTCAACCCCTAAATACAATTCTTCAAAATTGGGATCCTCATTTTTAACGAGGCATTCCCAAGGAAAAGGGTGGGGTCTCCACAACAAACTCACACACATCTTCACTATGCCCACCAGCAACGTGCCTCTTCCCTTGAAGAACCATAGACCACTTATCATTTGCCGGGTGTCAATGTAGAACACTTGTCTTGCTTAGGATGCCATAACGAATTGATCCCCTTTAGGCCCTTATCTTGTGATATCAACTTCGTGAATCCCATCTCATCAACTCGAACACCGTTGTTATTGTCATCCCATTTGCACCGGAAAATGGGCTCACCAAAGTCAACATAGTCTAGCTGCCATATATCCTCAATGACACCGTAATATGACATTTTAGCTACAATGGGATTTTTGTCCTTGGAGCTAGAAACATGAAGTGCATGAGCCTCTAATGTGACCCCACTATTTTATGAGGTGCTCCTATTATCCCGGCTCTTTGTGTAGAAAGTGTATCCATTGATGTCATACCCATAGTAAGATATGACTCCCAATTGCGACCCTCTAGCTAACTCGACCAATGTTTACAAGATATGTTCTCGTGATTCTTCCAATTGGCTAGTGATCACTTTATCTTTGAACCAGTTGACAAATGTGTGATTATGACGGGTCAGTACCCACGCATCATTTTCTCCTCGATACTATCTCCTTATGAGGGATTTGTGCTCATCAATGAACTGTTGCACTTCATTGTTGTTTTGTAGAATATAAAGATGTGCTTAATTCCTTATATCCCAACTAATTGTTAGAACCGTCCGCCCGAGTTTTCCCCGCCCAACGATCTTCCCCATAAATCGATGTTTTAGAATACCAACTTCTTCCATTTGGGGATAGTATTCACAATGGAACTCGACACACTCCTCAGCTGTGTATGCCTAAAAATGCACCCGTCCGGTCAGTACCGATTTCTAACATACCCTTTGAGAATTTTCCTGAAACGTTCAAAATGGTACATCCATCAATAAAAAATCGGGCCATAGAATCGCACTTCTCTCGCTAAATGGACAATTAGGTGCACCATGATATCAAAAAAAGAAGGTAAGAAGTACATCTCAAGTT
The DNA here is from genome assembly GCA_021018815.1 of Talinum fruticosum. Lineage (NCBI taxonomy): Eukaryota > Viridiplantae > Streptophyta > Magnoliopsida > Caryophyllales > Talinaceae > Talinum > Talinum fruticosum. The sequence goes on along the minus strand of JAITYX010000006.1, from coordinate 11,358,016 downwards.
GGCACAATGTAACGATCACGCCGCACTCAGGATCATCCAATTTCTCTAAAACAACGACTCTGCTGCATACGACACTAAAGAAGAAGCAAAGTCTTGTGATCGCTCGTCTAACATGTTTCGAGTATCACGACTTGGATAGCAACAGACTATATTTGTTGCATCAAAGCATGAAAATTGTGAGATTTAAGATTGATCGATCAATAATCGGACATCGAAACAAGTCTACCGATGTTTAAAGAATATCCCTATGGCACTTTGTGGTTCTTCAAGGTCTCACATAAATGTTGTTTTCCCTTCTACTAATGTGTAAGATGCAAGAGACAAATATGTTGTCTTCCCTTTAGTTGTGGTGCTAATTCCTCCCGTATTCCCATTTTACACATATCGAATCATGCTTTGTCTCCGTCTTTGGTCTTCCCGGTATGTTCAAAAGACGCCAATGAGACTTTCACAGAATTCTAGTAATTGGGTTGTAGTAGGACTCTTGAGCTCTGGAAAATTGCTATAAATTGGATCCACGCTAGGGCTTAAAAAATGTTCCTTACGCAAAAACCATAAGCAAATTAAAGAGAATTTCCCGAGTGCCTTTTACTCCTTGAACTTCATGAGCGACCTATCTCGTCGGATGCATGAGATGACCAATACCGAGAGAGTAAGTTTATCACAATATTCGCTAAGTAAAAGTCTATTGGGCTTTCTTAAGGGCTGCTTGTGGCCTATTGGGATCCCAACCACCATGTCTTCGAGGTTTGGGGGATTAGGAATTGTGCCCCCGCTCGAAGAATTAGATGTCATAGTAGGCGTCCCACGGCATGCGAAACCTGTCATGCCTAGATCTTCGGAAAAACTTCACGAGACCTACAAGTATTTGTTGAAACTAAGCAACAAGAATCTGGGGTGGATTGTTATTGGCAACCAGGTGAATTAGATGAACCTGATGAAGCACTATTATTAGATGCACACATTCTCCGAGGTGATACTTATCCCGGGTTGATGAGCTATTATTACTGCCTGATTGGTGGATTCTTGCTTGTTGAGAGGGCGTGGGGATATGGCATCGGCGACATCTGCTAAGTTTAGTGGAGTCATTAGAAAATTACTGTTCCCTAACACCTCTAATAATTACTGAAACGATTATAGGCCTACATCGCGTTGAGATTAATCCCGAGGAAGATTTTGCTACAAGCGCCGGGTTATTGCGGGTAACCAAACAGGTGTGGGCCGATCGGCGACGAGGCTATGGATGGCTATCCGAGTAACGTCAAGGCGAGAATCGCCTCCGGTGCACGCCGAAAGTCTCGATTTTTCGCTCTTTTCGTTATTTTTGCATTCTTCTTTTTATATATTTTGCTCTTCTTGGGCATAAAAAGGTTCAATTTTGACCTTGCAGGACACTTATATTTTTTTATCCGTGATGTGCAAATATGGCTAATGGAGCATCTAAAGCTCATTTAGGCTCTTGTAAATGTTAATGCGTACTTTACGAGTACACTTCTATCGGTGAAAACAAGAAGAGGTGGTAGCTGATCACCTTGCTTCCTGGTGGGATGAGTACCTCATGAACCATAGTAACAATATAGAGCGATACATATTTCATCGGAAAATGTCCTAATTTAGAACACATACCTTGCAATATCCATTTGTACGCTGCTAGGCCTAAAAAACTACACCATTACTTCCCTGGCCATGTGTTGCTTTGTAGATGGGAAAGGAGCAAGTAATTCCTCAATTGGATTGTATCCGACCCACCACCTTTGAATTATTTAAGGGATTTGGCAATTCTAATTGAACGAAGTTGTGGCTCGAATACTTGGATGAATTTGCCGAAGTTGTTGACACTCGCAAGCAAACCGAACACTATTGTATCTACCTATTATGCGGAGTAGATAATAGAAGTGGATCCCTAACAACATAAGGCACTTAGAGCTAGAGTGATGGATCCTAAAGAAACTATCCTTGTTGTTGCGCCTCTCAAAATTGATGAAGCAAACCCTCGGGTAGCCGAACGCATTCACCGTAGAGAAACGAAGTAGAGGAAGCCGAAAAGAGGAGGACCCTTAAAATTCATGAGTTGAAGAAGCATACCGAGAACGATGGGGTTGGGTTGAGTGACCCCAAGGGAAAGAAAGTAAAGATAAACTAAGACTGAATTTAGAAATGGATTATTAACATTCGTACCCCTCGTACTATGCTACAATCATTTTTCTACCCATGTCGTATTGAAAATTATTTTCAACCCCCGACGTTAGTAGCATATTACAAATGTAGTCAAACTTAGGGTTTAAAGTTGATTGGAATAGTTAAAAGACGAAAATACCCTTGCATTATTTTCACTGAGTCTCTCTCGCTCTCCTCCCCTAAACTCTTTGTTTTTATTTCACTCGAATCTTCAATGCCTCATTGCAATTCCCTTCGATAACACAAACCTGCGCAATCAATAGCTTAAAATCCCTGATCTCTTCCTTCTTTTTCTCTCTCTTACACTTCTCCAATGCCTCCCGAATCCTCTTCAACGCCTCGTTTAACTCCTTGCCGGACCTTTCACCTTGTGAAACGACCATCACAAGCTCTGTGATACGCCTCCACTCGAAGAGAGTCCTTCTCCAAGATGTCTTCGAACGCCGCTTTTCCAATTCCGACTCTCCTATGTAGCTATACATGTGGGCTCTTAGCAATGGCAACTCACTCTCATCGGGCTCAAGTTCAATCAACCTGTTTATGACCTCAACGACTTCAGGTAGCTTCCAATTCTTAATCTTGACCTCCATTAGAGATTTAAGAGCTTCAACATCATCGGGTGCGAAGCCACATGCTCCTCCAACGATTTCTCCCTCTCCTCGTCGGAAACCGCTTCTTCGGCGGCCACCATCTCGGGCGAAGACTCAGCTGCCAGCGTAGGTGCAGCTATGGTTAACAATGGTGCATGTGCCCAAAGCTGGAGAAGAAAAGGGAAGAGGCTGTAATGGCAACCCAAAGAGGAGTTTTGAGGAAGGAAAACAGAGAGAAAGGGTTTTCGGTTTTTGGTTGACGAGGAGATTTTGAGGAAGGAAAACGAGAGAGAGAGGGTGTCGAGGCTAAATGGAGGAGGGTGAGTAGAATGAAATAAAAACAGAGAGTTTAGGGCGAGGAGAGCGAGAGAGACTCGGTGAAAATAAAGCAAGGGTATTTTCGTCTTTTAACTATTCGGTCAACTTTAAACCCTAAGTTTGACTACAATTGTAATATGCTACAAACATCGGGGGTTGAAAATAATTTCAATACGACACGGATTGAAAAATGATTGCAGCATAGTACGAGGGGTACGGATGTTAATAATCCATTTAGAAATGGATTTAGGGAGGAATAAAAGAATAGGAGGATTAGTTTTTCCTCTTTAGAACATTATTATATATATTTTTCTTTTCAAGTAGTGTGCTTGTTTTATTTCCCTTTTATGAGCTATGTATTTGGGCAAGCATTATGCTTACCTTTTATTAAATAAAAGCCAGTATTATGATATACTTTTATATTTTTATCTTTCACGTAAAGGTAAAAATAAATTAGACCGCCTAATTGGATCGCCCTTAAAATTAATTTGAAATAGAAAAGAATTAATTACACAAGTGGACCGCCTAATTGGACTATCCAATAAATAAAGAAACCATATAATTGGACGATTAAAAAAAATTACAAAGTTAAAAGAGAAGGGGATATTTCGGCCCGACTAGCCCACCGTTGTCCAGGTGGTGGCCGGCGCCTACCATAGCATAGCCTAGTTAGGTCGGGCTTGGCCCACCATCTAGGATCATGCTAAACTTAGTATTTTTTCAATTGATCCAAGTTTACGTACTAAAAAGTTTCTTCACCATCTAAATCTGTTAGTTTCACTACTCGCCGGTAATATCCGACAAAGCACAAATGGGCCTTGGCGGTTAAGCCTAAACATCCCTCTTGGATCCCGAATTCGTGCTCTATTATCTTTAAGAACTAAATACCCAATTTGCGGGTTTTGAGGCTTGACTCTTTTGTTGCATGCCCTTGATATACGTGCCTGGTATATTTGGACATTATGCGAGGTGTTGAGGCACCGTTCATTCAACAACACCAATTCTTCATAGCGTGCTTTAGCTAACTTAGCATCCGAAATTCGGCTTTCAGTGATTATTCTTAATGAGGGAGTGGAAATCTCTATTGGAAGGATTGCTTCCATGCCGTATACTACACAGTATGGTGTTGCCCCCGTAGAGGTTCTAATGGAGGTTCGATATCCCCATAAAGTGAAATGCACTTTATAAGGCCAATCCTTATAGTTAACACCCATTTTTTATACTATTTTACGATTGTTCTTGTTAACGGCCTCAATCGCTCTCGTTGGTCGAGAGGATGATAAGTAGAGGACTTATTGTGCTTGATTTTGTATCTATCCAACAAGTCGACTACCTCCTTCTTAAAATGATTGTCATGGTAACTGATTAATTTGTGAGGCACCCGATAACGGCAAATGATGTTTTTAGTGATGAACTTAGCCACCTGCTTCAATGTCGAGTTGCATAAGAGGCTACTTCTACCTACTTGGTGAAGTAATCAATTTCTACTAACACAAATTTGTGATCACCTGTTCCTTTAGGGGTCACCTCGCCAATAATGTCTATTCCACAAACCGAGACCGGCCAGGGAGATGGTGTATATTCACTACTACAAGAACCACTTTTAATTACGTTTAAAAAGGACATTTAACGACGGTTAACAAGCGTCGTGTCTTTGGGCATCGTTGTATGTGCCACCTTTGACTACGGTTCAAAACCGTAGTCATAGGTCAATATATGAAGATGGTTCGGATAGAAAAACCGTAGTCATAGGTCAACCTTTGACGACGGTTTCTTCATCTAAACCATCGTCATAAGCCTTCTTACGTAGTTGGAAAAACATATTACAGAGCACCAATGACGACAGTGCCTTTATTTGAACTGTCGTCATAGATGAGCCTATGACTACGGTTCTGCGTTAAGTACCATCGTTATAAGTCTCGGTTTTTTAGAAATAATTTTTCTCATATTTGCTTGCCGCTTTGTACGGTAAAAAAATATAGAAACACATATAGAAACCGTAATCCCAATACAATCTTCACCGAATATATACAAAACAACAACACATATAATCATCACATTTTGTATATAGGCCTTCCTCTTCACCAGAATATATAAAAAACAACAAACACATATACAAACCACTATCCTATGTACATATTTATACCTATACCGTGTAGGACTATTAAAATCACAAACTTGACCTATCAAATAATGAAGAATAATGTAATATATATACCTATTCCTTTATACGGTTGTATACAAACTCCTCCCGACCTTGTTTTAACTCGTTGAGCACTTCAACTTCATAGGAAGTGGGCGGCTTCTTTCCGGGAAATATTGTGACCAATGTTGTAAAAGACATATTAATTAGGTGAGTGGAAGTGTTAATCAAGCTGAAAAAACAATATCAAAATAATCAATTAAAAGTGCAATTATACCTCTTTGGGACTAACATTATTTTCAAGTTATTAGTCATAATCTCTTTCATGTAATGGAGAATATAGAAGCCGCACTCCACGTTCCCGCTTGTTTATGACACTACAATAATAAAAATAGATTCCCAACACAAATTAGTACTTATATATCTAGCAAGTAATATGAAATGAAAAGCATCTAAAGTACACTCTGTAAGAACCAAGAGAAGCTCACTTTGATGGGGACAATTAGTGGTTGTGCTTACTTCAATCGTTTGGGACCTCCTCATAATAATAACGGACTATAGCACTATTTTTCAATCGGAAAAAAATATTCAAGTTAGTATATCAAATTGAACGATTACTTAACAAAACAGCATAAAATGATTAAAAAGTATGAAGTCACCCCTCGACGACGTCCCTGATATCTTCCACGACATCACGACCCAAAGGATCAAGGAAGTAAGCCATATTAGCTTTTGGAAATATGGCAGCAAGCATCAAATGTTGGCTACAAACTAACATATTTTTATAAAAGATAACAACATATAAAAACTTCATCGGGTAGTTCATTATTTGTCGACTTACCTCTCATTGAACGCCCGCTAGAAACATTGTTTTTTCATCCGCGACATCTTTCATGAAGTCGAAGATATAGAGGACTCGAACGAAGTCCTTCCCAATCTTGTGTAGCCACCTTACATATTAATATATAGTTAGAAATTGAAATTAATTAGTAAAAAAAACTAATCAAGAATACATTAACTCACATTATACCAAGTGTAATAGTGGATACGCCGATTTCCTCCATGCGTAAAAATTGCAATATGTTGTCCGGGAAGACAATGACCGACAAATCTACTTCATGTAGCCCTAACATGTGACTCTGGCGTGCTATAGATGATCTTGTCTTCTTTTGACAAAGTCTCGCACATAACTTTCCGGAGTAGCACACCAATCCTATGCCGGACACCTCAATGGATTTGAGAGGAGAATTCTTTGGACAATGAACGTTTGCTTATGCCATTGGCACCCTTCATCTCACTCTTGGATCTATCCCCGATATCCTAGTGAATAAACAATACAAAAATCACAAATATATGTACGTGATATAACAACAGACTAAATCTAATATTTTTAATACAAATGAATTATTGTAGTGAGGATGACTAAACGCTTGGGCCAACGAAGAAAAGCATTGACTGTATCGTCAATAGTGTGGAGGTCCACTCCCGGATCGGCAACTCACACTCGCCTTTCCTCGTGCATGACCTCTTTGACACTCACCCTCACCTCATCAGCTGCAAGGGGTGTCCCGTGAACAATAACATCTACCCTCCACAGGAAAACAACACCCAATACCACAACATACTCTAAGGGAGGGTAATGAGAAGCTAACTTGCAATTCGCCAACTGCAAGAATAAGTAAACATTTGACATAGAAGTTAAAAAACGTAAAACTCCTGAAAATAAATGGAAAGAGTTTCCCCTTTAAAGTAAACATTTTCTCGGGATAATGGCCCTTATCGAAAACAACAAAAACATACTAAATAAGTAATTACGCAATGGCCACATGCCGGAGTTACGTAACGACAAAAACATACTATAAGTAATTATTCAACAAGATTATACATTAATTAGTCAAAATATAAATATGCATGCATGTAAATATAATGAGGTTGTAAAATCTTAATTACATCCGCCGAACTTCGAATTGGTCGACGGGTCGGCTCGCGTTCACTCGGCCAGTGTGTGGGATGAGAAAGGAGGTACATCATCAAAGTTGTTATGTAACGACATAACCATGTTGATGAAGTATGACCTAATCTAGGACTATATCTCTGTCCACATCCGCACCCTCATATCTTCGATATGTGCAGCCATTTGGGACATTCAGGACTCCATTTGGGCCATTTTGGCCTCCATATGTGTGTCGCTCGAAGATACGGGCGATTCTTCATAGTCCCAAAGTGCTCAACTATCCCCACCAGCCCAACAACGGGCTCAAACACTGCCGAGATGTTCATCTCTTTGTAGGGACAAGGCTAGCTTGTCCCTCCTCCCGATGGTGTCGGCGTCGAAGTCGGTGTCTTTGATAAAGACTGTTGTAAGAAGAAAAAATATTATCATCCGAAAAATTCAGAAAATAAACCGATAAGTTCCCAAAATAAATAAAGGAAAATAGTAAAAAGCTCACTAGTTGGAGAGAAATACCTTCTACATTGGGCGTAGTGAAGGTTCCATCTTCTTTCCGTCTTCTTTCGATCCACGACTCATCCCTATCAACAACGAGCTACGAAGTATCTATGATGGACCCTTCACCGGATGTCCCCGAAGTTGTTCAAGCTTTAGTTCCCAAAATAAATAAACGAAAACATCGGTGCTTAACACTTTCATTTGTTCATTTTTATATCAATTCGACAACCAGACATCACACTATATGTATATGAGATTGAATATTGAATGAAACAACCTTATATTCCGGAGAGGCAACATATAACTCAAACAATATCTAGTCATCCTCTGTGATATAGTTGTAGACCTCCCGGGGTCTACCTTGTGTTATCTGTTTTGTTTTGAAGACCCATACAGCCGCAATCCAGATATTTTTAGTCTCTATACTTTTCTCGCGCCGACATGAGGGTCTTGTGTTTCACGGAGAGGATCTAAGATTCATTAACGTTCAAGTTGAACAACTACGAAACACAAGAACGATATACATTAGTACATATATATTAACCATTTACAATATAAGTTGAGATGTATTCATTTACCCGAATATTGTTCCATATGTTGTCCTCAATGGAATCATGGACATCAACCCAATTTCGAAGTTGATGTTCACGAGGTAGTGGGTTGCCATACCAACGTAGCTCATAAAGGTAGATTTATTCCCACCTATAGCATTTCCGTGGCTATCAAAATCAACCCCGTATATAGAGAGTTGGATCGTCTCTACTCCGAACCAACTTCTCCTTGTTCATCGTAGTTCGACCCTCGATTTCTTTGTACTTTTGAAAGAATCCATCTTAGACTGCAAGCAATTATACAAATCTTGACAAATAAACATTTACAACAATTTTGGGACGAAAACACATAAGTTGGGCCACATAGCAGCAAACACGGGCTGACCGTGTAGTCCGGCAAAGCCCGTGCTGGCTACCCGGAACCCCGGTCATCAATTTTGGTTGTTTTTGTCTCTTGTCTTATTTTCATATTCTATCCATTTACATTCCTTAAACTAGTTTTTGCCCGCGCTAAAACACGGGAAATATTAATATTTAGAAATATTAAAGAGAAATTTTGACCATTTAATAGGCAAAACTTCAATGATAATTGTTATATCAAAAAATTCTTGTATGCACTAAAATTCTTGTTATTGGATAGGCGAATTTGATCATTTCTAATCTGAAGATTAGCTTGATGATCTACTGTACTAAAATTCTTGTTATTGGATAATCAAATTAATGAAAGTTCAATGTTTTACTCGAATAAGTCGATCGAAAAAGACGAGAAAATGTGATCTTAAATATCTGACTTTATGGGTCCAAAAGCTCCCACTTGTATGCACGAGAATGCCAAGAAGTCACATGCCACAGCTGATGGGACGTCATAAGCTAGGCCACAAGCTAGGGCTGCAAAATTGTCGTTGAAGAGACACCACCGTCCCTCGTGGGCGGCGCTTGCCGACCTTTGGCGGGCTTGGCCCTCGACGTACTTTGCCATATTCCATTCATCTCCTTTGCTCTGTTTGACTCTTTTCGTGTATGCTTGGGTGGTTTGACCGAATGGGTCTATAAAAGGGGTGTTTGGTGTGTTCACTTTGCGGACTTGGTCCTCTCTTGCACTCTTATCTTGCTCTTATGCATTCTTGCTTTATCCTTCTTGAAAACTAGTTGGTTTCCAAAGTCTTTTCTTCAAAATTTCTAGGAGAAAGGCTCATCATATAGGGAGGTGAATAACTGAAAAGCTTGTCCAAGATAACTTCCATGAACGGGAATGGCATCCTCATAACGAATGGAACCAAAAGACGTCTTAGTGGAGGCTAAAAATCATGTTTCTTCGATCGCCATTACTCTTTCGGTAAGCTAGTTTGCAAAAATTCCTTCTTTCCTCATTTAGAGTAGTTCTTCTACTAAAAATCTTGTTGGATTTTTGTCTTACGAAGTGCTCGATTGGTAGTAGTGGAGCCATACCTAAATTTATGGAGTCATGCTTGAAAGATGAATTTTCCTCTTGAAGATGTCATGACCAATGCTAGGTTTGGCTCTCTCTTCCGTGCTTTAAACTCGCTTTGTCATAAAAGAGAACGAGATCCCATTAGGGCCATCTGTGAGCACTTTTAGGATACCACTAACACTTTCCTTCCTTTTGGGGAAATGACCTTAACTCCTTTTGATTTTGCTGTTTTGTTCGGTTTGGGCATCTCGGCGTTCATCACGGCGTGCACATCATCGGAGTACGCCCGACGCGAAGCCTAGTATCTCCGGGCCTTGTGTTTCGGCGCGCGGCCCAACTCTTCTAAGGAGAGTCTTCATGTCTTGCCTCTTTAATCCTTCGACCTTCATGGAAATCCTCTTCATTTCCCTTGGGTTTCTTATAGTAGACCCTCCCATGGAGCATCTCAATCTTGGGACCACGGTACTAGCTCTTATGAAGGTGGTGGAGACAGCACTGTTTTCCACGTCTATCTTGGAGGACTTCGGGAATTACATCTTCGATGACGCTTCGATGGCGATGATTAGTGGATCCCTTATAGGGTGTTGCTATTGTTTAAAATTTAATATTTTGTATTGTTATAACTCTTATACAATGATATGAAATGCAAAAAGACTCAATTCTAAAAATGCATTCTATTATTTAGTATGATGGAAAAAACTCACAAGAAAAATTACAAAGACAAATCGAAAAAATTTGCACTAGCCCCCATTCCCCCAAAAGAAAATAATAAAAATAAAAAACTATACTACTTAAGTGCATGGTCTAAAAATAACAATCTAGTGCACACAAACCGGGTTGCCGAATTCTAGTAATTGCGATGCGGTAGGACTCTTGAGGTCCGGAAAACTCGCTATAAATTAGATCCACGCTGGGGCTTAAAAAAATGTGCCTTACGCAAAAACTATATGCAAATCAAAGAGAATTTCCCAGTGCCTTCTACTCCTTGAACTTCATGAGTGACCTATCCCATTGGATGCATGAGATGACCAATACCGAGAGAGTAAGTTTATCACAATGTATGCTTAATAAGTTATTCCGTATTCGCCAAGTGAAAGTCTATTGGACATTCTTAAGGGTTGCTGTGGCCTATTGGGATGCCAACCACCACGTCTTCGGGTTTGGGGGATAAGGAATTGTGCCCCTGCCTGAAGAATTCGATGCCATACTAGGCGTCCCACGGCTTGGGAAACATGTCATGCCTAGATCTTCCGAAACCCTACGCGAGACCTACAAGTATTTGTTGAAACCAAGCAATAGGAATATGGGGTGGATTGTTATTGGCAACCCGGTGAATCAGATGAACCTGATGAAGCACTATCGTCGGATGCACACATTCTTTGAGGTGATAATTATCCCTAACCGATGAGTTGTTATTACCTGCCTAATGGTTGGATTCTCGCTGGTTGAAGGACGCGATGATATGGCATCGGCGACATTGCTAAGTTTAGTGGAGGTGTACATCAAGAACCATAGTTACGATATACGAGTGGTACATTGTTCATTAGAAAGTGTCCCTAACTTTAATTAAACAAAGTCGTAGCCCGAATACTTGGATGAATCTGCCAAAGCTATTGACACCTCGAGCAAACCGAACACTATTTTATCCACCTATTATGTGGAGTGGATCCCTAATGGTGTAAGGCACTTAGAGCCAGAGAGATGGATCTTGAAAAAACTATCCCTACTGCTACGCTTCTCAAAATTCATGAAGCGAACCCTCGGGTAGCCGAACGCGTTCGCCGAATAGAAACCGAAGTTGAGGAAGCCGAAGAGAGGAGGACCCTTAGAATTGAGGTGCTCAAAAGCATACTCGGGACGATGGGGTTGGGTCGAGTGACCCCAAGGGAAAGAAAGTAAAGATAGACTAGGACATAGAATTTAGAAATGGATTTAGGGAGGAATAAAAGAATAGGAGGATTAGTTTTGCTTCATTAGAACAAATTATTATATATATGTTTTTTGTTTCAAGTAGTGTGCTTGTTTTATTTCCCTTTTATGAGCTATGTATTTAGGAAAGCATTATGCTTACCTTTTATTAAATAAAAGCAAGTATTATGATATACTTTTATACTTTTATCTTTCCGATAGAGGTAAAAATAAATTGGACCGGCTAATTGGATCGCCCTTAAAATTAATTTGAAATAGAAAAGAATTAATTACACAAGTGGACTGCCTAATTAGACTATCCAATAAATAAAGAAACCATGTAATTGAAAAGTCAAAAAAATTACAGAGTTAAAAGAAAAGGGGATATTCGGCTCGGCTAACCTACCATTGTCCGGGTGGTGGCTCGCGCCTGCCACGGCATGGCCTAGATGTGTCAGGCTTGGCCCACCGTCTAGTACGAGTGCTAAACCTAGTATTTTTTCAATTGATCTAAGTTTGTGCACTAAAAAATTTCTTGCCAGTGAAGCACAAATAGGCCTTGCCGATTAAGCCTAAACTTCCCTCTTAGATCTTGAATTCGTGCTCTATTCTCTTTAAGAACCAAATACCGAATTTGCAAGTTTTGAGGCTTGACTCTTTTGTTGTATGTTCTTGATATATGTGCCTGGTATATTTGGACATTATACAAGCATTGAGGTGCCTTTCATTCAGCAACACCAACTCTTCGTATCGTGCTTTAGCTAACTCGACTTCCGGAATTTGAGTTTCGGAGATTATTCTTAACGACGGAGTGGCAACCTCTATTGGAAGGATTGCTTCCATGTCATATACCAGGAGTAAGGTGTTACCCCCTTAAAGGTTCTAATGGAGGTTCGATATCCCCATAAAGTGAAAGGCGACTTATCGAGCCAATCTTATAGCTAACGGGCATTTTCTCTACTATTTTACGAGTTGTGCTTGTTAGCGGCCTCAACTCGCTCCGTTGGTCGGGGACGATAAGGAAAGGACTTATGGTGCTTGATTTTGTATCAATCTAACACGTCTTCTACCTCCTTCTTGAAATGATTGTCATGGTCACCGATTAATTGGTGAGGCACCCGATAACGGCAAATGATGTTTCGAGTGATCAACTTAGCCACCTATTTCGATTTCGGAGTTGGGTAAGAGGCTACTTCTTTCCACTTGGTGATGTAATCAATTTCTACTAATACAAATTCATGACCACATGTTCTTTTAGGGGTCACCATGCTAATAATGTCAATTCCCTAAACCAAGATTAGCTAGGGAGATACTAGTGTTGTGAGAAATGATGGTGGTTGGTGCTCGTAAATTTGCATACACGTTACACTTATGCTATTTTCTAACAAACTCATGGCAATCTACTTCCATGGTCGACCAGTAATATCCGAGTCTCCGAATCTTCCGAACCAACATTTCACCATTCAAATAGGATCCACACTCCTCACCATTTATCTCGTCCATAATGCGCTTTGCTTCATATTAGTTGACACAAAGTAAGTTGATCCCAGTTCTCGCTTTTCTTGTATAGTTGCCCTTGATTAATGAAGAATTGGGCAACCAACATCCCGATGGCTCGTTAAGCTGTAGGTGTGGAGTCCAACGGGTACTCTTGCTTATCCGGATATCGATAAATGTCATGATACCGACTAGTTTTGTCGATATTAGACACTCCTAACACATAAACATGTGTTGGTTGACTCCGTTGCTATATGTGAACAAGCACTGAATAAATGTCGTTAGGGATATCAATCATGGATGCTAATGTGACTAACTCATCCGAGAATTGGTTATTATCCCTAGCGAGGTAGGGAAAGAAATATTCTGAAAATGCTTGGATAATTCGACTAGGTATGCTTGGTATAATGCCAAGGGTTCACTACTTACCTTCCATTTTTGCGAAATCCGATTAACGATCGAGTCGGAGTCACCGAAAACCCCGATACTCTTGATTGTGATCTCTACAACAGTTTCAAGTGCTATGATACACGTTTCATACTTTGCGACATTGTTGGTGACCTCGAAGCCTAATCGACTTAAATCGGAGTATGTGCCCCTGTGATAAGACTAGAAGAATCCTTACTCCAAAGCCCTTTTGAATGGAAGCGTCGTTGAAGTAAATTGTCCGAACTTCCGCCTCTACTTGTAAGATATTTTCGTCCGGAAAGTCAAGGTGTTCAGGTTGCAATTCGGTTATAGGTAGATCAGCTATAAATTCCGACACTACCCTTGATTTGATCGCTTTTGAGGGACATACTTGAGTTCAAATTATGACAACATGATAGTTCGTCTTGCTATCTTGCTGCTGATGGTTGGTTGCTCAAGAATATGCTTAATGGAATCCATAGGTGCTATTACATGTACCATATGGGGTAACATGTAGTGCCTGAGCTTCTTGGTAGCCTAGACTAATGCTAATAATGTCTTCACAAATGGCCTCTATCTAGTCTCATAGTCTCGGAACTTCTTGCTCGGGTAATAAATCGTGTGTTGCTCTTTCCTGTCTCCTTGGGCCAGCATGGCTCCCATAGCCGTCTCTGCTTGTGGTGAGGTACGAAGTGAAGGTTTCCCTAGTTGGGGCGGAACTAGAACTTTCTCAACTGCTTGTTAACACTCGGCATCCCAAATGGGCTGATATCCTTTCTCAATTTCTTAAAAATAGGTTCGAGACCATAGTCAATTTTGATATGAAACGACCGACGTCATCGTAAACATCCTAACAAAGCGAGGTCGGGTAGGTGCCCTACCCTTTCTTTGGACTTCATGATCATGTCATCCACATAGACCTTGGCTTCCTTGTGGATCATGTCATGCAATAATTTTGTAGCCGTCCTTTAGTATGTTGCACCGACGTTCTTCAACCCAAATGGCATCACCACATAACAATATATACCCCATTGAGTGATGAATGTTGTCTTCTCCATATCTTGTTCGGACATCTTCACCTTATTATACCCAGACATAGCCGTCCATGTACGAAAGCAAGGCATGAGCCGTTGGGTTATCTACAAGGATGTCAATATGGGGTAGAGGGAAATCATCTTTAGGGCTTGCCTTATTCAAATCACTTAAGTCAACGCACATTCAAACTCTAACATCCTTCTTGGGAACCGGTACTATATTTGTTACCCACTAAGGATAGTGAACTACCTTGATGAACCCATCTTCTACTTGCTTTGGGACCTGTTGCTTAATCTTCCGTGCCCACTCGGGTTTCATCCTTCTCAACTTACGCTTAACCGGCTTAGCGTCCTTGTAAAGTGGAATTTTGTGTTTCGCTATACTTGGATCTACCCTCACATGTCTTTATAGGACCATGCAAAGACATCTATGAACTCTATATGGAGTGATGTAAATTGCTTCGCTCTTCCGCATCCGGGGTTTTCCCAATCTTAACCTCTTTAGGTTGATCGGTTGATCCTAGATTAATAATTATCATTTCCTCCATTACTTGGTGAGAAATTTCTATGATCTCCCATAGCTTTTATTAGTTATTTGGGGATTTCTTGTTCATCATTAGAGGAAAAGCAATTGAAAACAAGAGGAGGCAAAGAGTCGGTAGAAATGTTTAGTTTATTTAACAAAGCAACAAGTACATTAGACTCGAAACTCAAGATACGGAACTAGAAGCAACAAAATTGGGAAAAGAGCTAAAAATAACAAAAGAAGAAAAGGCCCTAGTACTAGACTCGGGAAGGGGATGGGCTCCTAAGCTAAAAGCGAATTCCTGGCCCTCCTCGGCATCAATCCAAGTAACATGCTTGGACCCTTCATTATTAGCATCGGTGATAAATCTAGACTCGAATGAACTACGAGTGCGACATAGGTTGTGATAATTTCGAGATCAAATTCCCTTCTAAGTTCTTTTCTTGCTCGAACGTAAGACGGAAAAGATTATTCCTTAGCCACGTTTGTCCAATCAAGTGTGGACTATCCATCTTCAAGGCGGTGGGGTGCCTCCTTTTCTAATATGCAACGAGTTACTAAAAATCTCCAAGCTAGGTACGAGAACATCCTTCTTGAAGGTTTTGTCGGGAGAGTCTCGAGTCACCCTAGAGGGGGTGAATAGGGTGATAGAAAATTCTTTGTGAAATCAAGCTCTTTTGCGCAGAATAGAGACGAAGACAGATTCCGAGTCTATGAACAGGGTCGAAAAGATTGGACTTAGAAGGAGATCAATCGAGAGAACAAGAGCGAGTAAAGGCATGCCGAGTCTAGAATGAACTCGGAATGATAACACTTAGATTTTACGTGGAAACCCTCCTGGGGCATAAAACCACGGACCGTGTCAATCCGAGTACTTCCTAGCTGTAAGTAGAAGATTGAAATTCACTATTTTGAGTCCACAAAATACCGTGAACCGAGTGAACCCGAGTTGCTCCCTTAGACAACTCTATACGAGTTTTCCTAGACTCGAAATTCCTTTATCCGATCTAGTACTTCCTAGCTGAGATAACCCTTACAGCTAAGGACAACTAAGCTGAGTTAACCCTTACAGCTTAGTCAAGGGACCTTACAAAGAATGTAAGAAAGAGTTTGTAATCGAGTACAAGACCTTACAACTCGAAAGTAATGAATTACAGAGTGGGAGTTGTAAGTAGAAGATTGAAAGTAAATACAATGACTTTTCTCAAGTATGTGTATTAACAATAGATTCGGCAATCTTCAAGTCTTGTGAGATGGCTTCTATTTATAGATGACCAGGCAGAGTAGCCGTTATCTTCCTCTCGCGGACCGAGAGTCCTCTCGTGGCCGTTGATAGAAGCGTTCGAGTCACTCGAAAGTATCCGTTGTAATATGAACGTTGGACAACGGTTTAACTCTCTTGGAAGTCCCAAAACCATTAGCGGTGTCTTGAAAGATAATGTAGAAACCACCGTTAAGCTTGGCGTTCCAATTTTCCAGATTTGGAAACAGACGGCCACGACACAATCTACTGGACCTGGAGCGAGAGAAAGTGAAGAGCCATGTCTGCCGGTGATTTGACGTTACGTGGCCCGTTACTTTTGTAGTTTGAAAAGTGTATCCTCGATTGAATAACCTACAAAAAAATCAATTTTTGTTCTCAAAGTATAAAATACTTTGGCCCAAGATTAGACACGAGATAATAAAATAATTACGATAAATAAACTAACTAATTATCCGAGTCGAAATGAAATGGAATTTTTGAGTCCAATATCCATGATACTCGGAATTCCATTTGACTTAGTCTAAGCGAAGAATCAAGTACAATAAAGAATATCGGAGAGGATTAACTTGATATAGACTAAGCATGAAATAAGCTAAGAATACTCGACTATAACAAGATAGGACTTATAACCAAAGTCAAATTCCGAGTGAGAAAAGATGAAATACTTGGTATATTCAATCTGCGATTAATCCGAGTGAAGTCGGACTCGAATAAAGAATCTGTTTTCCGAGTCGCTTACGGATAAGCAACAAATATAATAAGTAAGAGCTGTGTCACTTAGAGAATATACTATTTTACTCAAATAAGTTTCGAGATACGGAGAATGCCTTGGAATCAAAACTTTATATGTATGAAATTGTTATACCCGATTCCTTTTATATAACTCGAAAAGTATTGAGCAATGTCCGAGTCTTCAATCTCCCCTTTTTGATGAAAGGCATTCCATACTTAGACAGAAACTTTGTTAGAGGAAAAATTGATTCGAGTAGTTTGCGCATGAGTAAGACATACTCAATGAATCAGAGCAATACTTAATATATCGGAGCGAAAAAAAATAAAGTAAGCTTTAAGTAAGCTTTAAGTTATTAGCATTAACTCGAAAAGACATGCTAGCAATAATGAACTGAGAAGTTAATAATGAAATGCATTAATCCATTAAAATTCAAAAGGGCGAAAAAACTCCCCTAAACAAGACAACATGTTTCGACTCTATTTCTCCCCTTGCCTTTCAAAGAAAACAAAAAAAGAAGGGAAGAAAAAATTAAATAGTACAACTTAGATGTCCGGACAAAAAAAAAATATTCAAAAAGAAGAAAATTCCGCGGATCGAGGAATTGTGACTCGGTGCATGGCTCCTACGAGGGAGAGGGAGATTTCGAGTGGAGGCGGAGGGAGTGGAGGTGCGCCGGCACCGATATGACCTTGACGATGTGCTTGAGCGTGGCGAAGGGAGAACTGGGATTATCGTCGGGGCTCAGCTCCGAGTGGCTGACCCGGAGTGAGTGGATCGAGGGTTCTTCCCTTGGAGCCTCGGTAGCTAGAGGGGTTGCTCTGTCTTGCCCGCTGGAGTAGCGAGGTCGTCCGACCCACCTAGATCGTTGTCCGAGCCGAGTACAGCCTATTTGAGCTTGTGGAGCGGTCGACCCTCGGCAGTTCCCACTGCTTCTTCTTTGTGTTCCTCCCCTTGCCCGGAAGGACTCGCCTCGCCCGCAGGTTCCTCGGCATCTGCAGCTTCTTCTTCTTCTTCTTCTCCGCTGTCCGAGGAGGTCGGACTCGCGCTCGAAGATGCTTGCGACGCGTCCGAGTCATCATGGTCCTAAGCCGCCTTGGACCGTCTCTCTCGAGTAGCTCGACCAGCTCCTTCGCTCCTTTACCTGTTCCCTCATCTCAAGAACTAGAGACTCGCTGCTCTCGGATTTGGGATTGACCGGTCTCTTGGTTTATGGTCGACTTTGGAGAACAAATTTGAAAGCTTTGAGCATGTCTCCGAAATCGGAAGACACGGAGCCGATCTTGTCCATAAAAACAGGGGACAAGAGAGCAGAGAGAGATTTTGAGGCACCTGAGGTGGAGGCACCACCAGGTGGAGAAGAGAGAGTGAGAGGGGTTGATTTTTGAGTCCGAGGTGGAGAAGGAGGCCTCGGCTTTGAGTTGTGAATCCGGACACCAAGGTCGGTTTCCGGTATCCGTACCCCTGCAGTTCCTTCTTGCCGACAACAACGGCAGCCTCGGCATACGACGTTTGGGTCCGAGGGGAGAAGAACTTGGAATTGTTTGAAAACAAGGGTCGAAGAGCACCGAAAGGAAGGGAGGTGTTCTTCTTGGATTGGAGTTGAGCTAGCACAACGGCCATCTCGCTCAATGATGGAGGGAAGAGGTCTACTCGTATCCCTCAAGGATGTCGAAGAGAGCTTTGAAGTGCTTGGAGTTGGGGTTCTCCTTGCTGGAATGTCTGTGAGAAAAAGGTTCTCATCGGCAGAAAGCACGAAGGCGAGCTTCGACTTCAACCGAGTCACGTAAAAGTTTTTCCGGACTCGGGGAATTCTTTGGCGTATTTTTCAAAGAAGTCGTCGACGACTTCGATGAAAGGAATGGGGTTGCTGTTCAAGAAGAGAGAGGAGACCTTGAACATGCGGTGGAGGAGAGAGGTGTTTAGACAAACGGTGATGTTCCGAACCCTAGAGGTTAGAACATTTTCGGAGTGGGTGAGGTGAGTGTAGAACTTAGAAATGAGTTCGGGATAGATGAACTCACTGAAGCACATAAAGTTGTATGCTCCAGGTGGTTTGAATGTTGGACAACCAAGAAAATTTGGTTGTTGGAAAGAATTTGTCGTCCAAGCACAAGGTGCTTGGGTGACAATGGGTTTGGAAGGGGTTGAGCTTTCCGGCTTAGTGGTGCGAGGCTTTTGGAAGATGAAGAGACTCGGAAGTCGGGATGGTTTCCTCTTTTAGGCATTTTGAGAGAAGGAAGGAAAGATGAAGTTTTTCGAGTAGGAAAGAGAAGGAGATGTAGTAGAGAAGAGACGAAAGGAAAATGTAGAAGAAAGAGATGAGAGCAGTTGAAACTTACGAGAGAGGGCTTCTTCAACGCTTGTAGGCGATCAAGGGTGACTGTTCACGTAGAAATCTTCCGCGAAAAGTTTCGTTTGAGAGAGATGGAATGTAGAGTACCGAGACGAAGATGAATAGACGCTATTTAAAGAAAATAAGCGCGCCCGTCAACTATCCGTTAAATATAACTCCGTTCGACTCGGCTTGTCCATCAGTCACCAAAGACCGGTGTGACGGTTCTCTTCAACGGTTGAGATTCTAGCGGTTAGAAATCCACGACTAATATCCGATCACAGCGCTCGAGAGAGAGAGAAAAAGATTTTGAAAATATGATCCGAAACTCTCCACTATTCTAGAGATAGTTTCGAAAATTTGAAGTCCAAGTTTCTCTACGTCCGAGTTTGACTCGAAAGGTTTCGAGTGACTCAAAACGCGAAATAACTATCAGCCCAAGTATCACCGAATCAACCGAACTAATGGTTATTAACGGTGAAAGCACAGAGCACGTAATTATGCAACAAGAGTAGCACATAATTAAGCATTTAACATACCAAGCTCATTCCGAATAAAACAAAACCGATCTTCACCAAGAGGCTTAGTAAAGATATCAGCTAGTTTAAGATTAGTAGGAATGAACCGAAGTGCAATATCACCTTTTTCCGAGTGATCGCATAAGAAGTGATACTCGACCTCGATATGCTTTGCTTTTGAGTGCTTGGACAGGATTCTTGGTGATACTGATTGCGCTTTGGTTGTCACACTTGATTGGAACCGAGTTGAGGAATAGTCCAAGATCCTTCAAGTGTTGTTTAATCCATAGAATCTCGAGCGCAACAGGCTCCAACCGCAATATATTCAGCTTCAGCAGTTGATAGAGCTATTGAGTTCCGCTTCTTTGAGTGCCAAGATATTAGGGATTGACCCGTAAATTGGCAAGCTCCGGATGTGCTCTTTCGATCAACTTTGTATCCTGTGTAGTCTGCGTCTCGAGTATCCAAGTAAGAGTCGGTTCCGAGTCTCTCGGAATACCATAGACCTAAATTTTGAGTACCGCAAGATATCTCGAATATTCTCTTCACCGTAGTGAGATGTGATTCTTTTGGATTAGCTTGAAATCTTGCGGATAGGCAAACACTGAACATTATATCTCGGCCTGCTGGAAGTAAGATATAGCAAGGATCCAATCATACCTCGATAGAGTTTTTGATCTATTGCTTTACCTTTCTCATCCGAGTCAAGCTTTATACTCGCTCGCTCATAGGGGTAGATGCGTGCTTTGCATCTTGAAGTTTGTATTTCTTCAGCAGTTCCTTGGTGTACTTTGATTGATGAACAAAGATTCCGTCTTTGTCTTATTTGATTTGTAACCCAAGGAAGAAATTGAGTTCTCCCATCATACTCATTTGGAATTCTTAACTCATCAACTCGTAAAATTCTCGCACGTAAATTCATTAGTAGCACCGAAAATAATATCATCAACATAGATTTGAACAATAAGGAAATCTTTCTCCTTGGTCTTTATGAAGAGGGTCTTGTCGATCCGACCTCTTTTAAAATCATTTTCAACCAAGAAGCTACTCAGCTCTTTCATACCAAGCTTGAGGTGCTTGTTTAAGACCATAGAGAGCCTTTTGAAGTTTGAAAACATGATTTGGAAATTCCGAGTTTTCAAAACCAGGAGGTCGCTCGACATAGACTTCTTCTTTAATAAAACCATTGAGAAATGCACACTTAACATCCATTTGATATAATTTAATATGCATGCTGGATGCAAATGCCAAAAGTATTCTAATAGCTTTGATTCTGCTACGAGTGCAAAGGTTTCCCCACAATCAATTCCTTCTTCTTGATTATATCCCCGAGCCACAAGTCTAGCCTTGTTTCGACTACCACTCCACTCTCATCCAGCTTTGTTCTTGAAAACCCATTTGGTTCCTATAACTGGGTGGTCATAAGGTCGGTCGGTCGAGTCTAGACTTGGTTTCTCTCGAATTGATTAAGTTCCTCTTGCATGGCCTCTACCCATTCAGGTTCATTAAGGGCCTCTAGTGCATTTTTGGGTTCGAGTTAATGAAATGAATGCAGTGAATGCACATAGATTGTGTAAAGAGGAACGAGTTCTTACCCCACTATTGATATCGAAATGATGTTTTCTTGGGGATGACTGGAAGTAAATTTGAAAGCTTTACCAGCTTCTTTGATTCACCAGGTTTGTGGGCTGAGCCGTTTGATCTTCGAAGCTTGTTCCGAGTAATCCTCTTCATTAACTTGTTCGTTCCGAGCGAGCTCTTGAACCTGTCTCATTCCGAGTTGCCTCGTTCGAGTGACTTCATTCCGAGCAAGTTGGGTCCGAGTCTTTGTAGACTCGGCTTCGTCATCATCTTTTCCGAGCTTCAGTTCTAAGTATGAAGACTCACTTGGCTTCTCCTGTTCAAGCTCATCAAATACTACGTGGATGCTTTCTTCCACTTTGTTAGTTCGCTTATTGAAGATGCGATAAGCTTTGCTATGAGAGGAGTAACCCGGAAAAATACCTTCGTCTAACCGAGCATCAAACTTGGTCGGATGATCCTTACCATTGTTGTGAACGAAGCACTTACATCCGAATGGTCCGAAATAGGAAATATTTGGCTTCTTCCCTTTGTAGAGCTCATAAGGTGTTTTCTTCAGAATGGGTCCGATGAGGCATCTATTTAGAGTGTAGTTGGGCTGTGTTCACGGCCTCCGCCTGAAAATAGTAAGGCAAGTTGTGCTCAATCATCATCGTCCTTACTATTTCTTCAAGGGTTCTGTTCTTTCTCTCTACTACACCATTCTGTTGAAGAGTTCGGGTGCTCGAGAAGTTGTGAGAGATTCCATTTTTGTCACGTAACTCGAGAATTCCGAGTCATCGAACTCCCTTCCATGGTCGGTTCGAATCCTCCGGATCCGAGTCCGAGACTCAACTTGAATTTTTCTGCAGAGCTTGCTCGAACTCCTTGAAAGCTTCATTTTTGTGCTTAAGAAAACACACCCAGGTAAATCGTGAATAATCATCAATAATAACAAGTATGTAAGATTTACCTCCGAGACTCTTCACAGGGATTTCACCACATAAGTCCATATGTAGTAATTCAAGCACGTTGGATGTGGAAACTGTCTTCGAGAGATTTGAATGAAGATCCGACTTGTTTCCTTCCGGTGCATGCTTCACATACCTTATCTTTCTCAAAAACACAGTTAGGTAAACCCCTAACTAGACCATTAGATGCCAATTTCTTGATAGTATGCATGCTAATATGGCTTAGTCTCCGATGCCAAGTCCATGAATCATCATGAAGAGATGCTTTTAAGCAAGATAAATTCTAACTTGGGTCGAAAGAGGGATGATGTAAGGATTACCCGATCTCTTACCCGAAAGCTTGATCTCTTTGGTGGAGACATCAAAAATAGTGCAATTGGTCCGAGTGAATCTTACCTCTTGACCTTTGTCACATAGTTGAGAGATGCTTGAGCAAATTATATTTTAACCCCTTGACAAGATAGACTGGATCTGTTTTCCAATCTTGCCAATCCCCACGATCTTGCCTTTACTATCATCTCCAAATGTGACTTTTCCTCCTTTATGTCTATTCAACTCGGAGAAGAGTCCTGCATCTCCCGACATATGGCGTGAACATCCACTGTCAACGTACCAGTGTCCTTTTGATCTCTTCTAAGTGACTCCGCAAAACAAAGAGAATCTAACCCTTCTCACTTTCTCTAACGAACCCAAGTAACATTCCTTACTGTGGTCCTTTTATGAGGAAGAAGGTGTTTTGGAACCCGGATTTGAATGACTTTGGGTTTTGTCCGATTCTAAATCTTCCTCTCGTAGAACCGAGTCCGTGTCTCTTTCTTTTTGAAAACCTTTCCTTTTGAAACAGGAGAGAATGGCTTCTTTTTGTAAACAGTTCTGGTCTTAGTCCTTCTTTCATTTTTGTGAATGGGACCTTGCTCAGCCTTCTTGAACTTCACAGCTTCGGAGTCATTTTTAAACAGCTTCCGAGTAGGAATTTGATTCCTCTTCTCTGTTAAAACCAAGACCTTCTTTTCGAAAGGACACACATTGTGATCATAAGAGCATGTTAAGGTTTTTCCGACCTTGAGTAAATTTTAAAATCAGATCTTGAGACTCGGTGAGCTTCGTTTTAATTGCTTATTTTCTTTCTGAGTAACTCGGACTCGGTCTCATTAGATTGAGCACTAGTCTTGAGTTCTCTCGAATGAGAGTCTCAGCTTTTCTAATTCGTTTTTCAAAGAAGTGCTCTTAGAAGTGATTGACTCAAGTTGTTCTTTGAATTGAGAGGAATCGAATTGGACTTTTCTTCCAAAGTAAAAATATACTTGGCTAAATCAACTTTGGAGAATTTAAGAAAGTATTCGATTACCTCTTCAGGATTAGTTTCCTCATTGTTCGAGTCCGAGTCCGACTCTCTTTCGGCTTTTGAGTCGAGATTGCCATCGGACACTTTGAGTCATCCGAGTCCTTGTCATCTTCGATGAGTCCTCATCGCTCCATGTTGCCATCATGGCCTTTTTCTTCTTCCCTGTCCCTTTTCCTTTTTGGACAGTCTTTGACTATGTGGTCTTTACTTGACACATTACGTTAAGTCGTAGTTTATACGTATTTTTAGTAGTTATTTAGTTTATATTATATAGTTTATTTTATCTAATTTATTCTATTTTGTCTATTTATAGGTAATTATCGAATAAAGTGGGGAAGAGAAGAAATGTCGTTAAAATTGAATTTTTAGCTACCGACAAGCATCCAAGAAAATATATGAAGTCGGTCCATAAATATAATATGTAATAAAATATTTATTTTAGGATATTATATTTTAGGAAATCCTAATTGGAATAGAAAAGGAAACTTAGAAGAGAAGAAAGAGAAATAAACCCTAACTCTTTCACCCTATATATACTACTTATTATCATCATAAAGGGGAGCCGGGAGGAGCTACACGCAGCCCTTGCTGCTGCCCCATCTTGGCTGACCTAGACCCACACACAATCACCACCTCTTGCCTTTGCTGTCCACGCCAGCCACCACCGCTTGCTGCCGCCTACACCTGCTGCCCGACCACCAGCCAGCCACTGCACTGCCGCTCGAACCCTTGCTGCCGCTGCTGCCCGCTTCGTCTGCTGCTGCTGTCCGCTTGCTGCTTGCTCGCTGTCCGCTTGCTGTTGCTGCTGTCCGTTGCCCAGCCAGCCACCATCCATCATCATCTTCTTCATCTTCCCGGGTCAAAGAAACTAATATCGGTAGTATAATTTAGTTTTGTAATTTTTATTAGAAAAGATTGAGTTTTTATTGATAGATTAATACTAAATATGCTAGTTTTATTTAGTTTACATGTTTTAACTTACATTATGTGTGAGTAGTTTTTCTTATACTTGGTATAATCTACTTGAAGCCATGTTAAATTATTTATTTTGAAACAAAGTTTCGATTTTTATTTGTCTTATTGATTCAATCCATGATTTTATGATAATTTGTGTTTAATGTTTATGAATTTATGTCTAATTAATTAGAGTGCACGCTATTTAGTTTTATATAAATTCATGTGATAGTTTAGAGGGTTTAAGTACGTAATTGCTTGATCTTTTAGACATAAGTATCACCCTAGTTAATCATGGATGGCTCATACCCATCTCTTTTAATTAGGAAATTATCATAGATCCTTCTTAAATCAATTTGCTAGTAGATTGGTTATTAGGTGCTAGATGATGTTTTTCTAATACTTAATGCTCTGATTTGATTAAATTCTAGTGCTAGTGCTAGGGTTATCAATATTAGTAGGGTTTATATTAGGGCTAGGCCTAAGTAAACTAATAACTAAGGAAAAACGGGGAAGATCCGCTAGTGGTTGTCTTCTACAGTTTAGCTCATGGGTAGATCAATTTGTGTGTTAATGATAAATAATAATTTGCATGGTGGATATAGATTATACTAAGTGTTTTTATAAATTTGTTATCTTTGATAATTATTTGTTTGCTTTTAGTTATTCTCTTGAGTTATTGATTTTTACTTATAAAGTTATAGTCTTTTATTATCAGTTTCATTAAACCCCCTAAAGATCAGTATTTTAGGTTAGTTTTAGTAATTTTATTTTAATTTAATTTTGAGTCATTATATATTTTAATTTTCAGATTTAATTTTCTGTTAGTTTTTATTATTTTTGAGTCAGTTTGTTAGAAATTAGTTTAAAAATAGTTTCTTTTGTTATTTTTCGTGTTTTATTTTCTTTTAGGGTTTAGATAGAGTCCTAGTTTGCTGTGATTAAATTTTAGAATTTTTGGAATTAATTTGATATTTTTTCATATTTAATTCTTGAATTTAATTACTGCAGGTTTTTAATAAAATAAATTCATAAATTAGATTTTAAATTTTGTTTTTATATTTTT
The DNA here is from genome assembly GCA_021018815.1 of Talinum fruticosum. Classification (NCBI taxonomy): domain Eukaryota; kingdom Viridiplantae; phylum Streptophyta; class Magnoliopsida; order Caryophyllales; family Talinaceae; genus Talinum; species Talinum fruticosum. The sequence continues at coordinate 11,332,239 of JAITYX010000006.1, read as the reverse complement.
AGGGTCTGGTTAGGTTTAGAAAATTAGTATTACTATTCTGGGTAATTTTAGTATTTATTTTCGTAATTATTTTAGTGCAGAATTTTACTTATTTAATTTTCTGTTTTAGAATTTGTTTATTTTCTGCTTTAGTTTTCTGTTTTAATTATTCTAAAAATATACAAAAATATTTCTAGGTTATTGTAGTTTTATTATTCTGTATAAATTATTTATTTAGTTATTAGATAATTTTCTATGAATTTTAGTTATTGATTTTAATTTATATTTTCTATTTTGTTTTTAAGAGTAGTAAATTTAATTAGATTAAAACTTGCATGTTATTATATCTTTCCTCGTGGATTCGATCCCTACTTGCCCTTGCTATATTGTTTATTATAAGTTTAAGTAGTGGTTTAATTTGTTGCTGTATCGACAAGCTTAACACATTCAAAACATCCAGAATTCTTAGATAAGGATAACTTTGAAGGAGAGGAAAACTTACCTTTTCTATCTCTCTTATCTTTCTTGTAGAATTCTTCTTTTGGCCTTTTGTCCCATCATTTGTGCTTCATCATTCTCTTGAATCCTCTTGCAATGAGTGCCATGGGATCGTCTTTTGAGTCGAGAAGAGCTCAGATTTTCTTCTTTGGATTACGAGGCTTTCGGTGCTAAGTTTCTTTTGAGTACTGCCCTCGGCATCCTCTTCTTCTAGATGTATCTCATGTGTTAGAAGCTTTCCGATGAGCTCGTGCGGCTTTAAGAGTGAAAGGTTCGAGCTTCTTCTATGGCGAGTCACCTTCGGACCCCATCGTCTCTTGGGTAGGCTTCGAGAATTTTCCGGCACATTTCTTTATGGGAAATTTTCTTTCCCGAGAGATTTGAGATTGTTGGTAATCTCGGTGAAGCGAATAAACATCGAGTAATGTTCTCCTCTGGCTCCATTTTGAAAAGCTCATATTTATGAAGATGCTTGGCTGATCTTCGCTTGTCTTACCGACTTGTACCTTCGTAGGTGTTGACTAAAGTATCCCACACCTCTTTAGCGAAGTCACGAGCGGAGACTCGATTATATTCTTACGAGCTTATGGCGCACATAAGGATGTTCATTGCTTTGAAATTCTTTTGAACTTCTCTGCTTCTATTGGTGTGAACTCGGCCTTTGTCTTGGGAAGGATTACGAATTCATCTGTCTTCATTGGAATGTAGTTTCCTTGTTGTATGATTTCCCATACCTCTTCATCATGATCCATAAGAAAACATTCCATAAGCTTCTTCCGAGTGCCCAAAGTTTGATCCTTTGAATTTTGGTGGCCTGTTGGAAGATCTTCCTTCGTCGAAAACTCCGGTGTTACGAGCCATTTGATCTTTAAACCTTTGGATTGTTAGATCCTTTACGAAAGGCTAGGCTCGATACCAATTGATGGTTTGCTTGGGGAGAGTCCGAGTCACCCTAGAGGGGGTGAATAGGGTGATAGAAAATTCTTTGTGGAATCAAGCTCTTTTGCGCGAGAATAGAGACGAAGACAGATTTTGAGTCTATGAACGAGGGTCGAGAAAGATTGGACTCGAAGGATATCAATCACGAGAGAACAAGAGCGAGTAAAGGCATGCTGAGTCTAGAATGAACTCGGAATGATAACACTTAGATTTTACGTGGAAACCCTCCCGGGGTTGAAAACCACGGACCGTGTCAATCCGGACACGAAGTCAAATTCACTATTTTGAGTCCACAAAATACCGTGAGCCGGCTGAACCCGAGCTGCTCCCTTAGACAACTCTATACAGGTTTTCCTAGACTTAGAAATTCCCTTATCTGATCTAGTACTTCCCAGCTGAGATAACCCTTACAGCTAGGGACAACTAAGCTGAGTTAACCCTTACGGCTTAGTCAAGGGACCTTACAAAGAATGTAAGAAAGAGTTTGTAGCTGAGTAGAAGACCTTACAACTCGAAAGTAATGAATTACGAGTGGGAGTTGTAAGTAGAAGATTGAAAGTAACTACAATGACTTTTCTCAAGTATGTGTATTAACAATAGATTCGGCAATCTTCAAGTCTTGTGAGATGGCTTCTATTTATAGATGACCAGGCAGAGTAGCCGTTATCTTCATCTGCTGACTGAGAGTCCTTTGTGACCGTTGATAGAAGCTTTCGAGTCACTCGGAAAGTATCCATTGTAATATGAACGTTGGACAACGGTTTAACTCTCTTGGAAGTCCCAAAACCATTAGCGGTGTCTTGAAAGATAAGGTAGAAACCACCGTTAAGCTTGGCGTTCCAGTTTTCTAGATTTGGAAACAGAGCAGCCACGACACAATCTCTGGGACTGGAGCGAGAGAAGGTGAAGAGCCATGTCTGCTGGCTGATTTGACGTTACGAAGCAGGTTACTTTTGTAGTTTGAAAAGTGTACCCTCGATTGAATAACCTACAAAAGTAAATCAATTTTGGTTCTCAAAGTATAAAATACTTTGGCCCAAGATTAGACACATATAATAAAATAATTACGATAAATAAACTAGCTGATTATACGAGTCGGAAATGAAATGGAATTTTACGAGTCCAATATCCATGATACTCAGAATTCCATCCGACTTAGTCTAAGCGAAGAATCAAGTACAATAAAGAATATTAGAGATGATTAACTTGATATAGACTAAGCATGAAATAAGCTAAGAATACTGACTATAACAAGATAGGACTTATAACCACAAGTCGGATTCGAGTGAGAAAAGACGAAATCTTGGTATATTCAATCTGCGATTAGTCCGAGTGAAGCTGGACTCGGAATAAAGAATCACTTTTACGAGTCGCTTATAGATAAGCAACAAATATAATAAGTAAGAGATGTGTCACTTAGAGAATATACTATTTTACTCAAATAAGTTTCCGAGATGCGAGAGAATGCCTTGGAATCAAAACTCTATATGTATGAAATTGTTATACTTGATTCCTTTTATATAACTCAGAAAAGTATTGAGAGCGAGTGTCCGAGTCTTCACTTCTCATTGAGATAATAAGGTTCAAGAAAACCATAATAGGGAAAGTCGTCTCCTTTTCTTAAGAATTGCCTGTTTAGAGTATAGGAAAAGAGCCTAGTAGAATGGACTGTGCGAGGTGCAATCCTCTTAGTCCGAATCTCCCACTTGGCTTGGGCTACTTCTTAGTAGTAGGTCGATAGCTTAGCCCAAATCTATAGTTATTAGTGGGTTCAAGAGGTGGAAAGATAGGGTCGTATGCCCTACTTCCTATAGCTAGAGCTAGAAAGTACCCCTTCTTCTAGGAAAGATAGTGTGGAAGCTAGGGTTGCCATAAGAATTGAAGTTAAGAGGTACTTCTTCCTTATCTATGGTAGCGATAGTCTTAAATCCATATAATTCCTCGTCATTGGCATTGTGCTCGATCTCAACCATGGATTCCTCAATAATAATAGTAGCATATAAATTATCCCCTTTGACAGTTACAAGTTGACCTTTGGTGATCATGTTAACTTTCTAATTCGATGCAGAAGGCACTGCTTGATGATCATACAACTAAAGGCGTCCTAGGAGTAAATTCAATGTAGCTAGGATATCTAGCACTTAGAACTCAATGTTCCTTTCTACTGGCCCTATATTGATTGATAAGTTCAACATTCCCAAGACTGTTCCTTTAGAATGTCATAAGATTGGAGATGGATAGTCTGCTTAGAGAGTTGTTTCTCCCTAATTCCTAAACATCTTGTGCTTCTCTAGGGACAAACATTCACTTGCTGATGCATTGTCTACCAAGGTTAAGGGAACAAACTTGTTGATGCAAGTTATAGTTAAATAAAAGGTGTTATTGTGCATAAGGCCTTCTTCAGGGAGATCCTTTTGGTCAAAAGTAATGGTTGTATCCCCACTATTAACTAATCCTCCTACCTCCTCGAGGCATGGTTTTAGGAGAGACTTCGATTTTGCTAAGTGCATCAATCGGAGCTTGCCTATGTTTACGGGAAGCGAGATATTAGTTGTTATATCGAAATATGAACTTTTAACTTTTGAAGTCTGTTTAAGGATGGGGTCTTCTTCTTTTGTAGCTTTAGGCTTTTTGGGGCTTCGAGTCTATTATGGACCCGAGGGTGCATTATGTCATCCGGACCTAGTGAGGAATTGAATTTCTGGACCCTTAGGTTCTCCCCAAAAGTCTTCTTCCTCTAAGGGTGGTGTGCCCCGAAGTCATTGTTGTTGTCATCATTATTGTTTCTTGTTTTGAATACATTTTCTTCATCACTTACCCATAGCCCATGGACTTATGAAGTTAAGGAAGGGAAGCTAAGAAGTGGTTTGGACTCGCAAATGTCTTGAATGAAAACAAACAAGTCCCACTAACCTGGAGTGGGTTTAGTGAAAATAGCTAAAGTGTCACTAAAAGGATTTTTATTGTTACTTGTTTTTAGGCAGCGTTAGGTAAAGCAAGTTGATCATTTTGAAACATACTCTCTAGTTTGTTCTTGAATGTACAACATTGTTTAGTGTCGTGTCCTTGTACACGATGGTATTTGCGAAATTTTCCCGCATCCCGGTTTTGGACTGTTTTGCAATTTCGATTCTTCTCCGATGGGTGGAAATTTTATCTTTCCCTTAGTCAATAGACAGTTAAGGGCTTGAGTATAGGTATTGTCAATAAGATTTTATTTAGTATATCTGTTGAGGACAATTTTTATCTTTGGATTGATAATTACTTCTATATCATGCTGCAACTTTTGTGATCGTAGTGGACAATTCCTCTTCTATCAACATGCCAGCATCTCTATGGGTTGAAACGTTCATTATGGGTAACAATTTGAGGTGTTGATTGTAGATGGGCTCAAGCTTTTTCACAATGATCCTGACTCGGTCCTTCTCCCGGGGTTGGTCTACCATGTGAGCGGCCTTTAGTCTCCATCTGGTGAGGAAGTCTCTAAAGCTTTCTTGCTCCCCTTGTTTGATTAATTCCAAGTCTCTAAGAATAATAGATAAATCTAGGTGAAGGTGGAGGACCAATCTCCCTCCTCTTCTTAAGCGTTCTACTTCTTCATCTCTCTTACTTGTACTCAATAGCTTTCAAAATAGCCTTAAGATCCGATATTGATGCTATCTTGTCAACTTGATCATCTAACCTAGTTTCCACCTTGTCTAAGTTCTCATTAAGCAAATTAAGAATAGGAGACTATTCTAGGTATCCATCCATTGGAAGGGAATTCTTTCTAAGTATTATCTTATGACGAAGGATAGGCTGAGTTGGTATGGTATGCAGAACGGGGAGAAGAGGTGTCGGACTCCTTGGTGAGGCGCTATAATCTTTGGAGCTCGGATTCAGTAGATACTCAATTGTCATAGACTTCCCTATTCTGCAACTCAAAGAATAAGGCTTAGGACCACATGAATGAAGACCACTTTTGGGAGGAAGGGACTTAAGCACAATACTCGAAGATAACAAGAATGCTTTTATTTGGTTGCACATAAAGAATGCAACGGAAAATGAAGTGCATGCGATGCCTTAAGTCTTAGTTTGGGATGATTATATGATTTGGCTAATGCATAACGCATGAATGATTGATCCTTAATAAAAAAAAAAAAAGAAAAGAAAAGTGAGAAAGGAAAGAAAGCGAAAATTAAAAGGATTACATCGAGCGGGGAGGAATTAATGTGCAATATAACTTTAATCCACAATACGGAAAGCGATAAATAAACCATAAAAATAAAGAACCGTTCAAAAGCCGAATTTGTGTCCTCAAGTAGTCTCCACGTGTCGATCTAGATCTGCACTCTAGATCTCTTGATACAGCGATGACGAATGAAAGAAAAGGGCTTCTTTTTGTGAGTTTTACGTAGGTGAGATTGTAGGGAATAGGAAAAATCAGCTGAATGAATGCCCGAGAGATCGGAATAGTTGAATATTCTTTAGCTCTTTGCAAATATTCAGGGCGATGTGTAGAAAAGTCGTGTTGAGATAAGAGTTAAGGCTCTCTATTTATTGGGAGATACCTAGGTCACAAATGACCTAGTGTTGCTCTCGACCAGCTGAGTAGAAAAACCGGGCCATTAAATGAGAAGATTAAACCGGATAGAATAGGCTAAAACCAAATAGAATCGGGTCGAAGGCACTGGTCACCCGGGTATACCAAGGGTTTAGTGCCCTAAGCATACTGACGAGGGACTCTCTAATAGAAAACGTAGTGTTCCACTTAAAACATCGAAGGTAGCTAGCGCTGGCCATGACATAATTTTTTCGAGGAGAAGCTCCTAGTCTTGAGTGGACTATCTCAAAGCTTAAACACACCACTTTGATGCTCGTGATCATGAAATGCTATGTTTTAAAGTCGTCTTAAGGTCTTCGACTCCGTGTCTAATTGGACAAAAGTAAACTGCAGAATTCGTGTTTGGAATTTATAGTTATACAGAGACTTGGACTCGGTTGTCTTTGGAGGCTTGGCCGGGGCTTGCACCTGTCCAAAAGAAAAAGGATTTTTGGATTAATCCAAGGAAAAATGCTATTTATTTGGTGCTTGGGGCATTCTTTGTGGTTTCCTGGCTTACGTCGCACCAATCAAACTCGGTCCGAGATCTAAATCCTCAAACAGGACTCGGGATTTCACCATCGGGGCCCAAAACAAAAATACTGAATGAAAAGGAGATAAGGGAGGACACTTTTAGGGGTCTACACCTTTCTATTCCGAATGGAACCCTTTTACAAAATAAAAATCCAACAAGATTTAGTGGAAGTATTGCTCCAAATGAAGAAGTATTATTGCAAATGAACAAAGAATGAAGTTTATGCCAAACGCTTACCGAAAAGGAAATGGAAAGTGAAGATATATGGTTCTCGGTCTCCACAAAGAGATCAGTAGGGTTCCATTCATCTTGTGGGCGCCTCACTCTTTGTAAGAAGTTGTCATGGACTAATTTCTTAGCTCTTGTCATCCCAACGGGATAAATCTCTTTTCCTACACATTTTTGATAAGTAGTGTTTGTGAACCAACTAGTTTTCTCAGGACAAGGAGTAAAGAGCGAAGCTAAATGGTGAGAACGAAGCCGATGAGTAAGAAAGTAATGGCCGATGAGCGAGAGAATGGTTGCTGGCGAGTAAGGAGGCAGGGGCCGGCAAACGAGCGAGGTTTAGACCGAGAGTTTGAGACCGAGAGAGCCGATAACAAGAAACAGAACAAAGAAAACGAGAGGAAGCGGGAACCGGGCTAGAGAGAGACATAAACCGAGAGGAGGAAGGTAAGGAACCCCACATTGATTCCTAACCCTAAAATTCTAGGTGGGTAAGTCGTTGAATTAATGGAAATTAAAGCTTGAATGGATATGTAGTTAAATTATTTGATTTGGTTGATTAGTTTAATTTGTGAAATTAGATTGAGTTATACATCATGTGAATGATTTGGTTGATTAGTTTTTGTTCCTTACTAGGAGCTAAGTATAGATTACTAGAAACAGAAACAAAGATAATTCCTTGATATTAAATTGAATTAGAAGATTACATTGCCAGCAAAAAGTGAGTCATGAAGTGGAAATAAGAATTATATCGCTAAATGAGTTCATGAAATCCAATAGTAATTTGGTTACCATGACATGCTTGTGGAATGGAGTTTTAAAATAGAATTAGGAAGGGTTAGCAATGACTTCAGTTGGAGAGCATACTTATGATATGATTTACAAATTACCGTTATGTTAGGGTGAAACTCTATGAGTTCCCGAAAGCATGCATTTGTAAATATGATGGCCTGGAGTGTGAAAAGGGAATGAGAATTTGTATTGAGGATTGATGTTCAATTGAGGTATGTAAAGTGATAAATTGCTATGATAATGCCCGGTGTGCAGTTACATCTTAATTGGTGAATACCATGATTCAAACATTGATTTGGTGAAGGGAGTAACCCAATTACTTACAGTAGAAATTAAAGTTTGAATGGAAGTTGAATCGAACCAAAACGTTAAAATTGTATTGAATTGAATATATATACTTTAACTTTAAATTATGATTTGTGGGAGTGAAAAGTGAGTACTCGCTTTGAATATGAGTTTTGTAAGTTATCTTTATGCCGATTTACGCACTTGGTTTTACATCCGTTTATATAAGTTTTGTTTACACAAAATCTAGTCCCGACCCTTTTGATAATTTTAGAACATGATTGAGAAATGGAATTCAAGTTGCAAGTTATAGGAAATCAATGAGTTTGATCTACAATAGCACCATTCAATGGTTTATGTGGTTTAGTTGTGATTTGAATGTTGTAAAATGCATGTTGTGAAGGTTTTGAATCTTTGAAGGGTTACTGCCTTAAAATGAGATTGAATTGAGCTAATTCTTGAGAAATGTGACTTTAAATGGGAATTTAGAAATGAAGTCATTCCAAATGTCCTCTTTAAAGTATGTGTATTGATGTTGAACGGTTTTGAGAGCCAAGAAGTCCGAGTACCATAGGATACCATGCGATCCGATACTCCCGATAAACCTGTGCTTTGTCCGGGTTAATGGTCCGGTGCTAACAGAGGATTTGGTCATGTGGTCTAATCTTAGGATACCGTGCAGTCCGGTATTCCTTGACAAGAGTTCCTCGTTGACTTTAGCAGTTCTCGGGATTCGAAACGTCAAATTTGGGTTACGGTCACCCAAATGAAAAGGGTAGAAGTGTCTAGACAGTGATATGATGCTCCGAGTATAACTTTTATTTAATTAGGGCATTGAATAATGGTTTACTATTTGAAAATTCTTTTATTCAATTACGGAATTGAATAAGCTGTTTGATATTTCAAATTACCTTTATTCAATTAGAGAATTGAATAATTGTAACACCCCAAAACACCCCTAGGAGTATTACATCGCCGAGTTCCTTACAGGAACTCCCAAGGCTCTATCGAGTGTCGGTTTGGCTCTATAATCCCAACTTAGAGGTAACAAAGGTGGTTTCCCAAAGGACTTAAGATATCATAAAAATTTCGACAGAGTTTTGTTTGGAATGTGGACTATCCCATAGGCTTAAAGCCTTGAAACCCTGCATAAAAAGCATAGTATAACTTAACAAGCCACACGCTCGGAGTATACAACTCAACGGCCACACGCCGGAGTCCAACCAATCATGCTATGAAACTTAAAACCATCGAAATGGTTTACGGTACATCGGGTACAACTATATGAACTAAATTACAAATACAACATTTAGAATCATAGCAATGCATGTAAGTTCCTTGAGTCGCTCTAGCACTCGGCGGTCGACAAGGATCCGGATTGTGCTACGCGTAGATCCTACCTTCGATAATGTACCTGCATACTTGGGGTGGAAAGGGGGAGTTTGTGGGGGTGAGCAATAAACCACGGGCTCACCGGAGTCTTATACCCATAAAATGGAAATTCTTTACACATAATACTCATAATAATGAAATCTGCGAAAGCATAATAGTGTAATACAAATCTATATACTTTTCGGTGAAATCTCTTGCAATGGAAACGATTATGACTCTTTAATCACTTAAAAACACAATTTCACATTCATGAACAATTCTTTTGGGGTTGAATCAACTTTTCTAGGCCTTCGAGGACTCGAACTAGCACTTCTTTCATCTTAGGGCGCGACCACGACAAAAAGGCTCCGGGACCTATCTTCATGAAGTCTTAGGGCCGGCATCCCGCCTCTGCGGGACCCCTGTTAGAACCCTTCCCTCGAATTTTCTAGCTGGGCGTCCCCTAATTTAAACCCTTCGGTATGCTAAACGATCCGTAGCCTGTCGATTCAAAAGTCTTTGCACATATTCATTCATCACATTCACTTCACGACTTTCTCAATCGATTTAATCTCAAGGAAGGCATGACACCACGTGTCACCCTTATAAATTCACTTTTTCAAATCGTTTTGACACACTTGGAAGGCATCGCACTACGTGTCATCCCTCCAAATTCAATTTCTCAATCAGATTTGCTTCTTTAAAACAGAATCATGTTTGAAAGGCAATTCGCAAGAAGTTGCATTCAAGGATCATTTCACGTAAGGTACAAATCACTTGAACGCATAGCAACAATTCTACACGAGATAGTCATTCTCAGCTCTTTCCAACTATATCTTTCTCAATCCACCATTATAATACGATTAATTTCTATTTTCCGAGCAACAATAACCACAAGTGGACACCACCCGATTCGACGTCCGAACTTCTCACGGTTCTCTATTTTTGCTTCAATCCTTTATTCTAGCACTCTACTTTATCAATCAACTTCCTTTGCTCGTATTCGGCCATATAATTCCTAATCTCACATTATCACTTAAGTTTCTTGTTGGTAAGCTTATGTTCCAACTTAATTTCAACTCAAGGCTTAGATAGATTCCAAACTCAGCTTAACCTTACTATTCCCAGCTCGTCATTAACCTTACTATTCCTAGCTCGTCATTTCCTGTCATTTCCCTACCTCAAATTCCTATTGTATGTCTCTATCTCATTACTCAACTTTTGTTTGTCCGTCCTTAGTTATATAACTCTTAATTACTTTTCATTATTCAGTTAACTTTACTTACTTTCACGCTCGGTTCAACCTCGAGGATTTAATTACCTTTGGAACTCAATTAATCCGACAATCACCCGTTTCTCACTCTCGTGCCTCAACCGTGCAACATTTACTATGAATTCACACTCCTCTTTTATGCTTAACTCGCTATTTCCCGATATTAGCAATCATCTCGTAATGTCATAAATTCAATAAATCTCTAAGAGTCAATCTGAAATATCAATTTCATAACTTATGCCTAAACCATATGCGCTTATCCCCTTCCCCGACTCAACAGATTCCCGATACTACTCATTATACCCAAGCAATCCAACTCCGTCTTAATTCCCAGGTTTGCAATTCGAGTCTAAACAAATACCAATTCCCTTCACAACTCCTAATTCAACTTTCAGCAACTACTAAACTCATTCAATAGCATACATGTTCAACATTCACAATCACATTCAATAATCACAATAAACTCATTTGGATTCGAAATTATTAATAGTTTAGAGTATAAGACTACACACCGAAATTCTTGGGTTTTAGGGATGGTTTCGGCCTCCTTTACTTCGCCTTCTAGTCTCTGTCTCCGTCATTCCTTGCTCGGTCGCTCGGTTTTTAGCTTCCCCTGTTCTAGCTTGCCATTTACTTTGGTCCCCACACTCCTCCGTAGCGCCCTCGTGTGCTCGCCACGAGTCCTTCTCCCTTTGCGCCGCTACTTTACCCGGTTTCCGCCCTCTCGGACCCTCTCGCGCCTGCCCTGGTTCGGGCCCTTCCTTCACCCTCGCTTTGTTCCAGCCTCTCGCTCATGCCTCTTCGCATTGCCGGCTACCGCCTTGGGTTCTACAGAGGTCGCGGGTCCCTCTCGGTCTCGCCGACCTTCGCTCGCTCGGCTTCTCTCTCTCTTTCTGCGCTCGGTCCTCCCTCTTCCCTTCTTCCTTTGCTCTACTTCTTTTGCTTTCACCTTCCCGGGCCCTCACTCTAGTTTTGCCTCACTGGCCACTCGCCGTTGTGGCAGGCCACCGGCCCTGCTCCGGCTCCGCGCTCTCTCTCCTCTCTCTCTTTATTTCTCCCGCTCGTTCCTTCTCGACGCTCGGGCTCCCCCGACCTCTCTTTCCTTTCCTCTCTTTCCACCACCTAATTGGGCCGGTTAATGATCCTTATTGGACCCCAAATAAGCTTTATTATCTCCTCATAATTCGGTGAAAATACTGACCGGCCCATATATGACAAGTGTATATCTCCTCCCTTTCGTCCTCTTACGTCTGCTGCGCTCAAACATATTTTAACCCGCCGGTCACGACAATTCCTAATCGCCTAACAGTTTAGCTCGGATGAAAATTGAAGGCAATTTCCTCGATTTAATTCATTCAACACTAGCCTCCAAAGGGATACTAATGTAATATGTCCGGCCGTAAATAAAATCGGTCACTCCACCCCACGAGTCGCGGGGAATAATATTCAATAATTTTATGCTTTTCAGTTGCTTTTCTTTAAAATTCGGGTATTACATTTCTCCCCTCCTTACAAGAATTTCGTCCTCGAAATTCGCAATGAGTAGCGTCCGGCTACAAACACTCAAATAAGTCTAAGCTACCCATACAAGTGCTACTGAGCCCGAACTCCGATTCACGGAGGCACTTAGTCTCATTTGGGGTCCACGAATTCCAGCCTCATTTCTACCAACTTTTCGTGTGTCTACTCACTCTATTATGGGACCGAGGAGCAAATCGCACTCAAAAGGGCAAAAAGTTGGCTTGGAGGTTGTGATCCCATTACTTATCTTGCATCGAACCCTAATGCCTCCACCAAATCCTTACGCAATCAACACATTAAGTAGGCACAAGTATAGTTTCAATATCTCACACCACCTTGTAGCTCCTTATCCGCCGAAACTTAAGCAAACTCTATGGCCAAGCTAGTGGGATGGCTAGTTCAACGAATTATCTATGATGCATCACTGGTCGAAGTAGTAAGGATGGCACACATGCTAGGCACGTAACGGCACCAAAGAGGAAGTAGAGAGAGGTCGAAAGTATAAGCAAAATGTCGGAATTTGAACCAAGTCAAACTTGAGAGGCAACCAAACTATATGTGATCATATCTACCATCACATGATTCTTAAGCAACTCTTGGTAACTACGATAAGTAGTAGGGAGACCTCATGTCATTCTTTCACCTCTATGGGAGTTAAGATCTAACCTACGATGCTTTCGTAAATCTTACAGATATTTCATCCCCAAGAACTTATAGTCGCTCCTATGAGCACTAGTAAACACAACGAACTCCAAGTAAGGTATGGGAGTGATAGAGCAACTTCTAAACTTCCCTTGTACGAGACACTCCACCTACAAGATCATGATCATGCCCAAAGTTTATAAAGAACCCAAAGAAACTACTTCCAATTTCTGATGTTTTGATTACCCACAAAGAATTGCCACATGTAAACTTAAAGTGATGGAGGGTATGATTCCCATATTCATCGATCAATTCCTCTTAATAAAATAGTTAAGTCAAACTAACTCAAAAGGTGGAAAGTACAACCTTCAATGTGATTCACTTAGCTCCTTCTAGCCTCATGCTCGTCTTATTCTAGACCTTTCCTACAAGTTTCGCAAATTAAAACTCATAGATGGATCTCCATAATCGTGACACCCTACGTTTGGTTGACCCAAAAACTTAGATGGAAATAGAGTAAATCACTAAATCAATCTGTTTCTCTAATCATAACTCGCAAATGCACAAGGATACCTTCCAACACACCCAAACACACATGCACTTCAAGCAAAATATCAAGTTTGACATTCTCGGTCATGAACCCAAATATTATTATCAAGAAAGCCAATTCAATCAATGATATAATGAACCTTTCGCGTTGTATTTCCCATTAATTTCCTCTCCATGGCCTCTAATTCTCATTCATAACTTCCGAAAGTACCCACCTATGAGTATTTCTATAAATATGCAAGTATCCCTCAACACTCGGGGTGTTCGGTCCTATCTTATTCACCAATGTGACATCTCAATTCATTCCTTAGTGACAGCTCCCAAAGGCAGCCTCTATACCTAAATCAACAAACGGAGTTAGGAGTCTCCAAGTACGCTTCACTTATGCTAATGCGCCGTAGGTCTTCCCTTTTCCCATCTAAAATCAACTAGGCACTCTCTAAACTCCTTTGAACTACGTATATAAACAATCGATACCTAATCGAATACTCGCATGCTTCTTAGGGGTAGAATTCCTAAGTCAACTAACAATTCGAAGTCACACCACGAAATCAATAAATACGGAAGGAAAATAAAAATTCAGCCACACACCCGTGTAGTTAGCACGCATGAGTTACTCACACATATAAGCACATAAGTTCACGATTCAAATCACTAAACTCATCCTCCAGCTAATCACATAAGAATTCGAAACAATGAAGTCCTAAGGTAGAGGTTTCTAATTAAGGACTCAACAAAATCAACGAGTAGTGCACCAAAAGTAAGGTTTCGGTCTCACTTACTCACACAATTAGCACACACAAGTCACACGCACATTACCCCAATGGGCGGTTTACAATCAACTAATTCAACTAAGTCAACGAGGTAGTCACCTATAAGGCGGAGGTCCAACTTAAGGGCGCACATATGTCGGCTACAAACAAAGCACACGAGTCACATAACAAGGATCCTAGACGGCTATATGCACTGCAAACTTAAGGTCACCAAAATCTATGCTTTGATACCATTTTTGTAACACCCCAAAACACCTCCTAGGAGTATTACATCGCTAGAGTTCCTTACAGGAACTCCCAAGACTCTATCAGGTGCCGGTTTGGCTCTCTAATCCCAACTTCGAGGTAACAAAAGTTGTTTCCCTAAGGAACTTAAGATATTATAAAAATTTCGGCAAAGTTTTGTTTGTAATATGGACTATCGTCAAGGCTTAAAGCCTTAAAACCTTGCATAAAAAGCATAATATAACTGAACGAGCCACACGCTCGGAGTATACAACTCGACGGCCACACGCTGGAGTCCAACCAATCATGCTATGAAACTTAAAACAATCTAAATGGTTTACGGTACATCGGGTACAACTATATGAACTAAATTACAAATACAACATTTAGAATCATAACAATGCATGTCGGTTCCTTGAGTCGCTCTAGCACTCAGCGATCGGCAAGGATCCGGATTGCGCTACACGTAGATCCTATCTTCCGATAATGTACCTGCACACCTGGGGTGGAAAGGGGGAATTTGTGGGGTGAGCAATAAACCACGGGCTCACCGGAGTCTTATATCCTTAAAATGGAAATTCTTTACACATAAATACTCATAATAATGAAATCTGCGAAAGCATAATAGTGTAATACTAATTTATATACTTTTCACTGAAATCTCTTGCAATGAAAAAGATCATGACGCTTTAATCACTTAGAAACACAATTTCACATTCATGAACAATTCTTTTGGGGTTGGATCAACTTTTACGGGCCTTCGAGGACTCGAACTAGCACTTCTTTCATCTCGGGCGCGACCACGACAAAAGGCTCCCGGGACCTATCTTCATGAAGTCTTAGAACGGGCATCCCGCCTCTGCAGGACCCCTGTTAGAACCCTTCCCTCGAATTTTCTAGCTGGGCGTCCCCGGTTCGAACACTTCGGTATGGTAAACGATCCGTAGCTTGTCGATTCAAACTCTTTGCACATACTCATTCATCACATTCACTTTGCAGCTTTCTCAATCGATTTAATCTCAAGGAAGGCATGACACCACGTGTCACCCTTATAAATTCACTTTCTCAAATTGTTTTGACACACTTGGAAGGCACGAGCAGTACGTGTCATCCCTCCAAATTTAATTTCTCAATCAGATTTGCTTCTTTAAAACAGAATCACGTTCGAAAGGCAATTCGCAAGAAGTTGCATTCAAGGATCATTTCACGAAGGGTACAAATCTCCTTTGAAAACTACTTTTGAACATTATTCCACAATCACTTGCACACATAGCAACAATTCAACACAGATACTCATTCTCGGCTCTTTCCAACTATGTCTTTCTCAATCCACCATTCTATTACAATTAATTTCTATTTTCCGAGCCCCAACCGACAAGATTCGCGGTACTACTCATTAAACCCAAGCAACCCAACTCCGTCTCGAATTCCCGGTTTCCAATTCGAGCCTAAACAAATACCAATTCCCTTCACAACTCCTAATTCAACTTTCAAGCAACTACTAAACTCATTCAATAGCATACATGTTCAACATTCACAATCACATTCAACAATCACAATAAACTCATTTGGATTCGAAATTATTAATAGTTTAGAGTATAAGACTACCCACTTGAAATTCTCGGGTTTTAGGGATGGTTTCGGGCTCCTTTACTTCTACCTTCGGTCTCTGTCTCTGTTATTCCTTGCTCGGTCGCTCGGCTTTTAGCTTCCCTATTTTGGCTTGCCGTTTACTTTGGTCCCCACTCTCCTCCGTAGCGCCCTCGTGTGCTCGCCACCGGTCCTTATCCCTTTCCGCTGCTACTTTACCCGGTTTACGCCCTCTCGGACCCTCTCGCGCCTGCCCTGGTTCGGGCCCTTCCTTCACCCGCGCTTTGTCCTAGCCTCTCGCTCATGCCTCTTCGCGTTGTCGGCTACCGCCTTGGGGTCTTCCGCACATAATTAACCCATTATTAAATCTACCATTATTAATTATCCCCTTCATACCCATATGCCCATTATTCATTTTCATGATTTGAATATTAAATGTTTGTGGGGTTGACCGCCCGGCTAACTCCGTGCCGGCAGCCGCGGTAAGACGGGGGCAAGTGTTCTTCGGAATGACTGGGCGACATGCCAAGATCCAAATTCGAATTGGTTAGTCCCCTTATTTTCTCGGATCGATGACTCCGTACTCAAAGCAGATGCGCTTCGCTACCCGAGTGTCTTCGCTAGGTCTTTTTGAAAACCAGGCCTATTGAACCGGGGGTCATCGGGTGGTGAAGGACCGACGGAGCGAGAAGGTATGAGTGAGGGAAAAGTCCTCCCATTAGTTCAAGAGCACCGCTCCGCACCTTACTTGCTGAGGTCGCCGGTCCTCGTCGGTCTCGCCGACCTTCACTCGCTCGCCTTCTCTCTTTCTTTTTGCGCTAGGTCCTCCCTCTTCCCTTCTTCCTTTGCTCTGCTTCTTTTCCTTTCACCTTCCCGGGCCCTCGCTCTCCTTTTGCCCACCGGCCACTCGCCGTTGTGGCGAGGCACCAACCCCTGCTCTAGCTCCCGCGCTCTCTCTCCTCTCTCCGCTTTCTCTCTATTTCTCCCGCTCATTCCTTCTCTCGGCGCTCGGGCTTCCCCGACCCCTCTTTCCTTTCCTCTCTTTCCACCGCCTAATTGGGTCGGTTAATGATCCTTATTAGACCCCAAATAAGCTTTATCATCTCCTCATAGCTCGGTGAAAATACTCACCGGCCCATATACGACAAGTGTATATCTCCTCCCTTTCGTCCTCTTACGCTATCTAGCGTCCGAACTTATTTTAACCCGCCAACCACGACAATTCCTAATCACCTAACAGTTTAGCTTAGATGAAAATGGAAGGCAATTTCCTCGATTTAATTTATTCAACACCAGCCTCCAAAGGGATACTAATGTAATATGTCCGGCCATAAATAATATCAGTCACTCCACCCCCCATAGCTGCGGGGAATAATATTGAATAACTCTATGCTTTTCAGCTGATTTTCTTTAAAATTCCGGGTATTACAATAATGGTGTGTGAAATGAGTTTGACTGAATTTCATTGGTGATAACGCAACCTTCAAAATCTATAATTTGAAAGATGACTAAAATTGCGTTTCGATTTGGTTCGATTTAGTTAGTAAGCTATTAGGAAATATGAGAGATAGTTGTTTGAGAAATATGTGAAAGCACTTAAGGTTTTTGAACTACAGTTGAAAGCAAGGATTGGAAGATACAATACAATTGAGGGACTATGTGATTAAGCCGCTAATACTTGTATGGTTTGTATATATGCATATGAAGTGTAAATGTTGTGATTTTTAGGATAAGATTATCGGCTAAGCTATTGGTTTGCTCACCCCATATCTTTTTGGAGTTGCAGGTACTCCTTAAGGTGAATGGCCTTGTATCTTTAGCTACCTTGGACTTATGTGCGTGCTATTGTTGCTTGAATAACACAAGTTGCTAATATGTATTTTATATGTTTCTATTCATTGTAATTTGTAATTAAGTTCCTGTAGTTGTATAGGCATGTCCTAGCCTAATTAAATTTTTAAGTTTGAAATGCATGTGGGTTTGACTCCGACGTGTGGCCGTTGAGTTGTATACTCCAAGCGTGTGGCTCACTGAGTCATATTGTGATTTTTATGCAGATTCTTAAGGCTTTAATCATAGGGGATAGGGCATATTACTAATAGAACTCTGCTAAAGTTTTCATAAAAATTTTCAAGGTGTTAAATCACCTCTATTACCTTTAAGTTGGAATTAGAAAGCCAAACTGGCATCTTAATTAGCCTTGGGAGTTCCTTTTGAGGAACTTCGAGCATTGTCATACTCCTAGGTTGGGATTCGGTCCGTTACACTACTTTACTTAAACTATGTCAAATTAAATTATAAAAATCGAAAGTCTCAATAAGAGATATACCCCCACTTTCTAAATCCACTTTCAAAAATCTACTTTCCAAAAGAATCTTCAAAAACCAAAAGAGACCCGACATTCGTGGGAAAACTAGATCCTGGGGTACGGGTCGTGGTTTCCACAGTGGTGACTTGCAAGACCCCGAAATTTCGTGTGCTTGCCCGGTAATGAATTAAGCTACTAAAAGTTAAGTGAAAGATTCAAAATTATTAAATTAATTGAATTCTTAATTTTTTCGAGTCGAAATTATAAGCCGAGAACCGAAACCCGAGCGTGGGCTAGCTAAATTGGGCCTTGTGAAGCTAGTTTGGGCCAAATCAAAATAAAAAGAAAAGGAAATGAGAAATGGAGATTGCTTGGCATTTTTAGGAGGAGTTGGCGATTGTGGGAGTAAAGGAGATTAAGGGGTCCAATTAAACTTGGACAACGAGCTTAATTAGGTGTGATTAGGAGAAGAGGAGAGAGAAATTTGGATTGAGAACAAAAGAGGAGGAATGAAGAAGCGAAGCGAAGCGGGGAAAGAAAAGAATGGGAAAGCGGAAACAACGGAAAGTGAGAGAGGGAGAGAGCGCGAGAGGCCGGTGGCCGCCTGAACGGCAAGGCGCCGTTGCCGGTGGGCAAGGGAGAGCGAGAGCTCGGGAGGCCGAGCAAGGCAAAGGAAGAGGAAAAGCGAGAGACCGGGAGACAGAGACCACGAAGGGGAAGCGAACGCGAGGGCCGCAGAAGGCGGTCGGTGAGCTCGGAACCGCGATCGACGGCCGGCGAGCAAGAGGAGGAAGATAGCAAGACCGATTTTGAGGCGAGGGGCAAGGAAAACGAGAGGCGGAGCAGAGAAACGAGAGGAAAACGAGAAAGAGCCCGAGAGAGAGCGATTGTGGGAAGCAGAGAGTGAAAGAAGAAGGTTTAAGGGAGCAGGAGCTAGACTACAAATCGAAAGGCAAAAGAAGAAGCAAACCCCAATTTGAAATTCAATCCTCCAAAACCGAAATTCTTAGAACCTCTAAGAATTCAAGGTGAGTAATTTGAATTCATCCTCTAAAGTTAAAATGAATTAGGAAGATGATACTTGGAATTGATTCATGAAATTGGAAACCATAGTTTAATTGAAGAAGTTAAAGGGTTAAATTCACTAAATTAGCGACTCACGAATTAAAGAGCAGGTGATTATATGATATCTAGTTCTGAATTTATGATGTTTAAGTATTATTGAGCATGATTGTTGACAATTGGATAAGATTAGCTTGAGTAGAATTAGGGGAAAAAATCAAAAAGTTAAGTTCATGACTTATGTGCGATTTTCGGTAACTATGCATGCTTGTCCGAATTTCTGTGAATTCATGTGTAGCCCAAATTTCCTGAAAATGTTACTGCAGCTTCGTGGCAATTTATGGAAATTTCCTGTAAATTTTAGTATGCATTGGATGAGTAGATTAGGAGATATGCAATTTTAAATGAAAATGTCCTGTTTGGGCAAAATCGGAACTAACGGAGCAAATGAGTTTAAGAACTGGAATTTGAGAGGTTAGACAGCTAAACTAAGAGATATGTAATGTTTAAGCAAAGGTATGAAACCATAATCCACCTATGCGTGAGATTACGCAATCATGAAAAAGATAAGTTTGTTGATTAGAAATCCTAGTTGGCATGTTTACGTGATGATGCATTTATCTTAAAGTATTTGAATTATAAGTGAAATAAGCATGCCTATATGAGTTGGATTGATTATACTTGAGTTGGAACTTGCTTATGTGAATTGCATGTTTTGAAGAAGTTACGTATGAACGCGTTGAGCATGAATTATATGAAGTAAGTGCATCTCTTCAATAAGTAATAAGAAGATAATGATAAATAAGAAACATAAAGAACTAAAGAAGGGAGAAAGGATTGTGTTATTGATCTAAGACGCCAAGAATTAAAGAACCCTCTGAAGCTATGGCTATAAAAGTGTTTGTCAACCCAAAGCCACGAATTGAATTGCTTCCAAGAATTATTGACAGTATGTGTCCTTCGGAGTTTAGGTTGCCTCGAGGCCACGAATTGTTTTGCCTCGAGGCCACGAATTGTATGCCTCCAAAAATTGAGCCCACGAATTGTTTTGGCTCCAAGAATTGGGTCTTTAGAGCATAACATAAATCTTCTTTCCGTTCGAAACTAAGAATACTTAAGAATTACGATATGAAGAAACGAATGATCGTACATAACAAACAAGAAAGAAAGAATCAATGATTTATGAAATGCACGATTTAATTCAAGGCAAAGAATGAGAAGAAGATCGAAACCCGATTTCATAAGAAATCAATACGATAAGAACTAAGATATGATTTTCATGATAAATGTTTTACATGATGAATGATTCTATGACTTACTTGCGTAGAAAGATGAACGAAGTATGTTTGATTGAATTCATTAGTAATTAAGGTGATTGTGCTTTTCAGCAAGTTGGTAAGTTTAGTATCTCGCGTGTCTTAAGCGTGTATGATCCGAGTCGCATGATATGAATGAAGTATGAACTTACGTGTGTTTGTTAATGAATTAATGTGCAATGTGAAACCCGGGGTTGGGTTTGGGTTATTCACTGGGCTCGTGGAGCTCATGACTTTACCAAAATTTCAAGTACGAAGTTCGAGTCCCTAGAGTTGCTTTTGGCTTTTAGAAGAAGCGGACCAATGGATAGGAGATCTCAAGACTTATTATGCACTTTATGTTTTTCATGCTTGTAAAGATCGGTGTATGTGAACTTAAGTTTGATTATGAATACAAAAGCCTTATATGAATACTCTAAGCGTGTGGCTCGTTAAGTTTATGAATGTGTTTTGTGTAAGGTTTAAGGTTTTAAGCCTTTGAGATTAGCCATATTACGGAGGAAACTCGCCGAAATTTTCAGAAAAACCTTTGGAAACCTAGAATCACCCTTCCACCAATCCAAGAAAGGGTTATTAACCCTCGGTTGAGACCTTAAGCAGCCTTAGGGGTTCCTCTCGGGGTACCCTGGCATGTAATACTTCTAGGGTAGGTCTAGGGGTGTTACAAAAATGGTATCGAGCAAGAATCCTTCGACATGTAGAATTTCATAAAATCGAGTCTAGGACTTGAGTGATTGCTTATGTGACTGATTGAAATATGAATATGTGATTTGATTCATGAACCTATGTGCTTATATGTGATTGAGTGAATCTCATACGATATGAATTATGAACTTATGTGCATATATGTGATTCTATGAATTTGTGTGAGTGATATGATGAAATGTACCGAGAATTTATATAAGATCATAGGTGAATCAAGTTTCGAGGACGAAACTTTTTGTAAGAAGGGGAGAAATGTAAGACCCCGAAATTTCGGGTGCTTGCACGGTAATGAATTAAGCTACTAAAAGTTAAGTGAAAGATTCAAAATTATTAAATTAAGTGAATTATTAATTTTTCGAGTCGAAATTATAAGCCAAGAACTGAAACCCGAGCGTGGGCTAGCTAAATTAGGCCTTGTTAAGCTAGTTTGGGCCCAATTAAAATTAAAAAAAAAGAAATAAGAAATGGAGATTTTTGGCATTTTTAGGAGGAGTTGGCGGATTGTGGGAGCAAAGGAGATTAAGGGGTCCAATTAAACTTGGACAGCGAGCTTAATTAGGTGTGATTAGGAGAAGAGGAGAGAGAAATTGGGATTGACAGGGAAAGAGGAGGAACGAAGAAGCGAAGTAGAAGTAGGGAAAGAAAAGAATGGGAAAGCAGAAAGAAGGGAAAGCGAGAAAGGGAGCTGGGGAAAGCGAGAGAGGTCGTTGGCTGCCTAAACGGCAAGGCGCCGCTGCCGGTGGGCAAGGGAGAGCGATAGCACGGAACCTCGGCCGACGGCCGGCGAGTGAGAGGAGGAAGATAGCAAGACCGATTTTGAGGCCAGGGGCAAAGAGAACGAGAGGCGGAGCAGAGAAACGAGAGGAAAACAAGAAAGAGCCCGAGAGAGAGCGATTGTGAGAAGCAGAGAGCGAAAGAAGAAGGTTTGAGGGAGCAGGAGCTAGACTAGGAATCGAAAGGCAAAAGAAGGAGCAAACCCCAATCTAAAATTCAATTCTCCAAACTGAAATTCTTCGAATCTCTAAGAATCCAAGGTGAGTAATTTAAATTCGTCCTCTAAAGTTAAAATGAATTAGGAAGATGAAACTTGAATTGATTCATGAAATTTGAAACCTTAGTTTAATTGAAGAAGTTAATGCTTAAATTCACTAAATTAGCAACTCACGAATCAAAGAGCAGGTGATTATGTGATATCTAGTTCTGAATTTGTGATGTTTAAGTATTATTGAGCATGATTGTTTAGAATTAGATGAGATTAGCTTGAGCGGAATTAGGGCGAAAAATCGAAAGTTAAGTTCATGACTTATGTGTAGATTTTCAGTAACAATGCATGTTGTCCGAATTTATGTGAATTCATGTGTCGCCCAAATTTTCTGAAAATTTAACTGCAGCTTCGTGGCAATTTATGGAAATTTCCTGTAAATTTTCATATGCATTGGATGAGTAGATTGGGAGATATGCAATTTTAAGTGAAAATGTCCTGTTTGGGCAAAATCGGAACTAACGGAGTAAATGAGGCTAAGAACTGGAATTTGAGAGGTTAGACAGCTAAACTAAGAGATATGTAATGTTTAAGCAAGGTTATGAAACCATAAACCACCTATGCGCGATATTACGCAATCATGAAAAGGATAAGTTTGTTGATTAGAAATCCTAGTTGGCATGTTTATGTGATGATGCGTTTATCTTAAAGTATATGAATTATAAGTGAAATAAGCATGCCTATATGAGTTGGATTGATTATGCTTGAGTTGGAACTTGCTTATGTGAATTGCATGTTTTGAAGAAGTTACGTATGAACGCGTTGAGCTTGAATTATATGAATTAAGTGCATCTCTTCAATAAGTAATAAGAAGATAATGATAAATAAGAAACATAAAGAACCTAAGAAGGGAGAAAGGATTGTGTTATTTATCTAAGAGCCCAAGAATTAAAGAACCCTCTGAAGCTATGACCATAGAAGTGTCCGTCAACCTGAAGCCACGAATTGAATTTCTTCCAATTATTGCTAGTATGTGTCCTTCAAAGTTGAGGCTGCCTCGAGGCCACGAACTGTTTTGACTCGAGGCCACGAATTGTTTTTCCTCAAGGCCACGAATTGTATGCCTCCAAGAACCGAGCCCACGAATTGTTTTGGCTCCAAGAACCGGGTCTTTAGAGCATAACATAAATCTTCTTTCCATTCGAAACTAAGAATACTTAAGAATTACGATATAAAGAAACGAATGATCGTGCATAACGAACAAGAAAGAAAGAATCAATGATTTATGAAATGCACGATTGTATTAAAGACGAAGAATGAGAAGAAGACCGAATCCCGATTTCATAAGAAATGAATACGATAAGAACTAAGATATGATTTTCATGATAAATGTTTTACATGATGAATGATTCTATGATTCACTTGCATAGAAAGACGAACGAAGTATGTTTGATTGAATTCTCGAGTAATTGAGGTGATTGTGCTTCTCAGCAAGTTGGTAAGTTTAGTATCTTGCGTGTCTTGAGCATGTATGATCCGAATCACATGATATGAATGAAGTATGAACTTAAGTGTGTTTGTTAATGAATTAATGTGTAAAGTGAAACTCGGGGTTGGGTTTGGGTTATTCACTGGGCTCGTGGACCTCACCAAAATTTCACGTACGAAGTTAAGAGTCCCCGGAGTTACTTTTGGCTTTTAGAAGAAGCGGACCAATGGATAGGAGATCTCCGAGACTTATTATTCACTTTATGTTTTTTATGCTTGCAAAGATTAGTGTATGTGAACTTAAGTTTGATTATGAATACAAAAGCCTTATGTGAATACTCCGAGCGTGTGGCTTGTTGAGTTTGTGTTGTGTTTACTCCAACCGTGTGGCTCGTTGAGTTTATGAATGTGTTTTGTGCAGGGTTAAGGCTTTAAGCCTTCGAGATTAGCTATATTACGGAGGAAACTCTGCCGAAATTTTGAGAAAAACCTTTGAAAACCTACAATCATGCTTCCACCAATCCAAGGAAGGGTTATTAACCCTAAGTTGAGACCTTAAGCAGCCTTAGGGGTTCCTCTCGGGAACCCCGGCATGTATTACTCCTGGGGTAGGTCTAGGGGTGTTACATGACTCCACTAGGAATATATCACTTTTTAAAACGGTGAGACTTGAAAAATTGATTTGTGAGTTTTCTTAATGTGTTTTGTATTAGGCATGTTGCATTTTAGGCAACCTTGAAGATAGTTGCTTTTAATTTCGACCATTAGGCTTTACCCTTACAAACGTCTTTTGGAGGAGATTCGAACTATTGACCTAGATGGGCCCAACTAGGCTTCATTGTCAGGAAGGTGGTATCTCTTCCCTCATATCATGCTCTTTTGCTTTACCAAGAGGCACCGAAGATTTATGCTTTTTTACGTCGTCCGTACCATAGAGGACTAAATTCTCGAACTATGAGACAACATGTATTCGACCTAGATTTACCCTCTTTTGACCATAAATCCTTGGATAGGTTGTGCCCCTTCTTCATTTGCATGCCTCACTTGAAGGTGGTTATTTTTAGTGTTTAACATTTTTCTTGTGAGCCTTTAGTTAAGGTTAGGTTTCCTAAATAATTCTTACATAGGTGCAAAAAAAGAAATAAAATAATAAAACTTTGAGTTGGTCCATTTTTCCATTTTTAGCCAAAAAGTCAAAATTGCCTCTTCTTTTTAAAAGTGAGTCCATTAATTTTATTTTTGTATTAGACAAAATTAAAATTAATCTCTATTAAGGTGAGTCCATTCATTTTATGTTTATATTAGCCAAAATTCAAATTCATCTCAAATAGGTGAGTTTATTTTTACATTAGCCAAATTTTAAGCTCATCTCAAATAGGTGAATCCATTATTACATTATCCAAATTTTAAATTCATGCGAAATAGGTGATTCCATTTTGCATTAACCAAATTTTAAATTCATATCACGTACCACTACTACAGGAAACACTTTTAACTACGGTTAGAAACGACATTTAACCGAGGTTAACCAACGTCGTCTTTGTGGCCGTCATTGTATGTAGCATCTTTTACTACAGTTGAAAACCGTAGTAATAGGTCACTATATGACAACGACTCAGATGGAAAACCTTAGTCATAGGTCACTCTATCATGACGGTATTCCAAAAGAACCATCGTCATATAGTTACCTACGACGATCGTTTTTCATTAGAACAATCGTTATAGGTCCTCCACAAAAAATTGCCAAAATGTTTAAGCAGGGGCACTTGATGACGGTTCTAATGTATGAACCGTCGTCATAGGTAAGAATTTTTTTCATTGTTTTATTATTTTTCTATACCACCTGTACAAAATATGTTACGAAATACATGACAACTTACACAGACAACAACCAATAGCAGCAATTTTCTAATATATACAAAAATTTCCCACTTACTAAAACCACAACAAGTTCCATCTTGAACAAGTTTGACAACACAATCCACATTTTACAATAAATTGTACTAATGAATATATTACAATGATGTGAAATATAATACAAAGAGTACTCTTCCTTCAGTATTTATGTGAAAAAGTTCATCTCTCGGTCTTGGAACTTTGTGGAATAAACTGATTTCAATGTTGTTACCCCAAGGAAAATAGAGATTTTCCTAAAGTGATGGTTTTGAAGTAGATTTAGTTATGTGATTATCATCGTGAGGATCTTGCTTGCTTGGAGTTGTTACCGAGGTAGTCCGGACAACGGATATACATCATATTTGTAATCCATGCTACCTCTGCAAGAACTCCAAGCAAGCAATATAGTCATAAAAACAAGCACATAACTCACTCTACTAAAAAGCATCACCTTAGGAAAATAGAGATGAACCTTTTGGCATAAATATTACAATCATTTAAACCGTTAAGTTTGAACACAAGAGATGGACCTTTTGACATAAGTACTAAAAAAGGAATACATTTTCTTTGTCCTTGTCCCAAAGTCATGCTCTTTTTATATATTACTTGCTTCGAGTTTGTGCGAGAGGTAGAGGTGGACAACATAAAAGCCGAGGACAATATTAAGTGGGAGCTGAGATTAGCAACCAAAACTAAAAAGAGCATTAAGCAATAATTATCCACAAGAAATATCCATAAGAAGCATTACCTGAAAAAGCTTAGTCCTTTTGACCCTTATCGAATGATGATCTTCTACCCTTCCATTAGAGCGCTTAGTCCATATTTTGCTTTCTTAGAGTTTGTGCAGGGGTAAAGGTAGACAATATAAAAAATGAGGAAAATATTAATCGAGTATATGAGATTAGTAACCAAAGCTGAGAAAAGTGTTAAGCAACAATTATCCACAAGAAATATCCACAAGAAAATTTACTGAAAAAGCTTATTCCTTTTGAACCTCGTCGAATGATGATCTTGTACCCTTCCTTTGGATAGCTTAGTCCTTATTTTGATCCTCATCGAACAATGATCCGTTACATGAATACTACAAGTCAAAAATAATGAAAAGCAAGCTGTAATATCTAAAACAAGCAACAATATAGGAAATCCTTAAGAGTAAAATATTATTTATGCAATAATGTTCTTACCAAGTTGATATAATTATATGGTTTATGCCTTTTTTCCCCTCCTTCGAGACTTATCTTCAATATATATGCCCTCTTGATGGTCAACCTTTAAATACAATTTTTTAAAATTAGGATCCTTATTTTTGAAAGGTGAGAAGGGTGGGGTCTCCTCAAAAAACTCACACACATCTTCACCATCCCCACCAGACAACGCGCCTTTTCCCTTGAAGAACATTATACCATTTATCATTGCCCGATCATCAATGCAGAACACTTGTCTTGCTTGGGATTCCATAAAAATTGATCCCTTTGAGGCCCTTCTCTTGTGATATCGACCTTTGTGATTCCCATCTCATCAAATTAGACACCGTTGTAATTCTCAACCCATTTGCACCGGAAAACGGGCACATGGAAGTCAACATAGTGTAGCTCCCATATCTCTTCAATGATTCTATAACATGACATTTTAGCTAGAACGAGATTTTTGTCCTTAGAGTTGAAAGCATGAAGTGCATGAGCCTCCAATATGACCCCATTATTTTGTGAGGTGCTCCTATTGTCCTAGCTATTTATGTAGCAAGAGTGTCATTTGATGCCATACCCATGGTAAGATACGACTTCCAAGCTGCGACCCTCTAGCCAAGCTTACTAATGTTTACGAGATATGTTCTCATGGTTCTTCCAATTGGCTAGTGATCACTCTATCTCTGGACCGGTTGACAAATGTGCAATTATGATGGGTCGGTGCCCACGTCTCATTTTTTCCTTGCTACGGTCTCCTTATGAGGGATTTGTGATCATCAATGAACGGTTGCACTTCATTGCTATTTTGTTGAATATAAAGATGTGCTTAATCCCTCATATCTCAACCGATTGTTAGAACTGTCAGCCCTAACTTTTCCCGCCCACTGATCTTCCCCACAAATCAAAATTTTGGAATACCAACTTGTTCTATTTAAGGGTAATATTCATAGTAGAACTCAACACACTCCTCAGCTGTGTATTCCTCAACAATGCACGCTTCTAGTCGTTACCAATTTTTAACGTACCCTTTGGGAATTTTCACAAAATGTTCTAAAGTGTACATCCATCGGTAAAAAATCAGTCCACAAAATTGCACTTCTCTCACCAAATGGACAATTAGGTGCACCATGATATCAAAAAGGAATGTGGGAAGTACATCTTAAGTTGGCATAATGTAACAATCACACTTGCACTAAAGATCATTGAATTTCTCCAAATCAACGACTTTGTTGCATAAGGCTTTGAAGAAGAAGCAAAAGTCTTATGATTTCTGTCGGACATGTTTCGGCATCATGGCTTTGATAGCAACCGACAGTATTTGTTGCATTAAAGAATGACACTCGCTAGATTTAAGACTGAGTAGTCTATAATCGGACATCGAAACGAGTCTACTCACTTGAGAAGAATATCCATATGGCACTTTGAGTTTCTTCAAGGTCTCACGAAACGTTGTTTTTCCCTTCTACTCAATTTGTAAGACATCGGAGGTAAATATGTTCTCTTCGCCTTTGGTTGTGGTGCTAATTCCTCCTTTATTCCCATTTCACACTTATCGAGTCGTGCTTGCTCTTTCCTTCTTATATTGAGCTTTTAGTGAGTGTTAATTGCTCTTTCATTCTTATTGAGGCGCCGATCTAGAGCACCTCCCTTCGGTAGTCTTCCTGGTGTACATGGGGCACAAACACACCCATCCGGCCAACAAGCGCCTTCTAGTAGTACTGCTAGACAAGGTTATTCACAGTGTGCACATCATAGGAGAGCTCCCGAAGCAAGACCTAGCACTTCCGGGCCTACTGCTTCCGGTGCATGACCTAGCTTTTACGAGGAGAGCTTAAACATCTTACCTTTGCGAGGCTTTCGACCGTCGCACAAATCCTCTTTATTTCACTTGGTCTTCGTACAGCGTGCCAACCCATGTGGCTTCACATTCTTGGGACCACACAGGTAGCTCTTATCATGATGATGAAGGTGGTCGATTCTCCACATCTGTCTTAGAGGACTTTGAGAATTACATCTTTGATGACGATGCTTAGAAGATTCCTTACTGCTTCCATTGTTGATGATTAGGGAGTCTCTTCCAGGGTATTTTTTTATTTAGTATTTTCTTTGTAATGCGAACTCTTATGCAATTGCATGAAATGCAAGACTGAATTCTAAGAAATGCATTCTTTTATTTAATATTATGCAAAAGGACTTGAGAAAATTTATAAAGACAAATCGAAAAAAAGTGCACTAGACCTCATTCCGCCCAAAAGAAAATAATAAAAAGAAAAAGGGATAATCTTGAGTGCATGGTCTAAAAATATCATACAAACTAAAGGGCTGGGATAAAAAGAACATGGCCCAAGGAGTGCTCGAGCTCGGAAATCCGCGAGCCGAGCTCGACCACAAGGTGGTCGACACCCACCACCTGTAAAATCCGAGCACCGACGATTGTAGTGACCAAGTTTCGATAAAATTCGAAAAGCTCTCGAAAGGTCCTATAAATAGGATCCACATCGGTGTTCAAGAAAAGTGTCAAATGCAAAAACATTCTACGAATTAAAGCGAGTTCATTTAGTGTATTCTATTTTCTTCTAAAACATAGTGAATTTCATGAGTGAGTTGACCCGGTCGATGCATGAGATGAGTAACACTTACGAGATCCGGGTTATCTAATAATGGGTTGAATAACCTATTCAGCATTCGCCAATTGAAGGTTTACTAGACCTTCTTAAGGGCTATTGTGGCCTTTTGGGACCCTCACCATCACGTATTCAAGTTTGGGGATAAAGAACTATGCCCCTTGCCTAAAGAATTCGATGCCATACTAGGCATTTATAGACGTACAAAACTAATTTTACGAAAATCGTTAGAAAACCTCTACGAGACTTATAAATACATACTGAAGCGAGTAATAAGAATCTAAGGTGGATTCTTATTGGGAAATAGGAAAATTTGATCGACTCGATGAAGCATTATTGGCACATGTATGCCTATTATGAGACAATCATCATCCCAAGGCGGCGAGCCATCATCACTTGTCCGATACGTGGATTCCTGCCGGTAGGAGGTCACGGGGACATGGCAGCAGCGACACTACTTTGTTTCCTTGAACAATTAGAGAATTATTGTTCTCTAACTCCCTAATAGTTGCTAAGACAAGCATTGGTTTAGATTGGGTTGAAGCGAACTTTGAGGAATATTTTTCTAGGAGCCCCCTATTGTTGCGGGTAAGCATATAACCACCGACGGAATCGAATAGCATAAGTCGGTCGACGACACTAAGAATAGGGTTACGATCCAGACCTGCTGAGGTTAAGTCGCCTTCCGCAAACGTCGCTTTCTTTCTCTTTTCGGTAGTCTTCGCTTTTCACTACTAAAAATATTTTCTTTTTATTTGATTTTGCTCCTATTGGGCCTAAAAAAATAGGAATTTTGATGTACGGGACACTTATTTTGGTTTTGCATCCGTAATGTGCGAGATCTGGTTAATGGAGCATCTAAAGTTAATTCGAGGCTCTAGCGAAAGCTAATGCACCGAGTGAAAATGAGAAGAGGTGGTAGTTGATCACTCGGCTTCTTGGTGGAAGGAGTATCTCGACAATCGAGCAACGATATAGCGTTTTACATAGAGAAGCTGGAAGGTGTCCCAATTTAGGACACACACCGTGCAACATCCCTTTGTACGCTTATGAGGACTATAAAACAGCACCTATTATTTCCTTGACTAAGTGTTGCAGAAAATGGGAAGAGAACCAATGATTCCTTCGATGGACTATATATGGCCTGCTACCTTTGAATTGTTCAAAGTGTTTGGTAACTATAACCGAACAAAGTCTTGGCCCGAATCTTGGATGAACCTGCCAAAGCTATTGACACCTCAAGGCAAACCTTACACTTCGTTTCTCCCTATTATCTGCAGTGGATAATAGAAGTGGATCCCTAACAGCGTAAGGCACTGAAAGCCAAAGTGCTAGATCCTGAAGAAGTTGTCCCTACTCGCTGCCCTTCTCCAAATTCGCGAAATTGACCCTCAAGTGGTTGAACGCTCATGTCGAACGAAGTGGAAGCTAAAGAAGCTGAAGATAGAAGGGCCCGCGAGGATTGAGGAACTGAAGGAATGCACCGGGATGACTCAGCTGAGTCTAGTGACCCAAAAGGAAAGAAATTAAAGATAGACTAGGGCTTAGTTATTAGGATAACATAAAAGTGAAGGAGGTTTATTTTTGCCTCTTAAGAACAAATTTATTATTGCTTTACAAGTAGTATGCTTGCAATGATTTCCCTTTTATTAGTTATGTAATTAGGTAAGTGGTAGGCATATTTATTATTAAATAAAAGTAAGTATTATGCTATAATTTTGTGTTTTATTGCTTACCTATAAGTAAAAATAAATAAATAAATAAATTTGACAGCCTAATTGTGCTGCCCTAAAAAATAATGGAACCATCTAATTGGGACAATTAAATGAAAATTGCAAAGTCAAAAGAAAGAACACAACCTAGAATATTTCTTCGGTTGATCTAAGTTCGTGTACTTGGAAAATATCTTCTCCATCCAAATCGGTTAATTTCACCGCTCCACCAGGTAAGATCTAACTAAGTAAAAATGGGCTTAAATTTCCCTTGTGGGATCCTAAATTGGCAATCTTGTAAGGACTAAATCTCAAATTTGCTGATTTTGTGGCTTAACATTCTTATTAAACGCACTTGAAAGACGCGCCGGTAAGGCGTTGAGGCACCTCTCATCCAATAACATTAACTCTTCGTAATGCGCTTTAGCCCATTCTACTTCTCGAATTTGGCTTTCAGCAATTTCCCTTAATGAGGGAATGGTAATCTCGATTTAAAGGAATGCTTCCATGCCATAAAGTAGGCGATAAGGCGTTGCTCCCGTAGAGGTTCAAATAGAAGTTCGATAACCCCACAAAGCGAAAGGAAGTTTATCGGGCCAATCTTTATAAGTAACTTCCATCTTCTCCACTATTTTACGTATATTTTTATTAGCGGCTTCAACTGCTTCGTTTGTCTAAGCGTTGTACATTTGCAAACACCGACATTTATGGCACCTTCTAACAAAATCATGGTAGTTCGACGCCATGATCGACTAGTAATAACCGAGTCTCCGAACCTTTTGGACTAACATCTTACCATTTATATGAGGTCCACTCTCCCGCCATGAATATCTTCCATAATGCACTTTGCTTCATATTGGTTGACACAAAGTAAGCTAACCCCGAATTGGTTTTCTTGTACAATAGCCTCTAATTGATGAAAAATTAGGTAGCGAACATCTCGATGGCTCGTTAGGCTCTTGTTTTGGAGTCCAAGGGATACTCTTCTTTATCCGAGATATTGATAAATGTCATTATACCAATTGGTATGGCCAGTATTAAACACTTCTAATATGCGAGACGGGTGTAGGGTGACTCTGTTGCTCAATGTGGACGAACATTCAATGATTGCCGGTAGGGATATTGATCATGGATGCTAACTTAGCTACATCCACGAATTTGTTATCATCCCTAGGAAGGTAAGTGAAAGAGATGTTCTCAAAGCGTTTAGATAATTCTATGAGATATGCCTAGTAGGGTGCCAAGGCTTCACTACGTACTTTCCACCTTTGCGAAATCGATTGATGATTAAACTAGAGTCGACAAAAACCCTAATATTCTTAACCCCGATCTTTGTAGTAGCTTCAAGTCCTGTGATGCAAGCTTCATATTCTGCGGTGCTTTTGGTGACTTTGAGGTTTAGTTTGATCGAAATGGGAGTATGTGCTCCCTCTTGTGAGACTAGAAGAATCCATATTCCAAAGCCCTTCTAATTGGAAGTGCCATCAAAGTACATTATCAAAACCTCTACCTCTACTAGTAAAATATCTTCATCCGGAAAGTCAAGATGTTCGTGTTGCGATTCAAGTACAGGTAAATTAGCTAAGAATTCTGATATTATCCTTCATTTGATCACTTTTTGAGGGGTAAGCTGGAGTTTAAATTCACGCGGCATGACGAGTCCATCTTGCTATCTTGCTACTAATAGAAAGCGTGTTTCGAAATGGGTAACTACCCTTACCTAAGGCTGCCTAGAAACCAAGCAACAGTAAAAATCATTTTAGCGGCACCTTTGCCATTTTCGCTGAACCAACTACGGGTTAGTGGGATCCGTGTGTTTTTATCCGAGATGTGAACAAGTCTAAACCACTTCTTAGCTTACCTCCATTAGGTCTAGAAGTCCAGGGGATGTGGGTAAGTGATGAAGAGGATGTCTATAAAATGAGAAACAATAGTGACAACAATAGTGATGACTTACGGGGCATACCACCCTTAGAAGAAGAAGACTTTTGGGGAGATGCTAAAAGTCCCGTAATCTAATTCCTTACTAGATATGGACGACATAATGCACCATTGGGCCGACAACGGACTCGGGAAGCTCGGAAAGAACTTGAAGCTACAAAAGAGGAAAACATAATCCTTACGCAACTCCATAAATTAAAGGTCGATATCTCAATCTAGCAATTAATATCTACTTCCAAGAAACGTAGACATGCTTTGATTGATGCCCTCGAGTAAGTTCAAGGTACCTCCTAAAACTACGCCGAGAGGATGTGGTATGAATGGTTAACAATGGGGATGGAACTATTACCTTTGATATGAAAGATCTCCTAGAAGAAGGCATTACACACAACAATGGCCTTTACTTAACCATAACTTGCATCAACAAGTTTGTTCCCCTAACCTTGGTAGAATATGGATAAACAATAAACGTATGTCCCTAGAGAAGCTGCTAGAAGGTTAGGAATTAGGGAGCAACAACTCTCTAAGCGGATCTGTTCATCTCCGGGCTTAGGACAATTTAAAAAGAATAGTCTTAGGAACGGTGAACTTGCCAATTAATATAGGGCCGGTAGAAAGAAACATCAAATTCCAGGTCCTAGATATCCTATCTACCTTAAATTTGCTTTTAGGACGCCCTTAACGACATGCTCATTGGGCGGTGCCCTCTACACTGCATCGAAAAGTAAAGATGATCAACAAAGGTCAAGTCATAAATATCAACAGGGATAAGTTTTGTGCTACTATCAAATGTCTATTGTTCGGACAAGAGAAAAGGATTTTAATGTCAATACTGTCACGAGCTATGTCGCACCCGTAGTTCGATCCGTCTAAGTTCATCACCGAAGTTGATTATGAAGGATCCACGCGTGTCACTTGGATTGACACCAAGGTAGGCCAAGAATTTGATGTCAACCTAGGAGCGCATCCTCGTTTTGAGTCTACTACTAGGGCTTTTGTTTCTCCTTACGTTATTTCTAGTTCTTTTCTCAATTCTGTCATTTTAAATTTCGTGTCTTCAATTTCGAGTCCGATGTACCTATTGCTTCATTCAATAAAGTGAACCTTGTCGCTTCCTCTTTGTCTCGCTCCGGCTTTTAATTATTTTGCCTCTAATGATGAATAAGAAATCCCTAAAGAATTAATAAAAGCTATGGAAGATCATGAAAATTTCTAACTAATATTAGAGAAAACAATAACAATTCATCCAGGGTCAATTGAGCAACCCTAAGAGGTTAAGATTGGGAAAACATTGGATCCATAAGAGTAAAAGCAATTTACTTCGCTCCTTATAGAGTTTATAGATGTCTTTACATGGTTTTATAAAGACATAGCGGGAATAGATCTAAGCGAGTAGAGCATACAATTCCACTTTATGAAGATGCTAAGCTCGTTAAGGAGAAATTGAGGAGGACGAAACTTTAATGGGCTTTGAAGATTAGGGAAGAGGTCTAGAAGCGAGTTAGAGGCTGGGTTTATCAAGGTAGTTCACTATCCTCGGTGGGTAGTGAACATTGTACCAGATTATGTAGAAAGGCGAGCAGGGTTCATATGTGTGTAGACCTCGAGAGATCCGAATAAGCCGGTTTGAGAGACGATTTCTCACTGCCTCATATCGACATCCTTGTAGATAACACAACGGGTCATGCTTTGCTATCATTCATGGACAGTTATGTTGGCTATAATAAGGTGAAGATAGCTGAAGAGGACGTGGAAAAGACGACCTTCATCACTCAATGGGGACTTACTAGTATGTGGTGATGCCATTTGGGCTCAAGAATGCTGGTGTAATGTATCGAAGGACGTCAACAACCTTATTGCATGATATGATCCATAAAGAAGCTGAAGTTTACATGGATGAGATGATCATAAAGTCCAAACATAAGGCAAGGCACCTACCTAGCCCGAGGAAATTCTTCCGAGAACCCTCAAAAGTGTGCCTTTGGAGTCGGCTCGAGCAAACTGCTAGGTTATGTTGTGAGTCTTTGATGAATTGAAGTTGATCCATCCAAGATCAAAGCCATTCAAGAGATACCTCGCCAAGTACGGAAAAGGAGATAAGGGTTTTCCTAAGACTTTTGTAGTACATTAGTCATTGTATATCAAAATTAACTATGGTTTGTGAACCTATTTTCAAGAAGTTAAAAAGTGGATGTGAGCCCATTTGGGATGCCGAGTGCCAACAAGCATTCGAGAAGGTTAAGGAATACCTAGCTAATCCTCCAGGTGCGAGCTCCACCGCAACCAGGTGAAACCTTTACTTTTGTATCTCACCACAACGGAAATGGCTATGGGAGCCATGCTAGCTTAACAAGATGGGAAAGAAGAACGCGTTGTTTACTACCTAATTAAGAAGTTCCTAGATTATAACTACACACCTTTAGAGAAGACATCATTGGCTCTAGTTTGGGCTACTAAGAAGCTCAAACACTATATGTTAGCCCACACGGTACATGTGGTGGCACCTATGGATCCAAGTAAGTACATACTTGAGCAACCAACTAGTTTGTTCTTGAATATCCAATAGTGTTTAGTATCGTGTCCTCATACACAATGGTATTTGCAAAATTTCCCGCGTCCTAATTTTTTTATTGTTTCGCAATTTCTTATTCCACTCTAATGGGTGGCAATTCTATCTTTCCCTTTTCCAAGAGACAATCAAGGGCTTTAGGGTAGGTAGTATCAATAGGAGTGTAGTTAGTATACCTGTTGAGGGCATTGACATCCGCACCCTCGTTAGCATTACCTATATTGGAGGTTTTCTTATCTTTGGAATAATAATTTCCTCTATACCTTACCTGGTCATGACTTTTGTGGTCACGGTATCATTAGTGCAACCTCTAAACTTAATATCGGGCATGGTAAGCCGAGGAGGCGGTTTACCCTTAGGGATTGAAGTGAATACCTTTTGATCGAAGTAGTAATAACCGAACATGGATGACTCCTTTAACATCCGTTATATTTGATCTACATGTGGATCAAGCTGAGATTTGCATTCATGTTTAGGGGATTCGTGTTTATAACTACATGGAGGAGACAATATAGGTGGAGGGGCACAAGTAATGCCTCTCCTTATCTCAAATGTTCAGCTTCCTCATCTCTCTTACTGTCTTCAATAGCCCTTATGATAGGTTTAATATCCTTCGATACGGATGACATTTTCTTCTCTTGATCATTCAATCTAGTTTCCACCTTTGCTATGTTCTTACTAAGTAAACCGAGATTAAGAGACTGCTCTATGTGTAGATCCATTAGAAGGGAACTCATTCTAGGCACTATCTTATGACAAAAAATAGATTGAGACTATGTAATGTGCACCAAAGCTTGTTGCACTGGTGTAGACCGCAGAGTAGAGAGAATAGAAGACGTGGCAAACTCCTTGAAGAGGCGTTCTAATCTTTTAGTGTTCAGATTCCGACGATACTCGGGTGCCATAGACTTCCCTATTCTGCAGCCCAAAGGATGAGGTTTAAGATCATGTGAGAGAATATCACTTTTGGGAGGAAAGGACTTAAGTGAAAGACCCGGAGAAACTAAGGATGTTTTTATTTTGATGCACATAAAGAATGCGATAATGAAATGATGTATGACTTAGTTGAGATAATAAGCCAACTAATGAATGATTTATCCTTAAAGAAAATATGCTTTCTTTTCTAACTAAGGGTGTATTTGTTTGAGTGGAAAACATTTTCTCGGAAAATTATCATTCTATTTTACGGCGTTTGGTAACATAAGTGGTGGATAAATGTTTTACGGGGAAAATAATTTCCCTCAATCAAGGGAAAATAAATTTCCTTTTATGAGGAAGGAAGTTAATTTTCCTCTACCTCAATCAAGGGAAAATAAAGTTTTATTAATAGGAGTTCAAGTTTTAAATTTCTCTTGCTTTGCCACCTTCAGTTTCTTTTTCCAAATTTTATCCTTGTCTTTTTCCCTTTTTTGTTGTAAAGTTCATAGATGATTTTTTTTACAATATTTTTTTTTAATTTCTATTATTTTATACATGGAAAAGTTTGATTATAGGGAGATGTACAAACTTATCAAATTTAGGTGCTCAACATATATATATATATATATTTATTTGGGTTTTGAAGTTGAATTAGTTATTTACTTTTTCTTTTCATATTTATTGGGTTTTTATGGTTGGTTTTTGTATTTAAGTAATTATTTTGTACCAAACAAAGGAAAATGTGGGTGGAAAATGGTTTTCCTTGGAAATTCATTTTCCCATGAAAAATATTTTCTTGGGAAAATATTT
The DNA here is from genome assembly GCA_021018815.1 of Talinum fruticosum. Lineage (NCBI taxonomy): Eukaryota > Viridiplantae > Streptophyta > Magnoliopsida > Caryophyllales > Talinaceae > Talinum > Talinum fruticosum. Next base: position 11,294,942 of record JAITYX010000006.1, on the reverse strand, counting down.
TCCCTTCAACCAAACACACCCTAAGTGATGATTCTTTTCATTATACTTGAGATGAATTTGATTTGGCGTAGTGCAAATGCAAAACGAACTTACTTTATACAAGATGGTTTTTATTTGACAAATGCAAATGAACTAACCTATTATGAGATTATTTTTATTTGGCTAATGGAAATGAACTCGCCTATTATGAGCTAAATGAAATATGCAAATGTAAATGAAAAGAAAGTAAAGAAAAACTAACCGACCAAAGATCAAGGGGACCTTCGGTAAGATCCCTTTTGGACTGACAAGCGGTGACTACTTAGATCGCTTAAAGAAAATTTTGGTATGACTCGGATGTACAAATGATGGACTAAGGCCATGTCCCATTTAGTCTGTTAGGAGTTGTAAGGTTGTAAGAAGGCTGTAAGCAAAGCTGTAAGGACCTCTAAGGAGCTATAAGGAGTTATAAGGAGTTGTAAGGAGTTGTAAGGAGTTGTAAGGAGTTGTAAGAAGGCTGTACGTAGCTATAAGGAATATAAAATGTTTTATATGTCTTGATGAAAATGTCTTATATATTTTTATATTTATGTATAACATATTATTTGTGAATATAATGTAAATTACACAAGTGTTTTATATTTGTAATGTCAAATGCATTTCCATTAGTTTGATGATTTGTTTTCTTCTTTTTTTATTCTTAGAAAAACAATATTATGTTTGATACTGATGAAAAGTGTTTTTATAGATGCATAAATGACTTTCATATAATAAATAGTTGAAATGACCTTAATTTTGAATGTTTGAAATGAATGTTCTCAACTATTAAATGCTCTTAACTAATTAAATTAATAGACGACATTTATTTCAAACGTGTAACGTTGAGTTTATTTTCAACTACCTATTACATGAAAATCATTTATGCATGTAGAAAAACTCTTTTCATAAATATTAAATATAGTTTTTTTTTCATGAAAAAACAAATTGAAGGTTTGTTCTTAGAGAGGCTAAGTCACCCTAGAGGGGGTGAATAGGGTGACAGAAGATTTTTGATAAAAATCAAACTCTTTTTGCACAAAACAAAACAAAAAGCAGTTATGAGTCTAGATTAGACTCGAAAGAAATATATGGAAACCCTCCTGGGGTAGAAAACCAGGGACAATGCTAATCCAAACACCAAGTCAAATCCACTAATTGAATCCTCAATTACAAAGGACTAACTCTTACCGAATCGCTTCCTTAGACAATTCCTTTACAAGTTTTTCCTACAATCGAAGTTGCCTTAGCCGATCCGGTACTTCCCGACTAAGCTAACCCTTATAGTCAAGGACAACCGAGTTGAGTTAGCCCTTACAGCTCGGTCAAGGGACTTAGAAAGAAAGTAAAAAAAGAATGTAGCCGATTACAAGACTTTCTTTCCAACTCGAAAGTAAGAAATTACAGATTAGGAATAGTTGTTACGAGCAAGTGTTTGAAAACCGAGGTGTTTAGCAACCCTTATGCTGAAGATTGATTATGAGTGCACTAAGCAAGTGTTTAGCAATATGTTCAGCAACAATCTTCAAGCCTTGTAGAATGGCTTCTATTTGTAAACATCTAGGAAAAATGACCGTTGAGACTTGTTACGGACTGGTGATCTTCACTAGCCGTTGTAGCGGCTATTCTGAATGACTTAGAAAAGATATGTTGAGATGTGAATGTTGTACAAGGGCTATTGACTCCAACGGATCGTCCAATCATCTGGTTGTGATTGAAAACCGAGGTGGAAAAAGCTGTTAGACTCAAAGTTGCAGTTTTCTAGTTTGGCAACAAACAACCTTGACACGGTGTCTTAGCCAGGTCTAGAAATAGTTGTTTTCTATTTGCTTGGTGTTTAACGACTCAAGCTGGTTGCTTTTGCTTTTCAACTTCAGATTAGGCTTCTTTAAACAACCTACAAAAGAAAATCAAAGTGGGACTCAAATTATAAAAATACTTTGGTCCATGAATAGGCATAGATAATAATTAAGCATTTAATTATCTTTACCCTCAAAGATTGAAATTTTCTAAGTCTAATATCCATTAGGTTCAGATTCTATCTTGAGTCAATCGTTAAAGATGATTAAGTTATAAAGAATAAAGTATCGGGACCCATGAACTTGATCAAGCAAATAATTCTTCATAAATAAACTGACTTAGAAATTAGAATTAAGGGTGTAATTCATTTTAACTCGAAACATGAAGTCGGTGCTCACAATAAACATGGTAGAAAAATTATTTACTCATGCGATGGTTCCGAGTGATGTTTGAGTGGGACGAAACACGAGTTCAAAATGTTATGTTAAAAGACTGGTTTCTAAGTGGGTCGGACCAGGATGAAAACATAGATATGAGTTTCTATAAGGCTCAGAATGACTTATAATCAAAACCCAAGAGAGATAGAAAGTTATACCCGAGTCTTCAATCTCGCCCTTTTTTATGAAAGGCATTCCTTACTTAAGATAGAAACTTGTTAGTTTAAATAGTTAAGTTTTCATAATGAATTGAAAAAAGCAAAAGAAAATATCAATGAGAACATAAGATATTTATATGCGCGACTTAAATCAAAACATAACTCAGAACATATTTCTTGTTGTAATTAGAGCGAGATATGTTAAAGAGACAACTAATAGAGCGAGACAAAAATATAACTCGAAACATGGTTGTGGTAAGAAATGTATATTTCATTAAGTGCAAGAAACATATATACAAGAGTAAGAAAAAATAAACTCTTTACTCGGAAAAGGAAAGGGAAACTCCCCTAATCCAAACATCTAATTTTCTATTTTTTCTCTCCCTTTATGCATTTCAGCAAATACAGACAAAAGAAGGGAGGAAAGAGCAAGGGTGTGAACAATAATTTGATAAAGTGAAGAAAAGAAAGTGAAGCGGTGCTATTTATAGTAGAAAAGGGCTTCCAACTGACTTTCGACTCAAATATCGAGCAACGATTGTCGGACCGTTAAGTCGCTCCGTGTAGTAACGGCTAGTTTCCCCAACGGCTAGATTCTCGTTGACTATTTGCATGACGAAGAGAGAGAATAAAGAGTTTTTGAAAACATTTTTGAGATTCTCCATTTATCTAGAGATGACCTTAGAATTTTGATGTCCATTTTACTCACAATTTGAGTCGGACTCGATAAATTGTCCGACCGACATAGAACACTTAAAAAACTACAACGCATAGCTCGGTCTTATTATGAGTCAATTGATCTATTTGTTATCTACTCAAGGCATTTATCACTCAATCATGAAAAACTAACTCAAGCAATAAATCACATAATCATGTATTAATCATGCTAAGTTCATTCCTAATAGAGCAAAGCCGATCCTCACTAAGAGGCTTAGTGAAAATATCAGCTAACTCAAGTTTAGTATGAATAAATTCAAGTTCAATATCACCTTTCTCATAATGATCTCTCAAAAATGATACTTAACCTCAATATGTTTTATCTTTAACTGATGAACTGGATTCTTAGTGATACTGATTGCACTTTGATTGTCACACTCGGATTGAGATATATGTGAACGATAATCCAAGATCCTTTAAGTGCTTGCTTAATCAAGAGAATCCGAGCACAACAAGCTCTAGCTGCAATGCACTCAACCTCAACAGTTAATACAGACAATTGAGTTTTGTTTCTTTGAGTGCCAAGACATAAGGGATTGACCCAGAAATTGGCGTGCTCCTGATGTGCTCTTTATATCAACCTTATATCTAGCATAGTCGGCATCCGAGTATCCGAGTGAGAGTCATTTCTAAGTCCTTTGAAAACCATAGGGCAAGATTTTGAGTCCTTGCAAGATATCTAAAAATTCACTTCACCGTAGTGAGATGTGATTCTTTGGGATTAGATTGAAATCTTACACAAAGGCGGACAATCGAACATGATATTTTGCCTACTAGATGTGAGATAAAGAGAAGATCCAATCATACCTCCGTAGAGTTTCGATCTACAACTTTACCTTTCTCGTTTGAGTCTAGTTTGAAACTGCTACTCATAGGTGTTGTTGCATGCTTCACACCTTGTAGCTTGCATTTCTTCAATAGCTCCTTTCGTACTTATTGATGGACATAGATGTCATCCTTGTCTTCTTGTTAAGTCGTAGTTTATAAGTATTTTTAGTAGTTATTTAGTTGATATTATATAGTTTATTTTATCTAATTTATTCTATTTTGTCTATTTACAGGTAATTATCGAATAAAGTGGGGAAGAGAAGAAAAGTCGTTAAAAGTGGATTTTTAGCTACCGACAAGCATCCAAGAAAATATATGAAGTCGGTCCATAAATATAATATGTAATAAAATATTTATTTTAGGATATTATATTTTAGGAAATCCTAATTGGAATAGAAAAGGAAACTTAGAAGAGAAGAAAGAGAAATAAACCCTAACTCTTTCACCCTATATATACTACTTATTATCATCATGGAGAGGGAGACCACGGGAAGCCAGCCACATACATCCCAGCCGCCTGCACCTGCTGCTTGCTCACGTCCACTGCCCACACAAGCAGCCAGCCACCTAGCTACCCAGACCACCTCACGTTCTCTTGCTGCACCTCTGCCGCTGCTCCTTGTTGCACTCGCTGCTTGCTGTCTGCCGCTGCTCCTGGCTGCACCGCATCTGCTGCTGCTTGCTCCTTGTTGGCTGCTGCTGTCCGCTGCCCAGCCAGCCACCATCCATCACCATCTTCTTCATCTTCCCGGGTCAAAGAAACTAATATCGGTAGTATAATTTAGTTTTGTAATTTTTATTAGAAAAGATTGAGTTTTTATTGTTAGATTAATATTAAAGATGCTAGTTTTATTTAGTTTACATGTTTTAAATTACATTATGTGTGAGTAGTTTTTCTTATACTTAGTATAATCTACTTGAAGCCATGTTAAATTATTTATTTTGAAACAAAGTTTCGATTTTTATTGTCTTATTGATTCAATCCATGATTCTATGATAATTTGTGTTTAATGTTTATGAATTTATGTCTAATTAATTAGAGCGCACGCTACTTAGTTTTATATAAATTCATGTGATAGTTTAAAGGGTTTAAGTACGTAATTGCTTGATCTTTTAGACATAAGTATCACCCTAGTTAATCATGGATGGCTCATACCCATCTCTTTTAATTAGGAAATTATCATAGATCCTTCTTAAATCAATTTGCTAGTAGATTGGTTATTAGGTGCTAGATGATGTTTTTCTAATACTTAATGCTCTGATTTGATTAAATTCTGGTGCTAGTGCTAGGGTTATCAATATTAGTAGGGTTTATATTAGGGCTAGGCCTAAGTAAACTAATAACTAAGGAAAAACGGGGAAGATCCGCTAGTGGTTGTCTTCTACGGTTTAGCTCATGGGTAGATCAATTTGTGTGTTAATGATAAATAATAATTTGCATGGTGGATATAGATTATACTAAGTGTTTTTATAAATTTTATATCTTTGATAATTATTTGTTTGCTTTTTAGTTATTTTCTTTAGTTTGTCAATTTTTATTTATAAATATATAGTCTTTTATTATTAATTTCATTACCCCTCTAAAGATCAGTATTTTAGGTTAGTTTTAGTAATTTTATTTTTTAATTTTGAGTCTTTATATATTTTAATTTTCAGAATTAATTTTCTGTTAGTGTTTATTATTTTTGAGTCAGTTTGTTAGAAATTAGTTTAAAAATAGTTTCTTTTATTATTTTTCGTATTTTATTTTCTTTTAGGGTTTAGATAGAGTCCTAGTTTGCTGTGATTAAATTTTAGAATTTTTGGAATTAATTTGATATTTTTTCAGATTTAATTCTTGAATTTAATTATTGCAGGTTTTTAATAAAATAAATTCATAAATTAGATTTTAAATTTTGTTTTTATATTTTTAGGGTCTGGTTAGGTTTAGAAAATTAGTATTATTATTCTGGGGAATTTTAATATTTATTTTCGTAATTATTTTAGTGCAGAATTTTACTTATTTAATTTTCTGTTTTAGAATTTGTTTATTTTCTGCTTTAGTTTTCTGTTTTAATTATTCTAAAAAATATACAAAATATTTCTGGGTTATTGTAGTTTTATTATTCTGCATAAATTATTTATTTAGTTATTAGATAATTTTCTATGAATTTTAGCTATTGATTTTAATTTATATTTTCTGTTTTGTTTTTAAGAGTAGTAAATTTAATTAGATTAAAACTTGCATGTTATTATATCTTTCCTCGTGGATTCGATCCCTACTTGCCCTATGCTATATTCTTAATTATAAGTCTAAGTAGTGGTTTAATTTGTAGCCGTACGACAAGCTAACAAATTTTGGCGCCGTTGCCGGGGAAAGAAAATAATAATTTTTAGTTTTATTTATTTTAGATTTACTACTTTTATTACTTTTTGTAACTTTAATAGTTTGTTTTCATAGTTTTGTCTTTTTTAGTGCTTTTTTTTATTTTGAAAAGGAGTATACATTTGACGAAGTTGAAAGCCAAGTAAGTGTTTCGATTTTGTTTCGTAAGTTCTAAAATTATTAAGATGACTACCTTACGTGAATTTGCTGCACCTAACTTGGAGACACAACTTTTACTTATCTCATATCCTGCATTGGACCGACCACTAAAACCGAACTCCGGATTTTTAAATATGTTACCTAAATTTCATGGACTGCCTGGTGAGGACCCATATCGTCATATCAATGAGTTTATTATTACATGTTCCACTATGCAACTTGAGGGAATCACCCAAGACCAAATTAAGTTGAGAGCCTTTCCCATTTCACTTCAGGATAAGGCTAAAGATTGGTTTTATTACTTACCACCTGCAACATTCACTACATGGACCGAAGTTCATAAAGCATTTTTAGAGAAATTTTTTCCTGCATCTAGGATAGGGTCCATTAGAAAGGAAATTTGTGGTATTAAACAGATGATTGGGGAGAGTTTTTCCGAATATTGGGAGCGTTTTAATAAATTATGTGCTACTTGTCCCCAACATCAAATTCCTGAGCATTTATTGATTCAATATTTTTATGAAGGTTTATTGCCAATAGATAGAAATATGGTAGATGTTGCTAGTGGAGGGGCCTTGTTTAATAAGACTACAGCTCGGGCTAGAGAATTGTTAAATAATATGGCCCAAAATACTCAACAATTTGGAATGGGAGATACCCAATTTAGGAATGTTAATGAGTTCAATTTAGGTCCATCTGTAGAGACCCAATTGTCCCAAATTACTGTTATGTTGAATAAATTGGTCCACAAAGAAGAAGTAGTAGTTTGTAGTATTTGCTATTTAGAGGGTCATGTTGCTAATTTATGCCCTACACAACAAAGAGGGCATGTGAATGCTATTTTTTCCAACCAAGGTCGAATGAATTATAACATATTCTCAAACACTTATGAAGAATGTGATTACTCTAACCCTAGGTATGAATTTGAAGAAAACCCCTAGAATTTGATCAATCCATTACTCATGACAAAACTAATTATCTTTTAGAGCAAATCATTAAGAAGATGGATGACCAGAAAAAGGAGACTAACCTTAGGTTCCAAAACGTAGAGATGACCATAAAGCAGGTACAAGAGAAACAGATTGCCAATGATACCATGCTTAGTAACCTGCAAGCCCAAATGCAATCTCAACCTTTCCAAGATCCAAAAGAAAATGTGAGTGTCATAACACTTAATAATGGGAAAGAGTTAGAGGAACCTAGGAAAAACATAGAGGTAGAGCTAGAATTAGAGGTCAAGGAATCTGAACTTGACCAAAACAAAGATGACGCCTCTAATGCTAAGGAAATAGGTGAAAATAAGAAAGATCTTTACAAGCCTATCCCACCGTTAAGCTTAGCATTCTAGTTTTCCAGATTTGGAAATAGACAGACTCCGACACAATCTTACGGGACTAGCGCAGAGAAGGTGAAAAGCCATGTCTCGCTGGTCATTTTACGTTACGAAGCTAGGTTACTTTTGTGGTTTGAAAAAGGTGTATCCTCGTTTGAATAACATACAAAAGCAAATCAACTTTGGTTCTCAAAGTATAAAATACTTTGGTCCAAGGTTAGACACGAGATAATAAAATAATTATGATAATTAAACAACTAATTATCTAAGTCGGAAACGAAATGGAATTTTCTAAGTCTAATATCCATATAGCTCAAAATTCCATCCGACTAAGTCTAAGCGAAGAATCAAGTTATATAAAGAATATCGAGTGAAGTAACTTGATATAGACTAAGCATGAAACAGACTAGAGATACCGACTATAACAACATGGAACTTATAACCGGAAGTCGGATCCGAGTGAGGAAAGATGAAATACTAGTCTATTCAATATGCGATAAATCGAGTGATGAGGGACTCGGAAGCGAGTGAGATACGCATATCGGTTTTACGAGTCACTCAAACATAAGCAAGAAATACACGAAGTAAAAGCTGTATCACTTAGATAAGATACCGTATCACTCGGAAAAGTTTCTAGCAAACGAGAGAATGCCTTGGAATCAAAACTCTATAAGTACGAGATTGTTACACCTAATTCCTTTTATACGACTCGGAAAAGTGTTGAGTAGTGTCCGAGTCTTCAATCTCCCCTTTTTGATGAAAGGCATTCCATACTTAGACGGAAACTTTGTTAGTGAAAGAGATCCGATTTTAAATAGCTATGCACGAAGAGAGTTGAGTAAAACAATCTTAATGTATTAGAGCATAAAGTAAAGTATGCTTAAGAATGAAATAATGTTAACTCGGAAAGATTGTAAACACAGAAAACATAGACAAGAAAGCATAAATTCATTGATCATAAAATGATTACAAAGATTGAGAGGGAAAGCTCCCCTTAAACTAGACAACAAGTTTTTCTATTTCTCCCCCTTGCCTTTCAGCAAAAAACAACAAAAGAAGGGAAGAAAAGAACAATTAGTACAACTTAGATGTCTGGACAAAAGAAAAAAATAGAAATCTCTCGAAAGAAGAATCGCGGAGCGAGGAATTGTGACTCGGTGCATGGCGCCTACGAGGGAGAAGGGGAATTCGAGTGGAGGCGAAGGGATTGGAGGTACGCTGGCGCTGGTAAGATCTTGACGATGTGCTTGAGCGCGGTGGAGGGAGAACCGGGATGATCGTCGGGGCTCGGCTCCGAGTGGCTGACCCAGAATGAGTGGATCGAGGGGTTCTTCCCTTTGAACCTCGGTAGGCTGGAAGGGGCTGCTCGGGCGACCCGCTGGTGCGGCTAGGTCTTCGACCGTTGTCCGAGCCGAGTACTGCTATCCGAGCTTGTGGAGCGGTCGACCCTCGGCGGTTCCCACTGCTTCTTCCTTATGTTCCTCCACTTGCCCGGATGCAGCTGCCTCGGCCGCGGGCTCCTCGGCGTCTGCTGCTTCGCATCTTCTTCTTCTTCCCCGTTGTCCGAGGAGCTCGGACACGGGCTCGAAGACGCTTGAGACGCGTCCGAGTCACCTTGGTCCTGAGCCGCCTTAGACCTTCTCTCTCGGAGGAGCTCGATCGGCTCCTTACTGCTCCTTCACCAGCTCCCTCATCTCAAGAATTAGAGACTGCTGCTCTCGGATTTGGGATTGGGCGGTCTTTTTATTGATGTTCAGATTTTGGATGGCAAGTTTGAAAGACCGGAGCGTGTCCTGGAAGATAGTGGACACAGAGCTGATTTTGGCCATAAAAAGAGGGGACAAAAGAGCAAAGAGAGATTTGGAGGCACTCGAGGTGGAGGCACCACCAGGTCGAGAGGGGAGAGAGAGAGGGTTGATTTACGAGTCCGAGGCGGAGAAGGAGGCCTCGGATCCGAGTTATGCACCCGGACACCGGGGTCGGTTTCTGGTATCCGTACCCCTGCTGTTCCTTTTTACCGACAACAATGGCGGCCTCGGACACGGCGTTTGAGTCCGAGGGAAGAGGAACTTGGAATTGTTTGAAAATGAGAGTGAGAAGAGCACCGAAAGGAAGAGAGGTGTTCTTCTTGGTTTGAAGTTAGGCTGGCACAGTCGCCATCCGCTTCAATTATGGAGGGAAGAGGTCTACTTCGTAGCCCTCAAGAATGTCAAAGAGAGCTTTGAGGTGCTTGGAGTTGGGGTTCTCCTTGCTAGAATCGTTGAGAGAAGAAGGTTCTCATCGGCGAAAGCACTGAAGACATGCTTCGACTTCAACTAAGTCACCGAAAAGATCTTCGGGACTCGGGGAACTCTTTGACGTACTTTTCAAAGAAGTCGTCGGCGACTTCGATGAAGGGAATGGGGTTGCTGTTCAAGAAGAGACAAGAGACCTTCAACAAGCGGTGGAGGAGAGAGGAGTTTATTCGAACGGTGATGTTACGAACCCAGGAGGTTAGAACATTTTACGAAGAGGTGAGGTGAGTGTAGAACTCGAGAGACGAGTTCGGGACAGATGAACTCGCTGAAACAAAGAAAGTTATAAGCCCCAGTGGTTTGAATGTTGGCCAACCAAGAAATTTTGGTTGTTGGAAAGAATTTATCATCCAGCGCTAGGTGTTGGGTGACAATGGGTTTGGAGGGGTAGAGCTTTCCGGCCTTTTGGTGCGAGGCTTTTTGGCGGAGGAAGAGACTCGGAAGTCGGAATGGTTACCTCTCTTAGGTATTTTGAAATAAGAGGTAGGAAAGATGAAACTTTTGACAAAGAAAAGAGAGGAAGAGGAAGATGAGAGCAAACGAAAAAGAGTAGAAGAAAGAGATGAGAGCGAGCGAAACTTACGTGAGATGGCCTTTACGAACGCTTGAAGAATTTCACCGAACACTGTGTACGTAGAAAGTTTCCGTGAAAAGTTTCGTTTGAGAGAGAGATGAAATGTAGAATACCGAGATGAAGATGAATAGGCGCTATTTATAGAAAAGAAGCGCGCCCGTCAACTATCCGTTAAGTATAACTCCGTTCGACTCGGCTTGTCCATCGAGTCATCAAAGACCGGTGTGACGGTTCTCTTCAATGGTTAAGATCTCGGCGGTTAGAAATCTACGGCTATCGACCGATCACAACGCTCGAGAGAGAGAGAGAAAGGATTTTGAAAATATATTCAGAAACTCTCCATTGTTCTAGAGATAGCTTTAGAAAATTTGAAGTCCAAATTTTTTCTCTACGTCCGAGTATGACTCGGAATAGTTTCTAAGTGACTCGAAACACGAAATAACTACTAACCCGAGTATCACTGAATCAAGCTGAGCTAATGGTTATTAAAAGTGAAAACACATAACACGAGAATCATGCAATGAATAGCATAAAGTTAAGCATTTAACATACCAAGCTCATTCCGAATAAAACAAAGCTGATCTTCACCAAGAGGCTTAGTAAAAATATCGGCTAATTGAAGATTAGTAGGAATGAACTCAAGTTCAATGTCACCTTTCTCAGAATGGTCTCTTAGGAAGTGATATCTGACCTCGATATGCTTTGTCTTCGAGTGCTAGACTGGATTCTTGGTGATGCTCATTGCACTCTGATTGTCACACTTGATTGGAGCCGATTGAAAAGATAGTCCGAGATCTCTCGAAGTGTTGTTTTATCCATAAAATCCGAGCGCAACACGCTCCAGACTGCAATATACTCGGCTTCGGTAGTTGATAGAGCTACCGAGTTACGCTTCTTTGAGTGCCGGGAAATTAGGGATTGACCCAGAAATTGACTAGCTCCGAAGTGCTCTTTCGATCAACTTTGTATCCAGCATAGTCACGTGTCCGAGTATCCGGTAAGAGTCGGTTACGAGTCTCTGGAATATCATAGACCTAAATTCCGAGTACCTGCAAGATATTTGAATATTCTCTTCACCGCAGTGAAGAGGTGATTCTTTTGGATTAGCTTTAAATCTTGCGCATAGACATACACTGAACATTATATCTAGCCGGCTGGAAGTAAGATATAGCAAAGATCCAATCATACCTCGATAGAGTTTCGATCTATTGCTTTACCTCTCTCGTCCGAGTCAAGCTTGATCATTGCTTGCTCATAGGAGTAGATGCGTGTTTTCTATCTTCGAGTTTGTATTTCTTTAGCGGCTCCTTGGTATACATAGATTGATGGACATAAATCCCATCTTTGTCTTGTTTGGTTTGTAGACCAAGGAAGAAATTGAGTTCTCCCATCATACTCATTTGAAATTCCTGACTCATCAACTCGAGAAAATTCTCGGCACAGAAATTCATTAGTAGCACCGAAGATAATATCATCAACATATATTTGAACAATAAGGAAATCTTTCCCCTTGGTCTTTAAGAAGAGTGTCTTGTCGATCTGTCCTCTTTTAAAATCATTTTGAACCAAGAAGCTACTCGAGTCTTTCATACCAAGCTCGAGGAGCTTGTTTAAGACGAATAGAGAGCCTTTTGAAGTTTGAAAACATGATTAGGAAATTCTGAGTTTTCAAAACCGGGAGGCTGCTCGAAATAGACTTCTTCTTCAATAAAACCATTGAGAAACGCATACTTTACATCCATTTGATATAATTTAATATGCATGCTTGGATGCAAATGCCAACGATATTCTAACAGCTTCGATTACGGCTACGAGTGTAAAGGTTTCCCCACAATCAATTCCATCTTCTTGATTGTAACCTTGAGCCACAAGTCTAGCCTTGTTTCGACTACCACTCCACCCTCATCCAGTTTTTCTTGAAGACCCATTTGGTTCCTATAGCTGGATGGTCGGAAAGTCGGTTGGTCGGAGTCCGGACTTGGTTTCTTTCAAATTGATTGAGTTCCTCTTGCATGGCCTCTACCCATTCAGGTTCATTAAGGGCCTCTAGTGCATTTACGGGTTCGAGTTAATGAAATGAATGCGGTGAATGCACAGAGATTATGAAGAGAGGAATGAGTTATTACCCCACTTGTTGATATCGGAAATTATGTTCTCTAGGGGATGACTAGAAGTAAACTTGAACGCTTTACCATTTCTCCGATTCACAAGGTTTGTGGGCTGAGCTGCATGATCTTCGAAGCTTGATCCGAGTGATCTTCTTCATTGACTTGTTCGTTACGAGCGAGCCTCCGAGTTTCCTCATTCGAGTGACCTCGTTTTGAGTGACTTCATTACGAGCGGATTGAGTCGGAGTCTTGGTAGGCTCGGCTTCGTCATCATCTATACTGAGGTTCAATTCGAGTATGAAGACTGGCCTGGTTTCTCCTGTTCAAGCACATCAAACACAACGTGGATACTCTCTTCCACTTTGTTAGTTTTCTTGTTGAAAATACGATAAGCCTTGCTTTGTGAGAAGAATAACCTAGAAAAATACCTTCATCCGACCTAGCATCAAACTTGGTCGGGTGATCCTTACCATTGTTGTGAACGTAGCACTTACATCCGAATGGTCTAAAATGGGAAATATTTGGCTTCTTCCCTTTGTAGAGCTCATAAGGTGTTTTCTTCGAGAATGGGTCCGATGAGGCATCTATTCAACGTAAAGTTGGTCTGTGTTGGCTGCCTCTGCCCGAAAATAGTAAGGCAAGTTGTGCTCAATCATCATCGTCCTTGCTATTTCTTCAAGGGTTCTGTTCTTTCTCTCTACTACTCGTTACGTTGACAAGTTACGGGTGCTGAGAAGTTGTGAGAGATTCCGTTTTGTCACAATACTCGAGAATTCTAAGTAGTCGAACTCCCTTCCATGGTCGGTTCGAATCCTCCGGATCCGAGTGCGAGACTCAACTTGGATTTTTCTGCAGAGCTTGTTGAACTCCTTGAAAGCTTCATTTTTGTGCTTAAGAAAACGAACCTAGGTAAATCATGAATAATCATCAATAATAAAAAATATGTAAGATTTACCTCCAAGACTCTTCACGGGGATTTCACCACATAAATCCATACGCAGTAGCTTCAAGTACTTTGGATGTGGAAGCTGTCTTTAGAGATTTGAATGAAGATCTGACTTGTTTCCCTCCGGTGCATGCTTCACAAACTTTGTCTTTCTCAAAGACACGGTTAGGTAAACCCTAACCGAGACCATGAGATGCCAACTTTTTGATAGTATGCATGCTAATTTGGCCTAATCTACGATGACATGTCCAAGAATCATCATGAAGAGATGCTTTTAACCAAGATAAATTATGACTTGGGTCGAAAGAGGAATGGTATAGGTATTACCTGATCTCTTACCTGAAAGCTTGATCTCTTTGGTAAAGACATCAAAAATGTAGCAATTGGTGCGAGTGAATCTTACCTCTTAACCTTTATCACAAAGTTGAGAGATGTTGAGCAGATTATAGTTTAATCCTTTGACAAGGTAGGCTGAACTGACCAGATTGCTTCCTTTTCCAATCTTGCCAATTCCAACTATCTTGCCTTTGCTATCATCTCCAAATGTGACTTTTCCTCCTTTATGTTTTGCAACTCGGAAAAGAGTCATGCATCTCTGACATATGCCGTGAACATCCACTTGTCAAGGTACCGGTGTCCTTTTGATCTTTTACGAGTGACCTGCAAAACATAGAGAATCTAACCCTTCTCACTTCCTTTAACGAACCCAGTAACATTCCTTATTGTGGTCCTTTTACGAGGAAGAAGGTGTTTCGGAACCCAGATTTGAACAACTTTGGGTTTTGTCGATTCTGAGTCTTCCTCTCGGAGAGCCGAGTCCGTGTCTCTTTCTTTTTAAAAACCTTTCCTTTTGAAACAGGAGAAAATGATTTCTTTTTGTAGACAATTCTGGGCTTAGTCCTCCCTTCATTTATGTGAATGGGACCGTGCTCGGCTTTCTTGAACTTTACTGTTACGGAATCCTTTTGAACAATTCGAGTAGGAATTGGATTCTTCCTCTTTGTTGAAACCAAAACCTTTTTTCGAAAAGAGACATATTGTGATCCTAAGAGCATGTCAAGGTTGTTCGACCTTGAGTAAACTTTAAAACCAGATCTTGAGACTCGGTGAGCTTCCTTTTTAGTTGCTCATTTTCTTTCTGAGTAGCTCGGACTCGGTCTCATTAGTTTAAGCACTAGTCTTGAGTTACTGTGAGCGTGAGTCTCGGTTTTACAATTCAATTTTCAAAAACGTGCTCTCGGAAGAAATTGACTCAAGTTGTTCTTTGAATTGAGTAGAATCGGAATTGGACATTTCTTCCAAAGTAAAAATGTACTTAGCTAAATCGACTTTGAAGAATTTGAGGAAATAATCAATTACCTCTTGAGGATTGGTTTCCTCATTGTGCGAGTCCGAGTCGACTCTCTTTCGGCTTCGAGTCGGAGATTGCCATTGGACACTTCGAGTCATCCGAGTCCTCGTCATCTTCGATGAGTCCTCATTGCTCCATGTTGCCATCATGGCCTTCTTCTTCTTTCTGTCCCTTTTCCTTTTTACGAGTCCTTGACTATGTGGTCTTTGCTTGCCACACTCAAAACATCCAGAATTCTTAGATAAAGATAATTTTGAGGGTGAGGAGTACTTACCTTTTCTGTCCCTCTTGTCCTTCTTGTAGAATTCTTCCTTGGTCGTTTATCCCATCTTTTGTGCTTCATTATTCTCTTGAAGCCTCTTGCGATGGGTGCCATCGGATCATCTTACGAGTCGGAGGAGCTCAGATTTGCTTCTTTGGATTACGAGGCTTTAAGTGCAATGTTCCTTTTGAGTACGCCCTCGGCATCCTCCTCTTCTAGATGGATTTCGTGAGTGAGAAGCTTCCCGATGAGCTCGTCCGGCTTTAAGAGTGAGAGGTTTTGAGCCTCCTCTATGGCGGTCACTTTGGGACCCCATCTTTTCTTTGGTAGACTTCGAGTATCTTTCCGCACATTTCCTCGTGGGAGATCTTCTTACCTAGTGATTTGAGATTGTTGGTAATCTCGGTAAATCGAATGAACATCCGAATGATGTTCTCTTACGGCTCCATCTTGAAAAGCTCATATTTGTGAAGATACTGACTTATCTTCGCTTGTCTAACCTGGCTTGTGCCTTCGTAAGTGTTGAAAAGGGTGTCCCACACTTCTTTTGCTGAATCACAAGAAGACACTCGGTTGTATTCTTCGAGCTAATGGCGCACATCAGAATGTTCATTGCCTTGAAGTTCTTTTTGAACTTCTCTGCTTCTCCTGGAGTAAACTCGGCTTTTGTCTTGGGAAGAATTCTGAATTCATCTGTCTTCATTGGAATGTAGTTTCCTTGTTGTATGATTTCCCTTACCTCTTCATCATGATCCATAAGGAAACATTCCATAAGTTTCTTCCGAGTGCCCGAAATTTGATCCTTTGAATTTTTGTGGCCTGTTGGAAGATCTTCCTTCGTCGAACTCTCCGGTGTTCCGAGCCATTTGATCTTTAGACCTTTGGATTGTTAGATCCTTTCCGAAAGGCTAGGCTCGATACCAATTGAAGGTTTGCTTGGGAGAGTCCGAGTCACCCTAGAGGGGGTGAATAGGGTAATGGATGTTTTTCTTGGAAATGTTAGCTCTTTTGTTAACGAAGAGATGGAGACGAGGTTACGAGTCAAATAGCGAGGTCGGAAAAGCTTGGACTCGAAATGCTATCATGAATAAATAATATGACTGTCTCGAGTCTAGAATGAACTCGGAAAGATAACACTTAGAAATTACATGGAAACCCTCCTGGGGCGAGAAAACCACGGACAGTGCTAGTCCAAGCATGAAGTCAAATCCACCATTTTGAGTCCACAAAATACCATGAATCGATCGAACCCGAGTTGCTCCCTTAGACAACTCTATACAAGTTTTCCTATACTCGGAACTTCCCTTATCCGATCTAGTACTTGCTAGCTGAGATAACCCTTATAGCTAGGGACAACTAAGCTGACTTAACCCTTACAGCTTAGTCAAGGGACCTTACACGAAAGTAAGAAAGTGTTTGTAACTAAGTACAAGACCCTACAACTCGGAAAGTAATAAATTACAAAGTAGGAGTTGAGAGTAGAAGATTAAGAATGTATACAAAGACTTTGAGCAAGTATGTGTATTAACAATACGTTCGGCAATCTTCAAGTCTTGTGAGGTGGCTTCTATTTATAGATAACCAGGCATAGTAGCCGTTATCTTCATCTACTAACCGAGAGTCCTTTGTGACCGTTGACATAAGATTTCGAGTCATTCGGAAAGTATCCGTTGTAATGTGAACGTTGGACAACGGTTTAACTCTCTTGGAAGTCCCAAAACCACTCGGTGGTGTCTTGAAAGATAAGGTGGAAACCACCGTTAAGCTTAGCGTTCTAGTTTTCCAGATTTGGAAACGGACAGCTCCGACACAATCTTCTAGGACTAGAGCGAGAGAAGGTGAAAAGCCATGTCTGCTGGTGATTTGACGTTTTGAAGCCGGTTACTTTTGTGGTTTGAAAAAGGTGTATCCTCGTTTGAATAACCTACAAAAGCAAATCAACTTTGGTTCTCAAAGTATAAAATACTTTGGTCCAAGGTTAGACACGAGATAATAAAAAATTTATGATAATTAAACAACTAATTATCCGAGTCAAAAACGAAATGGAATTTTCTAAGTCTAATATCCATATAGCTCAAAATTCCATCCGACTAAGTCTAAGCGAAGAATCAAGTTATATAAAGAATATCGAGTGAAGTAACTTGATATAGACTAAGCATGAAACAGATTAGAGATACCGACTATAACAACATGGAACTTATAACCGGAAGTCGGATCCGAGTGAGGAAAGATGAAATACTAGTCTATTCAATATGCGATAAATCCGAGTGATGAGGGACTCGGAGCCGAGTGAGATACGCATATCGGTTTTTGAGTCACTCAAACATAAGCAAGAAATACACGAAGTAAAAGTCTGTATCACTTAGATAAGATACCGTATCACTTAGAAAAGTTTCTAGCAAACAGAGAATGCCTTGGAATCAAAACTCTATAAGTACGACATTGTTATACCTGATTCCTTTTATACAACTCGGAAAAGTGTTGAGCGAGTGTTTGAGTCTTCACGGACCAAGAAAGAAATGGAGTTCTACCGTCATGCTAATTTGGAACTCCTGTCTCATCAACTCGGAAAACTCATGGAATAGAGTTTCATTGATAGCTCCAAAAATGATGTCATTAACATAAATATGAATTATAAGGAAATCATTCCTTTAGTTTTTATGAAAATAGATCCATGTTTTAGTTTTTTACCCTACAACCATGAAGACTCATACTCGAATCTAAATCTAAATCATTTTGAGTACTACCTAAGGACTCAGGTATACACATCATCCATCCTAAGGTTTGATTACAAGTCATTCTTAGTGTTATAGAAACTCTTGCATAAGTTTTCATTCGATTCCGACGGACTCGAAATCACATTCTTGTTTATCCTCTCACATTGACGTTTTTGAGTCACTCAGATTTATTGCATGTTCAAGTAATCTCTTTAACACTTCTTATCCGAGTTCTGACTGCATATCTTGAAGGAAAGTGAATTATAGTGTTAATTCATCTTTTTAAGTCGAGTATGTTTGTTTGAGAATTATTTTTCCAAATCAAGTGCGTATACTCGATGGTTTCACTCTTATAACTTGATTTCTCTTAGGATCGACTCTAATGGAATGTGAGTATAATGAATATTAGACTTAGAAAATTCCACTCTTCTAGGCCTGAGATAATTATGCACTTAATTATCTTAATTAAATTATTATCTGTGTCTAATCTTGGACCGAAGTATTTTACACTTTGAGAACCAAAATGATTTACTTTTGTAGGTTATCCAAAGGACGTTATCTTATTTTTGAATTACAAAAGTAATCGGCTTCAAACTGTTAATCACTAGTAGGCAAGGCTTTTCTACTTCGAACAAGGCCAAGACGTTGTGTCAAGGTTATCTGTTTCCAAAATTAGAAAACTTCAACGCTAAGCTCAACGGTGGTTTCCACCTTACTTTTCGGACATCAGCAGCTGATTGGAGCACCTTTAGGATTCAAGAGCCATTGCACAACTTTCACATCCCCACGGATCTTTTTGAGCGACTCAAAAGAAGCTGTTAAAATGGTCAAGAAAGACTATTGTTCATAAATTAGTCACAACGGCTAATCTACCTGGTGATCTATAAATAGAAACACCTCTCAAGACTTGAAGATTGTTAGAATTATTGTTGATACACATTACTTAAGCAAAAGTCATTGTATTCAAACTCAATCATCTATTTTATAACTCCCGACTTGTATTTCATACTTTCTAAGTTATAAAGTCTTGTAATCAGTTACATACTCTTTCTTACTTTCCAAGTCAGGTCCCTTAAGCTGAGCTATAAGTGTTAACTCGGTTAAGTTATCCCCAGCTGTATAGGTTACCTCGGTTAGGATGTACTAGATCGGATAAGGGAATCTACGAGTCTAGGAAAACTTTGAAAGGAATTGTTTAAGGGAGCAATTCGGTTGAGTCGATCTGCTTGTATTTGGTGGATTCAAAATAGTGGATTCGACTTGGTGCTTGGACTAGCATTGTCCGTGGTTTTCTACCCCAAGAGGGTTTCCACGTATATCCGAGTTTACAATTTTCTCGATCCAAGTAGACTTAGATTGTCCGATTCATTCTTTTCAAGCTTATTCTATCTAAGTTTGTTAAAATTTCCTCATAACCCTATTCACCCCCTCTAGGTTGACTAAGACTCTGTAAGAGCAAACCTTTAATTGGTATTAGAGCGTAGCCTTTAAGAAAGGGTCTAACAACCTAAAGGTGTAAAGATCGGATGGCTTAGAACAACGCAGGTGTTCGATGAAGGAAGATCTTCTAGCAGACCACCTAAGGTCAAAAATCAAATTTCGTACACTCTGGAAGAAGCTAATGGAATGCTTTCTGCTGGACAACGATGAAGATGTCCGGAACATTATACAAGAAGGCAATTACATTGCACTTCGGATGGAAGATACATGACCTAAAACTAAAGCAAAGTTCGAGTACACCAATGAAGAGTGAAGGTTTGCTTGTGGAGAGTCTTGGTCACCCAAGAGGGGGTGAATAGGGTGATCAACGAATTTTAAAACAATGGAAGGGCTAAAGTTTAAAGCTGAATAATCAAGACAGATCCGAGTCTACATTGGACTCGGAAAAGTTTGAAATAAGATTTACGTGAAAACCCTCCTGGGGCGAGAAAACCACGACCAGTGCTAATCCAAGCACCAAGTCAAATCCATTATTTTGAATCCACAAAATATAGTAGACTGCCTAAACCAGAATTGCTCCCTTTAAACGATTCCTAACGAGTTTTCCTAGACTCGAAGTTCCCTTATCCCATCTAGTAATTCCTAACCGAGGTAACCTTTCTAGCTGGGGACAATTAAGCTGAGTTAACCCTTACAGCTCGGTCAAGGGACCTTACTAAGAGAGTAACAAAGAGTATGTGACTGATTGCGGGACTTTACTGACTCGGAAAATTGTTAAGTACGAGTTGGAGTTGTAAGAAGAAGATTGAATGAGTATTAAACAAAGAGATATAATTTCAGCAATGTGTTTAGCAATCTTCAATTCTTGTGAAGTGGCTTCTATTTATATATTACCAAGCGGATTAGCCGTTGTGACTATCTTCTGAATAGAAGTCCTTTATGACCGTTGTAATGGTTCTTACGAGTCGCTCGGGAAATATCCGATGAGATGTGAATGATGTACAACGGGTCTTGATACCTTAGGATGTCCCAATCCACTGGTGGTGTCCGAAAAGTAGGGTGGAAACCACCGCTGATCTTAGCGTTGAAGATTTATAGTTTTGGAAACAAACAACACTTACAGAGTGTCCGGGCCTAGTTCGAAGTAGAAAAGCCTTGTCTACTTGGTGAGTGGTAGCTTTAAGTCGGTTCCTTTTGTCATTTAAAAAATAGGATAACCTCGTTTAGATAACCTATAAAAGTAAATAAATTTTGTTGATTTACGAGTCAATCGAATTGAATGAAAACATGTGCAATAGTTTCTATAACACTCGGAATGACTTGTAATCAAAACCTAGGAGAGCTGAGGTTTGTACCGAGTCCTTGATAGTACTTAGAATGATACACATTTAGAGTCCGAGTCTTCAATCTCCCTCTTTTTGATGAAAGGCATTCCATACTTAGATAGAAACTTTGTTAGTGGAATAATCAAAAGTTTTCACACTTACTCATTTGGCAAAGAATGTATCGAGCTTGAATAATCAAGAATTTTCATACTTACTCATTTAGCAGCGAATGTATCAAAGCTTAGAGTAAAAACTATCACGAGAGAAATAAATGAAGTGATTCGGACTTAGAATGTTGCTGCGAGATAACTCATTTGGTCAAAAATATGAGTTGTTATCTCGGAGCAAAAATAAATAGATGCGTCGATATATCGAGTAAAATACACTAATATATGTTAACTCAAAAAGAAGCAACGCAATATTCACGAACTCAAAAACTTCATTCATATTCATAAACATAGAAAACATATACACGGGAAAGGGTAAGAGAAACTCCCCTAAACAAGAGAAAAAATTTTCTAAATATTCTCCCCTTGCCTTTCAGCCAAAAAAAAAAAACAAACAACAAAATGGGGAAGAATGTATTAAGTAGATACAATTTGTGTGTGGATAGAAAAAAATAAAAACAGAGAAAAAAAAATTAAAACTAAGATGGTGGAGTGGGAGCTGTCGGAATTGAAGTGGATAAACGTGCAGTGCACCTTCACCGGTACAAACGTAAAGACATTGATGATCCGGGCGGGCGGCATTGGGATCTCGGGAATAGGCTCGGCTCCGAGTGGGCGACCCGGAACAAGGTCATCCAGAGGTTCATCCTCTTTAAATTCGATGGAGGGTGGCGCTTCCTCTGGTTTGACAGCTGCTGACTCGACCGAGCATCGGCGAGGTCTTCTAACTAACTCAAACTATTGTCCGAGTTAATCGGTTCCAGTTGAGGGACGGGAGCACCTTGTCCCTCGGCTTCTCCCTTTTTCCGTTTTCTTCCTCCTTCTCTTCTTCTTTCTTCTCGCCTTCCTCCTTCTCCTCGAAGGATCCGCTTCGACCGCAGCCTCGTTTTCTTCTTCAGCTGCCTCTCCGGATGGAGATTTGGCAGGGCTCGAGGACTCTTCAAATGTTTCGAGCTGTTCGGGTCCTGAGCTACTTTGCAGCGTCATTCTCCGAGGAGCTCGATCCGTTCGTTCTACTCCCTAACTACAGCCTTCATCTTAAGGAACATATCCTCGTTGCTCGTAGATTTGAGATTGGGCTATTTTTTGGTTAATGGTCATAGATCGAACGACGAGTCTTGAATGATCTGGAGAGTGTCCTTGATTTCTCGGGACACGAGAGGACAGCTTGTCTATCATTGTGGTAGACAAAGCGATAGTTGCTTGAGGAGGGGGACCTGAGGTGGAGGCACCACCAGGCGAGGGAGAGAGAGAGGAGTCTCGAGTCTAAGGCTGAGGAGATGGTTGCCTCGGTTCGAGCTAAGGACCCGGACACCCGGTTGGGTTTTCTATTATCCATAGCCGAGAAGCTCTATTCTCGCCAACCACTATGGCAGCCTCATAATCCTCGTTAGGATCCGAGGGAGCGGGACCTTGAACTGTTTGAAGATGAAGGTGAGGAGGGCCCCAAAAGGAAGAGGGGTCAATTTCTTGGTCCGAGCTAGCACGAGAGGTCATTTAGTCGATGATTGCTAGGAAGAGGTCTGCATTGTGGCCCTCAAGTATGTCAAACAAAGCCTTGAGAATCTTGGAATTTGGATTTTCTTTCTTGGAGTACCGAGAGAAGAAGGTTCTCATCGAGTAGGAAACAAAGAAGACGTGCCTCTGTCTTCATCTCGAGTCACCGAGAAGTGTTTGCGTGACTTAGGTATTTCTTTGGCATATTTCTCAAAGAATTCATCAGCAACCTCATTGAAGGGGATAGGGTTGCTTGTTGTGAAAAAGAGAGGAAAGAAGACGTCCCTCTTTCTTCATCCGAGTAACCGAGAAGGGTTTGAACACTCGGGGATTTCTTTGGCATATTTCTCAAAGAATTTATCAGCAACCTCATTAAAGGGGATAGAGTTGCTGTTGAGAAAAGAGAGGAAGCTTTGGATAAGCGGTGGAGGAGAGAGACATTAATGCGAACCACCACATCGCGAAATCTAGAGGTGAGGATTCCCTCGAGCTAGAAAGGTTGAAATAGAACTCAGCCACGAGTTTTAGGTAGATAAAATCGCTAAAATAGAGGAAATTATATACCCCTGTGGTTTTGATGTGGTTCAACCACGATAATTTTGTGGTTGGGAAGAATTTGTCGTCCAACATCAGGTGTTGGGTGACAATGATTTTAGAGGGGTTAGAAGGACCCTCTTGGATTTTGCTTCGAGGTTTTTGGTTGCGAAACAAGAAAATGCAGGGCGAAACCTCTTTCGGTATGGTTATGGATTTTTGAAAAGGAAACAGATGAACTTTGAGAGAGGGAACAGGTAGCTTGAAGAGAGAGAGAGAAAGTAGGAGAGTATTGAGAGCTTAAGGTTAACTTACTTGAGAAGTTTTCTTGCTTGCTTAAGAGTGAAGGTTTGCTCTTTGAAAATACTGAACTTGCTTGAGAGGTAGTATGCGAGAGTGTGAGTGAGTAGAGTGTAAAGTAGCGAAATGAAGGAAAATGGATGCTATATATAGAGAAAGAAAATGTCCTTCGATATCCGTTCGACCGAACTCTCAAACGGTCGCCTTAGACCGGTGTGACTGTTTCGCTCTCCAACGGTTCGAATTCCAGTGTTTGTCTTCTAACAGCTAGTTCTCTCGATTGATACGCGAGTGAGAGAGAGAAAAAGAATTTTTTAAAAAGATTTCTGAAATTCTTCACTAATCTATAGATGATTTCGAAGTTTGATGTCCAATTTTATCAAATACTAAGTCGACTCAAGTAAAGTTTCGAGTAACTCAAAAACAGACAAACAAGTCATAACTCATAGCTCGAGTATCACTGGGTCAACTAAACTAGTTGTTATTAAGACAAAGAGAGGACAACATATAACACATAATCATGCAAGATAATTTCACTTAGAATAGCACATAATCATGCATTTATCATGCCAAGTTTATTCCTAGTAAAGAAAAGCTGATCCTCACTAAGTGGATTAGTAAAGATATCAGCTAGTTGAAGTTTGGTAGGAATGAATTCAAGTACAATATCACCATTCTCGAGTGGTCTCTTAGAAAATGATACCCGACCTCAATATGCTTTGTCTTTGAGTGCTTGAACTGGATTCTTAGTGATGTTTATTGCACTCGATTATCACACTTAATTGGAACCGATATGAATGATAGTCCAAGATCTCTCAAGTGTTGCTTGATCGATAGAATCCGAACACAGCATGTTCCAGCTGCAATATACTCAGCTTCAACAGTTAATAGAGCAACCGAGTTACGCTTACGTGAGTGCCAAGATATAAGAGATTGACACGAAACCGGCGGGCTCTCGAGGTTCTCTTTCTATCAACCTTATATCCAGGCATAATCGGTGTCTAAGTATCCAGGTGAGGGTCGAGTTC
This sequence comes from Talinum fruticosum, assembly GCA_021018815.1. Classification (NCBI taxonomy): domain Eukaryota; kingdom Viridiplantae; phylum Streptophyta; class Magnoliopsida; order Caryophyllales; family Talinaceae; genus Talinum; species Talinum fruticosum. The sequence continues at coordinate 11,270,587 of JAITYX010000006.1, read as the reverse complement.
GACTCTCTTAAGAACCATAGACCTAGATTCTTAATCCTTGCAAGATATCTAAAGATTCTCTTCACTGTAGTGAGATGTGATTCTTTTGGATTAGCTTAAAATCTTGCACACACACATACACTAAACATTATGTCCGGCCTAATGGAAGTAAGCTATAGTATAGATCCAATCATATCTCGACGAGTTTTTGATCTACTGCTTTACCTTTTTTGTCCGAGTCCAGTTTTATGCTACTACTCATTGATGTTGCTTGCATGTTTTGTATCTTACAGTTTGTATTTCTTCGAGCAACGCCTTGGTATACTTTGATTGATAGACATAGATACCATCTTTGTCTTGTTTGATTTGTAGACCAAGGAAGCAATTGAGATCTCCCATCATGCTCATTTGAAATTCCTGTCTCATTAACTCGGAAAAATCTCGAGAGAGATTTTCATTAGTAACTCCAAAAATTATGTCATCGACATAGATCCGAGCAATAAGAAAGTATTTCCCCTTGGTTTTTACGAAGAGAGTTTTGTCAATCTGACATCTTTCAAAATCATTTTCAACCAAGAAGTTGCTTAGTGTTTCATACCAAGCTTTAGGAGCTTGTTTAAGACCATAAAGAGCTTTTTGCAACTTGAAAACATGATTTGGAAATTCTGAGTTTTCAAATCCAAGGGGTTTGTCAACATATACTTCCTCTTGAATGAAACCATTGAGAAAAGCACATTTGACATCCATTTGATACAATTTAATGTTCATGCTTGATGCAAATGCCAATAGGATTGTAATTGATTCAATCCTAGCAACTGAGGCAAAGGTTTCCCCATAATCAATTCCTTCCTCTTGATTATAACCTTGGGCCATAAGTTTAGCCTTATTTCGACTACCAACCCACCTTCATCCAGTTTGTTCTTGAAAACACATTTGGTACCTATGACTAGGAGGTCGGAAGGTAATTTAGTTAGAGTGCGGACTTGGTTTCTTTCGAATTGATTAAGTTCTTCTTGCATGGCCTCTACCCATTCAGGTTCATTTAGGGCCTCTCGTGCATTTCTTGGTTCAGTTAATGAAATAAATGCAGTGAATCCATATAGATTATGCAAAGAAGAATGAGTTCGTACCACACTGTTGATGTCGGACAGGATGTTTTCTAGTGGGTGACGCAAAGCATATTTGAATGGTGTACCTGTTCTTTGGTTCACCATATCTCGTAGGTTGAATTGGTTGATCTTCGATGATCCGATCCGATTGAGCTTGCTGATCTGGTTGACTTTCAGCATTCTAAGTTGGCTCTTGAGCTGATTCAGTCTATGTCAGGATATTCCGATTTACCTTGACTTTGTCTCGAACTCTTCTTCGATCAGATCATCATTTCAACCGAGTTTCGGATCCGAGAATGCTCGACTCACTTGCTTTTCCTCGATCAATCTCATTAACAACAATGTGGCTTTATTCCACTTTGTTAGTTCTTTTGTTAAAAATTTGATAAGCTATGCTATGAGATGAATAACCAAGAAAAATACCTTCATCCGACCGAGCATCAAACTTAGTCGAGTGATCCTTACCATTATTATGAACATAACACTTACATCCAAAGGGTTTGAAGTATGAAATTTTGGGTTTCCTCCCTTTGTAGAGCTTGTATGAAGTTTTCTTCAAGATGGGTCAGATGAGGCATTTGTTTAATGTGTAGTTTGTCTGTATTAATCGCCTCAACCAAGAAATAGTAAGGTAAATCACGTTCAATCATCATTGTCCTTCCTATTTCTTCAAGAGTTCTATTCTTTCTCTCCACTACTCCATTCTGTTGAGGAGTACTTGGTACTGAGAAGTTATAGGAGATACCATTCTTATCACGGAACTCTGCAAATTCCGAGTAATCGAAGTCCCTTCCATGGTCAATTCGAATTCTTCCGATCCGAGTCCGACACTCAACTTGAACTTTTCTGCAGAGCTTGCTAAACTCTTTCAAAGCTGTATTTTTATGCTTAAGAAAACAAACCTATGTAAATCGTGAATAATCATCAATAATCACAAGTACATATGATTTACCTCCGAGGCTCTTTACAGGAATTTCACCACATAAGTCCACATGCAACATTTCAAGCATTTTGGATGTGGAAACAGATTTGAGAGATTTGAAAGATGATCCGACTTGTTTCCCTTTAGTGCATGCTTCGCAAATTTTATCTTTCTTAAATGCACAATTAGGCAAGCCTCGACTAAACGAGGCGATGCAAGTTTTTAATGGTGTGCATGCTAATATGACCTAGTCTACAATGCCATGTCCAAGAATCATCATGTAGAGAAGCTTTTAAACACGATAAGTTCTTACTTGGATAAGAAAGAGGAATAGTGTAGGTGTTACCTCACCTTTTAGCTGAGGGTTTAGTCTCCTTGGTAGTTGCATCGAAATATAGTAATTGGTCCGAGTGAATCTTACCTCGTGACCTTTGTCACACAGATTGAGAGATACTAAGTAGATTGTACTTTAATCCTTTCACAAGGTACACTCGGGTTGAACAGATTGTCTCATTTTCTAATGTTGCCTATCCTAACTATGTTGCCTTTATTGTCATCTCCAAAGGTGACTTTGCCCCCTTGTAATCTTCTAACTTAGAAAAGAGTCTTGAATCTCCTGACATGTGGCGTGAGCAAGCACTATCTAGATACCAATGACCTTTTATCTTTTTCGAGTTACCTGCAAGTCGAAACATACTAACCCTTCTCACTTCCTCTAACGAACCCAGTAACTCCCCTTACTGTGGTCCGTTTCGGAGGAAGAAGATTCATGGGAACCCAAATTTGAATAACTTTGGATTTGGTCCGATTCTTAGTCTTCCTTTTCAAAAGCTGAATCTATGTCTCTTTCTTTTGAAAATTTTTTCTTTTGTAAACCAGTGGAGAAGGTTTTCTCCTATAAGCTGGTGCTAGGCTCAGTCCTCCTTTCATTCTTATGAATGAGACCGTGCTCAGCCTTCCCGAACTTTACAGTTCTGGAATCTTTTTGAAGAGATATGAGTAGGAATTAGATTCCTCTTCTTTGTTAAAACCGAGTCCTTCCTCTCCGAAGGAGACATACTGCGAGCCTAATGTCAAGGTTTTTCTTGAACTAGAGTAAATTTCAAAACTAGGTCTTGAGACTCATTGAGCGTTTGTTTTAGATGCTCATTTTCTCTACTGAGTGTCTCATACATAGTCTTATTAGCTTCAGTACTAGTCTTGAACTCTCTCAAAGTAAGTCTCGGATTTTCTAATTCATATTTCAAAGCAATGCTCGTAGAAGTAAGAGACTCAAGTTGTTCTTTAAATTGGGAAGAATCGGAATTGGACTTTTCTTCCAAAGTATAAATATATTTAACTAAATCAACTTTGGAAAACTTGAGGAAGTATTCAATTACCTCATGAGGATTCGTCTCCTCATTGTCCGAGTTGTCGAGTCGGACTTAGATTCAACTTCAGAGTCCGATAATGCCCTCAAACACTTTGAGTTGTCTCATTCTTCATCCTCTTCGAGATGAATCTTCATCACTCCATGTGGCCATCATAACCTTCTTCTTCATTTTGTCCCTCTTCCTCCTTGGACAGTCATTGACTATGTGATCTTTGCTGCCACATTCAAAATAGTCGAGTTCTTCGTTAAAGATAACTTTTAAGGGGAAAAGTGTTTACCTTTTCTATTCTTCTTGTCTTTCTTGTAGAACTCTTCTCTTGGCCTTTTCTCCCATCTCTTATGCTTGATCATTCTTTTGAAGCCTCAAGCAATGAGTGCCATGGGATGTTCTTCTCAGTTTGAGGAACTTAGAATTTCTCCTTTACTTTCTAAGGCCTTTAGTGCAATATTCTTTTTAGTGCTGACCTCGGCGTACTCTTCTTTCAGATGGATATCATGGGTGAGTACCTTCCCAATGAGTTCGTCCGGCTTTAATAGTGAGAGGTTCTTAGCTTCCTCGATGGCAGCTACCTTTACACCCCATCTTCTCTTGGGTAGACTTCTCATAATTTTTTTGCACATTTCTTCATGGGATATCATTCTACCTAGAGATTTTAGATTATTTGTAATCTCGGTGAAGCGTATGATCATGCAAGTGATGTTTTCTTCCGGCTCCATCTTGAACGAGCTCATATTTGTGAAGATATTGGCTTATTTTCACTTGTCTTACTTTGTTGGTTCCTTCATATGTGTTGCCAAGAGTGTCCCACACATCATTTGTTGTGTCATAGGCTGACACTCTAATGTATTCTTCTCAGCTGATGGTGCACATCATAATGTTCATTGCTTTAAAGTTCTTTCGAACTTTTCCGCCTCTTCGATGGTGTACTCGAACTTTACCTTAGGCATAAGTCTTGTATCTTCCATCTTCATTGGAATGCAATTTCTTTCTTGTATGATCTTACGCACATCTTCATCGTGATCCAATAGAAAGCATTCCATGAGTTTCTTCCAAGTGCACGAAATTTGATCCTTTAAACTTTGGTGGTTTCGTTGGAAGATCTTCCTTCATCGAACTCTCCGTTGTTCTAAGCCATTTGATCTTTAGACCTTTGGATTGTTAGATCCTTTCTGAAAGCCTAGGCTCGATAGCGAGTTGAAGATTTGCTCGAGGATAGTCTTGGTTACCCAAGAGGTGGTGTGAATAGGGTGATGAGGGAATTTTAAAACATTGGAAGGGTTAAGTTTAAACTAAATATCCAAACAGTCTAAGTCTAGATTGGGCTCGGAAAAGTATGAAATTTGATTTACCTGGAAACCCTTATGGGGCGAGAAAACCACGGCCGGTGCTAATCCAAGCACCAAGTCAAACACACTATTTTGAATCCACAAAATACGAGTAGATCGACTCAACCAGAATTGCTCCCTTTAAACAATTCTTAATAGTGTTTTCCTAAACATAGAAGTTCTCTTATCTTATCTAGTACTTCCTAAATGAGGTAACTTTTACAACTAGGGACAAGCGAGCTGAGTTAATCCTTACAGCTCAGCCAAGAGACCTTACTTGGAGTGTAAAAAGAGTATGTGACTGATTACACGACTTTACAACTTAGAAGAGTTTTAAGTACGGACTTGGAGTTGTAAGAAGAAGATTGAATGAGTATTTTACAAAGAGATATAATTTCAGCAATGTGTTCAACAATCTTCAAGTCTTGTGAAGTGGTTTCTATTTATAGATGACCAAGCAGATTACTCGTTGTGACTATCTTCGAATATAGGTCCTTTGTGACCGTTGCAACGGTTCTTCCGAGTCACTCAGGAAAGATCCATTCGAGATGTGAACGTTGTACAACGGCTCTTGACTCCTTAGGATGTCCCAATCCAATGGTGGTGTCTCGAAAAGTAAGGTGGAAACCATCGCTGATCTTGGCGTTGAAGATTTACAATTTTGGAAACAAACAACCCTTACACAATGTCCGGGCCGAGTTCGAAGTAGAAAAGCGTTGTCTGCTGGTGATTGACGACTTGAAGCCGATTACTTTTATAATTCAAAAAATAGGATAACCTCATTTAGATAACCTACAAAAGTAAATAAATTTTGGTTCTCAAGGTATAAAATACCTTGGTCCAAGATTAGGCACAAATAATAATTTAATTAAGATAATTAAGTGCATAATTATGTGAGACCTAAAAGAGTGGAATTTTCTTAGTATACTATTCATTATACTCAAATTCCATCCGAGTCGATCTTAGGAAATATCAAGTTATAAAGAGAATATCAAAGTATGAGTACTTGATCTAGACAAATATGTTTCAAATAAACATGCTGACTTCGAAAGTTGAATTATCATTGTAATTCACTTTAACTTAGAATACGAAGTCAAAACATAGATTAAAAGTGTTAGAGAGAATATTTGAACATGCGATAAGTCCAAGTACTTGTCTGAGTGGCTCATAAGCATCAGTGTGAGTTGATGAACAAGAGGGTGATTTATGAGTCAATTAGAATTGAATGAAAACATGTGCAATAGTTTCTATAACATTTCGAATGACTTGTAATGAAAACCTAGGAGAGGTGAGGTTTGTACCTGAGTCCTTGATAGTACTTAGAATGATACACATTAAGAGTGTGAGTCTTCAAAGAGTCAAAATAGTTCAAAAAAGAACTTTAAAGCAATGAACATTCTAATGTGCGCCATCGGCTTAGAAGAATACAATAGAGTGTGAGCTTGTGACACAGCTAAAGATATATGGGCAACTCTTGTCAACACATATGAAGGAACAAGCCAAGTGAGACAAGTGAAGACAAGTCAATATCTTAACAAATATGAGCTGTTCAAGATGGAGCCAGTAAGAAAACATCACTCGAGATGTTTATACTCTTCAATGAGATTAAAAACAATCTCAAATCTCCGGGTAGAAAGATTTCCCATGAAGAAATGTGCAAAAAAATTCTAAGAAGTCTACCCAAGAGAAGATGGAGTCCCAAGGTGACAACCATTGAGGAAGCTCAGAACCTCTCTCAACTAAAGCCGGACGAGCTGATTGGGAAGCTACTTACCCATGAAGTCCATCTCGAAGAAGAGGATGCCGAGGTCGACACAAAAAGAACATTTTTCCGACCTCTCCGGCCAACTTCTCTTTCCAGGCACCACCAGGTTTCTCTCTTTCTATTCCGAGTGTGTGTTTTTAATTACGTTATTGTTTGCCTTGTCATTTTTGGCATTTTAATGAAACTCGAAGCTGTAGATAGTGCTTTCCAATTTCGAGATCTAAACTCAAAAGTGTAATTCGAGAGTCTTATATTTCGCGATGTTCTACGGAAAATTTGTAAGATTTATCTTCTATTTGAGGAGTGTGAATGGATAGAATATGAAAGTAAGAGAAGACAAGGGAAAAACAACAAAAATTGAAGAACCGAGGTTCTAGGCAGCGAGCACGGGCTGTGCCGGACTACACGGTCGGCTCGTGTTGGCTACTGCACGGGCCAACTTCGTGTTTCCGTCTGAAAATTGTTGTACAAGTTTATTTATGAAGAGTTGTATAATTTCTTGGAGTATGAAATGGATTCTTCAAAAATACAAAAAATCGAAGGGTGAACTATGAGGAACAAAGAGAAGTTGGTCCAGATTCGAGACGATCGAACTCTTCTTACACGGGTCGATTTTGATAGGCATGGAAATGTTGTAGGTGATCATAAAGCTCCCTTTATGAGCTACGTTGGTGTGGCAACCCGCTCACACGTGAACATCAACGACAAAAAATGGGCTGACATCCCCGATTCCATTAAGGGCAAGCTTCGGAATGATGTTAAGGGAAATGAACTACATGTCAACTTATTATTGCAATTTACATTGTAAATGTTTAATATATATGCGATAAGGAATATCATTCTTATGTTTCAGAGAACCTTCAACTTCAACATTAATGAACCCGAGATCCCCTTCGTTAAACACAAGACCCTCAAGTCGGCGACGAAAATGTTTAGACACTTCAAATATCGCGAGATAAAGCAAGAACGTAGACCACGGGAGGTCTATAATTGTATCACCGAGGAGGACTCGAGATCGTTTGAATCATATGTCACCTTTCCGGAACACTTTCTAATTTCATTACTTTGATACCCTTTTTTGATACTACGCTATCAAATATTGTATGCAGCTTCATTTAATATTTATAGACAATCTCATATAAAATGTGATGTTGTTTTTCTATAAATGTAAGTGGTGAGATCTACTTGAGAAGGTTAGATCTAAAGGACAATGAGAAAGGAGTTGTCTTATGCATTGATATTTTTATTGTCGAATTCATATAAAAAGAAAGAAATTGTCGCCAATATATACAACTATTTTCGACCTAAGTTTTATGCACTAATATTTTTCGTTGTCTTAGTTACTTGCTTAGGTGATAGGTGAAGCCAATTGGAAGAGGATTAAGAGCAATGCGTACCCTCATGTAATGTCCCGTGGGGATACGTGATGTTGGAGGAGAGGTTGTACATGCAAAAGCTTGAACAACTTCAAACCACATTCGGTGAAGGTTCCGAGTATAGATACTTCGTAGCTCGTTATTGAGAAGGATGAGCTGTGGGTCGAATGAAGAAAGAAGAAAGATGGAACCTTCATTACGACCGATGTAGAAGCTGTCACGCACCGACTCTTGAGTTTTTTACTAATTCCTTTATTTATTTTGAGAAATTATCGGTTTTAAAATTTATGAATTAATCAAATGATCATATATTTTTCTTTTTACAGGAGCCTTTGTCACAAACATCGGCTTCAAAAGTCATTGCCACCACCGAGAAGATGGATAAGCTAACCTTTGCCCTACAAAGAGGTCAGCATCCCGGTCATGTTCGAGCTGTCGTTGGGAGGGTGGGGATAGTTATGCACCTTTGGGACTAGAAAGAAGTGCCCCGTCACATCCAGCCAAGCGTATATAAAGGCCAAAATTGCCCAAATGAGGTCCCAAATGGAGTTCCAATACTCCATAATTGAGTTTCAACAGACCCAAATGTCCCAAATGGCTACGAGAGGTGGCAGAGATGGAGGCCCGAGATGAGTTCGTACTTCATCACCAACATGGGTATGCCCTTATTACCCTACACACCGGCCGGTGTGAATGCAAGCTCACCCGTCGACCAACTTGAAGTTCCGATGGAGGTAATTCAGATTTTGCAACTTAATTTTATTGACATGAATGTTTTATTTTGACTAATTAATGTATAATCGTGTTGAATAAATACTTATAGTGGATGTTTTTGTTGTTTCGGATAAGTGTCGTTATTTACATGCATGTTTATATTTTTAACTAATTGGTGTATAATCTTGTTAAATGAATGTTGTATATTGTGTGGTTATTGCGTAACATCGGCATGTGGTCGTTTAATAATTACTTATTTAGTATGTTTTTGTTGTTTCAAATGAGAGCCGAGTATCCCGGGAAAATGTTTTCTTTTAAGGGAAACTCTATCCCTCTATTTTCAAGATTGTAAGATTATTTAACTTATATGTCAAAGGTTATCCCATGATTGTAAGTGTTGTACTTATTCTTATGCAGCCGACGAAGTGCAAGCTATCTTCTCATCACCGTCCCCTACAAGCATGTTGTGGCATTGGGTGTTGTTTTCCTATGGAGGTAAGATGTTGTCATTCATGGGACACTCCTTATAGCCGATGAGGTGAGGTTGTGTGTGAAAGAGGCATGCACGGGAAAGGCTAGTTTGAGTTGTCGATCCGGGGACTCGGACCTCCGCACTCGTTGATGATGCGGTTAACTTTTTTCTTCGTTGGCCCAAGAGTTTGGTCATCCTCTCTAAGGTAATTCACTTTTATTTAAAATATTAGATTTAGTTGTTAATATCACGTATATATATTGCTCATTTTTGTATTAATTATTCACTATGATATCGGGGACAAATCCAAGAGTGGGATGAAGACAAGCAAGCGTTCGGTGGTACCCGTTCCTGGTCTAAAGAAGTCTCCTCTCAAATCCATTGAGGAGTGTCACACGGATTGGTGTGTTACTATGGAAAGTTATCTAAAGACATTGTCAATAGAGGAACCGTTTATCTGCAGCACACCGGTTCACATGTTTGGGCAACGTGAAGAGGATATGTCGGTCTATGTCTTCTCGAACAATAGACTATAATTTTTGCACATGGAAGAGATCGACGTATGCGCTATTACATTTGACGTTATATGAGTTAATATATTCATAATCAGTTCTTCTTTTAACTATTAATTTCAATTTCTATCTACATACAATTAATATATAAGGTGGTTGCACGAGATTGGGAAGGACTTCGTTCGGTTTCGAACCCCAATTCCTTTATTCAAGGAGTGGGGCGAAGCGTAAAGAACAACCGACCTATATCTTCAACGTCATGAAACATACTACGGATAAAACATGGTACTTGGCGACATTAAATGAGAGGTAAGTATACAAATAATGATCTAATTAACTCAAGTTTTTATATGGTGTTACATATATAAAAAAGTGTTATTTGTGATTCTCGTAGCCACCATTGGATAGTTACTATCCTATTTCCATGGGCTAATATCGCCTACTGGCTTAATCCTCCGGGTCGTGACGTGAGGGAAGATATCAGGGACGTCGTCAAGTAGTGAGTTCATACTTTTAATCATTTGATGTTATTTTGTTAATTAGTAATCGTTCAATGGTATGTCTAACTTGAATTTTATTTTTCCAATTGAAAAATAGTGCTCTAATGCATTATTATTATGGCGGAGGAATCAAAGCCAAATGAGTGAAATCAAAGCCATTAATTTTCCCCGTCAAGGTGAGGTTCTCTTGGTTATTAGAATCTACATTAATTGTTTTTCATTTCATATTACTTGCTAGCTACATAAAGTACTAATTCATTCTTTATGTGTTGGGAATGTATTTTATTATTGTATTGCCATATACAACCGGGGAATGTGTGGTGCGGTTTCTACGTTTTCCAATACATGAAAGAGATTGTGACTGAACTCGATTTTAATTCTAGTCCCAAAGAGGTATACTTGCACTTGTAATTGATTATATTCTTTTTTCAGCTTCATTAACACTTGCACTTGACCTAATTAATATATCATTTACAACATTGGTTACAACATTTCCCTGGAAAGAAGCCACCCACTCCCTAAACAGATGAAGTGCTTGAACAAGTTATTCGGCAAAATTTGTATATAAGCGTATAAAGAAATAGGTATATATATATAGTTATTCTTCATTATTTGATTGGTCAAGTATGTGAGTTTAGTAGTCATAAAGTTATAGGTATATATATTTTTATACTTGGTTTGTATGATATACAAAATATGATGAGTTTGTTGTTTTGTATATATTATGGTGAAGATTGTATTGGATTGTGGTTTGTATTCTGAATACGTCGGTTTGTATATGATTTTTGTACTATACGGAGGGCAAGCAAACACAAGAAAAGTTATTTTAAAAAAATTCAGACTTATTACTATAGTTCTTAAGGCGGAATCGTAATAAAAGTTACTGGTTGGAGCCTATGAGTACGGTTCTTCACCTAAACTGTAATCATATGCTTATCTATGACAATGTTTCCTTCATCCGAACAATCATCATAGGTGCTCTGTAAATAATTTTATCAATTGCGGAAGAAGGCCTATGACGACCATTCGAGATGAAGAAACCGTCGTAATAGATAAGCCTATGACAACGATTTTTCCACATAAATCGTCGTCATATAGTGACCTATGACTATGATTTTGAACCATAGTCAAAGGTGGTACATACAATGATGCCAACATACACGACGCCGATTAACCGTAATTTAATGTTACTTTTAACCGTAGTTAAAAATGGTTCATGTAGTAGTGACATAATGGAGTATTGAGTAGCTCTTTGGTGAATATTAGAAGAATAACATTGAGGGATGAGCCATTTTGAGAATAACAGCCAAGGCTCTCTATTTATCGGGAGTGGTTATGTAAAGGAAATAACCTAGGGTTAGCTCAGCCAGCTATCCAGATTTAGCTGCAAAACCCGGCCAGGATAGTGAAGATTGAATAGGATAGAACAAGGACGAAATCGGATAAAATCGGGTAGGGGACGCATGCCATAAGAGGTTTTCAAGGGTTTTGTGCCCTTCCTTGCTCGTTTAAGGATTTTGTAAGTCGGAATGCAGCGTTTTGAGGTGGAATAAGTTGTTGAGAGCGCCCGCCATATGTGGTCTTCTAGGGTTTCATGCCCTTCCATGTTATCCCGGGATTCTTTAGCCCAAAACACGAGTGTTTTGAGGTAGGGGCGCCAACCTTCAAGCGTTTTATTAAGGATGTGTGCTCCAAGTCTCTCGTGGGTTGTCTTGGAGCCGAAACACAGCACTTTGATACGTGTGATCATGAAATTCAGCGTCTAACGTCGTCTTGAGGTCTACAGCTCCGTGTCTAATTGGACAAAAGTGAAATGCACAATTCGAGCCCGGAATTCCCCGATACGCGGCATAAGAATTCGTTGTCTCTGGAGGCTTGGTCCGGGCTTGGGCCATTTGAAATAAAGAGGGATTTTTGGATCGGTCTAAGGGGAAAGGCTACTTTTGTTGTGCTAGGGTTTCTTTGTGGTTTACTTGGCTTTCCTAAAATATGGTATATGATACAAATCCTCAAACATGACTCAGGATTTCATCATTGAGCCAACAAAATAAATAAAATAGAAAAAGGGCTGACATTTTTTAGATGTCACATGGTCCAATTTTTATATTTTCCTCTAAATGAAAAATAAAATAAATAAAGCATAAAAGTGAGCATAAAAGTTACTTTTTACTTTATTATAAATAAAAGGTAAGCCTACTACTTACTTAAAGACATAGCTATATAAAAGGGAAATAAAACAACCATACTACTTGAACAATAAATTTTTCTAAAGAGGCAAAACTAAAGACTTCCCTAATTTTCTATTCTTCCTAATTTCAACTCTAGACAATTTTTAGGTTTTTTCCTTTTTCATCGCTAGACTTTAGTGCATCCTCCTAGGTTCGGTTGTTTAGCTCTTCGACCTCGCGAACCCTCCTCTCGTTAGCTTCTTTAGCTTCAGCTTCCCTAATGCGGGTTCGTTCGTCTATCTATAGGTTTACTTCACGAATTTGAAGCGGTTACGTAGCGGGGATAGCTCCTCTTGGGTCCTGTTATCGAATCCTAAGTGCCTTGCATCGTTTAGGGTCAACCTCTTTTATCCATTCTAGATAAAATTCACATACTATAGTATATCACTTATCTGCGAGGTTTTAGCAACCTCTGTAGGGTCATCTAATAATCAATCCATGTTAGTACCCGCCTTAAGATGCAAAAACCTACAAACAATTCAAAAGAAGTCTGGCGAGATGCTCGGCAAGTAAGGGATCTCCTGGACTAGTCCCATTTGACGCATTATAAGGTCACGTAAATAGTACATACTAGTTTTCGGACCTAGCAATGTACACAAGGACGTTGTCCAATATGTGTCCTAAATTCGGAGACTCTCTAATGTTTGATATACAACTAGACTTCCCACCAAGAAGCTGCATGGTCAGTCAAAGTACTCTCGAATTCAACATTATTACGGCCCATCAAGCCCACCAAGAAGCTAACAAAACTTCATAGCTAGGTACTTGGTTTGCTCTCGCTGCGACCTATACCAACATAAGTTGCTCCACTAGCTAGATTAGCACACAACATGTAGTAAAATTATTAGAGTCGTGCACGCTCGAATTCAACATTATTACGGCCCAATAGGAGCAAAATAAAAAAATACAGAAAAGCGCAAAAAGTGAGATTTTAGGTGAAGTTGGAGACTCTTAGCCTCACCGGCCCCGGACTACTAGCTCTTGGCCAGCATTTTTGAATTGCGTCCGTACATTAATCTCATTGCATCGAGTCAAAATGATACAAAACATTAAATATTCACAAAAGCAGACCTATAAGGAAATGATCAATCTTCATCATCGGAGGCGTCATCGAAAATATAGTTACCAAAATCATCCCAGATTGAAGTGGAAACCGGTTTGTCCCTACCAACGTATGAGGAGTAAGCCCCGTAGGCCTAAGTGGATTGAGAAGTTCCATAAGAAGGCCCAATGTACGACATCTAGTAAAAATCGAATAGGTTACCAAAAGGGCAAGTGCTTGAAGATGCATGATATCCATAGAAGCCTCGGAGTAGCTAGGCTCAGGCACTCGAAGAACTTAGCCCATATATAGATGTACTACACCCTGCCTTGGAAACACTACGATGATGGGAACACCGTGAAGAACGATAGGAAGTACTTGCTCCGGATGGGCTACTAGATGGCATTTGCTAGCTAGAGGGGCATGCTTAAATGCCGGAACCGCCAAGGAAACCTCTCGAAGGAGAAAACCTAGATCGACAACCCTACAAAGATAATGGAGTAGTTAGCACATCTACTAAAAGCTTAGTGAGTTAGGTAGACACTTTTAGCATATAACTAAAAGTAAAAGAGCATAATACTCTTACCCCATTCCATTTCTTCGGTAGAGGATGCCCCACACATACATCTTCGGGAATTTATCTTATCCTAACATATCATGGTGCCCCCGGGTTGTGACACGTCGACATCAAAGCTTGGAATGTAGATGTCATTCTGAAGAAGCTATAAAAGATAAAGTTAATTTCGATGCAAGAAATTCAAGTACACAATGTAGGAGACAAAGACTTACCAATCAGGTCATAATTCATCCCAAATGTTGAGGATAGGATGAATTCATGTTCAAAAACTACGTATAAAGATACCCGGTGGTTATTTCCTCCTGCTCCTCTAGAATAATGGAGCGGAAGTAAAACATTGTTTCTAGAGCATCTTGGGGAGCAACAGGAGGGCACGTGTTGTAACAAATTTGTGTCATAACCCACTCACCATGATACCAACAAAAATCCAAAGGGACCTCGAAGCAAAATCCTCCTTTCACTTAATACCGTGCTACGCTTAAGCTTGAAAGGAGTCTGTATATGGGTCCAAGGATGTAAGTTAGTCTGCACACATAGGACTCATGAGGAGACAAGCAAAAACTATCAAAATTAGGCAGCAAACATCCGGCCATTTGGCCACAGCTAGCCACCACGACCATGCCCACAAACCCACAACAAGGTGTAGGATACAACAACACACCGGACGAGAAAGAAGGGGTAATTTTTACGTTGTTCAAGCTCAAATTTTCAAGCTTAAGAATGACATATTGAAGTCACGCGATTAAGAGTGGACCTGAAAAGGTCAAGATCATCTGCCTTTGGATATCGGAGGTGAACCTTTGCCCATGCTACTGAGGTCGGGAACAAAGGATGATTCCTTCAATCGAGCGAAAGATGAGGAAAATATTCGTATAGTCAAGGCTTCAATTTGGCAAAGAAAATAAGACCTTTATCAATGCAAGATACATTATTTTAGAAGTTAAAAAAGGGATGAAGCATACCTCAATAATAATCCACAAGCCACATAAGGGCATGTCGTTCATCAAATCTTTCTTAGCCTTTGTATGCGTCACCCGGAGCGTAAACCCCCTTATAAGACACATGTAAACAGTACACCCCAATTGAAGTCCTCAACCTTGTCGAAGACCCCAATTGAGGTCCTCGGCCTCGTCCAAGAATACTAAGTTCACCAAATAGTGAACGTATACCTTCGTAGCTTAATCCGAAAAATGGATATGCTTAGCAAAAGGGCTAGCACTATCCGGACTTCTTGTCAGCTAAATATGTTGAAGACTCAAACTTTATACTTACACTTTTCGAGGTCCATCGAGGAATCGGGTATAAGACTCCTTCTCCTATACGGTTTTGATTCCAAGCCATTCCATGTCCTTAGAAACTTTTCTGAGTGATATAACATTTTTCTCTCGAGTGTTATAGAATCTACTATATATGTTTCCGATTGTTTCGATTGACTGATTAACTCGGAAAGCTTACGTCCGTATGCCTCTTCACACTCGGTTCCGAGTCACTCAACACTCAGGTACATCACATGTTCAAACACTTCCGTTCACGCACATAAACTCAGGTCCGACTTGATGTTACGGGAATTACACTTGTTAATTCTCTATTTCAAGTCGGCTTATTTAGTTTGAACCTTGGTTAGTATAGATCAAGTTTGTTTACTCCGATCTTCTACTTGACTTGATTACCTTCTAGATCGACTTAGATGGAATTTTGAGTATCATGGATATTAGACTCAAAATTTTCCATTCCTTTTCTAACTAAGATAATTAGTCATTTAATTATCTTAATTATGTTATTATCTGTGTCTAATCTTAGACCAAAGTATTTTATACTTTGAGAACCGAATTGATTTACTTTTGCAAGTTATTCAAACGAGGCTATCCTAATTTTGAATAGCAAAACTAACCGGCTTGAAAACGTCAAATCACCAGCGAGACAAGGCTTTTTCCACCTCGACCTAGCCCCGGACACTCTGTCGGGATTGTCCGTTTCCAAAATTCGAAATCCGCAACACCAAGCTCTACGATGGTTTCCACGTTATTTTTAAAGACACTACCGGATGTTTTAGGACTTCCAAAGGAGTCAAGAACCGTTGTTCAACGTTCATATCTCAACGGATATTTTCCGAGTGACTCGGAAAATCCTTTACAAAGGTCACAAAGGACTTCTAGTCGGAAGATGGACACAACGGCTAAGTCTGCTTGGTCACCTATAAATAGAAGCCAACTTTGAAGACTTAAAGATTGCCAAATCTATTGTTAATACACATACTTGAGCAAAAGTCATTGTATTCATTCTCAATCTTCTACTTACAACTCCAATTCCGTATTTAATAACTTTCTTAGTTGTAAGGTCTTGTACTCGATTACAAACACTCTCTTTCTTACTCTCTACGTAAGGTCCCTTGGCTGAGCTATAAGGGTTAACTCAGCTCGGTTGTCTCTAATTGTAAGGGTTATCTCGGTTAGGAAGTACTAGATCGAGATAAGGGAATTTCTAAGTCTAAGAAAAACTTGTAAGGAGTTGCTTAAGGGAGCAACTTGGGTCAAGTTAGTCTACCGTATTTTGTGGACTCAAAATAGTGGATTTAACTTCGTGCTTGGATTAACACGGTCCGTGGTTTTCTGCCCCGGGAGGGTTTCCACGTACTTTCGAGTTATTACTTTTCCGAGTGCATTCTAGACTTAGACAGTTTTAAAGTTCTATTTAATCTGTTTCTTCACTCTTCACTGAATTACGAGTTAGTACTTTTACGAGCTCATCCTTGACTCTCGCTCACCTCGGATTCATATCTATTTTAAACTCAAGCAAATTTCATCATCACCCTATTCACCCCCTCCCTCTAGGGTGACTTAGCCTGTCCCTGAGCAAACCTTCATATGTTATGCCCAAATCTTAACATTTTTTAAGGCCTCAAAAAGAAGAGTGTATTTAATGAAATCAGTCAAGGAAACCGACTAGTAATGGGACAAAAATGGTGACGCAAATAGTCATGATTTTTTACAACTCCGGATCATACACAAAAGGTTCCCCCAAGAAGCCCAAACCCAAAAGAACAACAACGTCAAGAGGAGTGATGGTCATTTCCCTAAAAGGAAGATGAAAGGTGTTGGTGGTATCCTAAAACCATTCGCTCACAGCCCGGGTTGGCTGGCGCTCCTTCTTGTCACATAAGTGGTTTAAAGCAATAAAGAAATAACCAAACTCGACACTTGTTCATGATGTTCTCTAAAGGGTAGTTCCTCTCCTTAAACATCTCCATAAATTATCGGATAGCCCAACTACTCTGAATAATGCCCCTCTACAAAATAAAAATCCAACACGATGTTAGTAGGACTACCACTTTAAATATGCAAAGAAAGAAGCTCAAGCCAACAAGCTTATTGAAGGAGAAAGAACAAGCGAACACACATAACTCTTGGCTTCAACCAATAGATCACTAAGGTTCCACTCATTATGAGGACGTCATTCTCTTTCCAAGAAATTATCATGAACTAGGCGTTCGACTATTGTCCTCCTAATAGGATGAGCTCATCTTTGAGATATTTTGAGGGGTTGTGTATGAAAACCAAGTTTTCCCAAAGGCAAGTATGAGCAAACTAAGGCAAGGATAGAGTAAGCAAGACGAAGCAAGTCAAGCGTGCAAAATGAAAGCACCAACCCATCCTTTTATAGGCAAGCCGAGCCAAACATGACAAGCATACAAGAAAAAAGGCAAAAAGTTAGAGGAGACCAAGCATGGAGTCCAAAGAGCACGTCGAGACAAGACCTCGCTTAAAGGCTGGCTGGCACCAACTATGGGGGTTCATCGGCATCCCCTCGGTGGCGTTTTGCGGGCATAGCTGGTGGCTAGGCTTGTCGGGTTTAATTACGTGTGGCAAGTGGGTTCCTATAACTATATGCATGCAAGTGGGTCTTTGCACCAACAATATCAACTTTATCATATCAAATTTTCAGTCTATCTTCAACTGAATTATTCGGGTAAAATATTAAACTTTTATGAATACAATTGTAGTCCGTATACTAGTGTATTAGTACAAGAGGATTATGAAGCCAAGCTTTAGATCAAGAGATGATTAGAGCTTGAGCGAGAAAATCACCGAGCTTTAGGAGTTTGATCAAGCCCAACTCAGGACCTTCTCATCGCACTTTAGAATTCACACATCACGATAAAGTCCATGCCCTCATCTTGGAGTTTGGGTTCGACAGTGACTAACCTAGACACTACAAATTTAGCTACGTTCAAAGTAATTCCCCAAAAGCGAGATAAGTACCCTCTAGCGTGTAGTTTGACCCTTCATCTTTTCAAACTTATTCAAAGTAAGGGCTAACTATAGACACCTAAAACATGTCATTATTATCTCTTTTATTTTTGAATTTGATTTTGTGAGCCCAATGACGAAATCCCAAACATGTTTGCGGATTCGGATCATCGTTGTGCTCTAATTAGCGTGACGGAAGCCAATAACCAAAAAAACCCTTTATCAAAAAAAAAACCTTATTTGCTTAAGGGCGATCCAAAACGCATTTTTCGACCGGGTCAACGCTCTATAGTTAATCTTAGCCGTGCTGCGCATCGGCTCGATATATTCAAAATGTTGCGTTTCATCTTCAACGTCCAATCGAGACATGGAGCTAATTTTGTTGGTACGATATCCCATTGACCAACGTCGCATTTCATGGCAAACATTGGCGAAATGCTGCGTTTTACTCCAAGCGGCCAATTAAAACACATAGCTCACTTTCACAAAAAGACGCCCTTCTTGACCGATACCACATTTTAGAGGAGTTTTCCCACAAACGCTGCATTTTGCTCAAGAGTGCAGCTGCAACACGAAAGGATGGTTATACTATATGGCACCGTTTCTTCATCGGTGTCGCGTATCTCGATGCTCTCCGAGATCCAAGTTCAAGGAAGATTTGGTCATGTTTTCTTGATTTTTCTGGTCTGCTTTCTGGTTGATTTTGATAGTCTGTTTTAAATGAACCCTAGGTCATTTTGTGACCTAATTCTCCACTATAAATAAAAAGCTTAAGCTCTAATTTTCCAATGGCCATTTCCTATCTCGTTATGCTACTAAAATCTTTTGAAATCTAACTAAGAGCTATTAAAAGCTTTATGTATTCTAATCTCTTGGTTTCCTCTTATCTATTCCTCATTACATTACCGACATTCGATCCCTAATCCTTCATCAATTGCATACATCATTCCACCTTCATAAGAGTTTACAAAAAGTCATTTTCAATTTACCACCGTCACGCTACAAATTTTGGTTCGAGACCCAAATCAACAAGTGGGATAACTCGAGGGCGGTACATCCGCTTTTATTTCTTACGGTTTATTTAAATTACATTATTTATTGCCTTTGGTATTGTGGAGAAGAGATGTAATCGCTTTTAATTCCTTCCCTCCCAATGAAATCTTTTTATTTTCTTTCGCTTTGTTTCAGTTTTCTTTTCGCTTTTCTTTATTGCTTTTATTTACTTGCTTTCATATATGCTTTTATCGTTTTCTTAAGCATGCATTGTTTGATTTAATTTCATATTTTAATATGTTCTTCGCTTGTTTGTAACACTTTTCCTAAACTCACTTCTCAAATTAGTAAAGGTCGTCTATTGACAGGCGGAATTGAAGGGCTTATCCGTATGTTTTGTACCTTCACTCCTGAATCTAGGCCGATGGAGTAATGTTTTAAACCTCTTTCAAGCTTAGTCATTTCCATATTAAGATTGAAAGAGTCTTTTATTTATTTTTGTTAGTTTTTATTTCCTAAAACCGATCGGTGACTTGTATTTTCCATTTTATTTCTCTTTTGCTTGCCCCTCCACATTTCTAACTAATAATTTAAAAAAATAATTTTATTTCTTACAATTAAGCCATGGATCGAGACCGACCACCATAGTCACAACCCATGGCTGGCATCGAAACCGTACGGTGTTGTCTCTTGTCGGCACTGGACAGGTTGTCGAGCGAGGCTTTGGTCCAAGCTGGTTTTTTCACACCTAGCCCAAAAGCCTTGCGATGAAATGGATTTATTCTATTTTGCTTTCTTAAAGTTGTGAAATAACATCCCAAGGCTACTTAAAATAACTTCTAAAATAAGTGATCAATAAAATCGCCAATCGCCATTACTTAATCTATTTTAAATCACATTATAAAAATCACAAATCCTTAAAAGAGATACATTCTCATTTCTAAAAATTATCTTCTAAAAATAATTTTCAAATCATTTAGAGAGACTCGATATTCGTGGGGAAACACGGTGCTGGTCCGGTCCCACGGGGATGTGGCGCCATGGTTTCTACGGATGTCGGGTGAAAGGCTAAGCTAAAGTTCAACTTTGTCCCAAATGCCTCTTGGAGTTTCTTCAACAATCTTACTTGGAACCTAGTATCACGATCGGATACTATTAATTTAGGCACTCGTGTAGTGTGAAAATATCTTGTAAGTAAGCATTGGCAAGTCTGGTCTAAGGTCCATGTATTCTTTATGGCTATAAAGTGTGCAGTCTTCGTTAATCTATCCACAATCACCCGGATGGCATTGTTTCCCGGTTGTGTTCTTGCTGGTCCTACTATAAAATCCATGAAAATGGAATCCCATTTTCATTATGGTATATCTAACAGTTGTAGAAGACTTCCAAGGCATTGATGTCTGTTGTTTAACCCATTGGCAAGTCAAACATTTGGTCACATGTTCAGCTACCTTTTGCTTCATGTTACTCCACTAGAATATCAACTTCAGGTCCTTGTATAATTTGTTTCCACCAAGGTGCACGGAATGTGGGGTATTGTGACTCGCATCAAGAATCTTCTGTTTAAGTTCTTCTATTGTTGGAACACACATATGGTTATGAAACCTTATAATCCCATCTTCGTGAATTATGAACCCAA
This sequence comes from Talinum fruticosum, assembly GCA_021018815.1. NCBI lineage: Eukaryota > Viridiplantae > Streptophyta > Magnoliopsida > Caryophyllales > Talinaceae > Talinum > Talinum fruticosum. The sequence continues at coordinate 11,249,814 of JAITYX010000006.1, read as the reverse complement.
CTACTTTCCCCGTTGAGATCTCTGTCTTTATCTCCAATTGAGGGTCTCATCTTTGAGCTTCTTAAATCTCCTCTATAAGGGTGGATCAAACTTCCATAGCATATAGTGTTGACTTTTCGTCCCTCACTATCACATTGATTTCCAATTTGTTAAACTCTTCATGTAGTTCAAAAGGCGAGTTAAAGAAGTTGATTGACGAGTTGGATATGGCCTACGGCTTAGGGCGTCATCTACCACATTTGCATTTCCTGGGTGGCACTGAAAATTCACTTCGTAATCCTTAAGAAACTCCAACCATCTTCTTTGTTTGAGATTTGTATCTTTTTACAAGAATATGTATTTGAAGCTTTGATGATACGTGAATATTTCGAGTATGGACACCACAGAGGTAATGTCACCAAAGCTTCAAAGCAAAGGCTATCGCCGGAAGTTCCAAATCATGTGTTGGATAGTTTTTCTCATGTGGCTTTAGTTGAAGCGTGGCATAAGCTATGACTCGACCTTCTTACATTAATACACACCCTAAACTATTTCGGGATGCATCGCTGCATATAATGAATTGTTCATTGTCTTTTGGTAAAGCTATAGGTGCCATCATTAGTCTTCTTTTAGCTCCTCAAAGGCCTTCTCGCATTTGTTCATCCATTCATAACGAACTGATTTTCTCATTAAGTTCGTGAGAGGCATAGCAATTCGGAGAAATCTCGAACAAACTTCCTGTAATATCCTACCAATCCTAAGACGCTCATGACTTCACTTGCATGCTTTGGTCTAGGCCATAGCATTATTACTTCTATCTTTTGTTGGTTAAAAAACACTCCATCTTTAGAGACCACATGACCTAAGAAAGCCACTTTTTCTATCCAAAATTCGCATTTCTTGAGCTTGGCATACAACCGATTCTTTCTCAATAATTCGAGAACTATTGTTCAATGTTGAGCATGATCTTCTAGGGTTTTTAATATACCAGTATGTCATCAATGAAAACTACAACGAACTGGTCTAGGTAAGGGTTAAAAACACGATTCATAAGGTCGATAAAAGCTGTTGGAGCATTAGTAACACCAAATGGCATCATAACAAATTCATAATGTCCATATCGGGTTCTGAATGTTGTGTTGGGTATATATCCCTCTTGAATACGGAGTTGACGGTACGCTGATCGAACGTCTATTTTAGAAAAGGTGCTAGCTCCTAGTACTTGGTAAAAAGGTCATCGATTCGAGGCAAAGGTGTGAGACCCGAGATTTTAAGTAGCTTAATTATAGGATTAAATTAAATTAAGTAATAACGCTATGGCCTAGACCAAAGATAAATTACATTAGCTTTTTCTACCCTTACCTTGAAGTAATCCTAACAACAACAAAAAAAGAGAGAGAAAAGTGAAAGGAGGATATTATATGAGTAAGTGATATGCGGGATTAATTTCAAGTTAAGGTTGTGTTGGCGTGCCCGGTGAAACCACAACAAAGGATAAGGTTTAAGGGGAAAGAGTGGGGAAAGAACTCAAGAAAAAGAAAGAGGAAAGTCTAGGGAAAAGGAGAGAAGAGGAACCGAAACAGGAGCAGGGGAGTGATAGAGAAGAAGAGGAGAGGGAGAACAGAGCAAGAGAAAGAGAAAGAGAGAGAGAGAGAGAGAGAGAGAGAGAGAGAGAGAGAGAGAGAGCGATAGCAAGGAAATTAGACCACCAGCGAGCAAGAAGGCCGCGGTCGAGGCAGGCGTTGGGTATAGAGAAGAGCGTCGAAATAGGGACTTGACCGAGGCGAGCAGCGAGTAAGAAGAAGAAGCAACAGTTTAGTAATTTCGACGACCTGGGCTAATATGAAATTCAGCAAACCTTCAATCCCTAATTCGAGGTGGGTGGTCTTATGCTCTAAATTAATTGTAATTTTGAAACCCAATTGCATTTTATTATGAATATTGAATGTTTGTTCTATAGAATGAATTTAGGAAATAGCTAGGGCTGAATTAGAACCCGAGAGAATTTGATTGTGTGTTGATGCTTGGTGGAGTTAGGTTGTATAGGTCTAAGGAGTAATATGGAAATTTTAGTTAGCAATTAAGGATGAAGGAGTGGTGATTTGGATAGACATTATGAGTTAATTAAGCCTTAGGGACTTCCTGAATTATCTTTGTTGGAAGGTAACTAGCAATATTCGGAAATAATGATTTGGGGCATAAAGAGGGAATATGAGTTCATCTTGATTAATGCACAATTGAGTTATGGAAGTGGAAAGCTGGTGATTGTTGGGTTAAATTGAGTTGGAGACATATCTAAATCCTTGAGATGGAACGAATAAGAGGAACCAAAGGAGCTTGAGTAGTGAAATAAGATTAAGACCTATATGGCTAAGTATGGGCAAGAATGAGTTGATTAGCAATACGGGGACATGATTTGAGAAATTGAGGCAAGTATGGAAATTTGCCAGGAGTGGGACTTTTTGATTAAAGGTGTCCTATTTGTGGTTATTGTTGCTAAGAGGAGTTATAGTTCCTGAGTTCGTGTGCTACAAAATTAATTGAGCGAGAATAAGGACGAATATGAGCGGATGCTAGATCCTTTGCTGAATCCTTAAGATAAGATGCTAGCTTGAAATGTGAATCTTAATATGAAGATGTTTTGACTTGATTATAAATCACGCTTAAAAATAGTTTTGAAAAGAGTTCAAAAGTTTAAGCAAATCAATACTTGAGTAATATTGTTGATAATCGCATTTCGGACTTGAAATATGTTCTAAGAAAGTGAAACGGATTTGAGAAAGTTAATTGATAGGGGTGGCACGTGGTGTGATGCCTTCTACTGTGTTAAACTGTTTTGAGATGGTTGAGTGAAACCAATGTCATGAATGAACATGTTCAAAATTGTTTTGAATCAACTTGGTAGGATCATTTAGCATACTGAAGGATTCTAACTGTGGTCCTCATCTCGCGAGGATGCCCGGCCGAAACTTCGAGGGAAGGGTTCTAACAAGGGTCCTGGGGATTAGGATGCCCGATAAGAGACTTTGTAGAAGATAGGTCACGGGAGTCTTTATTCGGGTCACGCCTCGGAGAAACTATGAAGTCTAGTTCGAGTCCGTAGAGTGTAGAAAGTTGATTCATTTTTTAAAGAATTGCTAATGGTAGCGAAACCGTGTTTCAAATTATTTAAATATTGTGATCTTTAAGCTACAAGGGATTTCATAGAAAAGTATCTAGATTTGTATTACGTTACTTTATTTTTACTAATTTCATTATTATCATTAGCATATGTAAAGAATTTCCGTTTTAAGAGTGTAAGACTCTCCTAGGTGAAAAGCGCTGAATAATCCTTATATAGGTGCAAAAATCAAAATACATAATGAACCTCTTTGACTTGGTCCAATTGTTGCATTTTAGCCAAAGTTCGAAATTACCTTCCATTCTTAGGTTGGTCCAATAATAGCATTTTGCATTAGGCAAATTCAAGTTTAATCTCAAATTGGTCAGTCCATTCTATAGCCAAAAAACAAAATCATCTCAAAGTAGGAGAGTCCAATCTCGTATTTCATTTTATATTAGCCAAAAAATAAATTCATCTCAATTAGGTGAACTCTTTTATGCATTTGGCCAAAGTCAAAATCATCTTAAAGTAGGTGAGTCAAATCTTGCATTTCATTTCGCATTACCCTAAAGTTCAAATCATCTCAATTAAAGTCAGTCCAGTCACTTTTGCATTACCCAAAAATAAAATAATCTCAATTAAGGTGAATCCATTCACTTTTACATTAGCCAAAAATAAAATCATCTCAATTAAGGTGAGTCCATCCATTTTATTTTTACAGTAGCCAAAAGTCCAAATCATCTCAATCGGGGTGAGTCCATTCATTTTTGCATTAGTCAAAATTAAAATTCATCCCAAGTAAGGTAAGTCTGTTCATTTCATTTTCGCATTAGCCAAAATAAAATTCATTTCATCTCTCATTTAGCTAAAACAAATTCATCTTCCATTAGGATGAATCATCACACATTAACTCATAAAACATCGGTGCATACATTCCATTTCATTTGTTTTGCATCACCTTATGTGCATCGAAATAAAAGAACGTATCATTTTATCTCCTCTTAGGATACGTTGTTCTTCGGGTCAAGCACTTAAGCCCCATCTCCCCTAGAAGTTTTCCATCAGCCAATCCCGCACACACTCTTTTGGGATACGGGATAGGTAATCCAACTAAAATCCGGAACCAAGCTGAAAGGGGTTAAGAAATAGGAAGTCTACTGCAACTCGGTACGATCAACACCAATACGTCCCACACCTACACGATATCGGTGCGCCGCCCAAGGTTTAAACAAAATCTTCCTTAAAAAATGGCCAACTAGCCAAAGAAAACCCCTGTCATGACCTTGATGAAAGATACCGCTACTAAAATATAAGCCAAGATTGAGGCTCAAAATAAGGAGATTGAGTCAATCGTAGAAACCCTCAATGTCATACACAAATAATTAGAGAAGAAATCAAAAGAAGGAGAACCCCGCCATGAACCTCAGCCCAGGCCTCGATCCGATCCATGAATAGATCGGATAGATAAGATGTTAAGTCCTGGATGTTCAATAAGTACTATTAGGCCTAGGGATTTACTTCAATCCCTAAAGGCAAGTTACCCCAAAAATCACCATGCCTAACATCAAGTTCCATGGGGCTAAAAGCCCTCATCAACACGTGAGGAACTTTATAGGGGCAATGGCTTTAAAGAATGTATCGGAGGACACATACCACGTCATCGTTCCATCAACATTTAGCACGAGACCTCATGAAGTGGTACAATGATGTCGGCCCACATAAGGTCACAAACTAGAAGGATCTTTGTCGGAAGTTCCTACATCAATACTCCTATAATACTAATCTACAGTCACTCTTCGGGATCTAAAGTTAATCAAACAAAGAGACAGTGAAAGCTTCACCGACTTCCCGAGTCACTAGAGAGCAAAAGAAGCCCATATGACTGATCGACCATCTGAAAAATATAAGGTTAGAATCATCATTAAGAACCCGGAGACTGCCTACCATAAGCACCTAAAGTTCTTGCCCATCATGGACTTCAAAACACTTAGAGAAGCTGGCATGCTCGTAGAAGAAGAATAAGCTTCAACCGATTCGAAGCTTACTTTTTCCTTTTTCCATATCCGGTGTAATGTTTATTTCCTTTTCCGATCTTCCAAAAAAAGAATAAAAAAGAATAAAATTAATACATCCTTTTTGAACTATAAAGGCTCGAGTTCCGCTATAGCGGATACGTAGGAAGCCCATGAAGTCCGGCCCCAATTCTAATCTTGATTCCCATTTCCATCTCCAATTTCCCAAAATAAAAGCCACTTTGCAAGAAGTCAATCCGAAGTATGCCATTCTAATCTAGCACCAAACCATCAAGTCTGCAAGTCCACTATTCATCGTCATCAACAATACATTGTAGTGCAAACGACTTTCTTTTCTTGGACTCTACTTTGGGGAATAAGGGCTAAAGTGAAAATTTTATCTTTGTCATTTTAAACTTTTTTGCATCATCTTAAGAAAAGAAATCATTGGTTCTTAGAATAGAGTCTTGCATTAATATCCTTTGCATAAGTCAAACTCTTAAAAATACAATATCGAATAAGAAAGTACCCTATAAGGAATTATTTAATTAAGCAACATAAAGCATTAAGTCAGCATCATGGAGGTCACCATTACCGCTACCTTCAAAAGGAATCTCCTATCGAAGCTAGTCAACTTTCAAACATATGAGAAGAGCTAAACACAAGCACCCAAGAAGAACATGGGGTTCTCATTATCAAAAGGATCATACAATAACTCCAACAATACTCGGAGGAGACACAAATCTTGTACCATACAAACAAGGGAGCTATTAGCACACAAACTAAAAGCTCAAATTTAGAGCGAGGCACATAACCTCGGGGAACATCATATTTCAAGCGAGCGTTCAGCGAGACTTTAGGTCATCCAATGACCGAGTCTAGGCAAGAATTTCTATATAAAGATAAGCATCCGGAAGTTGAGCTTCTAGCCCTACAGCGATCAAGGTTTAGACACACTCCGGTCGAGTCTCGGGCTCAATAGCGGTCATGGTTCGGATGAACTCCGGTCGAGTCTCGGACCCAAGAGCGAGTCAATGTTCGGACACCTCGTCAAGTCTCAAACCTAACAATGGTAAAGGTTCGGACACTTCCAATAGAGCTTCACACCTAGTAGTGGTCAAGGTTCGGACAACCCCTGTCGAGCTTCGGGCTCAACAGCGAGTCGGGGTTCGAGATACATCCAAGTCGAGTCCCGGACTCCAAGAGCGGTCAAGGTTCGGACACCACGTCAAGTCTCGGACCCAAAGCGGTCGACGTTCGGACAACTCCGTCGAGCTTCGAGCACGAGTAGTGGTCAAGGTTCGGACACCCCATCGAGTCTCGGACCCAGCAGTGGTCAAGCTTCGGATAATATATCGAGCTTTAGGACAAGTAATAGTCAAGGTTCGGATAAATACCGTCGAGCTCCTGGTCCAACCGTTGTCAAGGTTCGGATGTCCCTAAATTAAACTCCATGCCCAACAACGGTCAAGGTTTACACACAAAGCCAAGACTTCAAGACCATTCCGTAACCAAGTCAAGGAACCACATTTGAAACGTGATCCGGTTACAAATCGTCTTTAGGTAACACTTGAAACTATTTACATTCAATTATTAGCTAACAAAATTGTTAGTGAAGAAAATATTAGCCAAGCTTCACACTAAGAACGATCAAGTACCAAGTAAGTACGCTTTAGTGTCTACTTTGACCTTCGTCTTGCGGACTCAATCAAAGTGAGGGTTAACTATAGACACCTAAAATGTTTCATCCCTTTTTGTAATTTATTTATTTGTTGGCCCGATGATGAGATCCTGAGTGCTTGTTTGAGGATTTGGATAATAGATCGAATTTGATTGGTGCGACGGAGACAAGTAAACCACAAAGAATCCCTCAAGCACCAAATAAATAGCTTTTTGCCTTAGATCAATTGAAAAATCCCTTTTTCTTTCGAATGGTCCAAGCACGGGAAAAGCTTCCGGAGACAACGGAGTCTAATGTTGTATACCGGGAAATTCTAAATTAAGAATTCTGCATTTCACTTGAGTCCAACAAGACAAGGAGTCGAAGACCTCAAGACGACGTTAGACGCTACGAGTTCATAATCACAAGCATTAAAGTGTTGCATTTTGGCTCCAAGACAGTCCACCTGAGACTAGGAGCACACATCCCCAGACACCACATAAATAGCCTTTGACCTTTGGGCTGATCCAAAATCCCATTTTCTTTCAGTAGGACCAAGCTTAGGTTTCGCTCCCAACCAAGAACCCCAAAATCGCACCAAAAATAAAACCCGCAAAAATGGAAAACCGCCAAAATGCTAACTTTCCATTTTTTAGAAAGTTGCTATGGTAGCACCCCTTCATAGCACTAAGAATGTTGTGTTTTGGTCAAGACTCCTGTAGCAGCACGGAAAGGGCACAAAACCCTAGAAAACCACTGCATAGTTGCCGCCCACTATTACCTTTTTCGCCTCAAAACACTCGTGTTTTGGCTCGAAGACTCCCTTCATAGCACGTAAGGGCGCAAAACCCTAGGTAGCACCCTGGTGGCCAGCGCCCCTACCCGATGTTTTTCCGGTTCTATAACGGTTCTATTCGATTCAATCTTCATATTATCTTGGCCCAATTTTGTACCTTGCTTTGGACGCCTGGTCGAGAGCTAAACCTAGGTCATCTATGACATATTCTCCTCCCTATAAATAGAGAGCTTAGGCTCTCATTTCAGCAACAGACTAAACCCTAAAAGTCATACTTGCTCAAACTTGCCTCAAAGCTACTCGAATACTCCCTTTGGTATTCCGATCTCTTAGACTTCTTTTAGCTTATTCCTACTCTACTCTCCATTCCAAACTACTTTTGAACCAAGAAACTCCATCATTCGTACATCCTTTACCTACCTATACGCGGAAATCACAAAAGCCTCCCTCAATTCACCACCGTCGTATCACCGGATCTAGATTCGAGATCGAGGTCGGTAGGTGGGACAACTCGAGGGCACTAATTTAATCTTCAAAATTGTTTACTTGTTTATTTATGTTTTCTTTATTGCTTTCCATATTGTGGACTGGAGATGTAATCGCATTTAAATTCCTGCCCCCGATGTAATCTTTTTGTTGTCCGCCTTTTCTTGTCTTTTTGCTTTTACTTTCTTTATCGCTTATCTTTATTTGCTTTTTATTCCTTTCGTTCATATTTTGGCTGCTTTGATATCATTTTGCATGTTATGTGCTTCTCTTTGACATTATTTTAGTTCACTATATGAATTAGTGATGGTCGTCTACGGACAGGCGGAACGGAAGGGCTTAGCCTTACGTTTCATAACCTTGCCCCGATACTAACATTGGAAGAGCAAATTTTATTTTATTTTGTAAGTTTTTGTCTTTTAAAAATAGATTGGTGACTCTGTCTTTTCAATTTATTTTTATTCAAATTGCATTGCTTCTCGGGTTTTTCTCACTATAGTTAAAATTTTAAGGTTCCCGATATGCGAGCTAGGCCGGAGGCCAAGGCTGATTTCATCGCCACGGCCCTAAGGCCGATGCCGCTAACCCCTAGGTGCTGGCTTCAGCCAAGCACTGTGAGGTCGATAGTGGCGGCTTCGGTGCAAATTCGTGTTTTCACACCGATGTGGCCCTAAATCATCACGACAGATTTAAAACTCTATCTTTTTATTTTGTTCAGTTAAGAAATAATATCCCGGGACCTTGTAAAAATGATTCTAAAAATAAAAAGATTAATAAAAGTGTCATTCAAATCTGATTTAATTAATTTGATCTCAATTTAATAAAACTCAAAATTATTAATAAAAGGTTCATCCGCATTTTTTCAATAAACTTCCAAAACCATCTACAAAAACCATTCTTTAAAAAAAGACACTATACATGTAGGCAAGCTCGGTCGGCTCCCTATTGGTCGTGGTTCCTACAACCACCAACACGCAAATTACTTGGGTCAAACAAATTTGAGAAACCAACACCAAGTTAACAAATCCCTCCTTATTTCGAGTTGGACACTTTTCAGTAATGGAAGTTCGGACACTACACTCTTCGGACACTAAAAGCAATTTGAAACAAACATATTTCATATACCACCAACAAGCAAATTACTTGATTGAAATAGATTTGACATGCCTACACCAAGTAAACAAATTACAAATCATTTCAATTCTGAACTTTTTAGGAATGAGGAATTTTCAGTTCATATACTACGGTTTCCACTCGGGCGAGAAAAAAGGGAAAGAAAAAGAACTCAGCTAACATATATCACCCTTTCTTTTTCTTTTTTTTTTTTGGATATATCATATCTTATGGATCAAAAGCGAGATATACCATATCATATGGATCAAGATTAATTGGATACCTGATTAGAGGATAGTCCAACTTTTTTTCCATTTTTTAGGTTATTGCATTTACAAGGTAATTTCTTTTGGGTTATTTGCCAAATGAGACGATCATATCAGTTTTCTAAAAACGTAATAACCTTCGGTTTCGCTTTTCGTTATGGTCACGTATGATGTACCCATGTCTTGTAAACTATTTCTCGTTTTTCAATAAATAACTTCAGTTGATGTCGAAAGACATGCAAGAGACTTTATGGAGGCAGCTAAGAAGTTTTAGTTGCATTTCATTGGTAAGCAACGTGAAGACCGACCATCCTACATGCCCGAACTATTTATTCTACTTGTCAATTTTATGATATTAGGAAAGGTAAGATAGAGTTGATTAGGAAGCAAAAACAACTTATTGATGCTTGGAGGAAAGAACTGAAAGACCAACGTAAGAGGCATAATAGCTTTGAATTTTAAATATTGTTCCTGACCTAAGTTATTATTTAGCACCTCACTTATCCAATCACCCTTGACCGTTGCATATAATGTGTGTACTCAATCATGATGGTTGGGGATTCCTAAGCTAATAAAGATCACCTGATATCAGTGTAGTAAGGTTTCAACTAGTGGAAGCCCCTCTCAAATACTTCTTGATCCTTCATATTGACACTCAGCAAAACAGTGGACTCATATACGAACCGTAAGATCATTAAACCATCAACAAAGATACTTAAGTGAAAATCAAACTTATGCTGCCAAAAATACTAGTCAAAAATTCAAATTAAGTGTATAGCCACACATGATGCACTGACTTGCCAAGGTAAATTCTTGAACAGTAGTAGTTGTTACTTCAAACAATTAAGGAAGGCTTCTAAATTCTGTCAGCATTACTTAGAAAATGACAAGAAAAATTAACATGAAGTTACAAAACCAGTTGAGAAAGATGAAACATAAAAATTTTATTGCGTAAAAAGGATGACCATGATTCATCACTTCAAGATAGAATATACACTTAAAGAGCATTATAGATATGGCCTAGTTCTAGAAAATGTGTCACAAGGATTCACTTATTTCTATGGGGCTATATACTCTGATTACGTATATGATTTCCCTTGTTCTCATCTATAGCTCTATTAGTGACTATTTCAGTCGAACAATCCCTGAAAAATGCCATCCTCTGACATGAAAACTACCTTGCACCTAATAAGCACCTACATTTTACAGCTACCATATACAAATGAACCTGAATGTCCTTGAAAACGATTCCTCAAAATGCAGAAGGAATGTTGGAAGTTAGAACATTTAATGTTCTCTATATAGGGAGCATAATGCAATGTCCTGGAATGCAAAATAAGATGAAAGACGATGAAGAAATAAACATGCATACCATGTGAATCTCAAAAAAGCACAAACATGATCTAGGGATTCCAATTAATCATAAATATAACGAGCTTCTATGTATAGTCATGCCAAGGTGACACTTGTACCTCGACAAAGATTTAGAAATCAAGTCTAACAACTCAGGACACATATGCGATCCGTGTAAACCCGAATACAAGCTTTGTTCAACTAAATGACACTTTAATAATTTAAAAAACACAAAACTAAGAATTGGTGTCTCCTTATACTTCAATGTTGTCAAGGACTCCTAATACATTACTAATTTCATAATCTATGGTCTATATAAGTCTCTACTCATACAAAAACCATGGTCTAAATTAGTTCCCTCGGCATTTTTGAGACTCGGATCGAGCACAACAGTGGCATTACAAAGAGAATTACCTAACATTAAATAAACTGGACTTTTAAATTTCAAATTCTAAAGAAAATATAGAAATCCCTCCTCAATTTGATGTGAAGACTCCTACAAAAACATTCACATCAAGCCATGCTCAATAATTGCAAAATTAAGTTTCTAACTTCATTTCTTCAAATCATCAAACGAAAAATCATAAATTCAATGTCTTGACAGAATTACCAAATACCAAATTGTACAACAGAATTGCTTCCGCATCAAAAAATAACATCCAGAGGTATAAGATGAAAGAAAATGCAAGAATTCGAGTAATTCGATCAAAAGGAGAGTAATATTATTCACTAAACTGAAATCAAATTTGAAGATAGAAATATAAACAAAAAAGTACAAGAAGAAATGCACCTAGGGCTTGAGAACATGGATGATAGAAGAGTAACTTGATTTCACAAAGAAGACGAGTACACATATCAAAATCGTTGTTTATGAATGCTGCTTTGAATTGTTTCATCGCCTGCACCAACTTGACTAGATTCAGATCTAGGGTTCTCTCTCTCTCTCTCAATCTCTTTCTCTTTTGTACTGCTCTCGATCTCCTTGCAATTGATGACGAAGAAATACCAAGCCTAATCGACATGGTACCTGCAACATGGTACCTAAATTAAAAATCAATAATCTATGCTGATTATTCATGAAATTCAAAAATATGTCCAAAGACAATCACCAATGCGAGTGTAGCGAAGAATTTGGGTAGATAGCAAGTAACGAACATGGGTATGGCGTGAAAGAGAACAACAACGAAAGATTTGGGTATGAAAGTGAAGAAACGAATGATTCACAACAAGCGTAGAATTTTTTGGGGGGAGATCGTGAAAGACGAAAGGGTTTGGTTAATACAACCAAATTAAAAAAATAATTAAAATTATTCTTTTAATTTTTTATATTTCCATTCTTTCATTTTCTTCTTTATTTAATTAATTTTTTAATAATTATAATGTAATGTATACTGCTAAAAAGTAAGCATTACCAACAGACATCTTAAGTTAAAATATGCTATCGGAAATGAAATTGTAATATCATAAGATAATGTAACTATTGCTATTTCAATGACAATACCAATGGTTTAAATTTTTTCTATTGCTAATATTAATGACTTTTATCAACAAATAAGTAATTGTTACTATATCAATGACAATAGCGTAAGATCACTATATAAAAACAACTAAATAGCAATAGAAATTTTGACGGGTTTTCCAACGGAATTTCCCAAATTCAGACGAAAAACCCGTCGGAATTCCCCTCGACAAATAGAATTCCGACGGAGGTCAAAAAAACATTCCAACCGGAATCCCGTCGGAATTCTCTTTGGAAATACCGTCGGAGTGTCCGACGGGAAATTTCCGTCGAACACTCCCCGTCGCTCTTTTATGATTTTTTGTAGTGGATAATTTTAGTGTTGTTATACGAGTACCTTCCCCCAAATTCACTTGCTACCAAAAACCATAGGTTGGCAATTTTAACATTTCTTATATCGCTTGCGCGAATAAGGATCTTACATGCTTTACAAACTTACAACCGTGGTTATACGAATACTTTCCCCAACATTCACCTGCTTCCTAAAACCATCCTTCTTTCCCGCCTTTGGTAGCTCGGGCCAAAGTCCACCTCCAATAGTGAATAGCGCACGACATTGCCTTTTTGAGTTCCGCTCTCAACCTCGTGGCCAAAGTATGTCACTTTTAAGCTTTAAATTTTAAGCTAGAATTACCATAAAATTTCTTTTTCTTTCTCAGCCGAAGGCCGTGATGGCCAGCGCCGGCCAAATGATGGGGCTTTCGCTACGCAATTTTTCTAGTTCCTTGTTTATCTTCTCATTTGTCCTATGTGGGCATGCTAAATTTCATCCTTGGACCCAAACTCAATTTCCTCCAAGCCTAGGCGTAGCGCAAGAGTTGAGTGAAAGGCAGATTTTACTTGAGGGCCCATTTAGCTATTGTTGATATCCTTGTGAGCGGGTTACGCCACAAATTTGTTACAATTTGTAGCCTTCATTTGTTCCCACGGACAATGTTCTATTTTCGCTCCATAACTTAGGAGGAGCAAGAAGAAATAACCATGGGGTATCTTTACACCCAGTTCTTGGATATGAATTCATCCGATATTTAATATTTGGGATGAATGATGACACGATTGGTGAGTCTTCATTTGCCCTTTTGTGTGATTAAATTTCTTACGTGGAAATTAACTTTATCTCTATAGCTTCTTCCAGGCAACATCTACATTACAAGCCTTGATCTCGATGTACTTGAGGAGTTCCCACATTATGTGAGGATTCCGGAAATTCCTAAATTGAATGTGTGGGGCATCCACTCCAAAAAAAAAACTGAATGAGGTAAGAGTATTATATTCTTTTACTTTTATTTAAATGTTAAATGTACCTTACAACACAATAAATTTGCAGCATGATTGGGAGCAATCTCGAACCATGTCCATCAAACTCTAGTCGGCTATCAAAACCTTCAAGGACTTGTTTACGATTGGACGTTCCAAACATTTTGGGTGAGCTTAGTTAGTTAAAGAACTAACTCATGAGATTTTAGTAGATTTGCTAAACACTTGTTATTTTTAGGATCGCTGATTGAGGTATCTATCGGGAGGTTTTCTTGGGAGTTATGGGGCTCAAACACGTTCTTCTAGTTAATAGATTTTGTCCAGATAGCAGTATCTAGAGCCGATTCTTCTAAGCTCTCAAGGGCGCAGATGCTTTCAAGGTGGGGCCATATACATCCGTACCGGGCCTAGCTTTTCTACTACTCGGCCTAGCTCTTCCGAGGCCGGTATGGACGTTATGCCTTTGCAAGCACTTGACCCTTATGGCAATCCGTATGATTTCCATAAGATGTCGTACGGTGGACCTTATCATGAGGCCTCTTAATCGACTCGGGACCATGGGGCTAGCTCTTCGCAAGCTGCCAAAATAAAATAATAAAAGGCTTGGCCGAAATGGGCCACAACAAGAGAACAAAAATTGGCCCATCATACAAGGAATGCTTAAGCCGAAAAATTAAAGGGACTGGCTAGTTTGGCTGGCACTAGCCAAAACTCGGTTGAGTTCTTGGCCGACTGCATTGATGCGATGGAGAAGGATTTTGGTCCTATAATTTGCTATAAAAAGGGATTTGGTGGTCGGTCACCGAAAATAACATCTTTAATACTCCTCTGCAACTCCTTTAGAGAACAGTTCCTAATAAATTCCCAGTTCCATTGTTATTTCAATTCCTAATGATGAAATTCATCACTCAATTGGCCCGCTTAATGCATGAGATGAGTGGGGTTAACAAAGTAGGTTTTCCCCTATGGACTGAATACCCTATTCAACATTTAGTAGGTAAAGATCTACTTGACTCTATAAGGGGTTGCAATGACCTTTTGGGATCTAAAATACCATGTATTCAGGTTCGAGGATAAAGAATTATGTCCCTTTCCGGAAGAATTCGATGCCTTCATAGGCATTAATCATCTCACCAAACCCGTGTTTTCGACACCTTTTCTTAACATGTTTGAGACATACAAAAGCCTTCTAAAGCTGAATAACAAGAATCTAAGTTGGACTCGAATTAGGGATGAAGACCTAGATCCTAACTCTAAGTCATTCCGAGTACTACATGAAGATTTAGGTATAAACCTCAACCCTCCTATGTTTTTATTTGAAGTCATTCCGAGTGTTATAGAAACTCTCGTCTAACTTTTCATTCGTTTGACTAACTCAGAAACACATTATTGTATATCTTCTACACTAATGTTTTTTACTCACATAGACATCACTCGGAACTAGTACATGTTCAAATAAATTCTCTAACTCCTTTATTTTGAGTTCCGATCGCATATTTCAACACAAAGTGAATTACTACGTTAATTCCTTTTTCTAAGTCGGTTTATTTTTTGAGAATTATTTGTCTAGATCAAGTTGTTATACTCGATGTTCTGTTCTTTTAACTTGATCATTCTTAGGATTGACTTTGATGGAATTTGAGTATATTGAATATTAGACTTAGAAAGTTCCACTCTTCTAGGCCTAAGATAACTATGCACTTAATTATCTTAATTTAATTATTACTTGTGCCTAATTTTGTACCAAACTATTTTATATTTGCAGAACCAAAGTGGTTTACTTTTGTAGGTTATTCAAACGAGGTTATCTCATTTTTGAAATACAAAAGTAGCCGGCTTCTAGCTATCAATCACCAGCGAGACAAACTTTATCTACTTCGAACAGGGCTCGGACACCATGTCGTGGTTATTTGTTTCCAAATTAGAAAACTCCTATGCTAGACTCAACAAGTGGTTTCCACCTTACTTTTCGGACATCACCAGTTGACTAGAGTACCTTTTGGAGCCAAGAGCCATTGCACAACGTTCACCTCCTAACAAATCTTTTCTGCGTGACTTATAAGAGCCGTTAGAACGACCAATAAAGACTTTTGTTTGGACCAAGACACAACGGTCACTCTGTTTGGTCGTCTATTAATAGAAGCCACATCACAAGACTTGAAGATTGCTGGATTTATTGTTGAAACACATTATTTAAGCGAAAGTCATTATTTTCATATTCAAATCTTCTATTTACAACTCCTAGTTTGTAATTAATATTTTCCGAGTTGTAAAGTCTTATAAACAATTACATACTTCTCTTACTTTTTGAGTAAGGTCCTTTGATTGAGCTGTAAGGGTTAACTCAGCTCAGTTGTCCCTAACTGTAAAGATTGTCTCAGTTAGGAACTACTACATTAGAGAAGGGAACTTCGAGTCTAGGAACACATTATAAGGAATTGTCTAAGGGAGCAATTCGGTAGAGTCGATCCTTTGTATTTTGAGGATTCAAAATAGTGGATTTGACTTGGTGCTTAGATTAGCACTATTTATGGTTTTCCGCCCTATGAGGGTTTCCACGTATTCCCGAGTGTGCACATTTTTGAGTCAAATCTAGACTCGGACCCAATTGTTTATCTTTTTCAAGAAAAAGCTTCTAAGTTTGTTCAAATTTTCTCATCACTCTATTCACCCCATACTACGGTGACTTAGACTCTCCAGGAGCAAACCTTCAATTGGTATCGAGCCTAGTCTTTCAAGAAGGATCTAACAATCCAAAGGTCTAAAGATCGGACGACTCAAAACATTGGAGAGTTTGATGAAGCAAGGTCTTCCACTAGACCACCAAAGTTTAAAGGATCAAACTTCATGCACTTGGAAGAAACCGATGGAGTGCTTTCGATTGGACAACGATGAAGATGTTTGGAACATCATCCAAGAAGGCAACTATATTCCAATGAAGATGAAAGGAACAAGATCCGTGCCTAAAGAAAAATTTCAATACACCAATGACGAATCGAAGAAGTTCAAAAAGAACTTTAAAGAAATGAACATTCTGATGTGTGCTATTAGCTCGGAAGAGTACACAGAATGTTAGCTCGCGACCCAACCAAAGATGTGTGGGACACTCTTATCAACACATATGAAGGAACCAACTAAGTTAAACCGGCAAACATAAGTCGAGTATCTTCACAAATATAAGCTATTCAAGATGGAGCTCGAAGAAAACATCACTCAGGTGTTATTCACTTCACTAAGATTACAAACAATCTCAAATCTCTAGGTAGAAAGATTTCTCACAAAGAAATGTGCGAGAAAAATTTTGAGAAGTCTAACAAAGAGAAGATGGGGTCCCAAGGTGACAGCCATCGAGGAAGCTCAAAGTCTCTCTCAACTAAAGCCGGACGACCTACATGGGAAGCCGCTTACCCATGAGATTCACCTAGAAGAAGAGGATGTTGAGGTCAGCACCAAAAGGAACATTGCGCTGAAGGCCTCGTAAAGTAGAGAGGAGAGTCCGAGTTTCTCGGACTCAAAAGAAGATCTAATAGCACTTATTGCCCGAGGCTTCAAAAGAATGATAAAGCATAAGAAGTGGGAAAAGAGGCGAAAGGAAGAGTTCTACAACAAAGATAAGAAGGACAGAAAAGGTAAATATTCTTCCCCTTTGAATTTATCTTTAACTAAGAACACTGATCGTTTTGAATGAGGCATAAAAGATCACATAGTCAAGGACTATCCGAAGAGAAAGAAGGACAGAAAGAAGAACAAAGCTATGATGGCCACATGAAGGGATGACGACTAATCGAAGAAGATGATGATTGTGATGATTCAAAGTGTCTAATGGCACTCACGGACTCGAAGTTGAATCCGAGTCGATTCCGACAACTCGGACACCGAGGAAACAAGTCCTAAGAAGGTAACTCGAAAAGTACAAAAGGCCATTGGTACTTAGACAGTGGATGGTCACGCCACATGTCGGGAGATTCAAGACTATTTTCCGAGTTAGAAGATTTTAAAGGAGACAACCTAGTCAGCCTAGTTTATCTTATCAAGGGATTAAAGTGCAATCCGCTCAGGATCTCCCAGTTATGTGACCAACTCGCTACATTTTTTATGTATATACCAAAGAGACTAAGCTCTCGGGTAAGAGGTTAGGTAACACATATGCTATTCGTCTTTCC